>CM033476.1:111027899-111203273 GCA_019447015.1 Hymenochirus boettgeri | reverse complement strand
CCAGGGTCCCCCCTCTATCCCAAATCCAGCTCCCTCCTCTGTCCCAAATCCAGGCCCCGCCCTGTCCCAAATCCAGGGTCCCCCCTCATGCACTCGTTCACTTTCAGTAGTGATTTCCCCTCCGCCATCTACACACAGTATCCATAGTAACCCTCTGCTTCCCCTCCGGCGTGTAACTGTGGCTATGGCAACGCTTTTGTTTTTTCCGTGCATGCGGCAAAACGACTAAAGTGTTGCAATGGCCACAGTTCCACGGAGACGCGGCGGGGGACCTGTTATTCCTATGCACATGCGCTGTTCACGGTATATGATGGTGCGACAGAGGGAAAAACAGCTCCCGATCTTTTATGCACATGCGCCGGTTTTACTCGGAGTTCGTAGTTTGTAGTTTGACTAGAACAATATCCAGCTGATCCATAATGATAATTATAATGTGTTACTAATGTATAGGAATTCTAATTCATATTTCATGCAGGTTCTGTGAAAGGCGACACCGTCATTGACATCAGCCTTGGTCTATTCATGACTCAACTTTTTGTTGCTGTTGATTACTTTAAAAATGTGATTATCATAGAATCCTCTGAAAGCTGTATAAAAGAGATTCAGAAATGGATAAAAAGGGAACCGGGAGCCGTAGACAAATCTCACATGGCCGCATTTGCTTGTGCACTTAAAGGAAAAAGGTGAGGATACCTACATATCTGGTGGCTCAGTGGTTAGCTCTTATGCCTTAAAGGGCAAGTCCAGCCCCAAAATGAATACTTACATACAGGTAAAACACCCCCCAAACCGATACACCCCTCATACCGATACACCCCTCATACCGATACACCCCTCATACCAATACACCTCATATACTGATACACCCCATGTACCGATACACCCCTCATACCGATACACCCTTCATACCGATACACTGGATATTGGTTATTATTAACACCCGATAATCTCCCATTTGGTTATTTTCTCTATTTCTTTCCTTACAGAACTAGAGAAAGCAAAATGCAAAGCCCAGAAATCTCGCAACCTGAAGGAGGAGGCAACTGTGTGCAACCAACTGGGGGAGGTTCTAGCCAGGAACGGTAAGTAATGATTGGTTCCCTGGGAATGTCAACATCTCTATACGTGCCTTGTATGGGCCCATCCAGTAACAAGGCTGAAACATGGAGAGAGATTTGTGGACCAATCACTAACTTGCTTGTGGTTGTTATTGTAAAAGTTACTTTGATTTTGGCTTTTAAAGGCTACATTATGGAAGGGAATGTGTGTGTCTGTGTTGCAGGAGACTTTTTTGTTTTTAGTATAGTTACCCTTTAAGTATGGCAGACGGGAATGGAAGGGTAGGTCATTTGGTGTGTGTACCCGTGTCAGGTTGGGGGGTAAAAAGCTCTTTTGATTATTGATCAAAATAGTTTTTTTTTTTTTATCGTTACCCTCCAAGTACGTCTGCCAGGGGAATGGAAGGGTAGGTTAATAGTTGTTCCTGTCTCAGGTTGGGGGGTAAAAAAACAGTTTTTGATTATTTATCAACATTTTTGTTTACATGGTGATATGACATCCCTATATTCTTGCTTAAAGGGCAAGTCCAGCCCTGAAATGAAAACTTACATACAGGTAAATCACCCCCCAAAACCCTAAACGGTAATAGTTTGAAATGTGAAAGGTGTAAGTCTAACCTGAAATCCTGCACAATGTCCTGTTTCCCCTGTTTCTGCTTCCTGGTTCTTCCAGTTAGTAACTGTCAGTTATGGATTTGACAGTTGACATCACAGCCAATGACTGAATGTTAATCCGCTGTCTGTCTCTTCTGAGCATGCCCAGGCTCAGTACAGGCTCAGTTCAGGTTTCTAAATGGCTCAGTTTCCATGAGGCACCCAGAAGCATAGCAGGCATACAGTAATGAATTCATAGGACAAACTATGATATATCAACAGCACGCCCCTTTCTCCGCCCCAATTAGGACACACCCATTAAGTACTTAATGAGATGGCCAAAAAGACACAGACAGACAGATAGATAACCACAAACATAGACACACAGCCCGATAGTGATAAACAGACAGAAAGACAGTGAAATAGACAGACAGAGAGAGAGGGACAGATAGATAGGGGCAGAGGTCCATGTAAAAGGTTTGGGGCACAAATTTCCAGCCACCTGATACGGTAACAGATATGAGTTTCGCATTAAAACCTTGTTTGGCCAGTTGTAAAAACCAAAGTAGGAAACCAGATGAAACAATTGAAACAAAACACATGCCGGGTTATTCAATAAAAATTCTTATGGTTTAAAATGGGGCTAATTTGTTGCTGCCGATTGACTTTATGATATTATTCTGGTAGAATCACCTGAATCGCTGTATAGAGGAAATACAGAAATGGATAAAGAATGAACCAGGAGCTGTAAATAAATCTCACATGGCCTCATTTGCTTGTGCACTTAAAGGGAAAAGGTGAGGAAGCCTATAAAATTGTATGGACAATATGAAAACGGTAGTAGATGGCTTGTTATCGCATCACAAGAGGATAAACTCAGAAACGCCATCAAATAGATTGTAAAATGGGAAATCAATGAAGAGAATCCACTGGGATCTGTTGTGTTGTCCCAAGCAGATTGTGTGATCAGTGTTGTGTACCTAGATGGTGTGTGTAAAGATCACAATATGTTTTCTAAATTCCTGAAACAATTCTTCTCTCATCTGAAGACAGGAGATCATCTAATCCTAATCGCCTCCATCAATATGGCGTATTACACAGTTGGACAACACAGGTTTTCTACATTGAAGTATGATGAAGCGTTTGTACAGAAAGCTATCAAAGATATTGGGTTTATCATCAAGAGCGATGATAAAATTCCACGGAAATTCCAATCTACATTATTAGACTATGAGCACCTGGTGTGGTGGTTTCACATAACTTACATAAAAAGATAGGACTCGGCAAACCATTTGAAGTTTTCACTTTACAATAGTATTAAACATGTAACAAAGGGTCGTATTTCAATTCTTACTTTTGTCTATATTTTCCCAGTTTTCCTAGCTTTCCTTAGTAATACCCCGTTCCCCTTTTTAAAAGAGAGATGTTGCTGTATATGCTGTACAGTCATTCTCTATTATCTATTGCAAAGTTGACTTATGTATGCTGATCCCTTTTGCTTCAATGAAATAAAAATTGTGAGTTAGGTACTGGCAGGATGCTCCTAAACGGAAAATATCTGCAGTGTAAATTTGTACAACCAAATGCAATATCCTAATCTCAAGACGTGATATTTACATGCAGCTGAAAAAGAAACCTACAGTTTAATGATCTGGCATGTTCAACTGAAAAAAGGTAGCTGAGGGTCGCACTCCAAATCATGTAGAAAATTTTATTGTGAACCACACATATCCATGTCACAACAGATCACCTGAAGAAGGGGGTATCCCCCCGAAACGTTGTGACGTGGAAATGTGTGGTTCACAATAAAATTTTCTAAATGATTTGGAGTGTGACCCTCAGCTACCTTTTTTCCTGCGAAGCCATTGGTTCCTAAGGGAAGAACCTACAGAGGTGTCTGCACCCATAGTTGGGTAGAGTGCACCTCCACCGTTTATCCTGCATGTTCAACTGAAATCTGACAAGTGGTTATCACCAATAAAAGTTCTTCTGCCATATGTATTTATTAGGAAAGTCAGTCAAGCTTCCATGTGGTAGAAGCCCTTTAATTGGATGTCCTTTGGGTTTAATATAAAGCATTTAATGGAAAGCCACTTCCATCATTTCGCTGAACAGTGGGCAGGGAGGAGGAGATTAGATGTCTGAGACATTATTATTATTATTATTACTATTATTGTTATTGTGGATTAATATAGCGCCAACATCTTCCGTAGCGCTTTACAATTCCATGTATACATTCACATCAGGCCCTGCCCCAAAGAGCTTACAATCTAAGCACATATATGACACATACAACCTATCAGTATGTCTTTATGATTGTGGGGGAAACCGGAGTGCCCGGAGGAAACCCACGCAGGCACGGGGAGAACATACAAACTCCATGCAGACGTGTCCAAAAGCTTCTAAGAAAAAGCAATTAAGGTAAAAAGGAAAAGACCTTCCAGACTGAGGTTCCCTTGGTGTGGTTGGAAGTCCTTTTTATGATCATAATATAGTGGATAATGTACCCCCTACTGTAAATTATAAGGATATTACAAGTTACAGAGGAGATCCGTGACCATATAAAAGCATGAGGCCGCAGGCCGAGTGCCTTTTATACAGGGCACGGAACTCCGAGGTGACTTATAATATCCTTATAATTTACAGTAGGGGGTACATTATCTATTATAACCCACCCCCTTTCCATGCAGTCCCAACATCATCCATTTTAATAATACAAGTTCACAGGCTAACAGCCCCTCTTCCAAGACACACACTACCCTTTACTCTCATGTAGGTTCACAGACCCCCTTGTCACAGTCACATCCACTGTCATCCTCCCCTCTTCTTTTCTGGCTAGTCTGTTCAGACACAAAAGTAGAATTAAGTTGACATATTACCCGTCCTCTGTTTTCAGCCTCCGAATCAATAGTTTCCTCCCCCTGTGTGTGCAGTGTGTCGGGCCAGCACCCGACCTCCTTCCCTCCTTGGTTTTTTAGCAGCTGCGAGACCTAATGAGACCACCTGCTCAATCCGGTAACTTGCAGCTCTGCTTCCTCCTGGATTCCCCGACACACACTACACATTTCCTTCAGGACCGGTACTTTGTGAACCATATTGAAGGTAAGTTCTGTTACATGGGGCACTTCCGTGTTATAATCGGCACGTTACTACGTAGTAGCACGCCGATTATAGGGATATTCTTTACAGTTCGGGCCCCTAGGGATTAACGGGAGGGGTGGGTTATAATGTAATTAATCCCCTTTGTAAACAAATAAATAAAATCGTATTAAAGATACTAAATATTTTTTAATTAAAATCCAGAATGGAAAATGTTTCTGATGGACACATTCTGCTAAAAAAAACAAACAAACACGTGGTAAACAGTTAGTTAGACAAATATTATGTTTGTTGATCAACCCTTTGCGGTATTATTATGGTCTTGTGATCTAATATTTATTTAGTTTACCCAGTGACAATAAAAGTCGACAGACAACCGCAAGATTTACACTCTCACATCTGATTGGTTTTACCTCTAAACAACTTCAGGTATTAACTGGAAACAACGCTTTTTGCAATTGTGTTGCGTGTACAAGGTGTGTGGAATGCTAGGAACTGTTCTTAAAGCTACGGACGGTTTAGTTTGTAAAATCTTAATCAATTGAATTTGTAAATCTAATTTTTTTTTTAGGTTTTCATAGACTAAAGAGTTCCAAGATAAAATCATTAAAACAATCAATGTAACTAAGATAATCTTCCGTTCCAAGTTTGCGTTTTCAAATTGATTGGATCCACTTTATCATTGTAACTTACAGTATTAGTGTCTAAACTTTGTGTGGTTTTAGCTTTTATATCCTCCCATGCTGCTATTGCAAACTGAAGTTCTATTGTTAAATATATTTCTTTTGAAGCCACTGGTTTTAACTTGGATATTATTATTTAGGAAATCTTCCTAATGTCCAATAAACAGTACAAACACTATCACCATGAAGAGTTTGATCCTGTGTCCCATTGTCAAACATATGCTGGGTCTGACAGAACTTTCAATGGGGAGGTAATTGAAGATATCATGCAAAATATCTATAAGGCGTTCTCTTCAGGTGGGTGTTCTATATCATAACAAGATGAAACATGTATGTTACTAGTACAATCCTTTACATATAATCTGTATGAAGGTATCCTACCCCTCTCGGATAGTCCGGGAGTCTCCCTGATTCTGGGGTGGTCTCCCGCACTCCTGACTTGAGTCTCCTCCCCGGGCATGCCCACTTTCAAAGGTCACGCCCATGGAACGCCCCAGGAACGCCCATAATCCCTCCCTAACCCCGCCTCCCACCACCCCTAGATCATTGGCCTCGCCCTATGTGACACCACGCCCTGCCCCACGTGACATCACGGCCCCATGGCCACGCCCCCTTTCTCCCAATTTTTGGTTGACCAAGTCCAAAAAAGCAATTAATCTCACAATGAAATATTAGTAGCTTAAGAATATTGATTTTATTTCTAATAAGATCATCTCCTTTGGTGGATCTCCATTTTAATGCAGGTGATGTGAAAGGCGACACAATTATTGATGTCAGCCACGGTCTGTTCTTTTTCCAACTCTTCATTGCTACTGATTACTTTAAAGACATTATTATGATAGAATCCTCTGATCGCTGTATAGAGGAAATACAGAAATGGATCAAAAAGGAACCTGGAGCCATCGATAAATCAAACTTGGCCGCATTTGCTTGCGCTCTTAAAGGAAAAAGGTGAGGATACCTACACAACTGTGACGTTGTAGAGTAAACTTTAGAGGATATCTTGTTATAACAAGCTGAATATTGTTAATATCTGATATTTTTCAGTACCGGGTGGAAGGAACAAGAGGACAAACTCAGAAACGCCATTAAACAGGTTGTGAAATGGGATATCAGCCAAGAGAATCCACTGGGATCTGTTACATTGCCCCAAGCAGATTGTCTGATCAGTGTTGTGTATTTAGAAGGTGTGTGTAAAGATCACAATATGTTCCTCAAAATCCTGAAACACTTCTCATCCCTTCTAAAGACAGGAGGTCATCTAATCCTGGTTGCAACCATCAATATGTTATATTACACGATTGGGCAGCACAGGTTTTCAGTATTGAAGTTTGATGAAGCATTTATACAAAAGGCTCTCAAAGATACAGGATTTATCATTAAAATCTTTGATCAAATTCCCAGGAACTTTGATTCAACTTTAACAGATTTTGATCACCTGGTATGTATTGTATCCTACAAGGAAAGGGAAATTTGAATGGGTGAATATTCTAGAACAGAGCTTCAGAGCTTCTCAATGTTAATTTTCTTTAAACATTTTAGCTTCAAAAAGAGATTCACCCTCCCCCAACAAGGACCCCTTAAAACCGTAATCCACAATATTTACCTGTCTCCCTATCAGGGGGCCCTAACTTTACACGCTCCTTCTGATATAAGCCAACACCGCAGAAGCCATTGGGGAACCCATTATTTCTAATTATGCCACTGATATTAAATGTTAAAGAATGAACCTACCCTTTAAATTTAATACTAAAATAAAAGGTTAACAGGCCTATGTAATAAAAGATCTTATCATTAAATATGGTGCTAATTTTGCCCCAACCAATCAGATGTTAGCTTTCAAATGACAAAAAACATCTGATTGGTTGGGCAAAACTAGAACCATTTTTTAAAAAAAAATTCTAAATACATACAGGGTTATTCAATAAAACTTCTTATCGTTTAAAATGGTGCTAATTTTGCCCCAACCAATCAGATGTTAGCTTTCAAATGTTCAATAACATCTGATTGGTTGGGGCAAAATTAGCACCATTTTAAACGATAAGAACTTTTATTGAATAGCCCTTCTTGTATCTTACATAAACAGACAAATTGTACATGTTGGGTGTTAATACATTTTGTGTTATAAAGCATCTATTATGATTATAGCGCTAAGAAAAGAAAAAAAATAAATAAATATTCAACAAGAAACCAAAAAACTGTGTCAGTGTGTCATTACCCATCACATCCATAACCTTTTTGCTGTTGTGTAGAAAGTAAAGTATGGGGGGAAGTTTCACGGTTTGTAACCCACATAATATTTAACACATCAGTTTAAGGATATAAGACCAGTGTTCGAACTTGCACACAAAGTTGCAGGACTCTGAATTAAAGATTTAAAAAGGTACACACACAAAAATAATTGCGGTAGGCAGTGCACAACATTTTAACAGAAAATATAAATATAAACACACACAGATGTGTTCCAGGGCAATTTTCCAGAGGCTCTGAATAACTAACGCTAGTGGTTTTGCTAATTTATTTTGCATTTGAATGTTGGTTGCAAAATGACCAGTTGCAGGCATTTTGTGGCTGACTTAATAGTAGAGATGAACTTGAACCTGAGTTTGAGACAAATTATTCGAGTTCGAACGGATTCAGGCTTCTCAAACTATTCCGGACCTGGATTTTCGATATTTTCCGGACTTTCGATAATTATTGATTGTTTAACCGTTCAAGGAAATTGAATATGCGAGTAAAATGCCTATTATACCTATACGCGAGAATCAAATCCGCGAGTAAAGTGTCCATTATAACCTATACGCAAGCATCGAATCCGCAAGTATAATGTCCATGGTACCTATATGTGAGCATCGAATCCGCGAGTAAAATGTCCATGGTACCTAGACACGAGCATCAAATTCGCAAGTAAAATGTCCATGGTACCTAGACGCGAGCATCGAATCCGCGAGTAAAATGTCCATGGTACCTAGACGCGAGCATCGAATCCGCGAGTAAAATGTCCATGGTACCTAGACGCGAGCATTGAATATTCGAACGTGAGAGCTTGAAAGTAGCGCACGTAAAATCGAGTTTTGGATATTGAAACATGTTCCCCAGACCATTTCCCAGGTCCCTGAGACATTAACAGTAAATTACCTTTGCTATTAATACCTTCATTTTAGGCCGAACTTTTTGGATTTTTTTACCTCCTATTTTCTGTTTTTGGAAATTTGGATTTTTCACGAATCTGCAAGCGAAATGGATTTCAGTGAGTTCAGCCATCTCTGATTGTAACATGGGATATCACCCTAGAGAATCCACTGGGTTCTGTTGTATTGCTGCAAGCTGGACCACTATCGAAAATTCAAGGGCCAGGTCAGTCCTTCAAGTTTCCTGACAGGCCCCTGTGACACCCTCATCACACAACCCTCACCACCCCAGCTGTCGGCCGGGACTGTGGGGCTGTTTTCACACAGCTGGTTGCACGTTTGTAAGTAAAGATGCTCTTGATCAGCTTTAAAAACAGCTGATTACAGTAGTGAGATACAGCCTGCAGATCGTGTGTGATTTAGAGTTTGCACAAAGGTCTCAGAATGTAGATGCATTGACTGTTACTCTTTCTATCCCTAAATAAACGGATTGCCATTGACTTTGTTGCCCTTTATAGCTCCACATTTTTCCTCTTGTGATGGTAATGTTAGTAGAACATTACCACCTGGAATCTGGTAGAATTCCAGAAAAAAAGTTTTACAAAAGATAAAGTAGTAGGATTAGAGCAGGGATGTCCAACCTGCAGCCCTCCAGATGTTTGAAAACTAGAACTCCCAGAATTCCTTGGTTTCTTCTGCAATGGAGGAATGCTGGGAATTGTAGTTTTCAAAACATCTGGAGGGCCGCCGGTTGGACATCCCTGGATTAGAGGTACATAAGACACATGAAGAAAGTTTATACTGCTAAGGATTTTTATTCCATGTTTAATATTGACTTCTAGGCTAATGTAGGAAGGGAAAAAAAAACATTCAAAAAATCAAACCTGTAAATAGAAGTTACATATATTCTTGAAGTCTTTTTCCAGTCCACAGATTGACAGTCGGTGGAGATATGTAAAGTCTCCTTAAAGTACCTCATCGTCCATATTTTTCATTTTTGAATATTGAAATTTGTTAAAACCCTACCAGTCCTGGATGCTCCCTTTCTTCTTGATTCCCATGGTCATTTTCTTCTGGTTCTATCAGAATACAGGCGCTTTGGTGGAATTTTTAGGCAACCAATAGCAATCCTAAGGTTACAAATATTGCAGTTTGAATCCATATCCCATGGGGAATAACCTGACCTTACTTGCAATTAGACATTAATTAAGGGCATGTCCACCCCCAAAACTAAAATTTAACCCACACCTGGCCCCACTGTGTAGTGTTAAAAAAAAACATACCATACTCAACCCCTTTGTTCCCTTGGTTCTTTGCATTGCCTCTCAAGTGGCTGTCAGTCCAGCACCTTCTGGCAATCAGAGGACCAGGAACAAAACACCGGGGGAACAGAGAAGTGTAAGTACATCTCTGCTGCTTCTTGGCAGTTGGGGGTGGACAAAACCTTTTTAGAACACCCATTGTTTGTACTTTCAGTTCACCCCCATCTAAACAACTTAGCTTGACCTTTAACACTTGACACAACAGTATATTGTTCAGAGAATTTTTATAATGGCAACAATAATAAAGGACACACATTACTATCAACTGCTTTTTTGAATAATTATATTCCCATTACATTCTAATGCCAAATTTAGAAATAAAATGTATTTATCATTGGAAGTCACTTGAACTATTAGCGGCATAACGTGTAAGTAGTTTAGATTAGACTTTTAGATCACAAGACCATATCAACACACACAAATTGTTATTTTGTTTATTGACTTTAAATGTAGATTCCCAACTGTGGAAACATGACTTGTGATATCTCGCCTCACGCTAAATCACTTAAGGGGTTTTTAGATCCATATAAATATATTACATTCTGGGGGGACAGAAATGTCAGTGAGCGTACAGTGTTAGGAAAGGTAAAGTAAATCGTAGGTCTGGGAAGTCTTGATAGAAAAACTCGTGAACTCTTTGAAAGGTAAGCATAGTGGGCAGATAAGAAGGGTGTTAAGGACTGAACTTGATGAAAGCCTTTAACTATGAATTGACATGTGTGTATACTGTACATACTCTACTTATGATCATACATGTTGTCTAAAAATGTTATAGTTTAGAGTGACATTTTTTTAGTTGACACTATTTCTAAAATGTATTTCAAGGCAAGTTTAACAGTTTCATGTTTTGTCATAGTTTTAGACTTTCTGATTTATATTTGTTAAATATTTGGCTTTGAAGTCATTGGACTTAATTCATATATTTTTCTAGTGTTAATAACAAGTGGAACCTTCATGATGGCCAACGCAAAACACAAGCACTACCATGATGAAGAATATGATCCTTGTGGCCATTTTGAAACAGTTGCTGGGGCTAAAAGACTTCTTAACGAGGAAGCAATGGAAGCGGTAATGGAAAATATCTATAGAACATTATCTTCAGGCATGTTTAAACAGTAGAAGAAATAGTCCTGTTAAAGTGCATGCCCGCCCCTACCACATAACTTTATACTTTCCTTACCCTCCCCCAAAACCCCTAACTTCACTTAGTTTACTTACCTCTTGGTGTAACAGGACTGAGCTACTTACACTGCACTCCAACCTCCTCTTCGCCAGCTTCTCTCCAGTACAGCAGCCACGTCTAATGAATGACTGCTACTGACCAGGCCATTTCCTTTACAGCATGCAAGCTTGTAACTAGGGATGGCCGGTTCGCGGATCCGAACCCAGATCCGCCGCGGATTTATCCCGTTCGCGAACGGCGGATTTTTCCGGATTTTCCGCCTTCCGAACTTCCGATTAGCGGATTTTTAGTATTTTCGAAAATTTTTGAAAATACAAGGATTTCTCTTATTCCCAAAAATACATATTTTCGAAAATACAAGTTTCTCGTATTTTCTAAACTTTCCGAAAATACGCAAAAAATCTCGTAATTTCAAGGGTATTTTTCATTTTAATAGGTCCGCTCACGGATTTTCGAATTTTCAAATTTTTTCCTCAAGCGGACCGGATTTTGCAAAGTTCGGACATCTCTACTTGTAACAAGCTTGCACAGTTTTTAGAGGAGCCAGCAGCCATCCAGGAAAGGAACAGCACATTGCAGGTTGAGTAAAGTATCTCAGTTTAGGAAAGGAGGTCGGGTTTCCAGGGTCAGGCAAGGTAAGTACCATTTTTTTTTAATATACATTTAGAATACAGAATCCATATTTTTCCTTGTTATATTTGAATATTAAGATCATATCATGGAATCAGAATCTTCTAGTTGAAATAAATAGTTAAGAAAAATGAAATGACAGATTTCAGGTACCCAATAGATCACTCATCGCTCTTACATAGTCTAATATTGTCTATTAGTATTTAAAATATACTTTAGTTAGGATTCCACAGGGACTTTTACACAGTTGAAAGGGACAGAATTTGCATCAGTTTCTCTGAAATGAACAGGACAGCTTTACCGAGTAGAGATGTCCGAACTTCGCAAAATCCGGTCCGCTTGGGGATCCGTGAACTTTCAAAAAAATTCGAGAATTCGAAAATCCGCGAGCGGACCCATTAAAACCCATTAAAATGAAAAAATCCTCGAAATCCTCATAATTTCGAATATTTTCGAAAATATGTTTTTCATGCATTTTCGAAAAAACGAGAAATCCTCGTAATTTCGAAATTTCGAAATTTTTCAAAAACGCGGTTCGGAAAAGTTTGGAAGGAGGAAAACCGGAAAATCCGCGATATCCGCAGTTCGCGAACGAGGTAAATCCGCCGCGGGTTCGGATCCGCGAACTGGGCCATCACTATTACTGAGCTGCTAAGTCTCTAGCCGAGAGGTTTGTGAGCAAACTTTCCTCAAAGCTGTGCTCCACCCCCCATTCCTAACTTGGGATCTAGAAGAAGAGAGTGTGGCTTGGCTTACTAGTCCAGCAATCTCACCTGTGGAGGAAGATTGCCTATGAGGTACTCACATGGGGTACCTTTAATGAGAGGGGTTGAACTGGGGCCGTTTTGTTGTTCTTTAGATATAGTTCCCTTTTAAATAAATGTGTTGGTTTACATATTAGGCTACAATAGTGACTACAACATCTTTGGAGTATTAAAAAAAATACCTCTGTTTGTTGAAGTTGAAAAATCAACTTTATTTTTGAGTTTTAACTTTTTGTTAAACATTTTTATTTTATAAAGGTTCCGTGAAAGGAGACACCATCATTGATGCCACTTTAGGCCTATTCATATTTCCACTGTTTGTTGTGGTTGATTACTTTAACGATATCATCATGATCGAATCCTCTGATCTCTGTATAGAAGAATTGAAGAAATGGATAAAAAAGGAACCAGGTGCCATAGACCAATCTCATGTAACTGCATTTGCTTGTGCACTTAAAGGAAAAAGGTAAGTCTACCTACACCATTGTACACTGGGTGCCTTGTTATAACATGGTTACTATAGGTTACCTACACCATTGTACACTGGGTGCCTTGTTATAACATGGTTACTATAGGTTACCTACACCATTGTACACTGGGTGCCTTGTTATAACATGGTTACTATAGGTTACCTACACCATCTTGTATAGGAGGCATTGGTATAATATGGTAACTATAGGTTACCTACACCATCTTGTATAGGAGGCCTTGGTATAATATGGTAACTATAGTTTACCTACACCATCTTGTAGAGGAGGCCTTGGTATAATATGGTAACTATAGGTTACCTACACTATCTTGTATAGGAGGCCTTGGTATAATATGGTTACTATAGGTTACCTACACCATCTTGTATAGGAGGCCTTGGTATAATATGGTAACTATAGTTTACCTACACCATCTTGTAGAGGAGGTCTTGGTATAATATGGTTACTATAGACTACCTACACCATTGTGCAGGAGGTGCCTTGTTATAATATGGTAAATATAGTCTACCTACACCATTGATTACCTACACCATTGAGTAGAGGTTGCCTTGTTATTATATGGTAACTATACTCTACCTGCACAATTGTGTAGAGGGTGCCTTATAATATGGTAACTATATTCTACCTACACCATTGTGCAGGAGGTGCCTTGTTATAATATGGTAAATATAGTCTACCTACACCATTGAGTAGAGAGAGCATTGTTATAACATGGTAACTTTTGTCAGAATCTGTTGTTTTTCAGTACCGGGTGGAAGAAACAAGAGGACAAACTGGGATATCAGCCAAGAGAATCCACTGGGATCTGTTGTGTTGCCCCGGTTTGTCCTCTTGTTTCTTCCACCCGGTACTGAAAACAACAGATTCTGACAAAAGTTACCATGTTATAACAATCTCCTCTCTCTACTCAATGTGTGTAGGTAGACTATATTTACCATATTATAACAAGGCACCTCCTGCACAATGGTGTAGGTAGATATAGTTACCATATTATAAGGCACCCTCTACACATTGTGCGGTAGAGTATAGTTACCATATAATAACAAGGCAACCTCTACTCAATGGTGTAGGTAATCAATGGTGTAGGTAGACTATATTTACCATATTATAACAAGGCACCTCCTGCACATGGTGTGGTAGTCTATAGTAACCATATTATACCAAGACCTCCTCTACAAGATGGTGTAGGTAACCTATAGTTACCATATTATACCAAGGCCTCCTATACAAGATGGTGTAGGTAACCTATAGTAACCATATTATACCAAGGCCTCCTATACAAGATAGTGTAGGTAACCTATAGTTACCATATTATACCAAGGCCTCCTCTACAAGATGGTGTAGGTAACCTATAGTTACCATATTATACCAAGGCCTCCTCTAAAATGGTGTAGGTAACCTATAGTTACCAATTATACCAAGGCCTCCTATACAAGATGGTGTAGGTAACCTATAGTTACCATATTATACCAAGGCCTCCTATACAAGATGGTGTAGGTAACCTATAGTTACCATATTATACCAATGCCTCCTATACAAGATGGTGTATGGTAACCTATAGTTACCATATTATACCAAGGCCTCCTATACAAGATGGTGTAGGTAACCTATAGTAACCATATTATACCAAGACCTCCCTACAAAGATGGTGTAGGTAAACTATAGTTACCATATTAACCAAGGCCTCCTCTACAAGATGGTGGTAGGTACCTATAGTACCCATATTATACCAAGACCTCCTCTACAAGATGGGTGTAGGTAAACTATAGTTACCATATTATACCAAGGCCTCCTATACAAGATGGTGTAGGTAACCTATGTAACCATATTATACCAAGGCCTCCTATACAAGATAGTGTAGGTACCTATGTTACCATATTATACCAAGGCCTCCTCTACAAGATGGTGTAGGTAACCTATAGTTACCATATTATACCAAGGCCTCCTATACAAGATGGTGTAGGTAACCTATAGTTACCATATTATACCAAGGCCTCCTATACAAGATGGTGTAGGTAACCTATAGTTACCATATTATACCAAGGCCTCCTATACAAGATGGTGTAGGTAACCTATAGTTACCATATTATACCAAGGCCTCCTATACAAGATGGTGTAGGTAACCTATAGTAACCATATTATACCAAGACCTCCTCTACAAGATGGTGTAGGTAAACTATAGTTACCATATTATACCAAGGCCTCCTCTACAAGATGGTGTAGGTAACCTATAGTAACCATATTATACCAAGACCTCCTCTACAAGATGGTGTAGGTAAACTATAGTTACCATATTATACCAAGGCCTCCTATACAAGATGGTGTAGGTAAACTATAGTTACCATATTATAACAAGGCACCCTCTACACAATGGTGTAGGTAGTCTATAGTAACCATATTATACCAAGACCTCCTCTACAAGATAGTGTAGGTAACCTATAGTTACCATATTATACCAAGGCCTCCTATACAGATGGTGTAGGTAACCTATAGTAACCATATATCCAAGGCTCCTTACAAGATAGTTAGTAACCTATTTTACCATATTATACCAGGCTCCCTCTACAAGATGGTGTAGGTAACCTATAGTTAACCATATTATACCAAGCCCTCCTCTACAAGATGGTGTAGGTAACTAGAGTTACCATATTATAACCAAGCCTCCTATAAAGATGGTGTAGGTAAACTATAGTTACCATATTATAACAGGCAACCCCTCTACACAATGGTGTAGGTAGTCTATAGTAACCATATTATACCAAGACCTCTCCTCTACAAGATGTGTAGGTAACCTATAGTTACCATATTATACCAAGGCCTCCTATACAAGATGGTGTAGGTAACCTATGTAACCATATTATACCAAGGCCTCCTATACAAGATAGTGTGGTAACCTATAGTTACCATATTATACCAAGGCCTCCTATACAAGATGGTGTAGGTAACCTATAGTTTACCATATTTATCCAATGCCTCCTATACAGATGGTGTAGGTAACCTATAGTTACCATATTATACCAGGCCTCCTCTACGATGGTGTAGGTAACCTATAGTTACCATATTATAACCATGCCTCCTATACAAGATGGTGTAGGTAACCTATAGTTACCAATTTATACCAATGCCTCCTATACAAGATGGTGTAGTGTCTATAGTTACCATATTATCCCAAGGCCTCCTATACAAGATGGTGTAGGTAAACTATAGTTACCATATTATACCAATGCCTCCTATACAGATGGTGTAGGTAGTCATAGTTACCATATTATAACCAAGGCCTCCTATACAAGATGGTGTAGGTAAACTATAGTTCCCATATTATACCAAGGCCTCCTATACAAGATGGTGTAGGTAACTATAGTACCATGTTATACCAAGCCCCTATACAAGATGGTGTAGGTAACCTATAGTAACCATATTATACCAAGGCCTCCTATACAAGATAGTGTAGGTAACCTATAGTTACCATATTATACCAAGGCCTCCTATACAGATGGTGTAGGTACTAAGTTACCATATTATACCACCTCCTATACAAGATGTGTAGGTAACCTATAGTACCATATATACCAAGGCCTCCTATACAAGATAGTGTAGGTAACCTATAGTTACCATATTATACCAAGCCTCCTATACAAGATGGTGTAGGTAACCTATAGTTACCATATTATACCAAGGCCTCCTATACAAGGTTGTAGGTAACCTATAGTTTACCATATTATAGCCAAGGCCTCCTCTACAAGATGGTGTAGTAACCTATAGTTACCATATATACCAAGGCCTCCTATACAAGATGGTGTAGGTAACCTATAGTACCCATATTATACCAAGGCCTTCCTATACAAGATGTTGTAGGTACCTATAGTTACCATATTATACCAAGGCCTCCTATACAGATGGTGTAGGTAACCTTATTACCATATTATACCAAGGCCTCCTATACAAGATGGTGTAGGTAACCTATAGTTACCATATTAACCAATGCCCCTATACAAGATGGTGTAGGTAACCTATGTACCATGTTATAACAAGGCACCCAGTTACAATGGTGTAGGTAACCTATAGTAACCATGTTATAACAGGCACCCAGTGTACAATGGTGTAGGTAGACTTACCTTTTTCCTTAAGTGCACAAGCAAATGCATGTTACTGAGATTGGTCTCTGGCACCTGGTTCCTTTTTTATACCATTTCTTCAATTCTTCTATACAGAGATCAGAGGATTCGATCATGATGATATCGTTAAAGTAATCAACCACAACAACAGTGGAAATATGAATAGGCTAAAGTGGCCATCAATGATGGTGTCTCCTTTCACGGAACCTTTATAAAATAAAAATGTTTAACAAAATTAAAACTCAAAATAAGTTGATTTTTCAACTTCAACAAACAGAGGGTTTTTTTTTTAATACTCCAAAGATGTTGTAGTCACTATTGTAGCCTAATATGTAAACCAACACATTTATTAAAGGGAACTATATCTAAAAGAACAACAAAACGGCCCCAGTTCAACCCCTCTCATTAAAGGTACCCCATGTGAGTACCTCATAGGCAATCTTCCTCCACAGTGAGATTGCTGGACTAGTAAGCCCACACTCCTTCTTCCCTAGATCCCAAGTTAGGAATGGGGGGTGGAGCACAGCTTTGGGAAAGTTTGCTCACAAACCTCTCGGCTAGAGACTTAGCAGCTCATTAATAGTGATGGCCCAGTTCCGGATCCGAACCCGCGGCGGATTTACCCTCGTTCGCGAACTGCGGATATCGCGGATTTTCCGGTTTTCCTCTCTTCCAAACTTTTCCGAACCGCGTTTTTGAAAAATTTCGAAATTTCGAAATTACGAGGATTTCTCTTTTTTTCGAAAATGCATGAAAAACATATTTTCGAAAATATTCGAAATTATGAGGATTTCGAGGATTTTTTCATTTTAATGGGTTTTAATGGGTCCGCTCGCGGATTTTCGAATTCTCGAATTTTTTTGAAAGTTTCACGGATCCCCAAGCGACCGGATTTTGCGAAGTTCGGACATCTCTACTCGGTAAAGCTGTCCTGTTCATTTTCAGAGAAACTGATGCAAATTCTGTCCCTTTCAACTGTGTAAAATCCCTGTGGAATCCTAACTAAGTATATTTTAAATACTAATAGACAATATTAGACTATGTAAGCGATGAGTGATCTATTGGGTACCTGAAACTGTCATTTCATTTTTCTTAACTATTTATTTCAACTAGAAGATTCTGATTCCATGATATGATCTTAATATTCAAATATAACAAGGAAAAATATGATTCTGTATTCTAAATGTATATTAAAAAAAAATGGTACTTACCTTGGCCTGCCCCTGGAAACCCGACCTCCTTTCCTAAACTGAGATACTTTACTCAACCTGCAATGTGCTGTTCTTTCCTGATGGCTGCTGGCTCCTCTAAAAACTGTGCAAGCTTGTTACAAGTAGAGATGTCCGAACTTTGCAAAATACGGTCCGCTTGAGGAAAAAATTTGAAAATTCGAAAATCCGTGAGCGGACCTATTAAAATGAAAAATACCCTTGAAATTACGAGATTTTTTGCGTATTTTCGGAAAGTTTAGAAAATACGAGAAACTTTGTATTTTCGAAAATATGTATTTTTGAATAAGAGAAATCCTTGTATTTTCGAAAATTTTCGAAAATACTAAAAATCCGCTAATCGGAGTTCGGAAGGCGGAAAATCCGGAAAATCCGCCGTTCGCGAACGGGATAAATCCGCGGGATCTGGGTTCGGATCCGCGACGCCATCCCTAGTTACAAGCTTGCATGCTGTAAAGGAAATGGCCTGGTCATAGCAGTCATTCATTAGACGTGGCTGGGGGGAGGGTAGGGGGGGTGGGGGAGGCTCTGACAGGAACGCAAGAGGATGTAGTCCTGTAAGTAGCTCAGTCCTGTTACACAGAGTTAAGTAAACTAAGTGAAGTTAGGGTTTTGGGGGAGGGTAAGGAAAGTATAAAGTTATTGGTAGGGCGGGCATGCACTTTAACAGGACTATTTCTTCTACTGTTTAAACATGCCTAAGATAATGTTCATAGATATTTTCCATTACCGCTTCCATTGCTTCCTCTTAAGAATCTTTTAGCCCCAGCAACGTTTCAAATGGCCACAAGTCTATTCTTCATCATGAGTGCTGTGTTTTGCGTGGCCATCATAAGGTTCCACTTGTATTAACACTAGAAAATATTGAATTATCCAGTGACTTCAAAGCAATTTTACAAATATAAATCAGAAAGTCTAAACTATGACAAAACATGAAACTGTTAAACTTGCCTTGAATACATTTTAGAATAGTGTCAACTAAAAAAATGTCACTCTAACTATAACATTTTTAGACAACATGTATGATCATATGTAGAGTATGTACAGTATACACACATGTCAATTCATAGTTAAGCTTTCATCAAGTTCAGTCCTTAACCACCCTTCTTATCTGCCCACTATGCTTACCTTTCAAAGAGTTCACGAGTTTTTCTATCAAGACTTCCCAGACCTACGATTTACTTTACCTTTCCTAACACTGTACGCTCACTGACATTTCTGTCCCCCAGAATGTATATATTTATATGGATCTAAAAACCCCTTAAGTGATTTAGCGTGAGGCGAGATATCACAACTCATGTTTCCACAGTTGGGAATCTACATTTAAAGTCAATAAACAAAATAACAATTTGTGTGTGTTGATATGGTCTTGTGATCTAAAGTCTAATCTAACTACTTACACGTTATGCCGCTAATAGTTCAAGGTGACTTCCAATGATAAATACATTTTATTTCTAAATTTGGCATTAGAATGTAATGGGAATATATTATTCAAAAAGCATTGATAGTAATGTGTGTCCTTTATTATTGTTGCCATTATAAAAATTCTCTGAACAATATACTGTTGTGTCAGTGTTAAGGTCAAGCTAAGTTGTTTAGATGGGGTGAACTGAAAGTACAAACAATGGGTGTTCTAAAAGGTTTTGTCCACCCCCAACTGCCAAGAAGCAGCAAGATGTACTTACACTTCTCTGTTCCCCCGGTGTTTGTTCCTGGTCCTCTGATTGCCAGAAGGTGCTGGACTGACAGCCACTTGAGAGGCAATGCAAAGAACCAAGGGAACAAAGGGGTTGAGTATGGTATGTTTTTTTTTAACACTACACAGTGGGGCCAGGTGTGGGTTAAATTTTAGTTTTGGGGGTGGACATGCCCTTAATTAATGTCTAATTGCAAGTAAGGTCAGGTTATTCCCCATGGGATATGGATTCAACAACTGCAATATTTGTAACCTTGGATTGCTATTGGTTGCCTAAAAATTCCACCAAAGCGCCTGTATTCTGATAGAACCAGAAGAAAATGACCATGGGAATCAAGAAGAAAGGAGCATCCAGGACTGGTAGGGTTTTAACAAATTTCAATATTCAAAATGAAAAATATGGACGTGATGGTACTTTAAGGAGACTTTAATATCTCCACCGACTGTCAATCTGTGGACTGGAAAAGACTTCAAGATATATATGTAACTTCTATTACAGGTTTGATTTTTTGAATGTTTTTTTTTCCCTTCCTACATTAGCCTAGAGTCAATATTAAACATGGATAAAAATCCTTAGCAGTATAAAACTTTCTTCATGTGTCTTATGTACCCTCTAATCCAGGGATGTCCAAACCGGCGGCCCTCCAGTGTTTTGAAAACTACAATTCCCAGCATTCCTCCATTGCAGAAGAAACCAAGAATTCGGGGAGTTCTAGTTTTCAAACATCTGGAGGGCTGCAGGTTGGACATCCCTGCTCTAATCCTACTACTTTATCTTTTGTAAAACTTTTTTTCTGGAATTCTACAGATTCCAGGTGGTAATGTTCTACTAACATTACCATCACAAGAGGAAAAATGTGGAGCTATAAGGGCAACAAGTCAATGGCAATCCGTTTATTTAGGGATAGAAAGAGTAACAGTCAATGCATCTACATTCTGAGACCTTTGTGCAAACTCTAAATCACACACGATCTGCAGGCTGTATCTCACTACTGTAATCAGCTGTTTTTAAGCTGATCAAGAGCATCTTTACTTACAAACGTGCAACCAGCTGTGTGAAAACAGCCCCACAGCCCCGGCCGACAGCTGGGGTGGTGAGGGTTGTGTGATGAGGGTGTCACGGGGCCTGTCAAAACTTGAGGACGACCTGGCCCTTGAATTTTCGATAGTGGTCCAGCTTGCAGCACATACAAGAACCCAGTGGATTCTCTAGGGTGATATCCCATGTTACAATCAGAGATGGCTGAACTCACTGAAATCCATTTCGCTTGCAGATTCGTGAAAAATCCAAATTTCCAAAACAAAAAATAGGAGGTAAAAAAATCCAAAAAGTTCGGCCTAAAATGAAGGTATTAATAGCAAGGTATTACTGTTAATGTCCTCAGGGACCTGGGAAATGGTCTGGGGAACATGTTTCAATATCCAAAACTCGATTTTACGTGCGCTACTTTCAAGCGCTCACGTTCGAATATCAATGCTCGCGTCTAGGTACCATGGACATTTACTACTCGCGGATTCGATGCTCGCGTCTAGGTACCATGAATTTTACTCGCATCGATGCTCGCGTCTAGTACCATGGACATTTAACTTGCGAATTTGATGCTCGTGTCTAGGTACCATGGACATTTTACTCGCGGATTCGATGCTCACATATAGGTACCATGGACATTATACTTGCGGATTCGATGCTTGCGTATAGGTTATAATGGACACTTTACTCGCGGATTTGATTCTCGCGTATAGGTATAATAGGCATTTTACTCGCATATTCAATTTCCTTGAACGGTTAACAATCAATAATTTATCGAAAGTCCGGAAAATATCGAAAATCCAGGTCCGGAATAGTTTGAGAACCTGAATCCGTTCGAACTCGAATAATTTGTCTCAAACTCAGGTTCAAGTTCATCTCTACTATTAAGTCAGCCACAAAATGCCTGCAACTGGTCATTTTGCAACCAACATTCAATGCAAAATAAATTAGCAAAACCACTAGCGTTAGTTATTCAGAGCCTCTGGAAAATTGCCCTGGAACACATCTGTGTGTGTTTATATTTATATTTTCTGTTAAAATGTTGTGCACTGCCTACCGCAATTATTTTTGTGTGTGTACCTTTTTAAATCTTTAATTCAGAGTCCTGCAACTTTGTTGTGCAAGTTCGAACACTGTCTTATACCTTAAACTGATGTGTTAAATATTATGTGGGTTACAAACCGTGAACTTCCCCCCATACTTTACTTTCTACACAACAGCAAAAAGGTTATGGATGTGATGGGTAATGACACACTGACACAGTTTTTTGGTTTCTTGTTGAATATTTATTTATTTTTTTTCTTTTCTTAGCGCTATAATCATAATAGATGCTTTATAACACAAAATGTATTAACACCCACTGTACAATTTGTCTGTTTATGTAAGATACAAGAAGGGCTATTCATAAAAAGTTCTTATCGTTTAAAATGGTGCTAATTTTGCCCCAACCAATCAGATGTTATTGAACATTTGAAAGCTAACATCTGATTGGTTGGGGCAAAATTAGCACCATTTTAAACGATAAGAAGTTTTATTGAATAACCCTGTATGTATTTAGAATTTTTTTTTAAAAATGTTCTAGTTTTGCCCAACCAATCAGATGTTTTTTGTCATTTGGAAAGCTAACATCTGATTGTTGGGGCAAAATTAGCACCATATTTAATGATAATCTTTTATTACATAGGCCTGTTAACCTTTATATTTTAGTATTAAATTTAAAGGGTAGGTTCATTCTTTAACATTTAATCAGTGGCATAATAGAAAAATGGTTCCCCAATGGCTTCTGCGGTGTTGGCTTATATCAGAAGGAGCGTGTAAAGTTAGGGCCCCCTGATAGGGAGACAGGTAAATATTGTGGATTACGGTTTTAAGGGGTCCTTGTTGGGGAGGGTGAATCTCTTTTTGAAGCTAAAATGTTTTAAAGAAAATTAACATTGAGAAGCTCTGAAGCTCTGTTCCTAGAATATTCACCCATTCAAATTTCCCTTTCCTTGTAGGATACAATACATACCAGGTGATCAAAATCGTTAAAGTTGAATCAAAGTTCCTGGGAATTTTGATCAAGATTTTTAATGATAAATCCTGTATCTTTGAGAGCCTTTTGTATAATGCTTCATCAAACTTCATACTGAAAACCTGTGCTGCCCAATCGTGTAATATAACCATATTGAGTTGCAACCAGGATTAGATGACCTCCTGTCTTTAGAAGGGATGAGAAGTGTTTCAGGATTTTGAGGACCTATTGTGATCTTTACCACACCTTCTAATACCAACACTGATCAGACAATCTGCTTGGGGCAATGTAACAAGATCCCAGTGGATTCTCTTGGCTGATATCCCATTTCACACACCTGTTTAATGGCGTTTCTGAGTTTGTCCTCTTGTTCCTGGGAGCCTATGCATTGTCCTAACTGTAATATACATGTAGAAATATGTCATAGTGAACTTTTGTGTATAGAAACACACTTAATAAACCTCTTTTGGTTGACCTTTAATTATGTTGTGTCCATAACACCAAATTAAGAGCAAACAGCCTCCAAAATATGAAGACAAAAATTAAACATTTTCTACACAAATCTCCATATTCAAATTTCCTTTCCTTGCGGCATACGATAACTCAATATAATAATCTGATACAAGAGAATCTGATTTCTTTTTAATCCTATCACAACTCTTAATGATAAACCCGGTGTCTGTTAGAGCCTTCAGTGCAAACTCTTCATCGTACTTTAGTGTAGAAAATGTATGTTCCCCTACAATGTAATAGGATGTGTTGAAGCATGAAATTAAGATTAGATGACCTCCTATTTTCAAATAGACATAAAGTGTTTGAGAACTGCTAAGAATGTGTTGTGATCCTGACAAACACCTTCTAAGAACCCAACACTGATCAGACAATCTGCTCGGGAGCAAACCTGGGATATCAGCCAAGAGAATCCACTGGGATCTGTTGTGTTGCCCCGAGCAGATTGTCTGATCAGTGTTGGGTTCTTAGAAGGTGTTTGTCAGGATCACAACACATTCTTAGCAGTTCTCAAACACTTTATGTCATATTTGAAAATAGGAGGTCATCTAATCTTAATTTCATGCTTCAACACATCCTATTACATTGTAGGGGAACATACATTTTCTACACTAAAGTACGATGAAGAGTTTGCACTGAAGGCTCTAACAGACACCGGGTTTATCATTAAGAGTTGTGATAGGATTAAAAAGAAATCAGATTCTCTTGTATCAGATTATGAATATATTGGAGTTATCGTATGCCGCAAGGAAAGGGAAATTTGAATATGGAGATTTGTGTAGAAAATGTTTAATGTCTTTGGGGCATATTTATAAAAGAGCGAAAAGTAGCGAAATGTTTTCGCATTCGCTTTTCGCATGGGTTTTCGCCAAAAAGACAGTTAACGCTATTTATAAAGGTAGCGTTAACGAATGGCAAAACCGTTTCCGCGAGCTATCGCTAAACCCTTTTCGCCTTACTTCGCAATGGTAATTTTAGCGAAAAGGGAGCAAAAAGGCATAACGCGATTTATAAAAGAGCGAAAGGTGGTTTTTGCGTTAAAAAGAGCGAAAGATTAGCGCGACCCTGAAGGTGGTGAAAAGTCATTGTTTGAGCGAAAAGGCATTCTAATGGGTAATATGCCTTGGAAAAGCGAACGCACATTAGAAAGGCGAACGCGCATTAGAATGTAATATGCCTTGGAAAAGCGAACGCGCATTAGAAGGGCGAATGTGCAGTGCAAAAGAAAATTGTATTCCAATTGAGAAATTCTAAGAAGATTGACTAAATAAGACATGGCTGACTTCTTGGTAAATGTGAGGTGGCCATTTTGAACTTGACATCATTTTCTAGTGGGCTTTTCTGGTTTCGAATGGTTTTCGCAATGCAGTCTTCTTAGATGCGTTAAGTTTTCGCTGCGATACTTTTCGCTCTTTATTGTGCCCGTTCGCCTTTTTCAGCCGCGAAGTGTGTTTTTTTCGCTTTTTTGTAAATAAGGCGAAACGAAGCCCCAAATGGCGCTATTTTTGCTGCGATGTGCTGCGCTAATTATTTGGCGAAAAAGACAATCCTTTATAAATATGCCCCTTTGTCTTCATATTTTGGAGGACTGTTTGCTCTTAAATATTTTGGTGTTATGGACACAACATATTAAAGTGTCAACCAAAAGGTGTTATATTAGTGTTGTTCTATACACAAAATTCTACTATGACATATTTTATCATGTATATTACAGTTAGGACAATGCATGACATAGCTAGATTTCTAAACCAGAAGAGTAGAATTGAAATCAGAATCAAGGCAACACAATTTTCTAACAACGGATTGTTATCAGTAATGTCCTATAGCGATTCTTTCTAATGGTGGAAAAAAAACTACAGATAGTACAGGGTGTGTGGCTCCACATTAAAATTTTCCATATTTTTTTATCATAATATTGCACACAGCAGTGGTAATACCTGCCAACATTCTCAAGACTTTCCCCAGCCAGTCAATTAATTGTGATTGATACTAAGACCGTGATGTTAATTGGCCCAAGTTGTTATCAGAATGTTGCTGCAATGTCTAAGAGAGGAATCTTTTAGAAACGTTTGTAACATACAATATTATGTATCTATTTTAATTGCTTTTCTTTCTTTAAAATCACAGTACCTGGAAAATGCTCCTTTTAAGTAAATACTCCTCTAGAGGTCTGAAATTAATTCTTGCCTCTCAAAAACAAACCATCCCCATCACAGCTTTTGTATACTATTATAACTATATACTGTTGTCAGTACAGTAAATAAAATATTGTTATACTGAATGGTGTCGTTTGGTGTCTCTTTGGTGTTGGGCTACAGTCTATACCAGTACACAGAAATAAATGTGTGCCTGCCATATAAATTTAGGAATTGATCGGTGTATAAAGAGTAATATACCTTATAAACTGCAGGATTTCTTGTGCATCATTTATAGAAGAGACTTCCTTCTGGGACAACAGTCATGCAGATCGATATGATGAAGTGTATGATGTGGCACTGACAGGCTGACCTCAGTCTCCTTGGCCATCACGATGCAGCTCAATTTCAGCGTGTTGGCAATATTCCACAGTCTAATATTTTCTATTAATATTTAAAAGACACTTCAGCTAGGATTCTACAGAAACTTTAATACAGTCGAAAGGGACAGAAATACTACACCAAAGTAAACCACTCCAACACTCCAAAGTCAGAAAAAGGTACACTTGGCACTCGTGTGCCTGAACAAACCCTGTTATGAACACACCGTTGTCCTGCCCTAACCCTCCCATGACTCAACCTCTAAACCATCTCTAAACTTGTGCAGATTCTTTCTGAAAGAATCTGATTGTCTGTTCCCCAGGCCATTTCCCAGGTCCCAGAGCCATTTACAGTCAGATACTTTATTGATACTGTATCTTGAATTTCTAAATTGTCTTGAATTGTTGAAAATTTCTCGAATTTTTGAAAGTTATCAAACGCAGCTCAAAAAAATCTGCAAAGTGGAATTCCGCATGATTCGCGGAGATCCGCCGCAGAATTAGGATCAAATCTGCGATCCAGATCAGACTAAATGATCAGACTAAAGGTAGGTCATAAAATCTCCCTATTAACCAATAGTAAATATCTAGTTTATTACCAGAGATGGGCGATCTCACTAAAATCTCTACTATCTTATGATACACACCCCTTGCCAAGGTGGACCAGCAGCACCCAGCAACTAAATTCTGAATAAATCTGGAATATAGAGTTGTGCGGGGAACCTTATTAGATCTGCAAGTGGACCCATTGAAGTCAACGGGAGTTAAAAAAATCTGGAAGTTCCTCATAAAATTAAGGTATAAATTTGGTAACTTGTTCCGTGGTTTGGAAAAATCCCAAAAAGTGTAAAAATCTGCAAAGTCCAAGTTTCAGCGGATACATGAAATCTGCTTCAGAACTGGGTTCGAGTTTGTGTCCAGAATCAGACTGGCCCAGCAGGAAATCTGCAACCAGGGGCCCATCAAGATAAGTTAAGGGGCCCACCTACATTTTCGGATCTCTATAATCACTCCTCTACATATCTGTCCTACTCCTACTTGACTAATATTGTTTATTAAAATACATTTCTTACTGTCCCTTTGGTTCTGTATTTAAATTTTAGTAAGTTCGGCCATCTCTAATTATGAATAGAGATGTAATGTGGGTTGGACACCCTCGAATCAAATCTGAGGGTGTCCAACGAAACTTTCGGAACGCCCGGATTTTTCGAATTTTTGATTTTTATTAAAAATCGAAAGTAGACGATCATCGAAAATCGAAAATCAAAAATAGACGATTATCGAAATAACCCTCCAAAGTAGCTCTCGGTTTCGGTGACTTTCGAAAATAGAATGCGGAAGCTCGAAAACAGCCCGATC
The DNA here is from genome assembly GCA_019447015.1 of Hymenochirus boettgeri. Lineage (NCBI taxonomy): Eukaryota > Metazoa > Chordata > Amphibia > Anura > Pipidae > Hymenochirus > Hymenochirus boettgeri. The sequence goes on along the minus strand of CM033476.1, from coordinate 111,175,853 downwards.
GTGAGGAAAGATAGTTGTAAAATAAGTTTTCGTTATATTTACGGGTCCCCAGGACCATTCCCCAGGTCTCTGTGTCATTTACAGTAACCGACTATTATTATTTCTAACCTGAAAATGGACAGAAACTTTTGAATTTTTTTCTCTCATAGACTCCAATGGGTTAGTTTTTCCAATTTTCAAATTTCTAATTGAACGAAACTCAACAGTTTCGAACATCTCTAATTATGAATACCTAGGATGTATTGTATGCTGCAAGGAAAGTGAATAAACAGCAATGTTTCAATATCCATTTTATGATCTCATCACTATACCCTATATTAAATGACACTATATCATGATCACTATTCCCTATATTAAATGACACTATATCATGGTCACTATTCCCTATATTAAATGACACTATATCATGGTCACTATTCCCTATATTAAATGACACTATATCATGGTCACTATTCCCTATATTAAATTACACTATATCATGGTCACTATTCCCTAAGCTTCCCATTACCTTCATCTCCATAATGAGCTCAGGGTTATTAGATATCACCAGATCCAACAATGCATTCTGTCTAGTAGGAACTTCTACCATCTGTGAAAGAAAATGCTCATATAGGAGATTTAAGAACTTTTTGAGGTGCTGGCAGTTCCCTTACTCCAATCTATGTCAGGGTAGTTAAAATCCCCCATGACCAGAACATGCCCCATACCAGCAGCCTTCGCCCACTGCACATGGAGATTCATTTCCACCTTCTCACTGGCATTTGGTGACTTATAACATACCCCAACAATTAATTTACCCACCTTCTTTCTTCCTGTACACAGCTCTATCCATATTGTTTCTGTCTTATCGTTTATAGCCAAACTATTTCATCTTTTAGATTTGGTTTTAATTCCTGTTTAACATATTTACATACTCCCCCTCCTTTATTAACTCTGTCAACATAAATACATAATTAAATGTTTCAGCTAATTTTATTAATGGTTCTTTTATTAATAAGTCAGATTTAGAAAAGTAAACACACAATTTGCTGAACAGATGACAAGATCATCAGATCATCATACTGCAAGTGGAATATTAACATACATTATCTTTATTTAGTTTACCTTGTCACAATAACATTATACACACACCTGAAGTATTTGAAATTTAACAATTTTTTTTTACGTAACACAAAATGACTTGGGGTAGGGTTAAATCCACAGGTATAAATTCATTTCTTGTACCTGTGAGACAATGAGAAATTACGGTAAGAATCCAGTGTGTGCGAAGGTAGAGAGTATAATGTATAGTGAGTATAATGTATAATATAAAGGTAGTGAGTATAATGTATAGTGAGTATAATGTATATCGATGGAGTGAGTATAATGTATAATATATAAAGGTAGTGAGTATAATGTATAGTGAGTATAATGTATAATATAAAGGTAGTGAGTATAATGTATAGTGAGTATAATGTATAATATAAAGGTAGTGAGTATAATGTATAGTGAGTATAATGTCTTAAATAAAGGTGAGTGCGTATACTGTCTAGTGAGTATAATGTATAGTGAGTATAATGTATAATATAAAGGTAGTGAATATAATGTATAGTGAGTATAATGTATAGTGAGTATAATGTATAATATAAAGGTAGTGAGTATAATGTATAGTGAGTATAATATATAATATAAAGATAGTGAGTATAATGTATAGTGAGTCTAATGTATAATATAAAGGTAGTGAGTATAATGTATAGTGAGTATAATGTATAATATAAAGGTAGTGAGTATAATGTAGGACTGGGGTGTTTTCTAGAAAAAAATGATTTAATCTGTAAAGTGGAAGTTGCAAATCCAAGTTATGATTAGAAATTGGTAGATAAAGAATTCCTGGCTTTGCTTGTAGGTAGGTAGGCATTATGGGTAAGATAAAGAGGTTAATTTTAATGAATGTATATCTTTAATTATATAGCTCCGCCCTACATGTTTCGTGGCCAATAGCCACTTCCTCAGGGGCTGGTGGTTGAGGAAGTGGCTATTGTCCACGAAACGCGTAGGGCAGAGCCTATTGTGTTTCCATGTTATTTTTGTATTGAACAGTAGCAGTGCTACTATGTGTTTTTACAATACTCTTTAATACATTTTGATATATTTTACCTGAAGTCCGGTTGTCGCCTTCCACATACCCTGTTGGGACTTTGGAGCTATATTGTTAAAGCCGGAGAGGAGACGGAACTATGGAGGTGTGTGTAGCACTGAGACACTTCATGGGAAGATGCTCCCACTATACAGGAGCAGTGGACTTTAAATCTTTAATCAGCCTTGAAAGCTGTAGAACTATGGAACTATAGGGAAAGATATTCTTAAACAATAGGACTTCTCTTCATTCAATGGATGTAGTAAACACAATCTAACCATTTATTTAAAATGCAATAGAAAACAATAACTTTTCTGTACATTATTCATTTAAACATTGCTTTGATTTCATAGTTACTATGATCTATATTTTAACAGTCTTATATCTTCTTTTTCTTTTTAACTATAAGGACTGATTATTATAACAGATTTGCATAACAAATTTGTTTACATATTTGAAAGTTTTATTTTATGGCCAATTCTATTTTTTTTTTTAAAGAGTTGATTATTAACTCCCGTGGTAACAATTATAATGGCTGACAATGAGTATATACACTACCACGATGAAAAGTTCGACACTCGCTGTCATTCTGAAACATACACTGGGGTGAGAGGCCTTTCAAAGAGGATGCAATGGAAGTTATTATGAAACATGCCTACAAAGTATTATCTTCAGGTGGGTCGTTTATGTAAATAAATGAACTAGAGATGTTTGAAACTGTAGAGTTTGTTTTCCAATTTTCGAATTTTCGAAATTTTCAGAAAGTTTGAGTTTCAATTTTTAAAATCGGCTACTTTCGATTTTCGAAAATCATCTTGATTTCGATAATCATCTACTTTCGATTTTGATAATTATTGAATTTTGGATTAAAAATCGAAAACTCTGAAAATTCGGTTTCGTAAATTCCAGGAGTTCCGAAAGTTTCGATTCCAAACTGGATTCTATTAGAACCCACAGTACATCTCTAAAATTAACTTTTTTGTTAATTGGAAAATTCTCTACATTGTTAACTGCATAAAATATATAAAAAATATTTTTTCTTTGTATTTAAATAGAGTGGAAAAATAAGGGAAATAGAGAAGCAACCAGGGTTTTTAAATAAAGAGTGAAAAGATTAGAGATGGACTAGAACTCGAACCCGAGTTCGAGCCAAAATATTCGAATTCGAACGAATTCGGACTTCTTGAACTATCCCGGACCTGGATTTTCGATATTTTCGGACTTTCGATATCGAATGTTCGACCATTCGAATGTGTGAGTAAAATGCCTATTATACCTATACGCGTGCATCGAATCCGTGAGTAAAGTGTCCATGGTATCTAGGCGTGAACGTGAGCATCGAATCCGTGAGTAAAGGGTCCATTAAAACCTATACGCGTGCATCGAATCCGCCGTGAGTAAAGGGTCCATTAAAACCTATACGCGTGCATCGAATCCGCAAGTAAAATGTCCATGGTATCTAGGAGCGGATGCGAGCATCGAATCCGCGAGTAATATGTACATGGTATCTAGGCGCGAACATCGAATCCGTGAGTAAAGTGTCCATTAAAACCTATACGCGAGCATCGAATCTGCGAGTAAAATGTCCATGGTATCTAGGCGAGAACATTGAATCTACGAGTAAAGTGTCCATTAAAACCTATACGTGAGCATCGAATCCACGAGTAAAATAGCGCGAGTGAGAGTAAAATAGATTTTTCTAATGTCCTGGATATTGGAACATGTTTCCCAGGTCCCACAGCCATTTACATTAAGTTACCATGATATTTTAATTGTATTTCATTCAAACTATTTGACTCCCATTGACTTTAATGGGTCCGTTTTTGAACTTTTTTTTTTGAACTTTTCATATTGTTCGAAAGTTCGAAAACGGACTGAACTTTCGAAAGTTCGGCCATCTTTACAAAAGATTTGCCTGTGCTGTTATTTTGCCCCAACCAATCACATGTTACCATTTCACTGGTCTACTATAGAAAATATATAATAATAATAATATATTTGATATTATCCATTTGGTTGCAGCTGATTAACAGCACGGGGGAAAATGTTGCACCTCTTGTTACTGTACATAAGCAAAATGTCTTAAAGCTTGAGGGCTAATTTGAAGGTAGAGCAGAGAGTGTGTAACGATGGTCAGTCAGTCAGTGTTTAACTATGGTCAGTCAGTCAGTGTTTAACTATGGTCAGTCAGTCAGTGTGTAACTATGGTCAGTCAGTCAGTGTTTAACTATGGTCAGTCAGTCAGTGTTTAACTATGGTCAGTCAGTCAGTGTGTAACTATGGTCAGTCAGTCAGTGTTTAACTATGGTCAGTCAGTCAGTGTTTAACTAGGTCAGTCAGTCAGTGTGTAACTATGGTCAGTCAGTCAGTGTTTAACTATGGTCAGTCAGTCAGTGTGTAACTATGGTCAGTCAGTCAGTGTTTAACTATGGTCAGTCAGTCAGTGTTTAACTATGGTCAGTCAGTCAGTGTTTAACTATGGTCAGTCAAAGATCATGCAAAATAATCCAAAAATCAGACTGTAGATGAGTTACAAATTCTCCTTATTAGTTAATAGCCAATATCTAGTTTTTTACCTAGTTTAAGGTAGGAAAGCATTAGAAGGCTATTACTGTACACATTACTGAGATGAACTTACATTTTCAGTTTAGAGATGGACGAACTTCATAAAGTCCATTTTCAAACTTTCGAACTTCAGTAAAAGTTTGAAAGTTTGAATTCAGACCCATTAATGTCACTGTAAATGGCTGTGGCACCTGGGAAATGGGCTGTGGCACCTGGGAAATGGCCTGTGGCACCTGGGAAATGCTTTTGAGGGTTAGTGAATGATACTTTCGAGGGTTATCGAAAATGATCTATACATCCGAGTGTTTACCAAAAACTAACAATACATTTGAGGGTTACCGAAAATCGAAGGCTACATTCGAGGGTTAGCGAACAATACATTGTAGGGTGAGTGAAAACGATCCATACATTTGAGGGTTATGGAGGGAAAATAAATACAGCCGCAACTAGTTCGAATAGTTTGAGTTTGTCCGAACTCATAAAATTCGGCTCAAACTCAGGTCCGAGTTCGGTTTTGTGTCCATCTCTAATACATGACATATCTGACATTGACATATTTTGAGGGTCCACTGAACAGTGATGGAAACTTGACATTTTTGGTTACAAAGTACAAGAGACAATTGAAGTAATATACAGACTTCCTTTTAAAGTTTAACAACAACTTAAATATAAAAGATAGCCCCACTGATCATTGTAAAACTATGTGTCTCGCACCCCTGAAAGCAGCCTCTTAGTCTAGAAATAATTTATGGAATATTTCAGGTTACTGGTTATCTGTGATACATTCGAGAGAGATTAAAGTGAGCTACAACATACGTACCAAGCGGTCTTTATTAGTCTTAAAAAATTGTATGTATTGTATGACAAATTGTATGATTTGTAATACTGCAGATGACAGGGAGAGCTAGAGAGATTCGCAATGCAATACTAAAACTATTCTAAGGCTACTAGGAATGTGGAAATCAGTGCATGAATCTCTATGCCTTCTACGCAATCTCCCAGCATTTTCTGCAATTTTAATTTTTTAAATATATTCATGGATAGGGATGGCCGGTTCGCGGATCCGAAACCCGGATCCTCCGCGGATTTATCCTGTTCGCGAACGGTGGATTTTTTCCGGATTTTCCGCCTTCCGAACTTCCGAACAGCGGATTTCTCGTATTTTCGAAAATTTTAGAAATTACGAGGATTTCTCATATTTTCGAAAATGTGGGAAAATACGTATTTCCGAAAATTTTCAAAATTAAGAGGATTTCTCGTATTTTCAAAAATGTGTATTTTCGAAAATTTTCGAAATTACGAGGATTTCTTGTATTTTCGAAGATTTTTTTCATTTTAATGGGTCCACTCGCGGATTTTCGAATTTTCAAATTTTTTCCGAAAATTTGCGGATTCTCGAGCGGACCGGATTTTGCAAAGTTCGGACATCTCTATTTGTGGATCACAGGGGCTAGTAGGTAAGGCTTGAAATTGCACATGTGCAGAAAATGTTATAAAGCCTGTGGTTTACTGGCAGAGAGGAAACGGCAGCTTCATTTTTAGGAAATTAGCAGAACTTAAAGTGAGCTCAAAAAGCAAAAGGAAGAGCACGTGAGTGGAGTCTTCTGAGGCTAGTACTTTATTACACTGACATAGGACAAGTAACCAGTAGAGCTAGGATCCGGGTCTGAACCCAGATCCGACACAGAAACCCTCAGTTCCGAAATACGAAAGATCCATCCGAATACGGATTTTGGGTCTTCGGAAAAAATTTTCGAAGATTTTCGAATGTACGGAGCTATTTTTGATAATTTTCGGAAATAGCTTTGAACGTTCACAAATATTTGAAAATATAATCGGAAACTATGTAGTTTCGGCCATCTCTAGTAACCAGAACAAGTAAACCACATTCTATTAATCTAGCAACAGCTAACTGGGAATAGTGCCCTAATGCCATGTAAATTGACCACCGCAGTCTATAAAACTTAATGTAAAAATTTAATTTCTTAGAATCTTTTAAATTTTTTATAGGAATTTCTGATTTTTCAATAGCAATTTTCAATTTTCCAATTGAAGTTTAAATTTTCTAATTTTCAACAAAAAGTTTAAATTTAGTTTCAAAAAACCTGTCAGATCTGTGGATTTTCAAACTGAAATTCATCACTCATACTAATCAGTCAATTGGAGAATTTTTGTACATTTGATAGATATATATTGAATATTATTTATATTTCTTGCAGGTTGTGTGAAAGGAGACACCATCATTGATGTCAGCTTGGGCCTCTACATGTTTCAACTTTTTGTTGCCGCCGATTATTTCAAAAATATTATTCTGATAGAATCCTCTGATAGCAGTGTAGATGAAATACAGAAATGGATAAAAAAGGAACCAGGTGCCGTAGACAAATCTCACATGGCCATGTATGCCTGTGCACTTAAAGGAAAAAGGTGAGAATAATTTCACTACTGTAACATTTGAAGAGGGAACTTTACAAATGCCTTTTTCTAACATTGTGACTATGGTATGAAACTGTTGTTTTTTTAGTACCGGGTGGAAGGACCAAGAAGACAAACTCAGAAACGCCATCAAACAGGTTGTAAAATGGGATATCAGCCAAGAGAATCCACTGGGATCTGTTGTGTTGCCCCAAGCTGATTGTCTGATCAGTGTTGTGTACCTAGATGGTGTGTGTAAAGATCACAATATGTTCCTCAAAGGCCTGAAACACTTCTCATCCCTTCTAAAGACAGGAGGCCATCTAATCCTGTACTCGTGCATCAACATGACTTATTACATGACTGGACAACACAAGCTTTCGTCATTGAAATATGATGAAGAGTTTCTACGAAAGGCTCTAGCAAACGCAGGTCTACTCATTAAGAGCTTGGATAAACTTGAAAGGAAATTTGAAACCTCCTTAACAGATTATGAATACATAGGATGTATTGTATGCAGCAAGGAAAGTGACATTTGAATAAACATTAATGTTCAATATCCATTTAATGATCAACTGTTCATTGCTATTGTATTTTTTAGATTGATTTGTAATAACAGGTCTTTTAAGTCTTCTTTTATCTGTATTTTTAAGCCAAATAAAACAGATAAGACTTGGATAATTTGACACACAGAGTTCTATCATTAATCATGGCCTTTACTTCACAACAGTAGTGGATCAGGAAATATGAGGACTACTCAGTAGAGTTAGAGGGGTATAATCATATAACTGGCAGGTATATATAAAATTTACATAAAATACTACTTGCTATCTTGTCTTTCTTCAACTAATTATGATATGTTTAGCACAAGAGAAAGAATACACAAAATGACCTCCCATAATTATAGGCCCCAGTTCCTTTCTCTACATGGGGTCTCTTTTTGACAAATAATAAAATTAATCTATCTTTGTCTATTCTTCACAATCTCCACCATGGTTTTCTACTAGTTCTGGCTTCCCTCCTGGTTGCAGCTGTCAGTCCACCACCATGCTAGTAACATCACAACCAATGACTAATGACTCAAGTGCCTCCTCTGCAGCTGCTTGAGTTCTTAAAGAGTTCATTTTTGAGTATATGACAACCTATTACTTAAGAAACAATATGACATCAAGATAATTGAAATATATATTATTGTTTAAATTTACATTATTAAAAGGTTAAAAAAAAGCCAAACAAAAGATAGGGGAAAAAAATGTGTACAATGTTCTCCATGTCTAAAGGCCCATACACGCATGGGATTTATGTTGGCCATGAGCTTCGGATGAATGGTTAATGAATGGCTGCATCAGCCAACAATCAAATGTGTGTAGGGTTTAAATCTACGCCATTCATTAATCCAGCAGGATGGATTCCATATCACAGTTAGAATCCTCCACATACACAAGACTGTCAGCCGAAGTGGCCATTTGTTTGTGGGACACCTCATCCTGCCAATAATACATTTGTGTGTACCTTAAATGGTATGTGTGCTAAAAAAAAAAACACTTTGCCTCATATTAATCTATAATTTTATATTTGCAAGTAGTTATTATTCATATAAATGATATATATACATATTATGTATGTTGCCTTCAATCCATTACTTGTTTTGAACAGGCTCAGTATCCTCCCTGACTTAATTGACTATCTGTGAGGTCAAGCATGCTCTGTAATCACTATGACTTTAAAAATAGTATCAAAAAGTAGCAAGCAAATCATTAAGCAAATAAGTGTGCAAATATTTTAGTCAATAGGTAAAACATATTAGCTAAACATGGTAGTTACTCCCCACCCTATGTGCGACTAAATGAACACACACTAGTATCAGCACTAGAGATGTCCGAATTTCGCAAAATCTGGTCCACTTGAGGATCCGCGAATTTTCGAAAAATTCAAAAATCTGCGAGCGGACCCATTAAAACCCATTAAAATGGAAAAATCCTCCAAAATACTAGAAATCCCCTTAATTTTGAAAATTTTCGAAAAGACGTATTTTCCTGCATTTTCGAAAATATGTAAATTTTTGTAATTTCGCGGATATCGCGGATTTTCCGCCTTCCGAACTTTTCCGAACTTTTCCGAACCGCGTTTTCGAAAAATTTCGAAATTACAAGGATTTCTCGTATTTTCGAAAATACATGAAAAACGTATTTTTGAAAATTTTCGAAATTACGAGGATTTCCCGCATTTTTGAAAATCGTATTTTCGAGGATTTTTTCGTTTTAATGGGCCCGCTCGTGGATTTTCGAATTTTGCGAAGTTCGGACATCTCTACCCATTAGGGCTATCGCATATAGATTAGATAATTAATTCACATTCTGATGCCCTTTACACGCTTGCAAACTGAAAAGCAATTTATGATAATAAGGCACTTGATTGACAGCTGAAATGTAAGATGGTTCAGACTGGAAATTTAAAGAAATAGGGGACATTCAACAATAAATGCTACAGTGTTAGTTGGAAATAATTATAGTTTCCACTAATGGGCAATTAACAAATAAACTAACTGCACAGTGTACATACAGTAGTGCATTTAAATTAGATAATTAATTCACATTCGAAGGCCCTATACCCACCAGTCTGGAAGGTCCTAACTAGTTACAGTACATTCATTGTTTTTTCTTAATGATATTATATGGGGCCTTGGAATGTGCATTGACCATTTTTTCTTTGAATAAAATACAGCCCAATACAATAAAGTGTGGGAGGAAACCGAAAGAACGTGTCTCTACCCCCCAAACTAAAATTGAACCCACTACTGGCCCCACTGTAAATGAAAAAAAAAAATCAATCCTTACCGTACATCTCTGCTTCTTAATGGTTTTCCTGTAGTGCCTGCCCAATTTCCAGGAAACTAAAGAGAAGGAGATGTGTTCCTGTCCAAATGTTTCTGCCTCTAATCTAGCCTGACTCCAGCCCCCCACTCCACCCCACTCTCTGGATCCCTCCCTGGCTGCCCTTATACCTTGCTTAAAAAGGTTTCCCTGTAGTGTAGATTACCCCATGCCCACCCCCAACTGTTATGTCAGATTACTAAAAAAACAGAACTCTGCTTACAGCCATTCGCTCCCGTGGCACTCTGCATTGCCGGCAGCCGCTTTTTTGATTGGCTGAGAGGCAGCTAAAGTTCAGCCCCTGTTCACAAGTTCCGTCAAGCAGGAACGAGGGACTGTAAGTAGAGTTCTTATTCTTTTTTTAGTAATCTGACATAGAGGTTGGGTGTAGGCAGGGGGTCCCTACATTATATCAAAAGATTTCTTTAGGATTGAGATACCCTTTAAGGTACAATTACAGTGAAACAATGTAAAAGTGTCACAGATCCGGTGCAAAGACCACATCTGTAGCACTCTCTGGGGACATTGAAATGTTTTAGTACAAAGAAGTAAGAGAAAAGAGAGGTAAGTGGTTAAATTAAGACATAGCAGAAGTGAATAGTTGTATGTTACTGCATATGTAACATATATACATAATGAGATGTTTCAGCTAATGTTAAGAATGGAACAGAAGCCAGAATTGGAAATATTCAGATCGGAAATCTTGTGTGTAAGAATTAAACACAGGTTTGCTGGGTAGAAGATCAAATCATCACACTACTGCAAGGGCACACATCTTCTTTATTTAGTTTACCTTGTGACAATAACAGACACCAGACGGATCTGCAATATCACACGTGATTTTAATTACCAACAACCAAATGACTTGGGGTTAAATCCACAGATATAAATTCAATTCTTGTACCCGTGAGATAGACATTGCGGTAAGAATCCAGTGTGTGCGAAGGTAGAGTATAATGTAGGACTTGGTAGAGTAAAGAATTATTCCCATAAACAATCTGTTTCACCAGCCATCGTCTACTTTGGATGGAAAACAGGTGCGCGCTCGTATACCACTTTCAATGTGTAATACAATCCACAGAAGAGCAACACTCTAAAATTGATACTTTATGATCATTTATTGCCTTTAAAATTAATACATTTCATGCCACAAATGTAATTACTTTTAAAGACATTAATTAAAAGTATAGAGTACAGAGTGCTGCTCTTCTGTGGATTAAGTTAATGAATTCCTGGATGTGATGTTAGGTAGGTAGGCATTATGGGTAGGGGAAGAGGTGGAATCTGATTAACTTATCTCTTTATTCAACCCTAACTATGTGAATAAGTTTAAAACTGTAATAGAAAGTTCTTCATTCAATAGATTTGAGTAAACACAAATAACCCTTTATTTTAAATGCCATAGAACACAGTCCCTTTTCTCACTGTACATTATTCCTTTATAAAAATGTCTGTGATTTCATAGTTAATATAAAATAGATTTAACTTTGTATCTTGTCATTTTATTTTCTTAAAATGGCATTTCCCCCCCCCCAAGTTAACTATTAAACTCCCACCTCCTATCAATAACAGGGAAAAGAAACATTTATAATGGCTGACACCGAGTATATACACTACCATGATGAAGAGTACGACCCTTGCTGCCATTTTGAAACATTTGCTGGGGCTAAGAGACCTTTCGATGAGGATGCAATGGAAGATATTATGAAACACGTCTACAAGATATTGTCTTCAGGTGGGGCCAGTTATATAAATAAAGGATCTTTGCATTAGAATAATTCTTTACGTTCATTATAAAAAAAAAATCACGTGATTAACTGCATTAAATATCTAAAAACAATTTATTTTCTAAGCATTTTAACAGAATAAATAATTCTATAAAGAATAAATAATTAGGCCCATTTAAGAAGGGTCCATTTATATAAACAAAGGAACTTTGCATTAGAATAATTGTTTATGAAAATTGTAATATTCTTCACATAGTTAACTGCATAAAGTCAAACTAGCCTATTCACCGTTTGCATGACTTTAACCCCTTGCTTGCAGCGGCTGTGTGGGTATCGCAAAAGACATCCATGCTGATATCTGGCTTTAAATACAAACCTTAATTGCGGAAGTTCAACTATGGTCAATCAAAGATCAGGCAAAATAATTCAAAGAATCCAAAGATTAGGATGAGTATGAATTATAAAACCTCATATACCTTTACCTGGTTTAAAGTAGGAAAGTATTAGAAGGCAGTTGCACATTGAGAGAACTTACATTTTCATGTTACATGAAATATTTGCCATTGTTTTTTGGGGTCAGCCAGACAGCCATAGAAACCTGTTTTGGTCACATAGTACAAGATTGTATTAAAGTATTTGTTACAGAAGGGAATGAAATCTTAAATATAAAAGCAGCTCCACAGATCCTATATTTATTAAAATGATCTGTCTCTTCCCACTGGAATCAGTCTCTTAATGTAGGAACCATTTGTAGAAAATTTCAGGTTACTGGTTATCTGTGATGTCACATGCTGACATCATTGCTGAGTCAAATACTTATTCACCTTTGAAGGGGGAAGCAGAGGATTTCTACCTCATGGGAGAAGTAAACAAAACAAGTAACCTGTGTTTTATAAAAAGGAAAACTGGGCTAGTGCATATAACCTAACAAAAATAATAAACTTTGTAGATGGTTTAAGGTTTGTAGAGCAAGATCCAATAGCATTTTACCAATATAATTAAAATAGCTTTCTATGTATAAGTGCTAATATTTATTATAGTTATTCTATATCTTTACTCACAACAGCAAATAACAATATGATTTAATAATATGAACACTTAGATTATAGTTTTATACGGTGTATAATATTTTAATTTGACCCACGTCTTAGAGTTTCCTTGTTTATTTAACAAACGTGGTCCATACAACTCACTGAGAAATTAGGAAAACTTGAGAGTATGTATATATTGCCTGAGACACAAGAAAGGTCTTTACCACTGACCTTAGAGGTACAGACCTGCATAGAATCTTTTTTTTAAGCAATATTATTGGTACTAATTGGTCAATTGCTCCATAATATCGCTATATGTTTGGACAATTCTCATTTGCACCTTTGACAGATGAATATTTAAATAGCCTTCCTATTTCTTGCAGGTTGTGTGAAAGGAGACACCATCATTGATGTCAGCTTGGGCCTCTACATGTTTCAACTTTTTATTGCTGCCGATTACTTCAAAAATATTATTCTGATAGAATCCTCTGATAGCTGTGTAGATGAAATACAGAAATGGATCAACAATGAACCAGGAGCTGTAGACAAATCTCACATGGCCGCATTTGCTTGTGCACTTAAAGGGAAAAGGTGAGAATAATTACACTGCAGAACCATTAAAAAGTAAACTGTAGATTATGACATGTTATATAACATTGTGACTATTGTTTAAACCTGTTTCTTCTTAGTACCGGGTGGAAGGACCAAGAAGAAAAACTCAGAAGTGCCATCAAACAGATTGTAAAATGGGATATCAGCCAAGAGAATCCACTGGGATCTGTTGTGTTGCCACCTGCAGATTGTCTGATCAGTGTTGTGTACCTAGATGGCATGTGTAAAGATCACGCTATGTTCCTCAAAGGCCTGAAACACTTCTCATCCCTTCTAAAGACAGGAGGCCATCTTATCATGTACGCATGTTTCAACATGACTTATTACACGGCTGGACAGCACAAGCTTTTGGCATGTAAATATGATGAAGAGTTTCTACGAAAGGCTCTAGCAGACGCAGGTCTACTCATTAAGAGCTTTGATAAACTTGAAAGGAAATTTAATTCCCCCTTAATAGATTATGAATACCTTGGATGTATTGTATGCAGCAAGGAAAGGGACATTTGAATAAACAGATTTCCCAGACCAGAGATGTCCAATGTTTATTTTATGACCTTTACGGAACTTGGGAAAAATCTGAAAATCCAAAAACCAAACATACTTTTGAAGGTTCAGAACGCATTTTTGAGTGTTACCAAATGTAGGAATGTATTTTCGGTAACCCTCGAAAATAATCGAGTCGGGTCCTGATCCCATCTCTACTGTTCATTGTAGACACTAATCTGCTGGTATTGTTAAAATACACACAACATACTACGTGTCTTTCTACAACTCATTGTGATACTTTAAGCACAATTTAGACAGAAACACTGCAGTTACCTACAGTTCATTTCTCCACATGGTCTCTCTTTTGGCAAATAACAGAAGAGATACTTACTGGCAACTAGTTTAGTAATTACAAACAGCTTTCCCGTTATTACTCAATGATACTACTTCCTGTATTAACTCTTCCTGTTTTCAGCCATGTGACCAGCTTGTAGTCATGTGACCATCCCAGGTTCTTTCTGTTTTTCCCAGCATTAAAGGGGAAGTTTAGTGTAAATACATATACTTTTCAGAATAAAGATCAGTATTTTTCCATAATAATGACCTTAACCTGCCCATTCAGCATTGTGTCTGTGAATAAATAAATACAACTGAAACACTGACTTCCTGTTTGCAGGACCCCTAGTAGAGACCGTTATGGTCTTGCCCTTGACCCAGCGCCTGGGCGGATTCAGTTGCTCAGTAGAGATCTGAGCATGTGTGACCCATCCAATAGCCAATCAGTAGAAATTACTGTTAGGAACATTCCAAGGAAGTGGTGCATTCTGGGAAGAAGAAGGACCGTTAGAACCTGAAATGTCAGCTCACTAATGTCAACAGCAGGGAACAGAAAGGGCTATAAATTCAACTGATGGAAGAGAATATGTAGAATAACTAGGTATGCAGAATATAAACTAAGAATTTTTTTAAAATAATGATATTTTCCACTAAACTTTCCCCTAAGTCTTAACTGAGCATGCTTCTCCCCTTGGGCGGAGGGGCGTGGCAGAGGTGAAGATGATGTCACTAAACCAAGTGGAAGCAGGAAGCAGAGATGTGATCTAGGGCTCATTTTAAAGGAAAGACTCCAGCCTTTCATTTAACACAAGAAGATATAGGGGAGCACACTAAAATGGTGAATCCAAGAATGTTTATTTAAACAACAAATACAACGTTTTGGGACGCCCTGTCCCTACCTCAGGGCATCCCGGAATGTTGTATTTGTTGTTTAAATAAACATTCTTGGATTCACCATTGTAGTGTGCTCCCCTATATCTTCTTGTGCTAAAGAATCTTCTGGCCCTTGGAGTGGAGGGCAGGGGGGCTGCACCTACTTACTTGTCTGGCATGCAGCCAACAGCGGTGTTTGTTGGACTGTATTGCAAGGCTTTTATTTAACCCTTACTTGTTTGGAGACCACAGCTGCCCATCCACATAAGCTAAAAATTAATAGTCGCACTATTGTGAACCAACCATCTGACAATGTTTGGAGGGGTATTTCCATCCTTCCTCAGGTGATACAGCAGTTCCTTCTATTCCAAGTTATTGACCCACCAATTGCTTCTAACATAAGGAGGGATTCTTAAATAGTTAAGAGAGAGATCTTAAAATTCCTTCATAAAGTGCAAAAGAGTTCAAATGTGTATAAAGAGTTTTTCTTCCATTAAGATTCCGTGGTAGAATAATAATATACCAATCATTTAATATTAAAAATTTAAATCTATTTGAAGTGTGACTATCGATCTTTTTGATTATGTAACTGTGGGTTGCCAGTATTTATTCATTTTTGAATGTCCTCCCACACCCACGAACATCTATATCTACTGTACTATCAAGACCTCCTCTAAAGCAGAGGTGGAACAAGAGCCAGGGAGCCCAGGAGAGGAAAAAAGCTTTAATGGATGAGGGGATGAAAGAAAATCTATCACCGTATATACTCGAGTATAAGCCGAGGTTTTCAGGCTTTAAAAATAGCCTGGAAACCTTAACTCGGCTTATACTCGAGTCAAGCTGGAAACTCACCTTCGATCCGGCAGCCGCTCCGCAAGTACTGGTCTCTGTTGGCTGACGTCACTATTGGCGCCTGTCTTACTGCCCAGCGCTGATTAGTGATGTCAGCCGGCCGCCGGGCAGATCAATACCGGTACTTGCAGAGCAGAAGAGAGCATGCGGCAGACGGATTGCAGACCAAGAGGCAGAGTGAGAGGCAGCTGAATACTAAAACAGTAAGTCTGCACTGAACAGGGGGGCCTGGCCTGAGGGTGCTGCTTGTCACTACAGATGTTTGAAAACTACAACTCCCAGCTAATAAAGCATGCTGGGAGTTGTAGTTTCCAAACATTTGGAGTGCCAAGGAATGGTGGGTCACACAGAATCAGAAGGCAGTAGTGGTCATATTTTACCCTCGACTTGTACTCGAGTGAATCAGTTTTTACTCTTTTTTTAGGTAAAGTAGGTACCTCGACTTATACTCGGATCGACTTATATTCGAGTATATACTGTAAGCTCAGTGTTTGGGGGGGTCCTAAAGGTAAATAGATTTTAGTTGTGGGGTGGACATCCCCTTTAAAAAGGCAACATAAAAAACAAAATTATTCACAAAAATTTTAGAAATTGTTTTTGAAAAAACTAAAAATTTTGTGCTTTACATATTTTATTTTTTGCCTCTGTGTATAAAGGGAAGAAAATTCTCAACAATTAATTTTGCTATACAAAATCTGTTGCCCAATACGTGTCAAAATTCAATTCTACCCTGCACCAAATGATATAGCAGTGTGTTGCCTGGGAGGCTTATCCCCTTGCGTTTAAAAAAGTGAAATAGAAAACAAATCCTAGTTATAGAAACTGAAAAAATACCAGATTATTCGTTTATTTGCATTTAAAATGGTAATAATAAAATTGAAGATTGAAAGAACATGAATGTGCTTTTGAGTGCGTGATCTTTGATTTTATTACTACCATTTTGGATTTAATTAACCCTGTTGGGGTAAGGGTTGGAAGAATCTGCACCCCATTCTGTGGATGTGCATAGGACATTGCTTATAACATTTGTATTTAACCCTGTCCCCAAGAGCTTACAATCTAAATTCCCTATCACACATACAACCTATCAGTATGTCTTTATCATTGGGGTGGGAAATTTTGCAAGGCATCAGTACTAGTCACCAAGCCACCATATAGCTTGATCCTTGGAAGTTTAACCTAGGGGTAATTCCAGTGTAAACATTGGATGTTTATTTCTTATCCGATGGTGTGTAAAATGTTTAATGTACTCTATGACATTTAAAGGACAAACTCAGCTGCAGGAGCCTATAAATAAAATGAACGTGGGATCTTTTTATTTTTTAATTTTACCATCAATATAATTTGCATTTCCAAAACCAAGCATTGAACAGTTGCCACTCAGTCAAAAGTCCTGCAAAATGCACTTTAAACAGCATTTTATTCTTTCATCGTGGAAAATCACAGATTAGGGACAAAAAAGTTCAGAAGCAAAGACCAAGATACTGAGTTTGTAATTAGAAAGTAATACTCTTCACCAAGATCATTTTCTAGTAAGTTGCATAATGAATACTAGTGATGGCCCAGTTCGGATTTACCTCGTTCGCGAATGGTGGATATCGCGGATTTTCCGTTTTTCCGTCTTCCGAACTTTTCCGAACCGCTTTTTCGAAAATGTAAAAAATTACAAGGATTTCTTGTATTTTCGAAAATGCGTGAAAATCCGTATTTTCGAAAAATTTTCGAAATTACGAGGATTTCTCGTATTTTCGAGGATTTTTTCATTTTAATGGGTCCGCTCGCGGATTTTCTAATTTTTTTGAAGATTCGTGGATCCTCGAGCGGACCACATTTTGTGAAGTTCGGACATCTCTAATAGTGATGGCCCAGTTCGCGGATCCGAATCCGCGGCGGATTTACCTTGTTCGAGAACGGCAGATTTCGCGGATTTTCCGTTTTTTTGCTTTCCGAACTTTTCCAAACCGCGTTTCCGAAAATTTTCGAAATTACGAGGAATTCTCATATTTTCAAAAATACATGAATCCCCATATTTTAATTGGTCCGCTCGCGGATTTTTGCATTTTCGAACATCTCTACTCCCCAACTAACTACATAACAACATAACTAATTAACCATTAAAGTTCTGTACTTCACCTCTGCACTGATTATAGAAAATCCATCAACCAATATAAACTATTGTCTCACAATGAATCACACTGATATATTCTCTGTACATTTCCATTTAAATTAAAATCTGTAACATCTGTATCAACCTAAGGTACATTTAATATCAGACCCGTGACAATGATTTTATAACTGACAAATAAACTATCACAGTCATATGTGTATGGTTATTTACACAGTGTTTGGACTTGGCCCAATATCATCACAGTGACACTGTTGAGAAATCAAATAGTTAAAGGCATTTTCGTTCAGCCCCTTAAGGGGAGAACTGTACCAAAATAACCTATCCAGATATGTCTCCATGATTATATCTAGACTACCATTCTAGATAGTGGTGACACTATATGCAATACTATGTTACTATGTAACTGTTAGACAGACATTATGGGTAGGGTATAAAGGTTGGACTAGATGGACGTATGTCTTTATACAACCTCCAATACTATGTTCTATGTAACTGTTATACAGACATTATGGGTAGGTATAAAGGTTGGACTAGATGACGTATGTCTTTATAACAAGCTCCAATACTATGTTACTATGTAACTGTTATACAGACATTATGGGTAGGGTATAAAGGTTGGACTAGATGGACGTATGTCTTTATACAACCTCCAATCTATGTTACTATGTAACTGTTATACAGACATTATGGGTGGGTATAAAGTTGGACTAGATGGACGTATGTCTTATACAACCTCCAATACTATGTTACTATGTACTGTTATACAACATTTGGGTAGGGTATAAAGGTTGGACTACACTGAATATGTCTTTATACAACCTCCAATACTATGTTACTATGTAACTGTTATACAGACATTATGGGTAGGATATAGGTTGGACTAGACGGGACGTATGTCTTATACAACCTCCAATACTATGTTACATGTAACTGTTATACAGACATTAGGGTAGGGTATAAAGTTTGGACTAGACGGACGTATGTCTTTTACAACCTCCAACTATGTTACTATGTAACTGTTATACAGACATTATGGGTGGGTATAAGGTTGGACTAGATGGATGTATGTCTTTATCAACCTCCAATACTATGTTACTATGTAACTGTTATACAGACATTATGGGTAGGGTATAAAGGTTGGACTAGATGGACGTATGTCTTTATACAACCTCCAATACTATGTTACTATGTAACTGTTTATACAGACATTTGGGTGGGTATAAAGGTTGGACTAGATGGAGTATGTCTTTATACAACCTCCAATACTATGTTACTAGGTAACTGTTATACGACAGACTTATGGGTAGGGTATAAAGGTTGGACTAGATGGACGTATGTCTTTATAACAGCCTCCATGCTATGTACTATGTAACTGTTATACAGACATTATGGGTAGGGTATAAAGGTTGGACTAGATGGACGTATGTCTTTATACAACCTCCAATGCTATGTTACTATGTAACTGTTATACAGACATTATGGGTAGGGTATAAAGGTCGGACTAGATGGACGTATGTCTTTATACAACCTCCAATGCTATGTTACTATGTAACTGTTATACAGACATTATGGGTAGGGTATAAAGGTCGGACTAGATGGACGTATGTCTCTATACAACCTCCAATACTATGATACTATGTAACTATTATACAGATATTATGGGTAGGGTAAAAAGGTTGGACTAGATGGACGTATGTCTTTATACAACCTCCAATACTATGTTTCCGTGTAACTGTTATACAGACATTATGGGTAGGGTATAAAGGTTGGACTAGATGGACATATGCCTTTATACAAACTCCAATACAGGGGCGTATATAACTACCAGGGGAGCAGGGGGAACAACCGCAGGGGCCCCAGGAGCCAAGGGGGCCTATCTTCTTATTTTTCCTATGACAGATATAGCCTCCTCCTAGAAAACCTCTGTTATTTAACCTCAATACTGATTAACCAAATCTAAAATAATACCCTTAGGAGCATTCGAATTTGTGATGTCACATTAGCTCAAACACAAAAGTAACTTTAAAAAAGTTTAAGGTTCTGTTGAAATCCTAAGTGGTTAATCACTGTATTTTCTTACCTTAAAGGGCAAATTCAACCCTTCAAATTAAAAATTGTATATAGGTGAACTGGGAATCAAGAAAAACAGTCTGAACCCACCAAGAGGGGGTTCTCTCTTTGCAGAGAATACATTACAACTCATGATTGAACATCCCCTATTGCTATACAGTGTTGTACACTTGTAATTGAGTTAAAGAAGTAACTGTGAAAGTGAACTGTTCCTTTGATTAAAGCCTGGGAAGTTAAGGAGATATGTCTTACCTTCCGTTCTTCAATCAATATCTCAGAACTACCAACAGTAAACTTCCACCGCAGCAGCACTGAAAATTCCCGACCGCTTCCTGATTCTAATTAACTATAGTGCTCATTATCATGCATTATCGTGCATGTGCGCTATAGTTGATTAGAACCAGGAAGCGGTTGGGACCTGTCAGTTCTACAACGGAAGATCGCGCAAAAGGTAAGTATACTTAGCTTTGCGTTTCTGGCTCCTGAGATATTGATTGAAGAACGGGAGGTAAGACATAGCTCCTTAACCCAATCTACAATGAATAAATTAAAGGGATAGTTCGCTTTTCAAGTGAACTATCCCTTTAATTGTGTTAGATTTTTTTAGTCTAATGCTGTATGATCCCTCTTCAAACTTCTGCAATTTAGAAGTTAACCAATAGCTACAACAATAACAAATAAATCTATGTCACTCTGTAACTTACTAGTATCTAGCAAAACATGTATATTGATTCTATCATTTATAGTTGACAGTGTCTATCAGACACATGTAAAGCACTTGATACATAAATGTTTATTTTGTCTGTTTCCGTTAAAAGACAAACAGCTGCAGGATTCTATAAATGTGTAAACAGGATGTGGGTAACAAGTTGTTATCCTAGGACCAGTCTTATAAATACACCAATCGTATTGGGAGCTAGGCACACCAGTCTTAATTCAACAAATTTATTTGTGACGTTTCGGAACCAACAGGCTCCTTCTTCAGACAAACATTTCTTATAAATAGGACAGATATTTGTGCAACACATACAGTGTGGACACCAAGGTTGAGTATCCTGTAAGTACTCTAAGTGTCTTGAATTATCTACATTTGTATCATTAAATGGAATCCAATAAGGTGTATTGAAAGAGATGTATTCACTGAAAATGCTACACACTGTAAATGGAGCAATACTATTTGGGTTGTTTTGCGATACAATGTTGTGTTGATCAGATTTTTCCCCAGAATACAAACAATAAAATAAGGTTTTATTTTTAATGTCTTCATTCTTTTTTAATTCTATTTTGTGTGGTTCAATTTACAATTTTAAATTATTTACTGTAAGGTTGTTAAACTATTTTTGTTCACAATTTATAAACATTAAAACAATAACATGTTGTTGGAATATTAAAGGTCCATTTTGTTTGTCATTAGGTACAGGGTCAGTGTTGTTTGAATTCCCCTTTTTCGATATTTAGAAGGAACATAATGGCTAACTCTAAGCAGAAGGATTACCATGACGAAGAGTACGACGCCACTGAATTCTATGAAACGTACATTGCCGCTAATAACGCTTTCAGTGAAGATGTTATGGAACGTTGTATTGAAGTATTTCATAACGCATTCACTTTGGGTACGTCTAGAAAGGAGAGCAACTTCCTCCTAAAATATGCTTGTGAAGGTTCTCATCCATCCAGGTCATGGTATATCTGTTGTATTCAATTAGATCAACTGGACTTGAAATGTAGTTCTTGAAGACGTTTCGCTAGTCATCCGACTGGCTTTCTCAATATAGGAACACCCAGAGTAAGGTGTACCAGCTGCCCGCCTCACCTACTATATTACCCAGAGTAAGGTGTTAACAACTGTCTGCCATGTACAATGCTGTTTTAACACCTTACTCTGGGCGTTCCTATAACACCTCTTAGCCACTATCCAATCACACCCTTAACACCTGGCTGTGATATGCTAATTGGGATTTCCCAGGGTACATAATTGCCACAGATTCTTGTACAAGTCATTCTGAATTGAGAAAGCCAGTCGGATGACTAGCGAAACGTCTTCAAGAACTACATTTCAAGTCCAGTTGATCTAATTGAATACAACAGATATTCCTCCTAAAATGAATATCCTTATATATGAATATTTTATAAACTACATGGTATAACAGTTAATGATGGATAGGGTAGTTAAAATATGTTCAAATATTTTTTTTAAAAAACAGTCAGTACCGGAAACTTCCTGCGCTTCCTGTTTTGTCATTCCGTATAGTAATTTTGAGATTTCTAGAATTTTTGTAAATTCAACATTTTTAGAAAAATTTTACATTTTCGATTTTGTAAATTTCATATTTTTAGAAATATTGAAAATTTCTGATTTGGAAATTAAAAAATTCTGTCATTTGATCATTGATAAGTCCGGCGGATCTGTGAAATCTGATGCACGACCGGGTTCGCATTTGGGGCCATCTCTAATCACCATATGAGTCCATTCAAAAAAAGTCTGGGGGGGCTCTTCATTATATAAAGACAAACTTCAGATTATCAGCACAAACAGGTCATATGGAGTCTTGGGTTCAACATGTGAAATGCGTTTGGCTTAACTGCACCATTTTTTATATCTGATTTGCTTTAAAAAAAAAAATATATATATATACATATTGAAAATGTGTATGATTTACAAATCCAATTAAAGATAGCAAATAATAACATTTATTTTTTTTTTAATAAATAACCTTTTTTTACATGTACATTTATTTTATTTTTATATATTTTATTTTGAATGCTTTGCCTATTATCCTCTTACACAGACACTGTAAAAGGAGACACTCTCGTTGATGCCAGTCTTGGTACAATCACTTTCCAACTCTTTCCTGCTGCTAATAAGTTCAAAAATATTATTCTACTGGAATCCTCTGATAACAGTATAGATACAATACAGAAATGGATTAATAAGGAACCAGGGGCCATAGACAAATCTCACGTTGGAATGTTTTACAATGCGCTTAAAGGGGAAAGGTAGGCTCCAGCTACTCAAGCTTTCTTTTATAAACCCACCAGTAGGGCATTTTGTAAGAATAAGTTATGACACTTTTCACTGAGAGACAGAAGTAGCGAGTGGGGAAACATCCAAATATATAACTAAACCTTGCAGATCAACATCACCCATAACCCCCCCAAAACCCACACATTAGCACATATAAATATAGAAATAAAAATGATTTAATTTGTTGGTCGCTATACACGTGCCATATACTATACGATGTTAGTGAATCATCTCGGATACTTTCCATATTACAATGTTCTTTCTAATAAGACACAGATGTTGTATATCCCACTTCAGCTGAGAATATGAATACTTGCAGTCTCTGCTGTGGTGTCTTGTCCCATTTTATATACTGGGATGTCTCCCGGCATTTCAGACCTGTTAACACGAACTATGCAGAGTTCATAAAGCTGTTTGCATCAGGCTATTGGTTTCCCTTATCTCTGAGACTTCCTCCTCACTGCAATCTCTCTTGCTTAAGTTGGTCTTCACCCAGTATGGTAACCTTTATCTGCAGACCTCCCTTTAGTTCCGATCTTTTGGCCATGAGTGCCACATCCGCTTTCCGATGGGGGGACTTTTTCAAGTGTTATTCGCATATCTATGTAACCGCGCTGCACATTTTATCACAGAAAAGAAAATTTAATAGTAATGTATTTTTGTAAACCTGGTATATAACGTAACGTTCTATTGTTCTACAGCGCTGGATGGGAGGAACAAGAAGAGAAAGTCAGACGTGCCATCAGAAAAGTTTTGAAATGGGATATCAACCAGGAGGACTCACTGAGTTCTCTTCAGCTACCCAAAGCAGATTGTGTGATCAGCTTTACATACCTGGAACTTGCTTGTAAAACTCATGATATGTATAGGGACCGACTGAAACAGCTGTCTTCTCTTCTTAATGTAGGGGGATATCTGATGCTTTTTGTGGTGGTCAATATATCTTATTACATTGTTGGCAAACACACGTTTGCTGCTCTGAAGTGCGATGAAAAGTTCATACGAGAGGCTATTGCAGATAGTGGGTTGGTCATTAAGAATTCTGGTAAAATCGATAGGATGTTTGATTCACGTTTGACTGATTTAGACTATTTCGGCTATTTTGTATGTGTTAAGGGAAATTAGGTTCCTGTAAGTAGCTCCCCTACATGATATGCAATACAATGAGCCTTCCTCTTACTTAAGAGACTCCTTTTCTTCTTAGTTGCAGTAGATACCTGGTGGGGAGAGGGTGAGGGGCGATAGGTGATATAGACAATAACCCATACTATTTTCCCTATATAACGCAACATTTTTAAGCAATGAAAATTTCTACAATGACACATAATACCATGACTTCTTGATTACATGTACAAGGTGTACTGCTTATATCTTAGTCAAATGTGCAATATATTAAATACTTTCATACCCGTAAATGGTGCTGTGTGTATGTAGCATATATCCAAGGTGTATCTCGTTCCATAAGAATGGTTTGTTCAGTAAAGGAACTCTAAAAATCAGTTTTCTTCAAAGCTTTGTCACTAGAATGTATGTAAAATATGTTAATATATCATAGTTTGTCCTATGAATTCATTACTGTATGCCTGCTATGCTTCTGGATGCCTCATGGAAACTGAGCCATTTAGAAACCTGTACTGAGCCTGTACTGAGCCTGGGCATGCTCAGAAGAGGCAGACAGGGGATTAACATTCAGTCATTGGCTGTGATGTCAACTGTCAATTCCATAACTGACAGTTACTAACTGGAAGGACCAGGAAGCAGAAACAGTGTCTGGACTTGCCCTTTAACCCCTTTTCAGTCTGTATTCACCCCCCATTATGCTTTAGGGAAATATTTTTAACACAAGGTAACTAAGAACCATAGCAAAAAAAAAGTTTTGAGTAAGAAAGCTCTTCCCTCTGTAATCTGATTTTTCCTGTCTGCCAGCAAGGTATTGAACTTCATTACGTTTTTCCACAAGTATAATTTTCATCCATGATGTATTGATAAATTGTAGAAAATGCTGAGAGGTGAAGAGAGCTTCTCTAGTGTGAATAGTAAGGGTCTCCAGCTCTCCCTGCAGCTGCAACAATATTAAAGGGGAAGTTCAGTGCAAATACATGTACTTTTCAGAATAAAGAGCAGTATTTTCCATCCCAATGACCTTAACTTGCCCATTCAGCATTGTGTCTGTGTATAAATAAATGCAACCGAAATACTGACTTCCTGTGTGCAGGACCCCTAGTAGAGACCGTTATGGTCTTGCCCTTGACCCAGCGCCTGGGTGGATTCAGTTGCTCAGTAGAGATCTGAGCATGTGTGACCCATCCAATAGCCAATCAGTAGAAATTACTGTTAGGAACATTCCAAGGAAGTGGTGCATTCTGGGAAGAGGAAGGACCGTTAGAACCTGAAATGTCAGCTCACTAATGTCAACAGCAGGGAACAGCAAAGGGAATGAAATCAACTGATTTTTCAAAATGGGAGAGAATATGTAGAATAACTAAGAAGGCATCACACAAACTAACAATGTAACAAATATTGATCATTTCCACTGAACTGTCCCTTTAACCCTAGGGCCTAGGAAGTTTATTGGTGCCAGGATAAAGAAACAGAAATAGCATTATGGCCCATAAATACACATATAGGAAAGAAGGGGCCGTGAATTTTCTTCGCGAATCCTCGAGTGGACTTTGTGAAGTTCGGACATCTCTATTCCTACCTCTATTATCACTTATTTCCATATCTCTCTTACCCCTACTCTATATTGGGTTTTTTACAATGCATTTCTTACTGTCCCTTTGGCTCAGTCTTTACACTTTTGCAGTTTTCTTGGGTGAATGGGCTATGGGCCCACCGGGGGATTCCCCTGTAACCCTGTGGGCCAGTCCAACACTGGGATACCCCTTACTATTTTACTAGGGTTACCACCTTGCACTTTAAGACTTGAAAACATATGAAATCTACATGTTGCAGTGCTAAGTGCCATTCCATTAAACCTGTGCTGTTTGACTGCATTGAAATAAATGCAGTCTACTAATGGAAACACTGACAGCCTTTGGTCATGCAGATTTTATATATGTTTAGGTCAAACAGCCAAGGATAATTAATTCACTGCCTCTCCAGCAGTGAAACGAAGCCTGAAGAAATATAAAGTGTAAACATACAAATATCTATTGCACGTGTGTCTTTTTATACATGGTGCAGCTTGCTGTAGAAATAAAAACCTAAATATACAGCTTCTTACAGAAGAAAGGCTCACAAATATAACAGTTGTTGCTTCAATAATCCATACAAAATTTTAGCTCCACCTTAATTGACCATTGTCATTCCACTGTAAGGCTCAGCTGGAAAAGACCAAATGAAGGGACCAAGAACCATGGCCTTTTTGTCCAGAGTAACTTGGCAAGGCTTGTGATCGTGGTCTCTTTGTATCAATCTGCCAGAGCAATAAGAAGGCCACCCTTCACGCACTCACAGGCTAAACTGTTGACATTTGAGGTTGCACTCTGAAACGGAGGGGGCACAGCCATTTACAGAATACTTGACACACTGGACACACCAGGTTTTAACTTGCCATGCTTTACACTCCTCCCCTCATCATCATACCCTACCTCTTGGCTTAAAGACCAGAGAGTCTGAGCCTCAGAAAGGAAAAGTCCGACAGGACCAGAGAAGACACAGAAGACATGTAAGAACCTTTCTCTTTGTCCAGCTCCTTAGACAACCTCCTAATCTTCTCCGCCAACATTTCTTACATTTTGAATGTCCACCACTTGTTTAGTTACATAGTTGCACACTTGGGGCCATATTTATAAACTTGCGATACCGTGGGTTATAGTAAATGTACGTGCGTGGCCGTAAATGTATGGCGTGGTTGTACATTTACAACTAAACATTTGTAAATCTACGAAAAGCTCGTCGTAGAATACTATGCAGGAATTAAATATCGCAATGGTATTCAATGGGGCTTTATGAATCTAAGATCACGGTAGTTGATTTACGACCGCTATCATATGTTAACGACATCAATCGAAAATTTGAAAATCCGCGAGCGGACCCATTAAAATGGAAAACCCTCGAAAATACAAAAAAAATCCTCGGAATTTCGAAAACTTTCGAAAATACGCGAAATTCTCATAAAATTTTTTCTCGTTATTTTTTACACATTCTCGAAAATACGAGAAGTTTACGTATTTTCAAAAATTTTCGAAATTACGTATTTTCACACATTTCCGAAAATACGTGAAATTCTCGTAATTTTGAAAATTTTCGAAATTACATATTTTCACGCATTTTCGAAAATACGAGAAATCCTCGTAATTCTGAAAATTTTCGGAAGGCGGAAAACCGGAAAATCCGCGATATCCGCCATTCGCGAACGAGGTAAATCCGTTAGCCATCACTAATGCTCAGTAGGCTTCATCAAGGGAGATCTTCAGGCAACTACCTTGTATCCTTCTGTGATTGAACTTTTTCCCGTCTTCATAATGACGTATTTTTTACAGAGAAAGGCAATTGATATATTGTTTTAATTATCATCTCCTGGGCTATAACAGATGAAACTGTGATTGAGTTGAAACAATTTTACAATTTCAGAATGTTTTTATAAATATATAATTTTTTTTCAAACTTTAATATTCTTTTTATTTACACCGAGTCTGGCCCTACACTGTGGTCTGACTACCACTAATCAAAAGGCCCTTAAAACTATACAAAGCCACACTCATCAGTCTTAACCTACCGACAGTATCGGGGTTTTATCACTAGCGTGTGTAGCGGCTTTCCCGAATGAGCTTGTGGCCACTGAACGCTATAGAAATCTGTTTTGTATTGTAGATGCTATAACCACTAGGTGTCAGCATTTCCTTAACATATATTCCTGTACCTTATCACTCCTGCCTGTGAGTGTAGTTGCCCTGTAATGCTTTAACTTTATTTTGTGCCAGTGGCAGGAGACCGCACTATTCTATATACTATATATATCTAAAACTCACTGGCCGTGAAGAAGAAGAAAGAAGATTAAAGACCAGGGAAGATGGCAGTGAATTCATGAAAAGTTCAGAATTTCAAAAATGTTGAAAAATCCATTGAATCCATGGACTCTCTAAACCAGCAGTTCCAAATCGAAACTAGGTTTGTTTTGAAACCAGGATTCTTCACTATCCCCAACTAACAACATAACATCACATACTAATAAACCCTCAAAGGTATATACCTAAATAGCACTTTATATAGAAAACATTGTCTCACAAGGAATCTTAAAGGTATTTCAAGTGTACATTTCCATATACAGTAAAGGGCATGTCCTCTACCAAATCTGTTTTATATTTATGTTAAGATAAGGACCCACCAAAACCTAATTTTTTATATACTTATCTATTCCTAAGAAGCTCCTAAAAAAGTGTCCTATAGAAACCAATCCCTCAATGGCCAATCAATCAGTATATATAGCAATAAATCTTCTATAAATTCTATCATTTTTCAGATGATGTAAATGAAGTCTTCTAAATAAATGCAGGTGAAAATGTGTCAGATAAAGTGTATCCCTTTAGAGATGTAATGTTCTAATAGAAACCAGTTTTGAATAGAATCTGAGGGTTTCGAAGTCCCTGCGAAACTCTCGGAACTCCCGAATTTTACGGAACCTCGATTTTGTGACTTTCAGAACTCCCGAATTTCATGGAAACCGGATTTTTCGATTTTTATCAAAAATCAAAAGTAGACAATCATCGAAAATTGAAAGTAGACAATTTTCAAAAATCAAAAGTAGACGATTTTTGAAAATCAAAAGTAGACGATTTTTGAAAATCGAAAGTAGATGATTTTTGAAAATCGAAAGTAGACGATTTTTGAAAATCGAAAGTAGACGATTTTTGAAAATCGAAAGTAGATGATTTTTGAAAATCGAAGAAGTATGAGTTTTGAAAATCGAAAGTAGATGATTTTTGAAAATCGAAAGTAGACGATTTTGAAATCGAAAGTAGATGATTTTTGAAATCGAAAGTGATGATTTTTGAAAATCGAAAGTAGACGATTTTTGAAAATCGAAAGTAGATGATTTTTGAAAATCGAAAGTAGACGATTTTTGAAAATCGAAACTTTCCAAACATTTTGAAAATTCGAAAATGGAACGAAACTCAACAGTTTCAAACATCGCTAATCCCCTTATTGCACACGGTCTTATAGTGTTATACATACAGGGGAGGGTATAGTGTATAAAGGTCACTATTTACTTTTCTCTGTGTCCACTAATAAGACAAACAAGGGGCAGGATCCTTTTAATTTGTAAACAGGATATCTCTAACACCATCATCCCCTATTTACTAATATTAGCATAGACCAATCATATAAATAGGACATTTTGTCAAGAAATACTCAGTGCAGAAAAGGAAAGTATCCTGTAAGTAATTGTAATTTAATCTTAAGTATCCTGAATGTGACCTTCGGGTCTTGAATTACCTTAATTTTATCATGAAATGGAACCCAATAGGGTGTATTGAAAAAAGAAAGAAAACATATAGTGTATCCTAATAGTAATTTGATTAAATCTTGAATTACATAGAGTATACAGTGATTTTAATTTTTATCTTTTATTACATAGGATATAGAGTAAGTAATTGTAATTAAATCTTGAATTACATAGAGTATACAGTAATTTTAATTTTATCTTGTATTACAGAGTATACAGTAAATAATTGTAATTAAATCTTCAATTATATAGAGTATATCATAGTTTTATCTTGAATTACATAGAATATACAGTAAGTAATTGTAATTTAATCTTGAATTACTTTACGTGAACACAATGTCTTAAATTACCTTCATTTTTATCATGAAATGAACCCATTTGGGAGTATTAAAATATATTATATATATATATATAGTTACTGAAAACCCTACAGACTCTATAGAGCAATAACATTTGTGTTAAGTTGTTTTGCTATATGCATGATATTGAAACAGTTCTAAACTATTAAAATAGATGTAATTCAGTGTCTTTATTTAATTTTTCATTCTATTTTGTGTGATGCATTTTATAAATTTATTTCCTTCTTCCTTCGTTGTTAAAACATTTCTGTTTTTGAAGTTTAACACTGACCCACCAATAAACTGTTGAGGTAGTAACAGTGCATTTTATTTCTTGTTAGGGTGGAAGTTGGTCCTTATTGACTAGGCAAATAATAATCTCCCATTATTCGATATTAAAAAGGAAGATCATGGCTAACTCTAAGCAAAAGGATTACCATGACGAAGAGTATGACGCCAGTGCATTTTATGAAACGTACATTGCTGCTGATAACGCTTTCAGTGAAGATGTTATGGAACGTTGTATTGAAGTATTTCATAACACATTTGCTTCAGGTAAGTCTGCCCTTTAATAACACAAGAGCAACTTCCTCTTATAATGAATACCTGACCTTTATAAACTACATGGCATAACAGTTAATGTTAATATAGGGTTATGTTATAACATGTTTAAGAGGTTTCTTAGATTGTAAGCTCTTCTGAGAAAGGACCTCCTAGTATTTATGAATAAGTTAACAATAAAGCATTGAGTAATATGTTCAGAACTAAATAAGAAAATAAATATCTGCAAATGCTTTAGCAGAAAGAAGTGAGAATAATCTTCAATATTTAAACAAGGCAGATGGTCTCTTCATTATAATACAAGAAGCCTCATAATGTCACCTCATATGACCAGACTCTAATATTCACCATGTAAAATGTGTTTGGTTCATCTCCGCCATTTTTTTATTTTAGAATTTGGTTATTTTTTTTATAAGTAGCAAATGATGAAAAATTTTCAATTTAAAAAAAAAAAAAATTAAAGCTATTCATAAAATATAAATATTTATTTGGGATAATGCTGATAACAGAATGCTGGGTCTCTTTTGCACATGTGTTTTTAACTAGTTTGGGATATTATCCTCTTTCTAATGCAGATACCGTTAAAGGAGACACTCTCATTGATGCCAGTCTCAGTGCAATCACTTTCCAACTTTTTCCTGCTGCTGATAAGTTCAAAAATATTATTCTACTGGAATCCTCCGATAACAGTATAGATACAATACAGAAATGGATTAATAAGGAACCAGGGGCCATAGATAAATCTCACGTTGGAATGTTTCACTATTCGCTTAAAGGAGAAAGGTAGGCTCAACTTTGCCTTTATAGAACCAATAATAGGGTATAATTTTTGTAAACCTGGTATATAACGTAACGTTCTATTGTTCTACAGCGCTGGATGGGAGGAACAAGAAGAGAAAGTCAGAAGTGCCATCAGAAAAGTTTTGAAATGGGATATCAACCAGGAGGACTCACTGAGTTCTCTTCAGCTACCCAAAGCAGATTGTGTGATCAGCTTTACATACTTGGAACTTGCTTGTAAAACTCATGATATGTATAGGGACCGACTGAAACAGCTGTCTTCTCTTCTTAATGTAGGGGGGCATCTGATGCTTTTTGTGGTAATTAATATATCTTATTATATTGTTGGCAAACACACTTTTGCTGCATTGACGTGCAATGAGGAATTCATACGAGAGGCTATTGCAGATAGTGGGTTGGTCATTAAGAATTCTGGGAATATCGATAGGATGTTTGATTCACGTTTGACTGATTTAGAATATTTCGCACATTTTGTATGTGTTAAGGAAAATTAGGTTCCTGTGATTAGCTTCCTTACATGATATGCAATACAATGAGCCTTCCTCTTACATTAGAGTTGCATTAGTTGCAGTAGATGCCTTCGAGTTTTATTTTTTAGACCTGAGGTAGATGATTGATTTAGGAATGTAAAGATTAGAGATGTTCGAAACTGTTGAGTTCCGTTTCGTTTTTGAATTATAGGAATTTTTGGAATTTTTGGAATTTTCGGAATTTTCGGGAATTTTGAAAGTTCGAAAGTTCGAGTTTCGATTTTTGAAAATCTTCTACTTTCGATTTTCGAAAATCGTCTACTTTCGATTTTTGCTAAAAATCAAAAAT
The DNA here is from genome assembly GCA_019447015.1 of Hymenochirus boettgeri. Classification (NCBI taxonomy): domain Eukaryota; kingdom Metazoa; phylum Chordata; class Amphibia; order Anura; family Pipidae; genus Hymenochirus; species Hymenochirus boettgeri. The sequence continues at coordinate 111,143,774 of CM033476.1, read as the reverse complement.
TCGATTCAGCTTCGATTTGAAACTGGGTTCTAGTCAAACCCACATTGCATCTCTAGTAAAGATTAACTACGTTTTAGTACATGAAATTGTTCTACTATGACGATACATTTAGGAAAATCAAATTAGATCAACACAGTAATAGACAAAACAAATAATTACTTTTCTTTGTCAGAATGTGTCAATTATTGTTTATTTTCTAACTTTCATTTTTTATTACAAATTTTTATTACAAATTTCTAAAACGTATTTTAAAAACATTGTATTATTATTGTTATATCAGCATAGTATATATTATGTACTCCAAATAAAACCAAAGGAAAACCTATATACATTAAACCATTAAGAGTGTTATTTATTCAAACAAACACCTGTTATCTATGTACCAGAGTTCCCACTTTCTACAGAAGGATGTACATCTCAGCTGAGAAATAGCAAATGCCTTTTCCTGTGACATCTAATAGTTCAGTAAGGACATTATTTCTTCATATTAGGAACTTTTATCTGATTTCCAATATTTTAAGATCAGTTTGAATGATATATGTTAGTAGCCATAAGGGTAGGTATGTAAACCTATAGCAGAGCATTGGTTGCATTGTATCTGATTAATGGTTTAGAAAGCTGAAAAGATTGTACCAACAGTGAATCCCATTTTTTGTTTAGATTTGTCGATCCATGATACAGTTTTAGATTTAGTCGTAACATCACAATACAACAAGCTAAGAAGGAAATACCATCTTATGAACCAGCCAATACCTTGTTATCTGCATTAAGCGGTATCTAAACTGGAAAAACATTTTTTTTCAATTGCCTATTACGGGATCTTGTCATTTTCCCTAACTACCACTGTACAGTTTTTTTGTACTGTTTGTATACACGTTCGATCGTGGGTGGTGACCCGTGACACACGATGTGTATGAACGGCTGTTTCGGACGATAATCAGCCCATGTGGATCTCCAAATGAGCAGCCATTTTGGTGCCCATACACTGGCTGATTATTGGCCGAACTGGCCATTCTTACACATCGTGCGTTGCAGGTCAGCACCTATGACATCTTACATTTCTGATGTCAATCTCTTCTGCTGTTTGCTGTTAGGGATGACAGTTGGTATGTGAGAAATGCATTGTGGGAAATTTCCTCTCCCAGTGCTGCCTCATAGTAGTTACTGAGCATGCTTGCCCTCACAGAGAGTCGTGTCTGATAAAGGGGGTGTCTGTTAAGAGTGGGCAGAGGGATATATAAAGTACTTGATTGAAGGCATAAAGCTATGCACACACACACACACACACACACCCTGTGCTACTTAAATGTGTTAATTTATAGTTTAAATTAAGGCAAAGTAAATTGTTTTTAGTTTACATACCCTTTAATGCACACTGTGTATTGCTTACATCTTACATTCAAGGGTACAAAATAATAAATATTTCATACCTGTAGATGGTTCTGTAAATGTGAGTATTTAATAAATATTTATTTTTATGTAGCAAAATGGAATTTTCCACGTTAATCTAGTTCTAGAAGACTCATTTCATAAAGGGATTTTTAACATCAAATTGCTTTATGTGTTGTACACATAATAACCACTAGGTGTCATCATTTCCTATGGCATATTTCTGTACCATATCAACAGAAGTTTTGTGTGGTTTCAATGTGGAGTTTCTGTTCCAGGGTTAAAATTCTGTGTAAAAGCTGTGGGAAATTTCCACCCCCAGAGAAAAGAACTCCGTAACCTTACTCCAATTAACTACATGACATCACATATTAATTAAAGGGCATGTTCACCTCCAAAATGACATATGATATTCTGATACAGAAGCCCCCAAAACCTTAAGATTGTTAAACTCACACTGCCAAGAACTGCACACAAATCTAGTTATTCAGAGCAATCACAGCAGGAAATTTGCTGAGAGGAGGTGAAGCTCAGAGCTTTCACACATGCTCACATGAACTTTCCACTCCTCTCAATGGACAAGCATCCAGATTAGTGTACTAGAGAATAGAGATCACCTTACTGAAGTTCAGTTCATTTCTGAACTTCTGGATTTCAGTAAAAGTTTGGAAGTTCGAAAACAAACCTATTAAAGTCAATGGGGAGCTAATAGTTAGAAAAGTTTGGATGAATAACAGCTAAACTAACAATGGCACCTGTCACTAGTTTTAACACTTCTTTCTTCATGATGGGGAAATTGCGCAAGCTACATTCGAGGGTTACCGAAAATAGAGCTATACATTCGAAGGTTATCGAAATCGAACGATAAATTTGAGGTTTACGGAAAGTTGAAGGCTACATTTGAGGGTTAGCAAAAATGAACATTACATTTGATTGTTAGCCAACGATACATTTGAGGGTTAGCAAAAATGAACATTACATTCGAGGGTTACCGAAAGGCGAAGGCTACATTCGAGGGTTATCGAAAGGCGAAGGCTACATTCGAGGGTTAGCGAAAATGAACATTACATTTGAGGGTTAGAGAAAACAAACACTACATCTAAGGGTTACTGAACATTACATTCTAGGATTAGTGAGCGGCTCGTAAATTTGATAATTATCAAAAACACAGCCGCTAGTTCGGGAAGCCGAACTACTTCAAACCTGAGTTCGTCCGAACTCATAAAGTTTGTCCCTAATTCAGGTTTGGGTTTAAGTTCAGGTCCATCACTAACCTGGAACCTGAGCCTCAAAACAGCATATAGAAAATCTTCCAATATAAAGACCTTCTGATGAATCTTAGTAATAATTTCACTGTAGATTTTCATGTACATTTTAATTTTATAACACACGGTTTTCAAACTGAACTCATTAATAGATATTCACAGCTCTGTGTGTGTGTGTGGCTATTTACAAAATAAAATCAGATAAAAACACAAGCCATTGCTCATGTCTAAGGACCTTGATGGTACAAAACGCGTTAATCGGTTCGATTCCTAATAAATGGTTTTACTTGCATAAAGAGAGCGGTTCCCATTTAATGTATCCACGGACTTTTGTGCCTGTGTTTTTACCTGACTTTATACTTGGTTCCAGCGAGGATCCGCGAATTTTCGTAAAAATTCGAAAATTCGTAAATCTGCGAGCGGACCCAATAAAATGCAAAAAATCCTCAAAAATACAAGAAATCCTCGTAATTTCTAAAATTTTCGAAAATACGAGAAAATCCACGGTTAGGAAGTTCGGAAGGCGGAAAATCCGGAAAAATCCACCGTTCGCGAACGGGATAAATCTGCGGTGGATCCGAGTTCGGATCCGCGAACTGGCCATCCCTAGTCTGCACCCAGGTCGCACTCATTCCATGCTGAGTTCCCCGTTATGGTCTATAAGCTCTGTATTTTGATTTGGTTTATCTAGCAGGATGCAATACCGATCTAACGAAGGGTTCAGGGCTTTAGCCACTGATTTCTATACGTGAGTGTTATTTTACTCAGAAATGTTTCTCCCACCTGGGGATATTATAAGGTTATATTGTTTATAGCAGTGTGAGCTCCCTTCTACCCTTTTCCTTAGTTTATTCGTCTACATTTACACTGCTGTGTAATCAAATGGAAAGAGTTTTTATTCACCCAAGGGGAAGCCGAATCGTATTCAGAGAACTTGTCAATAAAGAAGAAGCAACCCTAATCTATTGTTTGATGTTTACAGAACTCCAATAGAACATGTTCATGTTTGGGGAAGATAAAGCAGGGATTCTGCACCATGGCTGCTGCTTATAAACTTTCCAGAAGACCTACATGTCCTCGCTTCCATCCTCTAGCAGTGCAGCTAAGAGGGTCATTCAGCCGGCCGGCCAGAAATATCTGTATCAGACGAACGGGCAATCGTAACTGTCAGTAAATCACAGCCGATTATGCGGTTCCCTACGGGAACCCACGGATCAGCCATTATTGCTGAGACCGACAGTCGTTTGTCCTGGCCATGCGCTTGTCCCTCGGTTGGGACAAAAAGTCCTACCATGTGTACCTTTACAGGGATTAGCAGTACTAGCAGTATTAGGCAGTACTAGCAGCCAAACTATGGGCATCAGTCACCACTATAAACTACAAACCTGTCTTAGCAATACAAAACAAAACTGTTGGGAAAATAATCAAATAAATCAATAAAATCTTGTTTTACATATTTTTTATTTAATTGGACATTTTGTAGCCATGTTTTGTAGGAATCATGATGCTGTAAAAAAAACCAACGTTTTAAAAATGAAAAGTACCTGGGACAGGAAGGAAGATTACTCCTACCTCCTAATATAATAAAATAAAATGTCTTTGAGGTGTGCTAGCTCATACTGTTTTCCTCTGCCAGGTTAATGTCCTGGACTTTCCTGTATTAAAGATAGTGCTGAAGCACTGAGGAAGACTTTGGGCTGGTGTCCCGAACAGAATCGATATCGGGAGGTAGGGAAAATGAAATAAATGATTAAGAAAATGTGATTAAATATATCTTGTTATTGAGCACAGTTCTTCAGTTTTTTTTTCATATACAGGAAAAAGTATATTCAGGGTTATTCAATAAAAGTTCTTATCATTAAAAATGGTGCTAATTTTTCCCCAACCAATCAGGAATCATTTAACATCTGAAAGCTAACATCTGATTGGTTGGGGCAAAATTGGCACCATTTTTAATGATAAGAACATTTATTGAATAACCCTGAATGTATATAAAGGCAGTGTAGGACTAAGTCTAAGCATTAAGCATATATTTCACCAGTGGCCCAAAAAGAAACATTAAAGAGCCCACTAGACATTAAATCACCCTTTATATTAATTTGATAATCTGTCTCTCATCTACTGAAACCTTATGTTTATGAACTAGCCATTTATTATTGTCCCTTTGCCTCAGTATCTAAAGTCAAACACTTTTCTGTTTATGGATGGGTTCACCAGTGGCTCCTCTGTAAACCTGTGGCCTAAGACAAACATAGGAGCAGGATCCTGTATATAAGTAAATAGGATCTCTATCCTTCATACCCGTAATTGTTTATTTACTTACATTACCTTAGGACCTAAATAATAAACAGAACAGAACATTTGGGGAAAAAAATACAATGTTTGCACAAAGTTAGAGTTTTCTAATTGTAATTAAAGGGCATTTCCACCCTTAAAACAAATAACTGGTCATTTGTCATTCACCTGGCCCCAAATTCCAACTAATATATATAGCACATTATTAGATGCAATACTAACCAGATATTTAAAGGGCCCTCCATAGATATTTTTATCTATATTGCAGGGGATAACCCAACCACTAAGTTAGAAGTTTAAAAATCAATTCCAAACTCTACTTACAGCTCCTGGTTCCAGTGTCACCCTGGTCTGGCTTTCCTGCCTGCCGGAACTACAAGCAGGGGGCCCGACCGACAACTGCGACTGTGATTGGCTGAGTGTCTTCTAACCAACCAAATACCATGTCTTCTAGCCAACCACATATCATTATTTCATACTTTTAGGGCAAACAAAGTTGTTGACATTTCTTAGATGAAGAAAATAATTTCTTAGCCAAAAAATAAATTAAATATTTTACATTTGAATACATTTCAAAATAAACATTCCAACAGTTGGTCGCACATGACCGTAGTCAATTAAAACCAGGAAAAGAAATGGAATGACAGACCTTAAAAGAACTAAAAGACGACATAATAATTAAACCTGTTGATAAAGGAGGTGGAACAGTAATTCTGAATCGGGATGATGAAAACACCTATAGAAACTACCATGTGATCCAACAAACAAATACAGAATTGAATATCAAAATTTAATTTTTATAGGGATTCCTTCAGGTATACTAAATAAAAAAGAAGCAGATTTCTTTAAAAATGATACCACAACGACAGCCAATTTTCATAACCTCCTTAAAATACATAAAAATAAGTACAAGCCACCTGGAAGACCAATTATTGCAGAAATAAATTCCTTAACCAGTAACCCCGCCCCCCACCAGCCAATATTTTCGGTAAGTAAGTGTTCCACTGGAGGAACGCATGTTGTACTTTCGGTTTTCCAGCCAGGAAATTTGAGATTTATAAGGCACAGCCCCCATTAGGGACATTTTATGATCCTGAAGAAGCCTTTTGTAGGTAAAACGCATTGATCAATATTTTTTATCCTTTTGATATGCTTTTAAAGTGATATTTACTGCTTTTTGAAACTGCTTTTAAGTAATATCACTGGAGTTTTATATAGGAGTTTTATATAATATCATATCATATTATATCAATTAATTGTTTTATGTAAATGCCAAAGTGTGAACTAGCCCAAGTTTTTTAGACTACTGACTGCAATCTTCCAACCAAAACGGAAATTACTAACTGTAATCTTCCAACCATGGAACTGTTCGGTTTTGTGTCCATCTCTAGTTCCCACGATGCATTTTATCTGTGATTATTTTCCATACATATCTGAATAAGAAATTGACGCTCTGTATATTCTAGCTTGGCCTTGGTATTACACATCTTGCTACAGGAGGTGCCAAGAGGAAGCTTATTAGCACTGTGTCAAGCAAACCTCCCCAGACAGAAGTTACAAGGTCTCTCACATTGCGCTATACCCTAAAGGTAATTATAATGCACCAAATAAAATATAAATTAACATCAATAAGCGGATAGTAAAACAAACACCATTTATTAACCATAACAAACATACATGATTATCATTTAAATGCAAATGTTGTGTGTTTTTCCTATATCTATACCATTAAAGGAGAACTAAAGTCTCCAGACAACATTGTCGCAATAGAGAGAGCACATTCACAAACATACAACAAGCTGTGTCTCATCTCTCCCTTTGCTGTGGCCATTGGGTGATTCATGAAACCTGTGAGTACTAGTGGTCAGCTCCCACAATCCACCTTAGCTGGGTAAACCCCCAGCTAAGTGTCTGTGTACAGGCACATGCTCTGTAGTGCTCAACAGATCAAAACAAGGAAGTTGCGCTTTCTAGAAGCTGACAGCCAATCACATTATAGCACAGAGATCATCCCTCTCCCTGACACAGAACAGTTTTTTGCTTTCACATTCAATGATCCTGTCCCAACAATGATATAATCCTTTACTTTTCATATAAAAAATCCCTAATCTTTGCAGTTTACTTCATAGATAGCATGGATGTAAGAAACAGAATAATAACATTTCAGCAAAAATAAAAATGTAAGTCTGGGGAATAGAGCCTGCAACTTTTACATTTACTCTGTCTTGCTAAAAACAAAGCTCTTACCTCTAGGATATCAGAGAAACTATATAGATCACTGGTACATGTAGAATCTGTTGCTAGGAACATAATGGAAACAAAAAATAAAGGTAAGTTTGGGGATTTGAACTTGTGATCTGCTGAACTGTGTGTTCCTAAACCTGGCGTCTTACCAGATAAGCCACCACTGAGAAAATGTAGGTACATTTAGAAGTGTTATCCTTTGCTTGGAACATAATAGAAACAAAAAAAAGTCTGGGGTATTGAACTTGTGACCTTCTGAACTGTGCATTTTTAAATCTGGTGTCTTACCCGCTGCACCAACACTGAATAAGCAGAGAATCCTGATACATCTGGAAGCTTTATCTTTTGCTAGGAAAAGAAAAATTTTTAAAAATGGAATATGGAAGTCACTGATAAGACTTTGAAAGGTGTTTGTTACCCTGCAGTTTATTAACCAGCAACTTATACTGACTTGTAAATAAACTGCAGGATAACAAGAAGCTTTTAGAGTCTTTTAGGGAAGTGAATTCATAACAGTGAATACTGGGGACAGGGGGTGTGGCTTTTTGATGATATCATGAGCTGTGGGTTGTGCTGGCAACAACATGGAAGCCTTCTTATTTACAGAATCTATTTCTCACATGTTCTAAATGCAACTTTCTAGAGAAGAATCTTACAATGTATAGGTGTTCTGGGGAGAAAAGCTTTCACATTAGGTTTTTTAAAAATTAAGTTTGCTCTCCTTTAATTACAATTTCCTTTAAGGCATTGCGCTTAATGAGAGGCCTTGTACCCTCTGTCAGGGAAGGTTCATAGTAATCACATTCCGTAAACAAATGAACACGGGGAGAATTGTCCAATGACATGTCCCCAGGTTAATACATAGCAGGACCTTGTGTACACAGCAGTAATAGACAGCAAAGATAGAGACTGTGCCGCAGGGTAAATGGAGGGACGATTTGCATTTTTACACTTTGCCTTTAAATTTAGTTTTACTGGACATATTTATATACATGTCAAACATAGACATTTTCTTCAAATTTGCATGGGGGAAGCTGCACTAGAAACAGTTAGAGAGGAAAATATAAATCAGAAATATTTATATGTGCCACAATCACATATCAAACTCTTACCCAGTAAATGCTACACATTTTTCCTGTCCCAGTTTAAATGCTACGTACAATGGGTACCATGTCACTCAGGAGAGTTCTGTTTGTAAACCCCACCCAATATATTCCAGATTTCACAGGTTTTGTGTCGAGATGGGATCTGAGTCTGACACAAACCTCCTCCGAAATCCAAATGATCCATCTGAATCCAGGCAGATCGTCCGGATTTCGGGACTTTTTTGGAAAATAGCATCAAATGTTCGAAAATCCTCGAAAATAGGGTATGAAACTCAAAAATGGTCTCCGATCATATTATAGAGAATTTTAGAACGTTCGAGGCTATTTAGAAAATTATCGAAAATAACTCCGTACATTCAAAAATTATCAAAAATTTGTTTTTGAGTTTCGGCCATCTCTAGTTTTGTGTAAGATCTGAACTTTACAATTGGCATCACTTAAAACATCTAAATTATCTACATGCAGACGTTTATAATTTCTAGGTGGGTAGGGTTCAGTTTAAAAGTACCATCTGAAAAAGGGGAGAAATTTCTGCATTTGAAAAAGGAGACATCTCTATAAACAGTACCGTGTATACTCGAGTATTAACCGAGCTACATATTTTTACCTGAAAAATTTGTAAAAACTGATTGAATATAAACCGAGAGTAGAAAATATGAACACTATTGCCTTCTGATTCTGTATTGTTTTGAGGCTTTAGTTGCCCTTTAAATGGACAACAGAATTCCCATACAGTAATAGCTATACTGGATTTGGATATTACTGTATGGGACTACTGTATGGGAATTCTTCTGTCCATTTAAAGGGCAACTAAAGCCTCATTCCTTGGTACTGCAGATGTTTGGAAACTACAATTCCCAGCATGCTTTCGTAGCTGGGATTTGTAGTTTCCAAACATCTGCAGTGGCAAGCACCCTTCTAGCAGCTGGTCATCTCCGAGCACTGGCACTAGAGTGCTTCTAGCAGCTGGTCATCTCCGAGCACTGGCACTAGAGTGCTTCTAGCAGCTGGTCATCTCCGAGCACTGGCACTAGAGTGCTTCTAGCAGCTGGTCATCTCCAAGCACTGGCACTAGAGTGCTTCAAGCAGCTGGTCATCTCCGAGCACTGGCACTAGGGAGCTTCTAGCAGCTGGTCATCTCCGAGCACTGGCACTAGGGTGCTTCTAACAGCTGGTCATCTCCGAGCACTGGCACTAGGGTGCTTCTAACACCTGGCCATTTCCGAGGGGTGGTGATTTTATTCTGTGTTTTATGTCTTGTAAATCCCTCTTCTGTTGGGTAGAGGGTTAAACTGCATGTCCAACCTCAAAAAAACACATTTCATCCACCTGTTCATGATGAAGGACCATTGTCTCCGCACAGGTGTCCCCATTGCAGGTTGTGTTAGGGTTTTAAAGTATGAAAGTTTTTTAAACGATTTAATGAGCACTTTGTTTCACTGCAGTTTACGACAGGGGTTCAACATTTTGCTTGTATGTTTATAAGACATGGGGGCGTTTTTTATTGAGCGCTGCTTTTGCCATTTCGCTATTGGCAGGCGTCGCTGTTTTCTCGCTATTTTCACCATATTTATAAACCGGATCGTATTGATTGCGCAAGTCCAGTATTGTGGCAAAAAGAGAAACATCACCATAATGTCTACCAATACCAGTCCATGGCTGTATCTGAGAATTAGGCAACATTACAGAGGGTCTTTGGCAGACAAAACACTAATGTATATGTGGCTATAAATCGACTTTAATATGAAATCAAGAAAATCAGAAAGTGGACATTGAAAGAGAAAAAAAAGCAACTGATTTTTGAAAATTGCAGATCATATCACGGTAAATAATGAAAAATATTCTAACCCTCCCCCGGACCACTATTTGTATTGGAAAACCCTTCCAGGAACCAATTTCCACGCTAGAAATATGCCCCCTGTTGGCGATGGATGTGATAGGATAAATGGATATGAATTTTCACCTCCGATTATCCAATTTTGCCAGAAAAAGGCGGCGACAACGCCTGGAAAAATGACCAAACCTTTATAAACATTCCCCATTGATTTAACCTGAGGGACCAGAGGGAAGTAACTTAACACGTAAACAATCCCAGATAGTGCCATGTTCATTATTTAAGTTATGTTGTTCATATATATATAATTATATACTGTAGCAAACACTGGGTTTCTAAATCTAAGGTCACAAGCATTTCACTGATTGACATATAATCCAGTGTGTACATATAATGATTGCATTGCACAATTTTAACTTGTGATGTTTATCTAACAAAATGCTGATATTTTGTTTTGCGATGCTAATTTATTACTTTTTTTGTATCCATGAGAAAAGGAGAGACCTGAGAAAACGATATAAAGATCCAAACCATCACTGGTGACAGTGTCTTTGTTACTCCGATATAAAGATCCAAACCATCACTGGTGACAGTGTCTTTGTTACTCCGGACCAGAGGGTAAGTAACTGATATTTTAGCACAGTATGTGATGTGAGTTAGAATCTTCAGACGCCAACGTGATAGAAACAGAGAGATGGTTAAGGAACGAACCCGGAGCCCTAGACCAAACTCATGTAGCCAAGCCCTAGACCAAACTCATGTAGCCAAGTTTGTATGTGAACTTAAGGGGCAAAGGTGAGTAAAAAATGTTATGTTGCAGGTTTGGTTTCCATGAATCCATTATCCTAAATGCACCACATCTATGAACAGACATGACTGAATAAATACATAGATGGTAAAGAAACTAAAATGAAATTTAGAGAAGAACAATTTTGTGATAATACACAGCAATTAAATTAAAGGACACGTTCACCCATAACTGTGTTTTGTATTGTTTTTCAGTGAAGGGTGGCAGAAACAAGAAGAAAAAGCTAGACAAGCAATCAAACAAGTTGTGAAATGGGACCTTACCAAAGAGAATCCCTTAGAGGATGTTGTGTTGCCCAAAGCTGATTGTCTAATAAGTTGTTGGTACTTGGAACTTGTCTCTAAAGATCCTGAGATGTATCTCAGTCTCCAAAAACATTTCTCTTCACTCCTCAAGATAGGAAGTCATCTCATCCTGATGTCTCTGTTCAATATGTCTTATTACACCATTGGAGACCACAAGTTTTCCTCCCTGAGGTGTAATGAAGAGTTTGTCCAAAAGGTTCTTACAGATTGTGGTTATGTCATCGAGAGCTTTGAGAAACACAAAAGCAAATTGAATTCTAATTTGATAGATTATGATTATTATGGGTGTTTTGTGTGCCGCAAGGAAAAGGAGGTTTGAATGTTGTGACAATGGTAATTATATGTTTTAGTAACAATCGAGTCTGGTTCTTTTATCTATTGTAGTAAATGTTTACAGGGAAACGCACTCATTCAAACTTCAATCAATTTATTTGTGACATGCTGGTTCACACAACGTTTCAGGGGCCTCCCCCTTCCTCAGGTGCATGCTGGTTCTTTTATCTCTATTTTCACCAAGACACCCCTTATTCAGTTGGCTCTATAACAAAGCCGAAATTCTGTGTGCATTTGCTATTTTTAAAATGAAAAAAAATGTAATGGTGATTTTACACAGAAATTTATTTACAGAATAAAAGGGGAAAAAAGAATTCAAGTTCATCAAAATGGAAGTTGCTTTGTAATTTTTTATTTTTTGTAAATTAAAAAAACAACAACACAGTAACAAAATCAAAGATAAATTTTACCCAAGAACTGCATGGAAGTGTAACCTCTTCTGATTAAATAATATGTCACATGCATGGGTGGACACAGAAACCTGGCCACAAACTATCCCCAAAGGGGACCAATGCATAAGTGCAATCAGCTTCCAGTGTTCAAAACTAAACACCCCTTAAACTTGGAATTACCCCCACTACCTGTTTGCAGAATCTACACACCTTCAGGTACAGTATAACCATTATTTCATATATACTGTACATTCAGAATTCCAGTCACAGCTCTTGGTAGAAAACTGGAAAAAAAAAGATGATTCAAAATTAGTAATCCACCCCTCCTACTTTAAATGGGAACAGAATCAACTTAGGCTTAAAGGCTAGGAATGCTGCATTTAACACACTGTTTACCGACCTGGATAAATATGTAACAATATATCCATCAGATGTTTTTAAAGTTAAACAGTTGGGGGCCTTTATTTTACAGCTATAGCAACTTGCTCGGTAGCTCTGAATTTTCCTTTGGTGCTTAGGGCCCTATTTGTAATAGTTGTGTGTAGTTAATGAATGAATATTCAGTCGTAGAATGGTGATCGTAAATCTACGATCGTATTATTGTGGATTTGCAATCGTTATTAGTAAATTACGATCGTTATTGTTAATTAACGATAACATATGTAAATAAACAATCGCTAAACCAATCGGAAATTAATGATCGGTTTAACGATATACCAATCGTTAAATGTGCAGTATCACCTTTTACTGACCTATATAAATCTATAGGTCAGTTAACTGAGTGTGTTAAATGCAGCATTTTTAGCTTTTAAGCCTATTTGTAAAAGCGCAGTATCGCTTTATAGCGATATCGCAACTTTAACAATAGGTTTAACGCTCGTTAATTTCCGATCATTTTAACGCTCGTTAATTTACAATCATTTTCGTAAATTACCGATAACGATCGTCAATTTCCGATTACATGATCATACTCCATTACCAAATACCGTTGTGGTAGTTTACTATGGGATTCTTTACATGGTATTCTTTGGCCAAACGTTCGTTAATTAACGAATGTTCAGTCGTAAATGTTCAACCGCGGCTGTACATTTACGGCCGCGGTCGTACATTACCGTAATGCGCAGTATCGCTAAATTGTGATACCACGCTTTCTTAAATATGGCCCCCTAGTTCCATAGGGACCGTGAAAAATGGTTAATCCTTTATCCTCATTTGTTACTTTTCTAATACATGATGCAGACTGCATTGGTTTCAATGTGAGTGTTCAGTTTTAATAGGCTAATCAAATACACCTGAAAAGGACTTACACAGACTGCAGGTTTTATTGACTGATTTTTTTTTTAAGAAAAACACTTTTAAAGGGGAACATATCGATATTATAGAATGTTATTTATTTCAACAAATCACTGGTGTTGGTTTATTTGGTCGCTTACAAAGGTGTCTAGATTTGAATATAGAATCTCTCAACTTAGTGTTAATTTCTGCATACAACATTTTTTAAATCCCCTTTTTTACATTCATTGAAGAATAGGAGGTAAAGGAGCTCTCGTGTCAAGCTCTTCAATTAATCCTAACGGAGCAAAGAGACAAAGAATTACCCATGATCAAACTCCTCCACTGCTTCCTCTGACAGGTCCTGATTTCATCCATGCTCCCAGCTCTCAGGTCACTGTAGTGGAATCTTCTACCACTGTATCTGGCACTATATCCCTATTCATGGGTGGTATACCCAGGACTATAGTCCTTACAAAATCTCCTTGTTGGAGCTCAGGCTGCTCACTAGCTACCCTACTCCTATCTATCACTCCTGGAGTGATCTATAACAGAGACTAATCTCTCACTAACTGTTATCTATGTCCCAATGCTCCTCTGGGGAAACTCCAGTAGTCAGAAAGAGGCTGATTGCTCTCCCTTTTATACGTTTACACAGAGGCCCCCAACTGGCCAAATCCTGTAAGAACAAGAAAACTAAAGGGTAACTAGTTCACTATATGTGCATGCGTATATTTCTATAGAAAACCAAACAAGACCCAATACAATATGGAAATTAAATTTTTATTTATTGAACAGGCATAATATGAAACAAAAAATAGAGAAAGACATTTTACATTAAAGAAATGAATATATACCCTTTATAGAATACCCACAAAGCCTGAACAGTACCTGGGTCAGGGAGGTAGGATTGGGACTTTCTACCTCCTAATATTATTTATATGAGAAGTGTCAGCACAAAGAAAACTGTTTCTGCCAGGCTTCCCGAGTGTTTCAACACTATCTATTTATTTCTAGGAGGGTGCCTGTGTAAGTAATTAATCACTAGTGTATTTTTATTTTTTTTTACTACTTACTGCTTGAATAAGGTGGTAGGAATTGTTTGAGTAAACTCAAAGCACTGGATTACTAAAACAAATACTTGTGTTTAAAAAACACTGTTACCTGTGGAGCGGGGGCTGGTAGGAGACAAAGAAAAGTTTTTTTTTTTTCTCTCTCTCTCTGATTGGATGGGGGTGTAACTAATTGGTTTAAATTGGCTGAGGCCTGTTGGCTCTGGTTGGTTTTGAACCTCATTTAAGGCCTTTCCCATGAGCGATTAGCTCTGAGCGATTTTCTGTTTTAAAGAGATTTTTCTGTTTTTAAGAGAATTGACAGTGTTAAAAAACTAAAGCGTTTAAAACAAGAAAGCGTTTAAGAACAACACTATTTCTCTGCTGTGTATTGCTGTGTATTGCTGTTTAGTATGGGCAGTTTTGTTGGGGCCGCGCAATGTGAATCCTGCCGCATGTATGGGATCTTGGAGCAGATGTGTCAGATGTGAGTGGGTTGCCCATCTGGAATCTGAGGTACAGAATCTAAGGGGTAAACTTGCAGCATTGCAGGACTTGGCAAACCTGGGGGAAATGCAGGTACTGGCAGGGGCCAGTAAACTGGTGGGTGGAGATGGGGCAGATAAGGTGGAGAAGGAAGATAGATTTGTAAGGGTCACCAGGGGAAGTAGGGGACGGAAGGATAGGGGGGCTTCTTCCCAGCTGGTCGATCCCAACAGATTTGCCATTTTAGGTGAAGATGTGGAGGACGATGGCTCGGAAGCAGCATGTATGGAGCGGGCCTTTCCCTTGAGCACCCAGGGGACGGCCATCTCCAATACAAGGGAGGGAGAACTGGGGGCTAGGAAGGATAGACAGGTGGTAGTGGTAGGGGATTCTATTATTAGAAGGGTAGATAGGGTAATCTGTCGCCAGGACCCTGCATGCCGAACAGTGTGTTGTCTGCCTGGTGCTAGGGTTCGACATGTGGTGGATCGTGTAGACAGATTATTGGGTGGGGCTGGGAGTGACCCGGCGGTCTTGGTTCACATTGGTGCCAATGACAAAGTTAGAGGTGGAGATGAGGTCCTTAAAAATGATTTCCGAGAATTAGGGGCCAAGTTAAAAGCAAGGACCTCCAGGGTAGTGATTTCAGAAATACTACCGCAGCCACGTGCTACGCTAGGGAGGCAACGGGAGCTCAGGAGTATAAATGCGTGGCTAAGAGAGTGGTGTAAGGAGATGGGGTTTGGGTTTTTAGAGAACTGGGCTGACTTTTCTGTTGGCTACAGGCTCTTTAGTAGTGACGGATTGCACCTCAATGGTGGTGGTGCAACTGTTTTGGGGGAGAAGATGGCTAGGGGGTTGGAGGAGATTTTAAACTAGGTATGGGGGGGAGGGAACGTTTAACTACACAGGGGTAGATAGAGAAGTTAGGGATCTGGGGGCTAGTAACACAACGGAGGGAGGAGAAGGAGGAGGGGGGAGCATAGAGGATAAGGAGGCATGTACGACCATGTATGGAAGTAAATCAATTGATAATCTAAAATGTATGTTTACAAATGCAAGGAGTCTGGCTGGAAAAACCGGCGAACTTGAAATAATAGCGTTAAAGGAAAGGTATGATGTAATTGGTATAGCAGAATCATGGCTTAATGATTCACACGACTGGACAGTAAATATTGAAGGGTACTCCTTATTTAGACATGACCGAGTTAATAAGAAAGGAGGAGGAGTATGTATGTATGTTAAACAGGAATTGAAGCCAAATTTAAAAGATGGAATAGATGGGGGAGCAAACGATGCGGCAGAAACATTATGGGTGGAACTGTGTACAGGAAGCAAGAAGGTAGGTAAATTAATTGTTGGAGTGTGTTATAAGCCGCCAAATGCCGGGGAAGAGGTGGAAATGAATCTCCATATGCAGTTGGCGAAGGCTGCTGGTATGGGGCATGTTCTGGTTATGGGGGATTTTAACTACCCTGAAATAGATTGGAGTAATGGAACTGCCAGCACCTCAAAAGGTATAAAGTTCTTAAATTTCCTATATGAGCATTTTCTTTCACAGATGGTAGAAGTTCCTACTAGAAAGAATGCGTTGTTGGATCTGGTGATATCTAATAACCCAGAGCTCATTTTGGAGATGAAGGTAATGGGAAGCTTAGGGAATAGTGACCATGATATAGTGTCATTTAATATAGGTTGCAGAAAACTAAAGTGCACTGGCTTAACAAAAACTTTTAACTTTAGGAAAGCTAATTTTATGCTTTTAAAGGAATCGCTCCTGCTCATAGACTGGGGGGAACTGTTTCTAGGTAAAGATACTGAGCAGATGTGGACCACTTTTAAAGGGATATTAAACTATAACATTTCCAAATCGGTACCTTTAGGAAACAAGTGTAAAAAAATTAGGTCCACTCCTGCATGGCTTAATGCTCAGGTAAAAAGGGAAATGGAAAAAAAGAAAAGGGCTTTTAAAATTTTGCAAGCAGAAGGCACAGAACAGGCTTACAGGGACTTCAAAAGTTGTAATAAAGAGTGCAAGAAAGCAATTAAACTAGCTAAAATAGAAAATGAAACACGGATTGCCGAACAAAGCAAGTCCAACCCCAAGATGTTTTTTAAGTATATAAATGGTAAAAAAATGAGGACTGAGAATGTGGGACCATTAAATAATGGAGCTGAGGTGGTTGTAGAGGATGCCGAAAAGGCTAATCTGCTAAACCGTTTTTTTACATCGGTTTTTACTGTTGAGAATCCTTACAGTAGGGATTGTAACAATGTGCAGGGAGGAAATGAAGAGTTTTCACATTGGATAACAGAGGATATGGTACGGAATCAATTAGACAAAGTTAATATCAATAAAGCGCCAGGACCAGATGGATTGCATCCTAGGATTTTAAAAGAGCTTAGTTCAGTTCTAGCAAGACCACTGTGTCTCATCTTTTCAGATTCGCTTTTGTCTGGGGATGTGCCGCTGGATTGGAAAAAAGCCAATGTAATACCAATATTCAAAAAAGGTAGTCGTTCACAGCCTGGTAACTATAGACCTGTAAGCCTAACATCAGTGGTAGGGAAGGTGATGGAAACTTTGTTAAGGGATCATATCCTTGACTTTGTCTCCAGAGATCATCTTATTAGTAGTAGTCAGCATGGATTTATGAGAAATAGATCATGCCAGACAAATTTAATTGGTTTTTATGAAGAAGTGAGTAAGAAGTTAGATTCAGGCACAGCTGTGGATGTGGTATATTTGGATTTTGCAAAAGCCTTTGATACTGTGCCACATAGGCGACTAATGTATAAACTGAGGACTGTTGGCCTTGAAGAAAACATTTGTTCATGGATAGAGAACTGGTTATTGGACCGCAAACAGAGAGTGGTGGTTAATGGAGCTACATCTATGTGGGCTAAAGTTCTAAGCGGAGTTCCTCAGGGTTCTGTACTGGGGCCGCTTCTGTTTAATCTGTTTATAAATGACTTAGAAGGGGGCATTGAGAGCAAGGTCTCTGTGTTTGCTGATGACACTAAATTATGCAGAGCTTTGGAAACTTCCAATGATGTGCAAGTGCTGCAAGCAGACCTAGATAGATTATCAAAATGGGCAGCTGAATGGCAGATGAGATTCAATGTTGATAAATGTAAGGTGATGCATTTGGGATTTAATAATCCCTGTGCCACCTACACCATAAATAACTCTGTGTTAAGTGCATCTGAAATGGAAAAAGATTTGGGGGTTCTGGTAGATAACAGACTTAGCTGTAGCAAACAATGCCAGGTAGCAACAGCTAGAGCTAGCAAGATATTGTCTTGTATAAAGAGGGGAATGGAATCAAGAGAGAAAAATATTATTCTCCCTCTTTACAAGGCACTGGTAAGGCCACATTTGGAATATGCGGTGCAGTTTTGGAATCCCATATACAAAAGGGACATCTTGGAAATGGAAGCAGTCCAGAGAAGGGCAACTAAATTAATAAGGGGAATGGAGGGGCTTGAATATGCAGGCAGATTAGACAAGTTAGGGCTGTTTACATTGGAGAAGCGGCGGTTGCGTGGGGACATGATAACCTTATACAAATATATTAATGGCCCATACAGTGAACTCTCTGGTGCATTGTTCACTAATAGGTCATATCAGAGGACTCGTGGACATCCTTTAAGGTTGGAAGAAAAGAAGTTTCATCTTCAAGTTAGGAGAGGTTTCTTTACAGTGAGAACGGTGAAACTGTGGAACTGTCTTCCAGCAGAGGTGGTAATGGCAAGTTCATTGAATAACTTTAAAAAAGGCCTGGATAAGTTTCTAAAACTGGAAAATATTGAGAATTACTGGTATTAATGCATATAGATCTGGTTGATCCAGGGATACTTTCCGATTGCCGTTTGGAGTCAGGAAGGAATTTTTTCCCCCCTTTTTTAGCTGGGGTTTTTTGCCTTCCTCTGGATCAACTGTTAGGTAGGGTTAAAAAAAAAAAAAAAGTGAATAGGTTGGACTTGATGGACGAATGTCTTTATTCAACCTTAATTACTATGTTACTATGTTACTATGTTACTATCTTTAATACAGTAAGGCCCACGGCCATAACCTGGCAGATGAAAATTGTATGTGCTGTTGCTCCTCAACAAAACAATATTAGGAGGTAGGAATAATTAAACCTACCCCCTGTCCCAGGTTCTTTTAATTTCTAAAAAGTTATTTTTTTACAGTATAGTTGTCCTTTAAACAAAATACACAAACATATCTTCCCTTCTGATATTTCAGTGAGCGATTTCCTTGAATAAATTACATCTTGCTACAATTTTTAAAGTAGAATTCTTACCTTTATAAAAACCTTACAGAGCAATAAGTCACACGACAAGATGGATTCATCAAGAATATTTCAAATCATTTACACAACTACTTCTTTCATATCTCCATATACTTTACAATGAAATCCAACAAGGTCAGTAATCAATAGAAATGATCCAATCGTTATTAATTCCAATACGGAAATATGTTATTTTATAATCAGATACACTCCAAAATATTAGCAAATCGACTCTCCTCCTTTCTGCCATCTATAACAAATGGAGAATAGAGATGTCTGAACTTCGCAAAATCCGCATTTTATGTATTTCCGAAATTACATAATTAAAAATTATGTATTTTCGAAAATACGAGGAATCCTCGTAATTTCGAAAACTTTCGAAAATACGTATTTTTTTTGTAAATACGAGAAATCCCCGTAATTTCGCAAGTTTTCGAAAATACGTATTTTCACACATTTTCGAAAATACGGGAAATCCTCGTTATTTCGAAAATTTTCGAAAATACGAGAAGTCCGCGGTTCAGAAGTTCGGAAGGTGGAAAATCCGGAAAAATCCGCTGTTCGCGAACGGGATACACCCCGTGAGCCGACCATCCCTAATGAAGAACTAGTCAGTTTTATTTTACAAACACAGCCTTATTACGCAATGTAAAGTTAACTGTGTTGAAACCAGAAGTATCCCTTCTATATGACTAATCCTCAATGCAGACAAGGAGTTTGATCATATCCATTGTCTATATATATAAAAACCTAAGAAAAATTCAGAATTACCAGCCACCTCTTAACAGCAGTACTATCACTATACAATCATCATTCAGTTTTGTTTTTTATATCTTATATATTCTTCTGTAGTTGAGGAATGCTTGGAGTTGTAGTTTTCAAACATCTGGAGAGCCGTAGTTTGAAGAAGAATGACATACTGTAGACTGGTGTATGTGGGCAAATACACTAAGGGAAGTATAGCTAGTTATACACGGGCCAATGGTTCTTCCAATCGGATTTTCAATCAGCTTAAACTATAAAGAATCCAATTGGACAAACCATTTGTAATTCCCCACCTCGCACCAGCAAATTGCTATAGATTTCAGCTTGACGACTACGGAATACAGGTTCTGATAGTTGGCCGTCTGTCTGGTCTTAATTTTTTCGATAAACCAGAAAATGTCTCCAATATTCCGATCAATTTGGTTGAATTGATTGGAATATCCATGCAGTGCACAGGGTCCTTTAGGGTCCACATTAATGAACATAAAAGGGACACTGCTAAAATTAATGTAGAAAAAAAGCTCCACATCACACTAGTTTCAAAACCCTTTAGAGAATTTGTGCATAACACAGATCTCAGTTACTGATTGAAGCATTAAACAAAGTAAGATTTGTGTGAGCCTCGCACTGCAGAAAAAGATGTTTAGTTATTGAAATGCATTTAAAAGCTGTTCGCAGCAGGAGAAAGGAAGAGTATTAGAGAAGTGGTTGGACTTCATTTTAAATTTTAAATGTTTTGATTATGTTCTTCAAAGGGTCACTTTCCTTGTGATAACAGCGCCACCTACTGATTAACTATAAGTCGACAGATGTACCAAATGGAACATCTAAGTAAGAGTTATGGATTCTGTTTCTTCCCTTATTCAAATTGATTATTATATCTTTAGAAATCTGGATGTATAACATGAACAAAGGCTTATCTAACCAAATTCACTTTGTTTCAATTTTAAGGGAGATAAATATTTAAATTAATGACAAACATTATTTTTTGAATGGGGAAGAAATATACAGGTACATTTGTTTGGTCAAATTGGAATAGGAATTAGGCACAAAAATAACTAATAATTTTCAGTCATACCCCTGTGTACTGACAGAGCCAAGGGTCAGTACACATGGAATCAGTCAGTGGAGCGACGTGCCAAAGGATCAAGAAAAAAAACATAATTAATGGGTAGACAGTAATTAGGAAAGGCAGCAAACAAGTGTAAAGGGTAATCGGGCAGGAATCAATAACAAGAGATCAGAATCGAAGTCATCACACCACAAGCAAGGGAGAAGCACAAGCTATATCAGGCACTGAAAAAATTGTAACATTGTTGTCATTTACAAACCAGATAAAAGCATCCATAGAATATCTTCATCCATACCAGACAAGAAGTAGGTTGTCTATAAATCTTCCTTACCATACAATATCCTATCTGAATGGATTTGTACCCCCAAAGATGTGGGACTGAATAGGTTGGCAAGGAGGGGGCAAAGGCTGCACCCATTACTGTTCCACATCTCCATAGGTAGAAACGGGAATCCTTATAAAGGAGTTATATTTTTGCCATTTTGGTAATGCCAGAAAAGGATAACTATTGTTGTTTATAAAAACCGGGTCATTTTTTCCACGACAAAAAATTGTGCCAGATATCTTACATTGCTACTTACATGTCTTCATTTATAGTTTAAAATAAGGCAAAGTACATTTTTTTAGTTTACATACCCTTTAATGCACACTGTGTATTGCTTACATCTTACATTTAAGGGTGCAAAATAATAAATATTTCATACCTGCAGATGGTTCTGTAAATTTGTGTATTTAATAAATATTTATTTTTATATAGTAAAATGGAATTTTCCACGTTTATCTAGTTCTAGAAGACTCATTTCATAAAGGGATTTTTAACATCAATTTGTCTCTGGGATAAGGTTTAGTTTTATCTTTTTATGTACAAAAATCTCTTTACTTCCAACACTATAAGGGAAGTGTCCTGAATCTCATTCCCAGTCTTTTTTTTTTAAATTAAATTTGCTTTATGTGTTGTACACGTAATAACCACTAGGTGTCATCATTTCCTATGGCATATTTCTATACCATATCAACAGAAGTTTTTGTGTGATTTCAATGTGGAGTTTCTGTTCCATTCCAGAGAGAAGAACCCCCAGCAGGCTTGTGTAACCTTACTCCAACTAACTACATAACATCACATTTTAATTAAAAGGCATGTTCACCTCTAAAATGACAATTGATATAATAATAGTTATTAACGTGCCTCAGTATAATTAAAGTGTACCTGTGCATTTCAATATAATAATATTAAAGTGCTATTGTCAAATATTCGTACAGTATATACTTACTATTCATCCAATATAAAAGTTTTTCAGGTATCTTAAATTACAATAACACAAATCATCTTGATATACTTAACAGTTCATCTTCTTATGTCTATTTCATCCCAAATTAGAAACAAAGTCCAGTCTATGAGGAAATAGCACAAGTTTATTATCATGAATCGATTCCTACATTTTTATGCTCTGTGGAGAGATATTTACTCCTTTTGACCAACCTCTCCTTAAGCTTTTCAGCTGCCTTGTCTATTGTGCTTCCCAAGTCCTACCCCATAGATCCATGAATCTGTATCTGGCACTGACAAGATCTAACTGGATCGAAACATGTCATGTCTGCAGGTCAGATGATTAGCTCTATACTTTAGACGGTATTGCATGTTAATAAGCCAGCGGTTCTGGACACATGCATTAGCCATAGGACATAAAGGAGAAATGTTGCATATTTCCACCCCTTACTCTGGACAGCCTGGGAGTGAGAAAATTGTTTCTTAAATTTTGTGGGCAATGCTATTCATATAGCATGAGACTGCAAGATACCTTTTGTTATAAAAAGGCTCTGATCCATATTTATGCTCTGTGGAGAGATATTTACTCCTTTTGGCCAACCTCTCAAGCTTTTCAGCTGCCTTACCTATTGTGCTTCCCAAGTCCTATCCCATAGAGCCACGCATCTGTATCTTACACTGACAACATCTAACAGGATTGAAACATGTTATGTCTGCAGGTCAGATGATTGGCTTTTGACCATAAGCTGTATTGCATGTTAATAAGCCAGTGGTTCTGGACGCATACATTAGTGAAAGGACATAAAGGAGAATTTTAGCATATTTCCGCCCCTTACTCTGGGGATCCTGGGAGTAAGAAATTATGTCCTGTTGCTTAGATTTTGTGGGCAATGCTATTCAAATAGCATGAGACTGCAAGATGCCTTCTGTTATAAGAAGGTGTTTCTCCATTTTTATGCTCAGTGGAGGGCTTTTTGCTCCTTTTGGCCCCCCTCTCCTTAAGCTTTTCAGCTGCTTTTAATAGAAAAAAATAAATAAAATCCCCCAACTTGCTGAATGGTGAAAGTAAACCCAAACGTGGACAGATTTCATGTAATATAAAGTCCATAAACCTATGGGTCTGGGTGGTAGGTACAGATGGTCCAAGCCATTAATGACTAACAATCAGAAATCGAATGAGGAGTCATCGATCTTTTGTACTCAGAATGCGTATAGCTAACTTAATGATCCTCAGTCACTGGTGCTTTTTCAACTGCCTGGAGCCAGTACAGTAAGAAGCAGTAAATAGTTATGCATTATTTTTATTTATTGCAAACAAGATTAAGGGATCTTATATACTAACCTATGGTTGTATATATTCACTGACGCTGGACCCATCTGCTCGAGCACCATGTCATTCAGCCACCTCCCACAATGTGTGAGGGATTGGAGGAGGTCTGGGTGGTGGTGCATGGGAAGTAAAGGGGGTGCGTGTGTGGGGGATGAGAGGTGCAGGAGCATGGGGGGCATGCACAGGGGTGGACGCACACAAAAGGTTTGCTAGTTGCTTAGAACCAAAGGTTCCATTTGGATTTTCCTTCTTAAAGGATAACTATACTCTAAAAATTAACTGTTTAAAATGGAAAGTACCTGGGGCAGGGAAATAGGACTGATTATTCCCACTTCACAGTATCATTTCGTTGAGGAGCTGCAGCAATATCTGTTTTCATTTGCCAGGTTAGTCCTGGACTATTCCTGTATTAAAGATAGTGCTGAAGCCAAGAGGAAGACTGGAATCAGTATTCTTTGGGCTGGTGCTCCTTTCTCACAGAAACATAATTTGGGAGTTAGGAATTACCAATCCTATATCCCTGTCCCAAGTACTGTTCAGTTTAACTGCTTTTTTAAATAAAATTTTTACCTAAAATTATAGATACAATTTGCTAACCTCTCAAGCAGTCAAGAAATCATTGTTTGTCTAACAATTTTAACAGATAATCAATGGAAAACCTAGGCCGGTATTAATATAGGTACTGCTTGTGACCATTTTTAAGTGCTCTTAAAGGAATAAATTAACATGGGACTTTCCACTATTGTAAGTATTCTGAGGACCAGAGAATACAAAAAAAATTCATACTTTTAGGGCAAACACGGTTGTTGACATTTCTTAGACGTGCCAAGAAATAAATTAAATATTTTACATTCGAATACATTTCAAAATAAACAATGACAATGTCATGTCCGCAGGCAATACATCGTATAAATGAGAATTCTGCACTGTAGAGTTTATAACAGGAAGTTATTAAAACTTGGTTCTCTCCCCTGCTTGTATCTGTATGTTGTCCCTCCCACTTAGATTGCAAGCTCTTCAGGGCAGGGATCTCATTCCTAATGTGTCAAGGCTTGTTGTATCAATTCACCCATAATTTATTTATATATATGCTTTCTTAACCGATGTATAAAATTGTATTTAATTTAATTTTTATTTATCTGTTAATGGCTTCCACTTTTTTATATACTCTGTATTTTATAATGTACAGCGCTGCGCATCCAAGTGGTGCTTTATAAACAAAATTATACATACATACATACCAACAGGAAGTGTTCTATAATGGGCAGGAAGTGTTCTATAATGGGCAGGAGCCCTAGACCAAACTCATGTAGCCAAGTTTGTATGTGAACTTAAGGGGCAAAGGTGAGTAAAAAATGTTATGTTGCAGGTTTGGTTTCCATGAATCCATTATCCTAAATGCACCACATCTATGAACAGACATGACTGAATAAATACATAGATGGTAAAGAAACTAAAATGAAATTTAGAGAAGAACAATTTTGTGATAATACACAGCAATTAAATTAAAGGACACGTTCACCCATAACTGTGTTTTGTATTGTTTTTCAGTGAAGGGTGGCAGAAACAAGAAGAAAAAGCTAGACAAGCAATCAAACAAGTTGTGAAATGGGACCTTACCAAAGAGAATCCCTTAGAGGATGTTGTGTTGCCCAAAGCTGATTGTCTAATAAGTTGTTGGTACTTGGAACTTGTCTCTAAAGATCCTGAGATGTATCTCAGTCTCCAAAAACATTTCTCTTCACTCCTCAAGATAGGAAGTCATCTCATCCTGATGTCTCTGTTCAATATGTCTTATTACACCATTGGAGACCACAAGTTTTCCTCCCTGAGGTGTAATGAAGAGTTTGTCCAAAAGGTTCTTACAGATTGTGGTTATGTCATCGAGAGCTTTGAGAAACACAAAAGCAAATTGAATTCTAATTTGATAGATTATGATTATTATGGGTGTTTTGTGTGCCGCAAGGAAAAGGAGGTTTGAATGTTGTGACAATGGTAATTATATGTTTTAGTAACAATCGAGTCTGGTTCTTTTATCTATTGTAGTAAATGTTTACAGGGAAACGCACTCATTCAAACTTCAATCAATTTATTTGTGACATGCTGGTTCACACAACGTTTCAGGGGCCTCCCCCTTCCTCAGGTGCATGCTGGTTCTTTTATCTCTATTTTCACCAAGACACCCCTTATTCAGTTGGCTCTATAACAAAGCCGAAATTCTGTGTGCATTTGCTATTTTTAAAATGAAAAAAAATGTAATGGTGATTTTACACAGAAATTTATTTACAGAATAAAAGGGGAAAAAAGAATTCAAGTTCATCAAAATGGAAGTTGCTTTGTAATTTTTTATTTTTTGTAAATTAAAAAAACAACAACACAGTAACAAAATCAAAGATAAATTTTACCCAAGAACTGCATGGAAGTGTAACCTCTTCTGATTAAATAATATGTCACATGCATGGGTGGACACAGAAACCTGGCCACAAACTATCCCCAAAGGGGACCAATGCATAAGTGCAATCAGCTTCCAGTGTTCAAAACTAAACACCCCTTAAACTTGGAATTACCCCCACTACCTGTTTGCAGAATCTACACACCTTCAGGTACAGTATAACCATTATTTCATATATACTGTACATTCAGAATTCCAGTCACAGCTCTTGGTAGAAAACTGGAAAAAAAAAGATGATTCAAAATTAGTAATCCACCCCTCCTACTTTAAATGGGAACAGAATCAACTTAGGCTTAAAGGCTAGGAATGCTGCATTTAACACACTGTTTACCGACCTGGATAAATATGTAACAATATATCCATCAGATGTTTTTAAAGTTAAACAGTTGGGGGCCTTTATTTTACAGCTATAGCAACTTGCTCGGTAGCTCTGAATTTTCCTTTGGTGCTTAGGGCCCTATTTGTAATAGTTGTGTGTAGTTAATGAATGAATATTCAGTCGTAGAATGGTGATCGTAAATCTACGATCGTATTATTGTGGATTTGCAATCGTTATTAGTAAATTACGATCGTTATTGTTAATTAACGATAACATATGTAAATAAACAATCGCTAAACCAATCGGAAATTAATGATCGGTTTAACGATATACCAATCGTTAAATGTGCAGTATCACCTTTTACTGACCTATATAAATCTATAGGTCAGTTAACTGAGTGTGTTAAATGCAGCATTTTTAGCTTTTAAGCCTATTTGTAAAAGCGCAGTATCGCTTTATAGCGATATCGCAACTTTAACAATAGGTTTAACGCTCGTTAATTTCCGATCATTTTAACGCTCGTTAATTTACAATCATTTTCGTAAATTACCGATAACGATCGTCAATTTCCGATTACATGATCATACTCCATTACCAAATACCGTTGTGGTAGTTTACTATGGGATTCTTTACATGGTATTCTTTGGCCAAACGTTCGTTAATTAACGAATGTTCAGTCGTAAATGTTCAACCGCGGCTGTACATTTACGGCCGCGGTCGTACATTACCGTAATGCGCAGTATCGCTAAATTGTGATACCACGCTTTCTTAAATATGGCCCCCTAGTTCCATAGGGACCGTGAAAAATGGTTAATCCTTTATCCTCATTTGTTACTTTTCTAATACATGATGCAGACTGCATTGGTTTCAATGTGAGTGTTCAGTTTTAATAGGCTAATCAAATACACCTGAAAAGGACTTACACAGACTGCAGGTTTTATTGACTGATTTTTTTTTTAAGAAAAACACTTTTAAAGGGGAACATATCGATATTATAGAATGTTATTTATTTCAACAAATCACTGGTGTTGGTTTATTTGGTCGCTTACAAAGGTGTCTAGATTTGAATATAGAATCTCTCAACTTAGTGTTAATTTCTGCATACAACATTTTTTAAATCCCCTTTTTTACATTCATTGAAGAATAGGAGGTAAAGGAGCTCTCGTGTCAAGCTCTTCAATTAATCCTAACGGAGCAAAGAGACAAAGAATTACCCATGATCAAACTCCTCCACTGCTTCCTCTGACAGGTCCTGATTTCATCCATGCTCCCAGCTCTCAGGTCACTGTAGTGGAATCTTCTACCACTGTATCTGGCACTATATCCCTATTCATGGGTGGTATACCCAGGACTATAGTCCTTACAAAATCTCCTTGTTGGAGCTCAGGCTGCTCACTAGCTACCCTACTCCTATCTATCACTCCTGGAGTGATCTATAACAGAGACTAATCTCTCACTAACTGTTATCTATGTCCCAATGCTCCTCTGGGGAAACTCCAGTAGTCAGAAAGAGGCTGATTGCTCTCCCTTTTATACGTTTACACAGAGGCCCCCAACTGGCCAAATCCTGTAAGAACAAGAAAACTAAAGGGTAACTAGTTCACTATATGTGCATGCGTATATTTCTATAGAAAACCAAACAAGACCCAATACAATATGGAAATTAAATTTTTATTTATTGAACAGGCATAATATGAAACAAAAAATAGAGAAAGACATTTTACATTAAAGAAATGAATATATACCCTTTATAGAATACCCACAAAGCCTGAACAGTACCTGGGTCAGGGAGGTAGGATTGGGACTTTCTACCTCCTAATATTATTTATATGAGAAGTGTCAGCACAAAGAAAACTGTTTCTGCCAGGCTTCCCGAGTGTTTCAACACTATCTATTTATTTCTAGGAGGGTGCCTGTGTAAGTAATTAATCACTAGTGTATTTTTATTTTTTTTTACTACTTACTGCTTGAATAAGGTGGTAGGAATTGTTTGAGTAAACTCAAAGCACTGGATTACTAAAACAAATACTTGTGTTTAAAAAACACTGTTACCTGTGGAGCGGGGGCTGGTAGGAGACAAAGAAAAGTTTTTTTTTTTTCTCTCTCTCTCTGATTGGATGGGGGTGTAACTAATTGGTTTAAATTGGCTGAGGCCTGTTGGCTCTGGTTGGTTTTGAACCTCATTTAAGGCCTTTCCCATGAGCGATTAGCTCTGAGCGATTTTCTGTTTTAAAGAGATTTTTCTGTTTTTAAGAGAATTGACAGTGTTAAAAAACTAAAGCGTTTAAAACAAGAAAGCGTTTAAGAACAACACTATTTCTCTGCTGTGTATTGCTGTGTATTGCTGTTTAGTATGGGCAGTTTTGTTGGGGCCGCGCAATGTGAATCCTGCCGCATGTATGGGATCTTGGAGCAGATGTGTCAGATGTGAGTGGGTTGCCCATCTGGAATCTGAGGTACAGAATCTAAGGGGTAAACTTGCAGCATTGCAGGACTTGGCAAACCTGGGGGAAATGCAGGTACTGGCAGGGGCCAGTAAACTGGTGGGTGGAGATGGGGCAGATAAGGTGGAGAAGGAAGATAGATTTGTAAGGGTCACCAGGGGAAGTAGGGGACGGAAGGATAGGGGGGCTTCTTCCCAGCTGGTCGATCCCAACAGATTTGCCATTTTAGGTGAAGATGTGGAGGACGATGGCTCGGAAGCAGCATGTATGGAGCGGGCCTTTCCCTTGAGCACCCAGGGGACGGCCATCTCCAATACAAGGGAGGGAGAACTGGGGGCTAGGAAGGATAGACAGGTGGTAGTGGTAGGGGATTCTATTATTAGAAGGGTAGATAGGGTAATCTGTCGCCAGGACCCTGCATGCCGAACAGTGTGTTGTCTGCCTGGTGCTAGGGTTCGACATGTGGTGGATCGTGTAGACAGATTATTGGGTGGGGCTGGGAGTGACCCGGCGGTCTTGGTTCACATTGGTGCCAATGACAAAGTTAGAGGTGGAGATGAGGTCCTTAAAAATGATTTCCGAGAATTAGGGGCCAAGTTAAAAGCAAGGACCTCCAGGGTAGTGATTTCAGAAATACTACCGCAGCCACGTGCTACGCTAGGGAGGCAACGGGAGCTCAGGAGTATAAATGCGTGGCTAAGAGAGTGGTGTAAGGAGATGGGGTTTGGGTTTTTAGAGAACTGGGCTGACTTTTCTGTTGGCTACAGGCTCTTTAGTAGTGACGGATTGCACCTCAATGGTGGTGGTGCAACTGTTTTGGGGGAGAAGATGGCTAGGGGGTTGGAGGAGATTTTAAACTAGGTATGGGGGGGAGGGAACGTTTAACTACACAGGGGTAGATAGAGAAGTTAGGGATCTGGGGGCTAGTAACACAACGGAGGGAGGAGAAGGAGGAGGGGGGAGCATAGAGGATAAGGAGGCATGTACGACCATGTATGGAAGTAAATCAATTGATAATCTAAAATGTATGTTTACAAATGCAAGGAGTCTGGCTGGAAAAACCGGCGAACTTGAAATAATAGCGTTAAAGGAAAGGTATGATGTAATTGGTATAGCAGAATCATGGCTTAATGATTCACACGACTGGACAGTAAATATTGAAGGATACTCCTTATTTAGACATGACCGAGTTAATAAGAAAGGAGGAGGAGTATGTATGTATGTTAAACAGGAATTGAAGCCAAATTTAAAAGATGGAATAGATGGGGGAGCAAACGATGCGGCAGAAACATTATGGGTGGAACTGTGTACAGGAAGCAAGAAGGTAGGTAAATTAATTGTTGGAGTGTGTTATAAGCCGCCAAATGCCGGGGAAGAGGTGGAAATGAATCTCCATATGCAGTTGGCGAAGGCTGCTGGTATGGGGCATGTTCTGGTTATGGGGGATTTTAACTACCCTGAAATAGATTGGAGTAATGGAACTGCCAGCACCTCAAAAGGTATAAAGTTCTTAAATTTCCTATATGAGCATTTTCTTTCACAGATGGTAGAAGTTCCTACTAGAAAGAATGCGTTGTTGGATCTGGTGATATCTAATAACCCAGAGCTCATTTTGGAGATGAAGGTAATGGGAAGCTTAGGGAATAGTGACCATGATATAGTGTCATTTAATATAGGTTGCAGAAAACTAAAGTGCACTGGCTTAACAAAAACTTTTAACTTTAGGAAAGCTAATTTTATGCTTTTAAAGGAATCGCTCCTGCTCATAGACTGGGGGGAACTGTTTCTAGGTAAAGATACTGAGCAGATGTGGACCACTTTTAAAGGGATATTAAACTATAACATTTCCAAATCGGTACCTTTAGGAAACAAGTGTAAAAAAATTAGGTCCACTCCTGCATGGCTTAATGCTCAGGTAAAAAGGGAAATGGAAAAAAAGAAAAGGGCTTTTAAAATTTTGCAAGCAGAAGGCACAGAACAGGCTTACAGGGACTTCAAAAGTTGTAATAAAGAGTGCAAGAAAGCAATTAAACTAGCTAAAATAGAAAATGAAACACGGATTGCCGAACAAAGCAAGTCCAACCCCAAGATGTTTTTTAAGTATATAAATGGTAAAAAAATGAGGACTGAGAATGTGGGACCATTAAATAATGGAGCTGAGGTGGTTGTAGAGGATGCCGAAAAGGCTAATCTGCTAAACCGTTTTTTTACATCGGTTTTTACTGTTGAGAATCCTTACAGTAGGGATTGTAACAATGTGCAGGGAGGAAATGAAGAGTTTTCACATTGGATAACAGAGGATATGGTACGGAATCAATTAGACAAAGTTAATATCAATAAAGCGCCAGGGCCAGATGGATTGCATCCTAGGATTTTAAAAGAGCTTAGTTCAGTGCTAGCAAGACCACTGTGTCTCATCTTTTCAGATTCGCTTTTGTCTGGGGATGTGCCGCTGGATTGGAAAAAAGCCAATGTAATACCAATATTCAAAAAAGGTAGTCGTTCACAGCCTGGTAACTATAGACCTGTAAGCCTAACATCAGTGGTAGGGAAGGTGATGGAAACTTTGTTAAGGGATCATATCCTTGACTTTGTCTCCAGAGATCATCTTATTAGTAGTAGTCAGCATGGATTTATGAGAAATAGATCATGCCAGACAAATTTAATTGGTTTTTATGAAGAAGTGAGTAAGAAGTTAGATTCAGGCACAGCTGTGGATGTGGTATATTTGGATTTTGCAAAAGCCTTTGATACTGTGCCACATAGGCGACTAATGTATAAACTGAGGACTGTTGGCCTTGAAGAAAACATTTGTTCATGGATAGAGAACTGGTTATTGGACCGCAAACAGAGAGTGGTGGTTAATGGAGCTACATCTATGTGGGCTAAAGTTCTAAGCGGAGTTCCTCAGGGTTCTGTACTGGGGCCGCTTCTGTTTAATCTGTTTATAAATGACTTAGAAGGGGGCATTGAGAGCAAGGTCTCTGTGTTTGCTGATGACACTAAATTATGCAGAGCTTTGGAAACTTCCAATGATGTGCAAGTGCTGCAAGCAGACCTAGATAGATTATCAAAATGGGCAGCTGAATGGCAGATGAGATTCAATGTTGATAAATGTAAGGTGATGCATTTGGGATTTAATAATCCCTGTGCCACCTACACCATAAATAACTCTGTGTTAAGTGCATCTGAAATGGAAAAAGATTTGGGGGTTCTGGTAGATAACAGACTTAGCTGTAGCAAACAATGCCAGGTAGCAACAGCTAGAGCTAGCAAGATATTGTCTTGTATAAAGAGGGGAATGGAATCAAGAGAGAAAAATATTATTCTCCCTCTTTACAAGGCACTGGTAAGGCCACATTTGGAATATGCGGTGCAGTTTTGGAATCCCATATACAAAAGGGACATCTTGGAAATGGAAGCAGTCCAGAGAAGGGCAACTAAATTAATAAGGGGAATGGAGGGGCTTGAATATGCAGGCAGATTAGACAAGTTAGGGCTGTTTACATTGGAGAAGCGGCGGTTGCGTGGGGACATGATAACCTTATACAAATATATTAATGGCCCATACAGTGAACTCTCTGGTGCATTGTTCACTAATAGGTCATATCAGAGGACTCGTGGACATCCTTTAAGGTTGGAAGAAAAGAAGTTTCATCTTCAAGTTAGGAGAGGTTTCTTTACAGTGAGAACGGTGAAACTGTGGAACTGTCTTCCAGCAGAGGTGGTAATGGCAAGTTCATTGAATAACTTTAAAAAAGGCCTGGATAAGTTTCTAAAACTGGAAAATATTGAGAATTACTGGTATTAATGCATATAGATCTGGTTGATCCAGGGATACTTTCCGATTGCCGTTTGGAGTCAGGAAGGAATTTTTTCCCCCCTTTTTTAGCTGGGGTTTTTTGCCTTCCTCTGGATCAACTGTTAGGTAGGGTTAAAAAAAAAAAAAAAGTGAATAGGTTGGACTTGATGGACGAATGTCTTTATTCAACCTTAATTACTATGTTACTATGTTACTATGTTACTATCTTTAATACAGTAAGGCCCACGGCCATAACCTGGCAGATGAAAATTGTATGTGCTGTTGCTCCTCAACAAAACAATATTAGGAGGTAGGAATAATTAAACCTACCCCCTGTCCCAGGTTCTTTTAATTTCTAAAAAGTTATTTTTTTACAGTATAGTTGTCCTTTAAACAAAATACACAAACATATCTTCCCTTCTGATATTTCAGTGAGCGATTTCCTTGAATAAATTACATCTTGCTACAATTTTTAAAGTAGAATTCTTACCTTTATAAAAACCTTACAGAGCAATAAGTCACACGACAAGATGGATTCATCAAGAATATTTCAAATCATTTACACAACTACTTCTTTCATATCTCCATATACTTTACAATGAAATCCAACAAGGTCAGTAATCAATAGAAATGATCCAATCGTTATTAATTCCAATACGGAAATATGTTATTTTATAATCAGATACACTCCAAAATATTAGCAAATCGACTCTCCTCCTTTCTGCCATCTATAACAAATGGAGAATAGAGATGTCTGAACTTCGCAAAATCCGCATTTTATGTATTTCCGAAATTACATAATTAAAAATTATGTATTTTCGAAAATACGAGGAATCCTCGTAATTTCGAAAACTTTCGAAAATACGTATTTTTTTTGTAAATACGAGAAATCCCCGTAATTTCGCAAGTTTTCGAAAATACGTATTTTCACACATTTTCGAAAATACGGGAAATCCTCGTTATTTCGAAAATTTTCGAAAATACGAGAAGTCCGCGGTTCAGAAGTTCGGAAGGTGGAAAATCCGGAAAAATCCGCTGTTCGCGAACGGGATACACCCCGTGAGCCGACCATCCCTAATGAAGAACTAGTCAGTTTTATTTTACAAACACAGCCTTATTACGCAATGTAAAGTTAACTGTGTTGAAACCAGAAGTATCCCTTCTATATGACTAATCCTCAATGCAGACAAGGAGTTTGATCATATCCATTGTCTATATATATAAAAACCTAAGAAAAATTCAGAATTACCAGCCACCTCTTAACAGCAGTACTATCACTATACAATCATCATTCAGTTTTGTTTTTTATATCTTATATATTCTTCTGTAGTTGAGGAATGCTTGGAGTTGTAGTTTTCAAACATCTGGAGAGCCGTAGTTTGAAGAAGAATGACATACTGTAGACTGGTGTATGTGGGCAAATACACTAAGG
Organism: Hymenochirus boettgeri; assembly: GCA_019447015.1. NCBI lineage: Eukaryota > Metazoa > Chordata > Amphibia > Anura > Pipidae > Hymenochirus > Hymenochirus boettgeri. The sequence goes on along the minus strand of CM033476.1, from coordinate 111,109,812 downwards.
GAAGTATAGCTAGTTATACACGGGCCAATGGTTCTTCCAATCGGATTTTCAATCAGCTTAAACTATAAAGAATCCAATTGGACAAACCATTTGTAATTCCCCACCTCGCACCAGCAAATTGCTATAGATTTCAGCTTGACGACTACGGAATACAGGTTCTGATAGTTGGCCGTCTGTCTGGTCTTAATTTTTTCGATAAACCAGAAAATGTCTCCAATATTCCGATCAATTTGGTTGAATTGATTGGAATATCCATGCAGTGCACAGGGTCCTTTAGGGTCCACATTAATGAACATAAAAGGGACACTGCTAAAATTAATGTAGAAAAAAAGCTCCACATCACACTAGTTTCAAAACCCTTTAGAGAATTTGTGCATAACACAGATCTCAGTTACTGATTGAAGCATTAAACAAAGTAAGATTTGTGTGAGCCTCGCACTGCAGAAAAAGATGTTTAGTTATTGAAATGCATTTAAAAGCTGTTCGCAGCAGGAGAAAGGAAGAGTATTAGAGAAGTGGTTGGACTTCATTTTAAATTTTAAATGTTTTGATTATGTTCTTCAAAGGGTCACTTTCCTTGTGATAACAGCGCCACCTACTGATTAACTATAAGTCGACAGATGTACCAAATGGAACATCTAAGTAAGAGTTATGGATTCTGTTTCTTCCCTTATTCAAATTGATTATTATATCTTTAGAAATCTGGATGTATAACATGAACAAAGGCTTATCTAACCAAATTCACTTTGTTTCAATTTTAAGGGAGATAAATATTTAAATTAATGACAAACATTATTTTTTGAATGGGGAAGAAATATACAGGTACATTTGTTTGGTCAAATTGGAATAGGAATTAGGCACAAAAATAACTAATAATTTTCAGTCATACCCCTGTGTACTGACAGAGCCAAGGGTCAGTACACATGGAATCAGTCAGTGGAGCGACGTGCCAAAGGATCAAGAAAAAAAACATAATTAATGGGTAGACAGTAATTAGGAAAGGCAGCAAACAAGTGTAAAGGGTAATCGGGCAGGAATCAATAACAAGAGATCAGAATCGAAGTCATCACACCACAAGCAAGGGAGAAGCACAAGCTATATCAGGCACTGAAAAAATTGTAACATTGTTGTCATTTACAAACCAGATAAAAGCATCCATAGAATATCTTCATCCATACCAGACAAGAAGTAGGTTGTCTATAAATCTTCCTTACCATACAATATCCTATCTGAATGGATTTGTACCCCCAAAGATGTGGGACTGAATAGGTTGGCAAGGAGGGGGCAAAGGCTGCACCCATTACTGTTCCACATCTCCATAGGTAGAAACGGGAATCCTTATAAAGGAGTTATATTTTTGCCATTTTGGTAATGCCAGAAAAGGATAACTATTGTTGTTTATAAAAACCGGGTCATTTTTTCCACGACAAAAAATTGTGCCAGATATCTTACATTGCTACTTACATGTCTTCATTTATAGTTTAAAATAAGGCAAAGTACATTTTTTTAGTTTACATACCCTTTAATGCACACTGTGTATTGCTTACATCTTACATTTAAGGGTGCAAAATAATAAATATTTCATACCTGCAGATGGTTCTGTAAATTTGTGTATTTAATAAATATTTATTTTTATATAGTAAAATGGAATTTTCCACGTTTATCTAGTTCTAGAAGACTCATTTCATAAAGGGATTTTTAACATCAATTTGTCTCTGGGATAAGGTTTAGTTTTATCTTTTTATGTACAAAAATCTCTTTACTTCCAACACTATAAGGGAAGTGTCCTGAATCTCATTCCCAGTCTTTTTTTTTTAAATTAAATTTGCTTTATGTGTTGTACACGTAATAACCACTAGGTGTCATCATTTCCTATGGCATATTTCTATACCATATCAACAGAAGTTTTTGTGTGATTTCAATGTGGAGTTTCTGTTCCATTCCAGAGAGAAGAACCCCCAGCAGGCTTGTGTAACCTTACTCCAACTAACTACATAACATCACATTTTAATTAAAAGGCATGTTCACCTCTAAAATGACAATTGATATAATAATAGTTATTAACGTGCCTCAGTATAATTAAAGTGTACCTGTGCATTTCAATATAATAATATTAAAGTGCTATTGTCAAATATTCGTACAGTATATACTTACTATTCATCCAATATAAAAGTTTTTCAGGTATCTTAAATTACAATAACACAAATCATCTTGATATACTTAACAGTTCATCTTCTTATGTCTATTTCATCCCAAATTAGAAACAAAGTCCAGTCTATGAGGAAATAGCACAAGTTTATTATCATGAATCGATTCCTACATTTTTATGCTCTGTGGAGAGATATTTACTCCTTTTGACCAACCTCTCCTTAAGCTTTTCAGCTGCCTTGTCTATTGTGCTTCCCAAGTCCTACCCCATAGATCCATGAATCTGTATCTGGCACTGACAAGATCTAACTGGATCGAAACATGTCATGTCTGCAGGTCAGATGATTAGCTCTATACTTTAGACGGTATTGCATGTTAATAAGCCAGCGGTTCTGGACACATGCATTAGCCATAGGACATAAAGGAGAAATGTTGCATATTTCCACCCCTTACTCTGGACAGCCTGGGAGTGAGAAAATTGTTTCTTAAATTTTGTGGGCAATGCTATTCATATAGCATGAGACTGCAAGATACCTTTTGTTATAAAAAGGCTCTGATCCATATTTATGCTCTGTGGAGAGATATTTACTCCTTTTGGCCAACCTCTCAAGCTTTTCAGCTGCCTTACCTATTGTGCTTCCCAAGTCCTATCCCATAGAGCCACGCATCTGTATCTTACACTGACAACATCTAACAGGATTGAAACATGTTATGTCTGCAGGTCAGATGATTGGCTTTTGACCATAAGCTGTATTGCATGTTAATAAGCCAGTGGTTCTGGACGCATACATTAGTGAAAGGACATAAAGGAGAATTTTAGCATATTTCCGCCCCTTACTCTGGGGATCCTGGGAGTAAGAAATTATGTCCTGTTGCTTAGATTTTGTGGGCAATGCTATTCAAATAGCATGAGACTGCAAGATGCCTTCTGTTATAAGAAGGTGTTTCTCCATTTTTATGCTCAGTGGAGGGCTTTTTGCTCCTTTTGGCCCCCCTCTCCTTAAGCTTTTCAGCTGCTTTTAATAGAAAAAAATAAATAAAATCCCCCAACTTGCTGAATGGTGAAAGTAAACCCAAACGTGGACAGATTTCATGTAATATAAAGTCCATAAACCTATGGGTCTGGGTGGTAGGTACAGATGGTCCAAGCCATTAATGACTAACAATCAGAAATCGAATGAGGAGTCATCGATCTTTTGTACTCAGAATGCGTATAGCTAACTTAATGATCCTCAGTCACTGGTGCTTTTTCAACTGCCTGGAGCCAGTACAGTAAGAAGCAGTAAATAGTTATGCATTATTTTTATTTATTGCAAACAAGATTAAGGGATCTTATATACTAACCTATGGTTGTATATATTCACTGACGCTGGACCCATCTGCTCGAGCACCATGTCATTCAGCCACCTCCCACAATGTGTGAGGGATTGGAGGAGGTCTGGGTGGTGGTGCATGGGAAGTAAAGGGGGTGCGTGTGTGGGGGATGAGAGGTGCAGGAGCATGGGGGGCATGCACAGGGGTGGACGCACACAAAAGGTTTGCTAGTTGCTTAGAACCAAAGGTTCCATTTGGATTTTCCTTCTTAAAGGATAACTATACTCTAAAAATTAACTGTTTAAAATGGAAAGTACCTGGGGCAGGGAAATAGGACTGATTATTCCCACTTCACAGTATCATTTCGTTGAGGAGCTGCAGCAATATCTGTTTTCATTTGCCAGGTTAGTCCTGGACTATTCCTGTATTAAAGATAGTGCTGAAGCCAAGAGGAAGACTGGAATCAGTATTCTTTGGGCTGGTGCTCCTTTCTCACAGAAACATAATTTGGGAGTTAGGAATTACCAATCCTATATCCCTGTCCCAAGTACTGTTCAGTTTAACTGCTTTTTTAAATAAAATTTTTACCTAAAATTATAGATACAATTTGCTAACCTCTCAAGCAGTCAAGAAATCATTGTTTGTCTAACAATTTTAACAGATAATCAATGGAAAACCTAGGCCGGTATTAATATAGGTACTGCTTGTGACCATTTTTAAGTGCTCTTAAAGGAATAAATTAACATGGGACTTTCCACTATTGTAAGTATTCTGAGGACCAGAGAATACAAAAAAAATTCATACTTTTAGGGCAAACACGGTTGTTGACATTTCTTAGACGTGCCAAGAAATAAATTAAATATTTTACATTCGAATACATTTCAAAATAAACAATGACAATGTCATGTCCGCAGGCAATACATCGTATAAATGAGAATTCTGCACTGTAGAGTTTATAACAGGAAGTTATTAAAACTTGGTTCTCTCCCCTGCTTGTATCTGTATGTTGTCCCTCCCACTTAGATTGCAAGCTCTTCAGGGCAGGGATCTCATTCCTAATGTGTCAAGGCTTGTTGTATCAATTCACCCATAATTTATTTATATATATGCTTTCTTAACCGATGTATAAAATTGTATTTAATTTAATTTTTATTTATCTGTTAATGGCTTCCACTTTTTTATATACTCTGTATTTTATAATGTACAGCGCTGCGCATCCAAGTGGTGCTTTATAAACAAAATTATACATACATACATACCAACAGGAAGTGTTCTATAATGGGCAGGAAGTGTTCTATAATGGGCAGGAAGTGTTCTATAATGGGCAGGAAGTGTTCTATAATGGGCTGGACACATTTATCTGTGCAGTAGAATGTCACTGAGCACACACAGCACATTATAATTACATTGACATATTTTATATTTTGTTTTGAGCCCTTGGAACGCAAGTCACACACACCAAAAGCCCCCAAATTGATACAGGTGTTACTGTCCAGCTCCCTTTGTTCATTTAATATCATCTGGAGGAAAATAACTTGAATACTTTAACTTCTAAATTTAGCTTCATGGAAAGACTTCACTATATCATTCTATTTGGGAGTGTCCAAAAATAGTCGCACAATACAACATGTAGAGAGTAGAGATTGACCCGAATCTGGTCCCAGAGTGTAATTTTTTGAAATTTCTAGAAATCGCGACAATATTACGCAGAATGCCAGGAAGTGTGTGAAGTTTCACGGTACTGGACAGTGGTTTTTTCAAAGATTTTGGGCATTAATGTTGTTTTCCTTGCAGTTTAGAAATCAATACAACTTTTTACAACAAAGAATTCAGCTTTATTTCTAAAACTTCTGATTTCACAAGAAGTTAAAGGGCATCTATACTGAAAAATAGGTTATATTAAATTAACCATAACTGGGAACTATAATTCTTCCCAACCGCCACTATCATTTTTTTATGACCCCTATTTCTTTACATATCCAATCTAAAACTTCTTACATTTCAGCTGTCAATCAAGTTCCTTGCTCTCAAAAACTATTCTTCTGTGAGTAGTTTTACTGTAGCTGGAATGGTGACAGAGATTTGACAGTTGGAATGCTGTGTGCTGTGTGCAGGAATGACAGTTGGTGTGTGGGGGAAAAGTCAGGTCAGATAGAAGTGGGAGTGGTTAAAAGATGGAGGGGATATACTGCTCCTAAACAAAATGTGTGCTGGATTGAAGGCATGCAGCAACACACGCAAATCAAAGTAAGTGCTACTTACATGTATTCAATTATAGATTAATATGAGGCAAAGTCATTTTTTCAGTATAGTGTCCCTTTAATAATCAAAAAGTTTTTATTTCACACCTGCATCTTATTCTTTTTACTGTTTTGTTATTTATTTCCCTTTACGTAGAAAACATAAAGTACAGTAGCTATACGCGAGTCTAGCTGACGCTTGAATAACACTGTAAACAACTGCAGAACTGCGCAGGATAACGATAAATCATTATTAGATTTTTTTACTGTAGGCGACTGTCCATGGACTCTCGGAGAATGAGACAAAAGATTCATGCAGTAGAGGAAGAATTTCTATCGTCTTCCAATATGAAATCTAATTCAATTGTAATAGGTAAATTCATTTCATCTATCTAGGAATAGAGATGTTCCAAACTGTTGAGTTTCATTCCGTTTTTGAATTTTCAAAATTTTTGGAAAATTCGAAAGTTCGGGTTTCGATTTTCGAAAATTGTCTACTTTTGATTTTCGATGATTGCCTACTTTCGATTTCCGTGAAATTCGGGAGTTCGTAAACTTTCGTCGGGACTTCAAAACCCTCTGATTCGATTCGAAACTGGTTTCTATTCAAACCCACATTACACCTCTATGTAGGAAAGTCTTGGCTCTGAAAGTTCTGAGGAAATGACTTACAGTGTGAAGAGCCATTAGAGTCTTTAAATATGATGAAACGTTAATAATTATTAAATGCTTTGGGTTCCAGTAATTAAGGTAAACCTTTGGTTCCCCAAATCATCCCATTGAACAGGGTTTAGTCATTGCGCCATTTCCCATACCTTTTCTGCTATGGTTTAGCAGTTGTTTAAATCCTACAACAGAACATAACTTACCTGCACTGGTTCCCACTAGAGATGGCAAACTTCATAAAGTTCGGTCCGTTTTTGAACTTTCAAACTTCAGTAAAAGTTAGAAAGTTTGAATTCAAACCCATTAAAGTCAATGGGAGAGTGATAGTTAAAAAAGTTTTGATGATTTACAGCTAAACTAACAATGGTAACTTACTGTAAATGGCTGTGAATACCTGGGAAATGGTCTGGGGAACATGGCACTATCACCAAAACTTGTTAAAACACTTCTTAAACAAGAGCGGGCAATTGTCGGGTTTTGCTCAAGCTACATTCAAAGGTTACCGCAAATACGAGGGTTACCGAACGATACTTTTGATGGTTAGCGAAAATGAACAATAGTTTAAAGGGTTAGCGAATGATACATTTAAAGGTTAGCAAAAACGATCTGTACATTCAAAGGTTACCGAGAACAAACAATACTTTTGAGGATTATCGAAAACAAACGATACTTTCGAGGGTTAAAGAACGATACATTCGAGGGTTACCGAAAACGGATGATATTTTCGAGGGTTACTAAAAATCGAAGGCTGCATTCCAGGGTTACCGAATGATACATTCTAGGGTTAGTGAAACCAATCCGTACATTCTAGGGTTATCGAAAACGAATGATACTTTCGATGGTTAGCAAACGATACATTCTGGGGTAAGCGAACGGCCTGTAAATGCAATAATTATCGCATTTATGATAATAATCGAAAATACAGCCGCGAGTCCGGAAAAGCGAACTAGTTTGAATACTTCGAGTCCATCTCTAGTTCCCACGATGCATTTCTTCTGTAATCACTTTCCATACATATCTGAATAAGGATTTGACGCTCTGTATATTCTAGGTTGGCCTTGGTATTACACATCATGCTACAGGAGGTGCCAAGAGGAAGCTTATTAGCACCGTGTCAAGCAAACCTCCCCAGACAGAAGTTACAAGGTCTCTCACATTGCACTGTACCCTAAAGGTAATTTTAATGCACCAATTGAAATATAAATTAACATCAATGAGCAGATAGCAAAACAAACAATTTATTAACCATAACAAACATACATGATGTATCATTTAAATACAAATGTTGTGTGTTTTCCCTATATCTATAACCTTAATTACAATTACCTTTAAGGCATTGCGCTTGAACCCTCTGTCTGTGTAGGGTGATCACATTCGGTAAACAGAGCTCTAAGTAGATGAACAGGTCTCTATTCTTCTTCCGACACAAATATGACCTTTCAATAAGGTCACCTGGATCTCTATCTGGTACCTTACATTCTATTGTGTAACAATGTGCGGATCTCTCCTTAACCGTCTTCAGTTACAGCGACGCTACAAACATGGGATCTCCGGAAAAAAACTGGTGATTGCGTGTTTTTAAAAATGAACACGGGGAGAAATGTCAGATGACATGATCCCAGGTTAATACATAGCAGGACCGTGTGTACACAGCAGTAATAGACAGCAAAGATAGAGACTGTGCCGCAGGGTAAATGGAGGGAAGATTTGCATTTTTTTACGTTGCCTTTAAATTTAATTTTACTGGACATATTTATATACATGTCAAACATAGACATTTTCTTTACAATAAAAACAAAAGAATGTATATATATATGGTCATAAAGGGTTAAATGGGCACTAAACTGGTCATTCAATGTATCTTTACCTATTATTCACAGGGAGGTGAGATCACTTATTGCTTTATGTGTATCGCCCAATAATATTGCTATGTGTATATCCAGCCTAACTCCAAGTCCTTCCTTGCAATGAGATATAACCACAAAATGAGAGGGGTGGGTAGGGAACATTGAGATTGCTACATACCTTTATATGGTATCCTTATAATTTACAGTAGGGGATACATTATCCCTTATAATACATGAGTGGTACCCAGAGTTCCCTGTATAACTCAGTCTGTGTCCTTGTACCTTTATATGGACACAGAACTCCTCAGTGACTTCTAATATCCTTATAATTTACAGTAGGGGATACATTATCCCTTATAATACATGAGTGGTACCCAGAGTTCCCTGTATAACTCAGTCTGTGTCCTTGTACCTTTATATGGACACAGAACTCCTATATCCTTATAATTTACAGTAGGGGATACATTATCCCTTATATACATGAGTGTACCGAGTTCCCTGTATAACTCAGTCTGTGTCCTTGTACCTTTATATAGACACAGAACTCCTCAGTGACTTCTAATATCCTTATAATTTACAGTAGGGGATACATTATCCCTTATAATACATGAGTGGTACCCAGAGTTCCCTGTATAACTCAGTCTGTGTCCTTGTTCCTTTATATAGACACAGAACTCCTCAGTGACTTCTAATATCCTTATAATTTACAGTAGGGGATACATTATCCCTTATAATACATGAGTGGTACCCAGAGTTCCCTGTTAACTCAGTCTGTGTCCTGTACCTTTATATAGACACAGAAACTAGTGACTTCTAATATCCTTATATTTACAGTAGGGGATACATTATCCCTTATAATACATGAGTGGTACCCAGGTTCCCTGTATAACTCAGTCTGTGTCCTTGTACCTTTATATAGACACAGAACTCTCAGTGACTTCTAATATCCTTATAATTTACAGTAGGGGATACATTATCCCTTATAATACATGAGTGGTACCCAGAGTTCCCTGTATAACTCAGTCTGTGTCCTTGTTCTTATATAGAACAGAACTCCTCAGTGACTTCTAATATCCTTATAATTTACAGTAGGGGATACATTATCCCTTATAATACATGAGTGGTACCCAGAGTTCCCTGTATAACTCAGTCTGTGTCCTTGTACCTTTATATAACACAGAATCCTCAGTGATCTAATATCTTATAATTTACAGTAGGGGATACATTATCTATTAATACATGAGTGGTACCCAGAGTTCCTGTATAACTCAGCTGTGTCCTTGTACCTTTATATGACACAAGAACTCCTCAGTGACTTCTAATATCCTTATAATTTACAGTAGGGGATAATTATCCCTTATAATACATGAGTGGTACCCAGAGTTCCCTGTATAACTCAGTCTGTGTCCTTGTACCTTTATATGGACACAGAACTCCTCAGTGAATCTAATATCCTTATAATTTACAGTAGGGGATACATTATCCCTTATAATACATAGTGGTACCAGAGTTCCCTGTATAAACTCAGTCTGTGTCTTGTACCTTTATATAGACACAGAACTCCTCAGTGACTTCTAAATACTTATAATTTACAGTAGGGGATACATTATCCCTTATAATACATGAGTGGTACCCAGAGTCCTGTATAACTCAGTCTGTGTCCTTGTACCTTTAATAGACACAGAACTCTCAGTGACTTTAATATCCTTATAATTACAGTAGGGGATACATTATCCCATAATACATGAGTGGTACCCAGAGTTCCCGTATAACTCAGTCTGTGTCCTTGTACCTTTATATAGAACAGAACTCCTCAGTGACTTCTAATATCCTTATAATTTACAGTAGGGGGTACATTATCTTATAATAAATGAGTGGTTACCCAGAGTCCCTGTATAACTCAGTCTGTGTCCTTGTACCTTTATATAGACACAGAATCCTCTAGTGACTTCTAATATCTTATAATTTACAGTAGGGGATACATTATCCCTTATAATACATGAGTGGTACCCAGAGTTCCCTGTATAACTCAGTCTGTGTCCTTCTTTATATAGACACAGAACTCCTCAGTGCTTTAATATCCTTATAATTTACAGTAGGGGATACATTATCCCTTATAATACATGAGTGGTACCCAGGTTCCCTGTATAACTCAGTCGTGTCCTTGTACCTTTATATAAACAGAACTCCTCAGTGACTTCTAATATCCTTATAATTACAGTAGGGGTACATTATCCCTATATACATGAGTGGTACCCAGAGTTCCCTGTATAACTCAGTCTGTGCCTTGTACCTTTATATAGACACAGAACTCCTCAGTGACTTCTAATATCCTTATAATTTACAGGAGGATACATTATCCCTTTATACATGAGTGGTACCCAGAGTTCCCTGTATAACTCAGTCTGTGTCCTTGTACCTTATATAGACACAGAACTCCTCAGTGACTTCTAATATCCTTATAATTTACAGTAGGGGATACATTATCCCTTATAATACATGAGTGGTACCCAGAGTTCCCTGTATAACTTGTCTGTGTCCTTGTACCTTATATAGACACAGAAATCCTTGTGACTTCTAATATCCTTATAATTTACAGTAGGGGATACATTATCCCTATAATACATGAGTGGGTACCCAGGTTCCCTGTATAACTCAGTCTGGTCCTTGTACCTTTATATAGACACAGACTCCTCAGTGACTTTAATATCCTTATAATTTACAGTAGGGGATACATTATCCTTATAATACATGAGTGGTACCCAGAGTTCCTGTATAACTCAGTCTGTGCCTTGACCTTTATAATGGAAACAGAACTCCTCAGTGACTTCTAATATCCTTATAATTTACAGTAGGGGATACATTACCCTTATAATACATGAGTGGTACCCAGAGTTCCCTGTATAACTCGTCTGTGTCCTTGTACCTTTATATAGACACAGAACCTCAGTGACTTCTAAAATCCTTATATTTACAGTAGGGGATACATTATCCCTTATAATACATGAGTGGTACCCAGAGTTCCCTGTATAACTCAGTCTGTGTCCTTGTACCTTATATAACAGAACTCCTCAGTGACTTCTAATATCCTTATAATTTACAGTAGGGGATACATTACTCCATTAATACATGAGTGGTACCCAGAGTTCCCTGTATAACTCAGGCTGTGTCTGTACCTTTATTGGACACAGAACTCCTCAGTGACTTCTAATATCCTTATAATTTACAGTAGGGGATACATTTCCTTATAAACAATGAGTGGTACCCAGAGTCCCTGTATAACTCAGTCTGTGTTCCTTGTACCTTTATATAGACACAGAACTCCTCAGTGACTTCTAATATCTTTAATTTACAGTAGGGGATACATTATCCCTTATAATACAGAGGGTACCTAGAGTTCCCTGTTAACTCAGTCTGTGTCCTTGTACCTTTTTATAGACACAGAACTCCTAGTGACTTCTAATATCCTTATAATTTACAGTAGGGGATACATTATCCCTTATAATACATGAGTGGTACCAGAGTTCCTGTATAACTCAGTGTGTCCTTGTACCTTTATATAGACACCGAAACTCCTCAGTGGACTTTCTTAATATCCTTATAATTTACAGTAGGGGATACATTATCCCTTATAATACATGAGTGGTACCTAGAGTTCCCTGTATAACTCAGTCTGTGTCCTTGTACCTTTATATGGACACAGAACTCCTCAGTGACTTTAATATCCTATAATTACAGTAGGGGATACATATCCCTTATAATACATGAGTGGTACCCAGAGTTCCCTGTATAAATCCGTCTGTGTCCTTGTACCTTTATATGAACAGAACCTCAGTGACTTCTAATATCCTTATAATTACAGTAGGGATACATTATCCCTTATAATACATGAGTGGTACCCAGAGTTCCCTGTATAACTCAGTCTGTGTCCTTGTACCTTATATAGACACAGAACTCCTCAGTGACTTCTAATATCCTTATAATTTACAGTAGGGGATACATATCCCTTATAATACATAGTGGTACCCAGAGTTCCCTGTTATAACTCAGTCTGGGTCCTTGTACCTTATATAGATACAGAACTCTCAGTGACTTCTAATATCCTTTAATTTACAGTAGGGGAACATTATCCCTTATAATACATGAGTGGTACCCCGAGTTCCCTGTATAACTCAGTCTGTGTCCTTGTACCTTTATATGAACACAGAACTCCTCAGTGACTCTAATATCCTTATAATTTACAGTAGGGGATACATTATCCCTTATAATACAGAGTGGTACCCAGAGTTCCTGTATAACTCAGTCTGTGTCTTGTACCTTTTATAGACACAGAACTCCTCAGTGACTTCTAATATCCTTATAATTTAAGTAGGGGATAATTATCCCTTATAATACATGAGTGGTACCCAGAGTTCCTGTATAACTCAGTCTGTGTCCTTGTACCTTTATATGGAACAGAAACCTCAGTGACTTCTAATATCCTTATAATTTACAGTAGGGATACATTATCCCTATAATACATGAGTGGACCAGAGTTCCCTGTATAACTCAGTCTGTGTCCTTGTACCTTTATATAGACACAGAACTCTCAGTGACTTCTAATATCCTTATAATTTACAGTAGGGGATAAATTATCCCTATAATACATGAGTGGTACCAGAGTTCCCTGTATAACTCAGTCGTCCTTGTACCTTTATAGACACAGAACTCCTCAGTGACTTCTAATATCCTTATAATTTACAGTAGGGGATACATTATCCCTTATAATACATGAGTGGTCCCAGAGTTCCTGTATAACTCAGTCTGTGTCCTTGTACCTTTATATGAACAGAACTCCTCAGTGACTTCTAATATCCTATAATTACAGTAGGGGGTACATTATCCCTTATAATACATGAGTGGTACCAGAGTTCCCTGTAAACTCAGTCTGTGTCCTTGTACCTTTATAGGACACAGAACTCCTCAGTGACTTCTAATATCCTTATATTACAGTAGGGGATACATTATCCCTTTAATACATGAGTGGTACCCAGAGTTCCCTGTATAACTCAGTCTGTGCCTTGTACCTTTATATAGACAAGAAATCCTCAGTGACTTCTAATATCCTTATAATTTACAGTAGGGGATACATTATCCCTTATATACATGAGTGGTACCCAGAGTTCCCTGTATAACTCAGTCTGTGTCCTTGTACCTTTATATAGAACAGAACTCCTCAGTGACTTTAATATCCTTATAATTACAGTAGGGGGTACATTATCCCTTATAATACATGAGTGGTACCCAGAGTTCCCTGTATAACTCAGTCTGTGCCTTGTACTTATTATAGAACAGAACTCCTCAGTGATTCTAATATCCTTATAATTTACAGGGGGATACATTATCCCTTATAATACATGAGTGGTACCCAGAGTTCCCTGTATAAATCAGTCTGTGCCTTGTACCTTTATATAGACACGAACTCCTAGTGACTTCTAATATCCTTATAATTTACAGTAGGGGATACATTATCCCATAATACATGAGTGGTACCCAGAGTTCCCTGTATAACTTGTCTGTGTCCTTGTACCTTTATATAGACACAGAACTCCTCAGTGACTTCTAATATCCTTATAATTTACAGTAGGGGATAATTATCCCTTATAATACATGAGTGGTACCCAGAGTTCCCTGTATACTCAGTCTGTGTCCTTGTACCTTTATATAGACACAGACTCCTCAGTGACTTCTAATATCCTATAATTTACAGTAGGGGGTACATTATCCTTATAATAAATGAGTGGTACCCAGAGTTCCTGTATAACTCAGTCTGTGTCCTTTACCTTTATATGACACAGAACTCCTCAGTGAATTCTAATATCCTTATAACTTAAGTTCAGTGGGGATACATTATCCTTATATACATGAGTGGTACCCAGAGTTCCCGTATAACTCAGTCTGTGTCCTTGTACCTTTATATAGACACAGAACTCCTCAGTGACTTCTAATATCCTTATAATTTACAGTAGGGGATACATTATCCCTTATAATACATGAGTGGTACCCAGGTTCCCTGTATAACTCAGTCTGTGTCCTGTACCTTTATAAGACAAGAACTCCTCAGTGACTTTAATATCCTTATAATTTACAGTAGGGGATACATTATCCCTTATAATACATGAGTGGTACCCAGAGTTCCCTGTATAACTCGTCTGTGTCCTTTGACCTTTATTGACACAGAACTCCTCAGTGACTTCTAATATCCTTATAATTTACAGTAGGGGATACATTATCCCTTATAATACATGAGTGTATCCAGAGTTCCCTGTATAACTCAGTCTGTGTCCTTGTACCTTTATATAGACACAGAACTCCTCAGTGACTTCTAATATATTTATAATTTACAGTAGGGGATACATTATCCCTTATATACATGAGTGGTACCCCGAGTTCCCTGTATAACTCAGTCTGTGTCCTTGTACCTTTATATGACACAGAACTCCTCAGTGACTTCTAATATCCTTATAATTTACAGTAGGGGAGACATTATCCCTTATAATACATGAGTGGTACCCAGAGTTCCCTGTATAACTCAGTCTGTGTCCTTGTACCTTATATAGACACAGAACTCCTCAGTGACTTCTAATATCCTTATAATTTACAGTAGGGGATACATTATCCTTATAATACATGAGTGGTACCCAGAGTTTCCCTGTATAACTCAGTCTGTGTCCTTGTACCTTTATATAGACACAGAACTCCTCAGTGACTTCTAATATCCTATAATTTACAGTAGGGGATACATTATCCCTTATAATACATGAGTGGTACCCAGAGTTCCCTGTATAACTCAGTCTGTGTCCTTGTACCTTATATGACACCAGAACTCCTCAGTGACTTCTAATATCCTTATAATTTACAGTGTAGGGATACATATCCTGATTATACATGAGTGGTACCTAGAGTTCCCTGTATAACTCAGTCTGTGTCCTTGTACCTTTATATAGACACAGAATGCCTTAGTGACTTCTAATATCCTTATAATTTACAGTAGGGGATACATTATCCCTTATAATACATGAGTGGTACCCAGAGTTCCCTGTATAACTCAGTCTGTGTCCTTGTACCTTTATATAGACACAGAACTCCTCAGTGACTTCTAATATCCTTATAATTTACAGTAGGGGATACATTATCCCGCAACGCACGATGTGTACGAATGGCCACTGCGGACGATAATCGGCCTGTGAATGGGCACTTTATTGGCCAAAACAGCCGCTCATTCAGAGATCCGCCTGACAGATTGGGCAACGATCCCCGAACCAGCGGCCGATATAGTGCCCATGCACGGGCCGATTATCATCCGCAATGGCCATTCGTACACATCGTGCACCCGCGATCGCTCGTGTGTATGAACCTTAAGATGTTTTGGCTTTTCCTACCAGGTAAACATGGCAATTACCCAGAACTCTTTGTTCCTTATTTGCATATAACTTTAACTAGGTCACAGAAAAGGCGGATTTGGTTTCGCTTTTTTACAAATGGATTTCATCTCATGATTACAGACCGAGATTGATGCTTTGAGTTATGTTTGGTATACAAGATCCTGGTCTTTGTACTTCCAATGTTGGTTTGTGGTTTCCAGGGTAAACATTGCACACATTTTGGCTCTTCAACAGGAATTTTGGCTCTTCAATAATGCCAGACTGGCATTAGAATTAGTATTAGCAAAAGTGTGTCCGTTGGTGCACAGCGGGAATTATGGGTGGATACAGTGGGTATAAAACCTCCACGCACCCTATAAAATGTCAGGGTTTTGTACAATAGAAAAATAAACAAAGTTAAAAAGTAATGAGAAATAGTTCATAAAGAAATCCCATCAAATTCTATTTCTATTTGCGTCAAATCCCTGAAATCAAGAAGATCGGAAAGCGGGCATCGGAAATTCAAAAAACACAAAAAAGGATTTATGAAAATCGCCAATCATATCACAGTAAATAATCTAAAATACTCTAACACCCCCTTATTCTAACATGTCCTCTATCGGTGATGAATAGAGATGTTCGAAACTGTTGAGTTTTGTTCCGTTTTAGAATTGTCGAAATTTTCGAAAATCGTCTACTTTCGATTTTTGATTTTCGAAATCATCTAAATCTAAAGTTACAAACATTTCACTGATTGACAAGTAATCCAGTGTGTGCATATAATGATTGCATTGCACAATTTTAACTTGTGATGTTTATCTAACAAAATGCTGTGTTTTGCGATGCTAATTTATTACCTTTTTTTTTTTATCTATGAGAAAACGATATAAAGATCCAAACCATCACTGGTGACAGTGTCTTTGTTACTCTGGACCAGAGGGTAAGTAACTGATCCCCTAGATTCACCACACACAGCAAAGATGATTGCTAAAGCCCACCTCCTAAAGGGCCCAGGGCCTGATTAACATATCACCTGTCATTGGCTGTGGGAAGTCTGTTACAACCTCTCTCCTCCTCCTCTTGCCAGTCAAACAAACTTGAACTGTTCGGTTGCAAGGATACAGCCTACATAATGAAGCTAATCAAGGATGGTGGAGGAGTGTTTTCTTACATGCTAGTTTTGAGTGACAGTTACAGGCAGCAGAATTTTTATGCCCCCCTCACAGTGTGGCTAATTGAAGGCAGAAAACCCGGAATCAGGAAAAAAAACGTATGGGGAGGGCTGCATACCATACTCTTTTGAAAGCAGTTTAAAAAAATGCATTGAGGCATACAGTTATCCTTTAAGTCGACTGGGGGGTCTTATTTCCATATGTACATGAGGGAAAAAATGACCTTTTTTTTTATAACAGCATAGTTACCTTATTTCTGGCATTTCCAAAATGGTGAAAATATCGCTCCTTTATAAATATTTCTCTGTTTCTACTACTCCAGATAAGTGGAACAGCAAGGGGGCAGCCTTTGCCCCCTCCTAGACAACCTAGTCATGGGTTGGTGGGAGGAGTCCAACATCTTTGGGGTACAAATCCCCTCAGACAGGATATTGTATGGTAGGAGATCAAGATATCTATGTTGCTTTTATCTAGTTTGTAAATAACAAATTGCTACCATTTCTCCAGCTTGTGGTTTTCCCCACACAGGTGTGATTACTCGATTCTGATCTCTGTTTATTGATTCCTGCCCGTTACCATTAATGCTTGTTTGCTGCCTGTCCTGATTCCTGCTTATCCTTGACTATGCTTCTCTTGATTCCTTGGCACTCGCTCCGCTGACTGATTCCCTGTTACTGCCCCTTGGCTCTGTCAGTACCAGGGGTCTGACTGAAAATTTTCGTGGTAGTTCATTGCCATGTGTATTGGCAACTTTATAGCACATAAGTGCCAATTACAGTTATTTTTGTCCTAATTCCGGATATCGCGGATTTTATGGTTTCCCGCCTTCCGAACTTTTCCTCGTATTTTCGATTTTTAATAGGAGCGGCAGCATGAAGAAAACTGCTTCTGCCAGGCTTCCTGAGTGCTTCAGCACTATCCTTAATATAGGAGGCCCAGGGCCAAACCGGGCAGATGAAAATTGTATCTGCTAAACTTATTGGGAGGCTGGACTATCATTCCTACCTAGATGTCCCAGGTTCTTTTCATTTCTAAAATGTTCATTTTACTGTATAGTTGTCCTTTAAGAAGAGTTATAAACATTGATTCAATATAATTGCTGCACATACCATCAAGACAATAAGAATGTAAAATACTACAATAGTATAAATTTTATTTTAACATGACAAATTACAAAGCATTTCATAAACTGAAATTTACGGGTGGGGTTTTGGGGGCATAAGGTTATGTTTAAACCCATTGCGATAAAAATACAGTACAGTGGCCATAGAGGCAAAGGTGAATGTTGCCAAAATAAGAGGAACTTTGAGCGTTTCCCCTCATATGGTCTTCCCATTTAAACTTTGCAGGCACAAAAACACCCAAAGTGTTCATAATCTGTCATGGGAGATTTAAATTTCCTTTAATTCTACTATAACTCTTGATAACAACCCCAGAATCTATCAGAGCCTTTCGAACAAACTCTTCATCCAACTTCAGTGTAAAAACTTGTGTTCCCCAATTATGTAATAGGAAAGGTCGATCACGGCTATCAGGATTAGTGACCTCCTGTTTTATTAGGGAGCAGAATTGTTCAGGAGTTTAAGGTACATGTTGCGATCTTTACACACGACTTCTAAGTAGCAAAGCTACAGCACAATCTGCTTGGGAACACACAACTGAGTCCATTGGTTTGTCATCCTGGATATCCCATTTTACAATGTGCTTGATGGCATTTCGGACTTTGTCTCTTGTTCTTCCTGGCCAGCGCTGCAAACAACAGGTCCTTACATTACGAACGTGTTAAGCATGCTTCTCTCTAATAATAACAATAACGCAGACTTACCTTGTCCTTTAAGTGACAGGCAAACTCTGCAATGTGACTTTGTTCTACAGCGGACGGATCCTTATTGACCCATTTCTCCATTGATTCTATACTGGAGTCAAAATTCTATCATAGTAATATTTTTAAAGTGATCGGCAGCGACAAACAGAGGAAACATCATTAGACCCACTGATATCGATGAGACTGTCTCCTTTCACAAGAACCTGCACCAAAAGAAATTCAAAGCCATGAAGAACCAATCAGTTGATCTTTCACTAAGTTTAGAAGAAAAGGTCCGCATTATGTTGAATGAAGGACTTGTAAACACTTTAAACTTTAACAATGACCTGTAGACTTAATTGAAAATGATGTGGGAACTCAGTATAGGGGGTAGCAGGTCAGTCCCTCTTTGTGCTTTGGGCCCTTTACAGGCACTTAAATCATGCATTTTCACTGTACATGAATGAGAATATCTTAAGTACATAAAGAGCAATCGATGGTTTAAAAATACCAAAACTACCGCATAGTTTATTTATTTACACGTGGGCAATATTATATTTCACTACTCTACATCTCACAGTGGCTTCCTCCATGTTGCTCAATGGTTGGGGACATCTCTGTATGAATAACTGCTGGGAATGTCTCAATGGAAGCCACTTGATGGGTGTCTACAAAAGACAGATCCTAAAGCTGGATACACACATTACCGATAAAGGGCTGATCTTGTCAGTAGCAATGGGATTAGCCCTTACATGTGTGTAAAACAGTTCCTAGTTTCCCCAAGGCCATAAAATGTTCACTGCCGGCTGCGGGATCGCTTGAAACTGTTGTAATTTTTTTCTGAGCCGCGGTCATCTGGCGGTACATAAGTATAGGGAGTCGCTGTGGCTGAAGGAAATTCAGGTCCTAACATTCTCCTAGGCTTTACATACGAAACGCTTGGGACTGTGTGTACGGATCTTTAAAGATTCTGTCTGTCTAATTTATTTAGATCTGACCCAGCTTTATTGATCATTCATTGAATCTATACTGGAGTCATCATAGTAATATTTTTCAGCTATCATCGCAACAAAGAGACAAAACATCGTTAGACAACAATCAATTATCAATGAGTAAATCTTTAAATGCTAAACAACTTTAGCTGAATATCACTTATAACTATCAATATTATAGACATTTAAGAGATTGCATGTTTAAGATAATTGTATTAATGAATAACAATTTTTCATTAATTACAAAACAAATATACCTGAGATAATACTTTATAGACAGCCTCCATGATATCTTCCATCACATCCTCATTGAAAGCCTTATTAGCTCCAGTGTAAGTTTCAAAATGGCTGCTTGGATCGTACACACATCATGGTAGTGCTTATGCTCGGCGTTGGCCATATTGGATTTTTTCTTTTGACTAGGGTTTTTAAGTCGGAAGATAAAGATAACTCAACATTGGTATATAAAATACTTGACAATATAAGCTTCATGTGTTGTGTGTATTATACTTTATTTATATATGTTCAAAAAAGATATATTCAAATATTGTGAAATCAAAAATAACAAAACCTTGAAACTGGTGTTTACAACAACAGATGTTTTTCTAGGATTTGGCATAAGTTACAATGTTTCTTTCTATTCCTTTACTCGTTAAATTTAGATTAGAGGAGATGCCCCTTAAAATTACCTTGTCTCCCCCATAGTAACTCATGGCGGGGTACACACGTACCAGATTTGTCCCAATCAACTGTTTGCCACTAGCGAGCAATTGGATGGGACAAATCACTGTAATCGCAGCAAAACTAGCCACAAGATCAGCAGTGATTTACCAACACACCAGATCGTCCTTTGGTCCAATACAGACAAACGGGCGTCTAAAATCAGTCATGCTGTTCGCCATCCACTCCATCAATATTTCCATATGGTGTGACCAGCCTAATTGAATCTCCCTGTTAGTCAATCAGGGAGATTCAATAAAAGTTCAAAATGGTGCTAATTTTGCCCCAACCAATCAATCTTATTCAACATTTGAAAGCTAACATCTGATTGTTTGGGGCAAAATTAGCACCATTTTAAACGATAAGAACTTTTATTGATCTCCCTGTATGTCTATATTTACAACAGAAATAAATTATTGTCATATCTACCTTTTGGGAGTTCTTGTAAACCCGAGTTTGTTTCTTTCTTTCCTTCATTCTTCTATATATACTATACTATCTGGACGAATCAGGTAACAGTAAATATTTGGTATATTATGGCTACAAATGAGCTTAATGAATATGCTCAGCCCATTTTAATATTTTGTTTATTGAAAATAAGTTTCCCTCACGTGTTTTTACATCATGTTAATGGGGGATTGTTTCTGGACTATAAACAAGGATAATAACGTAGTTTATACATTAGGGAGATTCATAAAGTTTTAATCATTTAAAATGGTGCTAATTTTGCCCCAACCAATCAGATCTTTTAACATTTGAAAGCTAACATCTGATTGGTTGGGGCAAAATTAGCACCATTTTAAAAGAACTTTTATTGAATTTCCATTGAAAGAAAGAGAAATCAACTGTAAAATCAAAACACAATTGAAAGTGGATGAAAACATAATAACATGTGGTTGGTTGTAATTAGTGACGGCCCAGTTTGCGGATCCGAACCCGGATCCGCGGCAGAATTACCTTGTTCGCGAACGGCGGATATCGCGGATTTTCCAGTTTTCCGCCTCCTGGACTTTTCAGAACCACGTTATCGAAAATTTTCGAAATTACGGGGATTTCTCGTATTTTCGAAAATACAGGAAAATACGAGAAAACGCAGATTTTATTTTCGAAGAATCGTATTTTTGAAGAATCCTTGTATTTTCGAATTTTAATAGGTTTCAATGGTTCTGCATGCGGATTTTCGAATTTTCGAATTTTTCCGAAAATTCGGGGATTCTCGAGCGGACCGGATTTTGTGAAGTTTGGACATCTCTAGTTGTAATTGGGAGGTGAGCAGTGGAACAAAAGGTGAAGCAACCAACACAATTGGCTACAATTCCACCTATGGATTAAAGTAGTAAATTTTCAATCACAATGCCGCAATATAACAACAATATAATACATATGTAATAAGACATTTTACTAGGTGCAGGAATGTACTAGAAGGGAAAGTTTTAGTATAAATTTTGGCTTTAAAGTCTGCATTTGGAAGGGATGTGTGTGTCTGTGCTCAACTCAATAATCTTGCTATGGCAATGAAAGAGAACATTTTATTTTTTTACTTTAATTACCTTTCCGTATTGCTGCCAATCAGTAAAAGAATAAAAACTTAAATAAAGTTGAAGAGCCAGTGAAACCTTTAGTCAGCAATGTAGATTTTTTTAAGTCGATTGCGTGAAATATCTTTTTTGAAATTGGATAAAAGTCTTCTTTATGACTATTAGAATGAATGGATTTTGTTATGCTTAAATTACCCCACCAGCCAAAAGTTTTTTCATTCTTGATTTTCTAAGTTAAGCCGGAATGTTTGTTATAAATATTGAGCCAGTGGTTCTATGACTATTAGAGATGAGATCCGGTCTGACACAAACCTGATCCGACATGAAACTCCTCGGTTCCGAAATCTGAATGATCCATCGAATCTGGACGGATCGTCTGGAGTCAGGAAGGAATTTTTCCCCTTCATAAACTTGGTGTTTTTTTTTTGCCTTCCTCTGGACCAACAGTTAGGCAGGAAATGAGGGTATTGCTAGATGGGTTGGACTGAATGGACATATGTCTTTATTCAACCTCAAATACTATATACTATACTATACATTTAAAGTAGGAGGTGTAGATTTCTAATTTTGAATCACTTTTTTTTCTTCAGTTTTTCTAACCAAAACTGTGACTGGAATTCTGAATGTACGGTATATATGAAAGAATGTTCATACTGCAGCTAAAGTTGTGTAGATTCGGAAAACAGGTAGTGGTAATTCCAAGTTTAAGCGGTGTTTAGTTTGAAACACAGGAATCTGATTGCACTTATGCATTGTGTCCCCTTTGGGGATAGTTTGTAGCCAGGTCTCTGAGTCCACCCACACATGTGGCATATTGTTTTCATTCAGAAGGGGTTAATTTCCATACATGTGTTAGATTTCAACGATGAACAACAGTATTTGTGTAAAATTTATCTTTGATTTTGTCTTTCTTTTTTTTTAAATTTACCAAAAAAATAAAATATGAAAAAGTAACTTCCATTTTGATGAATTCCTTTTTATTCTGTAAATTAATATCTTTGTAAAATCACCTTTACATTTTTTTCATTTTAACATAGCAAATGGACACAAAATTTCGGCTTTTTTGTAGAGCCACCTGAATAATGGGTGTCTTGGTGAAAATAGAGATAAAAGAACCAGACTCAATTGTTACTAAAACATATAATTACCATCTGTCACAACATTCAAACCTCCCTTTCTTTGCGACACACAAAACACCCATAATAATCATAATCTAACAAATGAGACTTCAATTTGCTTTTGTGTTTCTCGAAGCTCTCGATGACATAACCACAATCGTAAGAGCCTTTTGGACAAACTGTTCATCACACTTCATTGAAGAAAACTTGTGGTCTCCAATGGTGTAATAAGACATATTGAACACTGATAGCACAAGAGGACTTCCTAACTTGAGCAGGGAAGAGATTTTTTCTGAAGTTTGCATACATCTCAGGATCTTTAGAGACAAGTTCCAAGTACCAACAACTTATTAGACAATCAGCTTGTGGCAACACAACATCATCTAAGGGATTCTCCTTGGTAATGTCCCATTTCACAACTTGTTTGATTGCTTGTCTAGCTTTTTCTTCTTGTTTCTTCTGCCACCCTTCACTGAAAAACAATACAAAAACAGTATGATTTATTTATAGATATAATATAAACTCTCCTTTGGCCGCTCGCACTCCAAGAACCCCAGTCCTGTCGTTCATAGAGTGTTTGCATTTGTATAATGGATCATAAAAACAGATAAAGCGAATTTGTGGAGTCCAGGCAGGTAAGCTGTGAGGTGCCCCCCCTAAAGTCTGCGCCACATCAGGTAAGTATCGATATATATGTTTAAGGGAGGCACACTCAATAGTGCTTTTAAACAATAATGTATTCAGGTACTGAAAAATATACACACATGTTTCAGGTGGTCTATAGATGTAATGTTGGTTGCAATAGAACCCAGTTTCGAATTGAATCCGAAAGGGTTTCGAAGTCCCGCCGAAACTTTCGGAACTCCCGGAATCTCCAATACCTGAATTTTCCGAGTTTTCGATAATTATCAAAATCGAACTAGATGATTTTCAAAAATCGAAAATTGAACTTTCGAAAATTCGAAACGAAACGAACACTCAACAGTTTTGAACATCTCTAGTGGTCAAAGCCCCCTTTCCTCAGGAGAAAGGGGCTTTGACTCCAGGAAACGTTAAATATGATTTTCAGCACCTGAATAAGTTATTGGTTTAAAAGCACATTGAGTGTTCTCCTCTTCAAATATATATATATCATAGAAACCTGCAACATAAAAAATTTTCACTCACCTTTGTCCCTTAAGTTCACATACAAACTTGCTACATGGATTTGGTCTAGGGCTCCGGGTTCGTTCCTTAACCAACTCCTGTTTCTATCACGTTGGCGTCTGAAAATTCTAACATGATGACATTTTTAAGTAATCAGCAGCGACCAAGATTTGAGAAGTTGTTGGGTAACCGTGAGGTCAATTAAGGTTTCCTCCCCTTGAACAATCCCTGCAATAACACATGGAATATGTCTATATCAATACAAAATACTGTATGAAATGAGCAGTGGGTCAATTGCAATATGGCTGATATTCTCACTGAACTCACCAGTGAGAACAGTTTATAGAGACATTGCAGTGGGTATTCATTCACTCTTGCTGGAAACCGTTTTATCTGCTCCGCCATAAGTTTCAAAGCATACAATGGCATCGTATGTCTCATCATGGTAGTCCTTGTGCTGGGTGTCGGCCATTCTTAGATGATGTATTAGGTTACGTTTAAGATAGGAACCAACCCTAGTAAAAGAAGAAACTTTGCAACAGCATTGGAGAGATCCAACTCTCTAGATATGCTCAACCAATGGGTATCAATACATAAACTCAATATCTGACTGTCCTTTTCTTTTTTAATGATAAAATAAAAAGTTATTAAAGGGATGCACCATTGCTCTGAAGGTTCCTAACATTATCTCTACTGATTGGCTGTTGGGTGGGTAAGACTGCTCAGATCTCTACTGAGCAACTTAATCCACCCAGGACTGACACCATAACAGGAAGTCAATACTTTGGAAACATATATTTATACACAGAGAAACACTGGTGGGCAGATTCTTCAATAGAATAAAAACATAACCAAAAAACACATGACTGAAGTTTTTATCAAAAACTCGAAACATCATTCAAAATCCCAAATGTCTATCGAAAAAATTTAAAATTTCAATTGGAAATATTCTGATTAAATTGGATTTTCGGATTCAGGTGATTGTGCGGAACCAATATTGGAACAATACTCTGCAGTTTAGTTCCCTTACCTCCTAATTCTACTCAAGGTTAAACCCATCACATCACATACGTGTGCTAAAATACTGGTGACAGTGTCTTTGTTACTCTGGACCAGAGGGTAAGTAACTGATATTTTAGCACAGTATGTGATGTGATGTGTAGCGGGAAAACAAACACTACATCGAAGGGTTTTTTACGGAAAAAACATTCCATTCTAGGATTACAGTCGAGCGGCCTCCGAAGACATTTGATTAATTAATAAAACACAGCCAGCGTAGTTCGGGAAGCCGAACTACTTCAAACCTGAGTCGTCTCTTTTTTTATTCTTTGAAATCATAAAAAAGGTTTGTCCTAATTCAGTTTTGGGTTTTCAATTAAGGTCCATCACTAAAAACCTGGAAACTGAGCTCAAAACAGCATAAAGAAACTTCCAAATAAGACCGTTGATGATCTTAGTAATAATTTACTGGAGATTTGGTCATGTACCTTTAATTTTTATAACACACGGTTTTAAAAACTCGACACTCATTAATAGATATTCAACAGCAGCTGTGATTTAGTTGTGTGGCTATTTAAAAATAAAATAATGATTAAAAAACACATTTTTCCTCTTTTTTTAAGCCATGCTCCCCACCCCTGACCCTATCCCCACCACCGCCGCCACCCCCCACACCCTTCAAAGCCTTGATGTACAAAGACGAGTTACTCGGTTCGATTCTAATAATAAAGGGTTTTAATTGAATACAGAGTAGCGGTCCAATTTTAATGGGATCCACGAGGACCTTTTGTTGCCCTTGTGTTTTAAGCTGACTTTATACTTGGTTCCCAGCGAGGATCGCGAAGTTTCGTTATAAAAAAAACATTCGAAAAATTCGTAATCTGCGAGCGGACCCCAATATAATATGAGAAGGCGGACCCAATAATAAAATTTATAAACGCGGACCCAATCTTAATAATAAAACATAAAATGCAAAAAATCCTCTCCAAAACACACAACATACAAGAAGAAAGAAATCCGTAATGCGATAAAATTTTCGAAAAAATACGAGGAAAAAATCCACGGTGGAAAAGTTCGGAAAGCAGGCGGAAAATCCGGAAAAGGACAAAAAAGAAAAATCCCACCGTTGCGAACGGGGGGGATATAAATCCTCTGTGCGGTGGATCCGAGTTCGATACGCGAAAGGGCCATCCCTATTCAGTTGCACGGGTATGCAGGTCGCACTTTTCATTCCAGGCTGAGTTCCCCGTTAATGGTCTATGAAGCTCTGTATTGTGACACAGTTCTTTATCTAGAGGATTTGCAAATACCGATTTAAAACGAAGGGTTCAGGGCTTTAGCCACTTGATTTCTATCGTGAGTGTTATTTTACCAGGAAAGTTTCTCCCACCTGGGGATATTATAAGGTTATATGTGTTTTTAGCAGTGTGCGAGCTCCAGCCTTCTACCCTTTCCTTAGTTATCGTCTACAATTTACACTTGCTGTGTAATCAAATGAAGCGTTTTTTATTCAACCCAAGGGAGCCGAAAATCGGTATTCAGAGAACTTGTCAATTAAAGAAGAAGCAACCCTAATCGATTGTTTGATGTTTACAGAACTCCAAATAGACCATGTCCATGTTTGGGGAAGATGATACCAAGAGGGATTCTGTTGCTGAACATGGCTGATGCTTATAAAACTTTCCAGAAGACTACATGTCCTCGCTTCCATCCTTATAGCAGTGTGCAAGCTAAGAGGTCATTAGCCGGCCGGCCCGAAATATCTGTATTCAGACGAACGGGCAATCGGAACTGTTAGTAAATCAAAAGCCGATTATCGGGTTCCCTACGGGAACCCACCGGATCAGCCATATTGCTGAGACGACAGTCGTTTGTCCTTGCCCTGGCCATGCGCTTGTCCCCTGGTTTGGGACAAAAAGTCCCCTCTACCATGGGTACCTTACAGGGTAGCAGTAACTAGCAGTATTAGGCAGTAAGAGTAGTAGAGTTCTAGCAGCCAATTGGGCATTCAGTCACCACTATAAACTACAATCCCTGTCTCTTAAGCAATACAAAACCAAAATGTGGGAAAATAATAATAAAATCATAAAACGTTGTTTAATATTTTTTATTTAATTGGACATGGTAGCCATGTTTTTGTAGGCATCATGATGCTGTTGTAAAAAAAACCAACGTTTTAACAAATGAAAAAGTACCTGGGACAGAGGAAGATTCTCTACCTACTAAATAATAAAATTAAAAATGTCTTTCGTTTTGAGGTTCGTATAGCTCATACTGTTTTCCTCTGCCAGGTTAATGTCCTGGACTTTCCTGTATTCGTGTTATTAAAGATTAGTGCTGAACAATAACTCTGCGGAGGAAAACTTGGGGCTGGGTGTCCCGCACAGAATCGATATCGGGAAAGGTACGGGAAAATGAAAATAAATGATTAAGAAAATTGATGATTAAAATTGATATCTTGTTATTGAGCACCCGTTCTTCAGTTTTTTTTCCTATACAGGGAAAAAAAAAAAGGTATATTCAAGGTTATTCAATAAAAGTTCTGATCATTAAACAATGGTGCTAATCTTTTCCAACCAAACCAATCAGGAATCATTTAACAGTTGACCTGAACGCAAGCAACATCGGTCTGTCAGATTGGTTGGGGCAAAATCGGCACCATTTTTCATGCTTAAGAATTTATTGAATAACCCTGCATGTATAAAAGGCAGCAGCGTGTAAGGACTACAGATCCTAAGCTTTAAGCATAATTCACCAGTGGCCCAAAAAGAAACATGTTAAAAGCACACTAGACAATAAACACCCGTATGTTATACTTAATTGATACTCTGTCATCTCATCTACGAAACCTTATGTTTTGAGGACGACTAGCATTTATATGTCCCTTAATGCCTCAGGATCTAAAGATCGAAACACTTTTCTGGTTATGGAATGGGGTTCACCAGTGCTCCTTCTGAAAACCGGTGGCCTAAGACAAACATGAGGAGCAGGAGCTGTATATAAGTAGAAATAGGGATCTCTATCTTAATAACCGTAAATTGGTTACTTTACTTACAGGACCTTTTAGGACTAAAAAAAAAACAGAAAGAACAGACAATTGGGGGAAAAAATACAATGTTTAGCACACAAGTTAGAGTTTCTAAATTGTAATTATAAGGCATTTCACCCTTAAACAAAATAACTGGTCATTTGTTCATTCACCGGCCCCAAAGTACAAACTAATATATATTAGACATTATTAGATGCATATAACCCAGAATTTAAAGGGCCTTCCATAGAATTTTTATCTATATTGCAGGGGAGTAACCCTGAACAATAAGTTAGAAGTTTTTTAAAAAAATCAATTCCAAAACTTCTACTTACAGCTCTCGTTCCTAGTGTTCACCTGGTCTGGCTTCCTGCCTGCGGCGGAAACACAAGGCAGGTGGTCAATCCCACGACGACCGAACAACTGCGACTGTGATTGGCTGCGTGTCTTTTCTAAACCAACCAAATACCATGGTCTTATAGCCAACCACATATAATTATTTCATACTTTTTAGGCAAACAAAGTTGTGACATTTCTTAGATGAGAAAATATTTCTTGAGCCCACAAATAAAATTAAATATTTACATTTGAATACATTTCAAAAGAAACATTCCAAAAAAGTCTGGTTCGCAATTGAAGTAGTCCCAATTAAAACAGGGAAAGAAAATGGATGACAGACCCTTAAAAGACTAAAGACGACATAATAATAAACCTGTTGATAAAGAGGTGTGGATGGAACGTAATTCTGAAGCGGGATGATGTGGAAAAACCCATTATCGAAAACACCATGTGATCCAACAAACAAATACAGAATTGAATATCAAAATTTAAGTTTTATAGGGATCCGTAGGTGTTATACTAAATAAAAAAGAAGCAGATTCTTTAAAAATTGATTACCACAACGACACGCCCCAAATTTCTATAACCTCTTAAAAATACATTTAAAAATAAGTTTACAAGCCACCTGGGAAGACAATTATTGCAGAAAGAATTCCTTAACCGAACCCTCCCCCCACCAGCCAATATTTTCGGTAAGGAAAGTGTTCCACGGAGGAACAGCATGTTGTACTTTCGGTTTTCCAGCAGGAAGAAATTTGAGATTTATAAGGGCACAGCACCCTTAGGACAATTTTATGATCCTGAAGAAAGCCTCTTTGTAGTAAAACGCATTGATCAATATTGTTATCCGTTTGATTATGCTTAAAAGGATATTTACTTGCTTTTTGAAAACTGATTCTTAAGGCATATACTGGAGTTTTATTATATGGCAAGGTTTAGTTAATATATATCATATTTTAATCACTTAATTGTTTTATGTAAATGCCAAAGTGTGAACTTAGCCCAAGTTTTTTAGACTAATGACTGCCATCTTCCACACAACGGAAATTACTAACTGTAATCTTCCAAACCATGAAAATGTCGGGGTGATTGGTCCATCTTCTAGTTTCCCACGATGCATTTTATCTGTGGGATTTTCCATAAATATTTCTGAATAAGAAATTGACGCTCTGTAATTATTCTAGCCTTGGCCTTCTTGGTATTACACATCTTGCCATACAGGACAGGGGTGCAAGAGAAAGCTTATTCGGCCAATGTGTCAAGCAAACTCCCCCGACAGAAGTTACAAGGTCTCTCAACATTGCGCATACCCGAAGGGTAATATAATGCACCAAATAAAAGATAATTAACATCAATAAGGCGGACACCGGATAGTAAAAACAAAACAACCATTTATTAACCAATAACCAAAATACATGATTATCATGTTTAAATGCAATGTGGTCTGTGTGTTTTTTTCCTACTATCTATACATTAAAGGGAGAACTAACGTCTCAGACAACATTGTCGCAATAGAGAGAGCAACCATACACAAACATTTACAACAAGCGGTGTCTCATCCTCCCTTTGCGTGGCCATTGGGTGATTCATGAAACTGTGAGTATAGTGGTTCAAGCTCCCACAAGCACCTTAGCTGGGTAAACCCCCAGTAAGTGTCTGTGTACAGGCACATGCTCTGAGTGCTTCAACAGATCAAAAACAAGGGAAGTTGCGCTTTCTAGAAGTGACAGCAATCACATTTTATAGCACAGAGTCATCCCTCTCCCCGGACAAAAGAACGTTTTTTGCTCACATTCAATGATCATGTCCAACCAATGATATAAATCCTTTACTTGTCATATATAAAAATCCCTAATCTTGGCAGTACTTCATGATAGCATGGATTGAAGAAACAGAATAATAAAACATTTCAAGCAAAAAAATAAAAATGTAAAGTCTGGGGAATAGAGTGCAACTTTTACATTTATCTGGCTTGCTAAAAACAAAGCTTCTACCTATGAGGATATCAGAGAAATAGTAGATCATAGGTACATGTAGATGTGAATATGTTGATAGGAACATATGGAAACCAAAAAATAAAATGTAAGTTTGGGGATTGAACTATTGTGATCTGCTGAAATGTGGTTTCTTAACTGGGTTTACAGTAATAAGCAACATGAGAAAAGAATAGGTACTTAGACGTGTTATCCTTGTTGGAATACTAGAAAAAAAAAAAGTCTGGTGGGGCTGGGGGGACTTGAATTGTGCTTTGGCCTGTGATTTTTAATGGTGTTTTCGGCACCTGCCACGAGCGAATCTGATACTTGGCTGTTTATTTTTGTCGGACCCGGCAACTTTGTCTTTTAACATGGCTATGGAAGGGCGTATGATTACGCCTTTGACTCGCTTGCAAGCACCCCAGAGACCGCTTGTGTACTCGTGCCAGATTTGTAATGCCAACCGTACCGAGCGCCACCCCCCCCCCCATCTTGTAAAAAATAAGAAAGACTGTGATGAATGGAAGAATCAGTGTGAGTAGACAAGGAAAGCTTTAGCGTATTTAGCGGGGCCAAGAGTGGTAGATAAGATCAGGGGTAGACACAATCAATAGTGAAGGGAAGAGAGGAGAGGGAACACGAGAAGGAGGGGAGAACTGAAGATGGAGAAGAGAAGGATAGTCGAGCAAGGAAAGGATAGGAACAAAACATGTGTGCTTTTTTTTGCGATTCCTGAGTTTGTGGGGATGTGGGTTGTGCTTGGCAACAACATGGAGCCGCTTCTTCTTTCACGAATTTTTCTCACCGGTTCTAATGCAACTTTCTCGAGACGGAACTTTTTCTGTTACCATGATAGGGGGTCTCTGGGTGGTGAGACAGTGGGTGACTCACGAGATTTTGCACTTGGTTTTTTAAATATTAAGTTTGCTCTCCATTTTATCCCAATTTCCTTTAAGGGATTGCGCTTAAGGAGAGGCCTTGGGTCCTTGTACCTCTGTCCGGGAAGGTTATAGTAATCCCTTCCGAACCAACTGACACGGGGGAGCATTGTCCAATGAATTCCCCAGGTTCATAATAGCAGGCCTTGTGTCCACGAGTACTAGACGCAGTAGCGCTGTGCCGCGGGTCAAATGGAAGGCGCTTACGACACACCTTTTGTTTTGCAGACTTTGCCTTTAATTTAGTTCCTGGACCATGACAACGTGTTCATGATAGTCACGCCACAGTCAGTGGCTGTGATCCGCACCACGGACTCGCATGTCGGGGTACACCGATCAGGTGCCAGTTTCTGCCTGCGTCGGAGCCGCGACACTTGCACGGTATCGGTGTGGGCGGAGGACAGCGGCATAGACCTGAAACCAGCACACTCGCCCCGTTCGCGAGAACCTCTCCCTCCGGCCAATATTTCTCGTTGCCCCCACACAACCATACGCGCCCAAACTCTTCCCCCGTACCGCTACCATTTTTCCCGTTTGATATGTTGTCCCAGTTGAGAGGAGCATAGAATGCTACGTACAAGGGGTACATGTCCACTCGGAGGTT
This sequence comes from Hymenochirus boettgeri, assembly GCA_019447015.1. Lineage (NCBI taxonomy): Eukaryota > Metazoa > Chordata > Amphibia > Anura > Pipidae > Hymenochirus > Hymenochirus boettgeri. The sequence continues at coordinate 111,077,820 of CM033476.1, read as the reverse complement.
CTGTTTGGTAAACCCCACCCAATATATTCCAGATTTCACAGGTTGTTGTGTCGAAGATGGATTCTGAGTCTGACCACAAACCTCCTCCGGAATCCAATGATCCATCGTGAATCCGGCGCAGAGTCGTCGGCTATTCGGACTTTTTGGAAACCATAGCACCATGTTCGAACACTCCTGAAAATAGGGTTGACCCCTCAAAAACTGGTCTCCCGATCATATTATAGCGAATTTTAGACACGTTCGACGGCTTTCGAAACATTATCGCCAAATCACTCCGTACTCAATCCTCAATGCTTTGTTTTTCGCGTTTCGGCCCTCTCTAGTTTTGGTCAGATCTGACCCTTTACACATTGGCCACCTTATAAACACTTCATAATTATTACCATGCAGACACTTTCTATTACTCAGGGTGGGTCGGTTCAGTTTAACGTCACTCCCTGAAACCCGGGGGCAAGAAAATTTCTGCACTTTGAAAACACCCGGCGAGCTCCTCTTAATCCACAGTCCCGTGTACTCCTCGAGTATACCCGAAGGTCTCTTTTTACCTGCAACATTGTAATTTGGATTTTCCAATGTGAACCATAAACCGAGACGTAGCAATTGACACCTATTGCCTTCTGATTCCTTCTTGTTTTGGAGGCTTTAGTTGCCCTCTATGGCACACGATTCCCATACGTATTCTATACGGGCTTGGAGTATTTGGTTGGGCTTACTGTATGGAATTCCTTCCGCCATTTACGAGGCGACCACCTAAGCCTCACTCGGCTGCGCTTCCTGCTGGTAGCCTTCCGCAGCGCTGTCTTCCGCATGTGTGTGGAGATTTTACGTTACCAATTCGCATGCCCAGCCCCTTGTTTTAGCTGCTGGATTTGTAGTTGTCACCTAAAAATCGATTTCTGTTAGATGGTAAGCACGCTCAGCAGACATATTTCTGGGGGCGATGCGTCATCCCGAGCCACTGGCACTAGAGTGCTTCTAGCAGGTCTTGGGTCATCTCCGAGCACTGGCACTAGAGTGTTCTAGCAGCTGGTCATATCCGAGCACTGGCACTAGAGTGCTTCAAGCAGCTGTCAATCTCCGAACACTGGCACTACTAGAGTGCTTTTAGCAGCTGGTCATCCGAGCACTGGCACTAGAGTGCTTCTAGCAGCTGGTCACTCGAGCACTGGCACTTAGAGTGCTTTAAGCAGTGGTCATCTCCGAGCAATGGCACTAGAGTGCTTCTAGCAGCTGGTCATCTCCGAGCACTGGCACTAGAGTGCTTCTTGAGCAGCTGGCATCTCCGAGCACTGGCACTAGAGTGCTTCTAGCACTGGTCATCTCCGAGACTGGCAACTAGAGTGCTTCTAGCAGCTGGTCATCTCAGCACACTGGCACTAGAGTGTTTAGCAGTGGTCATCTCCGAGCACTGGGCATAGAGTGCTTCTAGCAGCTGGTCATCTCCGAGCACTGGCACTAGAGGTGTTCTAGCAGCTGGTCATCTCCGAGCACTGGCACTAGAGTGCTTCTAGCAGCTTGGTCAATCTCCGAGCACTGGCACTAGAGTGCTTTTAGCAGCTCGGTCATCTCCGAGCACTGGCACTGAGAGTGCTTCTAGCAGTGGTCATCTCGAGCACTGGCACTAGAGTGCTTCTAGCAGCTGGTCATCATGCCGAGACACTGGCACTAGAGTGCTTTATAGCAGCTGGTCATCTCCGAGCACTGGCATAGAGTGCTTTCTAGCAGCTGGTCATCTCCGAGCACTGGCACTAGAGTGCTTCTAGCAGCTGGTCATCTCCGAGCACTGGCACTAGAGTGCTTCTAGCAGCTAATTCATCTCCGAGCACTGGCACTAGGGGGGCTTCTAGCAGCTGGTCATCTCCGAGCATGGCAACTAGAGTGCTTCTAGCAGCTGGTCATCTCGAGAATGGCACTAGAGTGCTTCTGAGCAGTGGTCAATCTCCGAGCACTGGCACTAGAGTGCTTCTAGCACGTGGTCATCTCCAAGCACTGGCACTTAGAGTGCTTCAAGCAGCTGGTCATCTCCGACCACTGGCACTAGGGAGTTCTAGCAGCTGGTCATCTCCGAGCACTGGCAACTGGGTGCTTCTAACAGCTGGTCATCTCCGAGCATGGCACTAGGGTGCTTCTAACACTGGCCATTTCGAGGGGTGGTGATTTTATTCTGTGTTTTATGTCTTGTAAATCCCTCTTCTGTTGGGTAGAGGGTTATTTAAACTGCATGTCCAACTCAAAAAAACACATTTCATCCACCTGTTCATGATGAAGGACCATTGTCCCGCACAGGGTTGTCCCCATTGCAGGTTTGTGTTAGGGTTTTACAGTATATGAAAGTTTTTTAAACGATTTAATGAGCACTTTGTTTCACTGCAGTTTACGACAGGGGTTCAACATTTTGCTTGTATGTTTATAAGACATGGGGGCGTTTTTTTATTGAGCGCGCTTTTGCCATTTCGCTATTGGCAGCGTCGCTGTTTCTCGCTATTTTCACCATATTTATAAACCGGATCGTATGATTGCGCAAGTCCAGTATTGTGGCAAAAAAGAGAAACATCACCATAATGTTACCAATACCAGTCATGGCGGTATCTGAGAATAGGCAACATTACAGAGGGTCTTTGGCAGACAAAACACTAATGTATATGTGGCTATAAATCGACTTTAATATGAAATCAAGAAAATCAGAAAGTGGATTGAAAGAGAAAAAAAGCAACTGATTTTTGAAAATTGCAGATATATCACGGTAAATAATTTGAAAAATATTCTAACCCTCCCCCGGACCACTATTTGTATGGAAAAACCCTTCCAGGAACCAATTTCCAGCTGAAACTAGAATATGCCCCCTGTTGGCGATGGATGTGATAGGATAAATGGATATGGAATTTCACCTCCGAGATTATCCACATTTGCCAGAAAAAGGCCGCGACAACGCGCTGGAAAAAATGACCCAACCTTTATAAAATATAACTCCCATTGATTTAACCTGAGGGACCAGAGGGAGTAACTTAACACGTAAACAACCCAGATAGTGCCATGTTCATTATTTAAAGTTATGTGTGTGCATTATATATTAATATATACTTGTAGCAAACACTGGGTTTCTAAATCTAAGGTCACAAGCATTTCACTGATGACTATATAATCAGTGTGTACATATAATGATTGCATGCACATTTTAACTTGTGATGTTTATCTAACAAATGCTGTGATATTTTTGTTTGCGATGCTATTTATTTCTTTTTTTGTATCCATGAGAAAAGGAGAGAGACTGAGAAAAGATATAAAAGATCCAAACCATCATGGTGACAGTGTCTTTGTTACTCGGACCAGAGGGTAAGTAATGATATTTTAGCACAGTATGTGATTGTGATGGGTTAACCTTGAGTAGAATTAGGAGGTAAGAGGAACTAAACTGCAGAGTATTGTTCCAATATTGGTTCCGCACAATCACCTGAATTCCGAAAATCCAATTTAATCAGAATTTTTTTTAGATTTCCGCTAGTAAATTTCTATTTTTTGATAGACAGTTGGGAGTTTTGAATCGTGTTTTTCGAGTTTTCGATGAAGAAAAAAAATAAATATATTTATTTTTGTTTTTTATTCTATTGACTAGAATCTTCCCACCCAGTGTTTTCTCCCTGGGTGGATTTAGTTGCTCAGTAGAGATCTGAGCATGTCTGACCCACCCAACAGCCAATCAGTAGAGATTATTGTTAGGAACATTCCAGAACAGTGGTGCAATCCCTTTAATAACTTTTTATTTTAATATTAAAAAAGAAAATGGACAGTCAGATATTGAGTTTATGTATTGATACCCATTGGTTTGAGCATATCTAGAGACTGTTGGATCTCTCCAATGCTGTTGCAAAAGTTTTTCTTTACTAGAGGTTGGTTCCTATCTGAAACGTAACTTAATACATCATCTAAAAAATGGCCGACACCCAGCACAAGGACTACCATGATGAGACATACGATGCCATTGTATGCTTTGAAACTATGGCGGAGCAGATTAAAACGGTTTCCAAGCAAGAGTTGAATGGAATACCCACTGCAATGTCTCTATAAAACTGTTCTCCACTGGTGAGTTCAGTGAGAATATCAGCCCTATTGCAATATTGACCCACTGCTCATTTCATACATTGTATTTGTATTGATATGACATATTCCATGTGTTATTGCAGGGATTGTTCAAGGGGAAACCTTAATTGACCTCACGGTTACCTCAACAACTTCTCAAATCTTGGTCGCTGCTGATTACTTTAAAAATGTCATCATGTTAGAATCTTCAGACGCCAACGTGATAGAAACAGAGAGATGGTTAAGGAACGAACCCGGAGCCCTAGACCAAACTCATGTAGCCAAGTTTGTATGTGAACTTAAGGGGCAAAGGTGAGTAAAAAATGTTATGTTGCAGGTTTGGTTTCCATGAATCCATTATCTAAATGCACCCAATCTATGAACAGACATGACTGAATAAATACATAGATGGTAAAGAAAGAAATAAAATGAAATTTAGAGAAGAACAATTTTGTGATAATACACAGCAATTAAATTAAAGGACACGTTCACCCATAACTGTGTTTGTATTGTTTTTCAGTGAAGGGGCAGAAGAAACAAGAAGAAAAAAAGTAGACAAGCAATCAAACAAGTTGTGAAATGGGACATTACCAAGGAGAATCCCTTAGAGGATGTTGTGTTGCCCAAAGCTGATTGTCTAATAAGTTGTGGTATGGTACTGTGGACTGTCTCTAAAGATCTGAGATGTATCTCAGTCTCCAAAAACATTTCTCTTCACTCCTCAAGATAGGAGTCATCTCATCCTGATGTTCTGTTCAATATGTCTTATTACACCATTGGAGACCACAAGTTTCCTCCCTGAGGGTTGTAATGAAGAGTTTGTCCAAAAGGTTCTTACAAGATTGTGGTTATGTCATCGAGAGCTTTGAGAAACACAAAAGCATTGAATTCTAATTGATAGATTATGATTATATGGGTGTTTTGTGTGCCGCAAGGAAAAGGAGGTTTGAATGTTTGTGACAATGGGAATTATATGTTTTAGTAACAATCGAGTCTGGTTCTTTTATCTATTGTAGTAAATGTTTACAGGGAAACGCACTCATTCAAACTCAATCAATTATTTGTGACATGCTGGTTCACACAACGTTTCAGGGGCCTCCCCTTCCTCAGGTGCATGCTGGTTCTTTATCTCTATTTCACCAAAAGACACCCCTTATTCAGTGTGGCTCTTAAAACAAAGCCGAAATTCTGTGTGCATTGCTATTTTTAAAATGAAAAAAAAGTAATGGTGATTTTAACAGAAAAAATTTATTTACAGAATAAAAGGGGAAAAAAGAATCAGTTCATCAAAAGGAAGTTGCTTGTAATTTTTATTTTTTTGTAAATTAAAAAACAACAACAACAGTAACAAAATCAAAGATAAATTTTACCCAAGAACTGCATGGAAGTGTGAACTCTTCTGATTAAATAATATGTCACATGCATGGGGTGGACACAGAAACCTGGCCACAAACTATCCCCAAAGGGACCCATGCATAGTGCAATCAGCTTCCGTGTCAAAACTAAACACCCCTTAAACTTGGAATTACCCCCACTACCTGTTTGCAGAATCTACACCCTTCAGGTACAGTATAACCATTATTTCATATATACTGTACATTCAGAATTCCAGTCACAGCTTGGTAGAAAACTGGAAAAAAAAAAGAGATGATTCAAAATTAGTAATCCACCCCTCCTACTTTAAATGGGAACAGAATCAACTTAGGCTTAAAGGCTAGGAATGCCTGAATTTAAACACCTGTTTACCGACCTGGATAAATATGTAACAATATATCCATCAGATGTTTTTAAAGTTATAAACAGTTGGGGGCCTTTATTTTACAGCTATAGCAACTTGCTCGGTAGCTCTGAATTTTCCTTTGGTGCTTAGGGCCCTATTTGTAATAGTTGTGTGTAGTTAATGAATGAAATATTCAGTCGTGTAGAATGGTGATCGAAATCTACGATCGTATTATTGTGGATTTGCAATCGTTATTAGTAAATTACGATCGTATTGAATTAACGATGAAACATATGTAAATAAACAATCGCTAAACCAATCGGAAATTAATGATCGGTTTAACGATATACCATCGTTTAAAGTGCAGTATCACCTTTATGACCTATATAAAATCTATAGGTCAGTTAACGAGTGTGTTAAATGCAGCATTTTTAGCTTTTAAGCCTATTTGTAAAAGCGCAGTATCGCTTTATAGCGATATCGCAAACTTTAACAATAGGTTTAACGCTCGTTAATTTCCGATCATTTTAACAGCTCGTTAATTACAATCATTTCGTAAATTACCGATAACGATCGTCAATTCCGATTACATGATCATACTCCATTACCAAATACCGTTGTGGTAGTTTACTATGGGATTCTTTACATGGTATTCTTGGCCAAACGTTCGTTAATAACGAATGTCAGTCGTAAATGTTCAACGCGGCTGTACATTTACGGCCGCGGTCGTACATTACCGTAAGCGCAGTAGCTAATGTGATACCACGCTTTCTTAATATGGCCCCCTAGTTCCATAGGGACCGTGAAAAATGGTTAATCCTTATCCTCATTTGTTACTTTCTAATACATGATGCAGACTGCATTGGTTTCAATGTGAGTGTTGTTTTAATAGGCTAATCAAATACACCTGAAAAGGACTTACACAGACTGCAGGTTTTATTGACTGATTTTTTTTTAGAAAAACACTTTTAAAGGGGAAATATCGATATTATAGAATGTTATTTATTTCAACAAATCACTGGTGTTGTTTATTTGGTCGCTTACAAAGGTGTCTAGATTTGAATATAGAATCTCTTCAACTTAGTGTTAATCTGCATACAACATTTTTTAAATCCCCTTTTTACATTCATTGAAGAATAGGAGGTAAAGGAGCTCTCGTGTCAAGCTCTTCAATTAATCCAACGGAGCAAAGAGACAAAGAATACCATGATCAAACTCCTCCACTGCTTCCTCTGACAGGTCCTGATTTCATCATGCTCCCAGCTCTCAGGTCACTGTAGTGGAATCTTCTACCACTGTCTGGCACTTATTCCTATCATGGGTGGTATACCCAGGACTATAGTCCTTACAAAATCTCCTTGTGGAGCTCAGGCTGCTCACTAGCTACCCTACTTATATCACTCCTGGAGTGATCTATAACAGAGACTAATCTTCACTAACTGTTATCTATGTCCCAATGCTCCTCTGGGGAAATCCAGTAGTCAGAAAGAGGCTGATTGCTCTCCCTTTTATACGTTTACACAGAGGCCCCAACTGGCCAAATCCGTGTAAGAACAAAGAACAAAAAACTAAAGGGTAAACTGTCACTATAGTGCATGCGTATATTCTATAGAAAACCAAACAAGACCAATACAATATGGAAATTAAATTTTTATTTATTGAACAGGCCAATATGAAACAAAAAATAGAGAAAGACATTTTACATTAAGAAATGAATATTACCCTTTATAGAATACCCACAAAGCCTGAACAGTACCTGGGTAGAGGAGGTAGGATTGGGACTTTCTACCTCCTAATATTATTTATATGAGAAGTGTCAGCACAAAGAAAACTGTTTCTGCCAGGCTTCCCGAGTGCTTCAACACTATCTTTAATACAGTAAGGCCCAGGGCCATAACCTGGCAGATGAAAATTGTATGTGCTGTAGCTCCTCAACAAAACAATATTAGGAGGTAGGAATAATTAAACCTACCCCTGTCCCAGGTTCTTTTAATTTCTAAAAAGTTATTTTTTTACAGTATAGTTGTCCTTTAAACAAAATACACAAACATATCTTCCCTTCTGATATTTCAGTGAGCGATTTCCTTGAATAAATTACATCTTGCTACAATTTTTAAAGTAGAATTCTTACCTTTATAAAAACCTTACAGAGCAATAAGTCACACGACAAGATGGATTCATCAAGAATATTTCAAAATCTTTACACAACTACTTCTTCATATCTCCATATACTTACATGAAATCCACAAGGTCAGTAATCAATAGAAATGATCCAATCGTTTTAATTCCAATACGGAAATATGTTATTTTATAATCAGATACACTCCAAAATATTAGCAAATCGACTCTCCTCCTTTCTGCCATCTATAACAAATGGAGAATAGAGATGTCTGAACTTCGCAAAATCGCATTTTATGTATTTCCGAAATACATAATTAAAAATTATGTATTTTCGAAAAACGAGGAATCGTAATTTCGAAAACTTCGAAAATACGTATTTTTTTTGAAATACGAGAAATCCCGTAATTTCGCAAGTTTCGAAAATACGTATTTTCACACATTTTCGAAAATACGGGAAATCCTCGTATTTCGAAAATTTTCGAAAATACGAGAGTCCGCGGTTCAGAAGTTCGGAAGGTGGAAAATCCGGAAAAAATCCGTGTTCGCGAACGGGATCACCCCGTGAGCCGACCATCCCTAATGAAGAACTAGTCAGTTTTATTTTACAAACACAGCCTTATACGCAATGTAAAGTTAACTGTGTTGAAACCAGAAGTATCCCTTCTATATGACTAATCCTCAATGCAGACAGGAGTTTGATCATATCCATTGTCTATATATATAAAAACCTAGAGAAAATTCAGAATTACCAGCCACCTCTAACAGCAGTACTATCACTATACAATCATCATTCAGTTTGTTTTTTATATCTTATATATTCTTCTGTAGTTGAGGAATGCTTGGAGTTGTAGTTTTCAAACATCTGGAGAGCCGTAGTTTGAAGAAGAATGACATACTGTAGACTGGTGTATGTGGGCAAATACACTAAGGGAAGTATAGCTAGTTATACACGGGCATGGTTCTTCAATCGGATTTTCAATCAGCTTAAACTATATAAAGAATCCAATTGGACAAACCATTTGTAATTCCCACCTCGCACCAGCAAATTGCTATAGATTTCAGCTTGACGACTACGGAATACAGGTTCTGATAGTTGTGCGTCTGTTGGTCTTAATTTTTCGATAAACCAGAAAATGTCTCCAATATTCCGATCAATTTGGTTGAATTGATTGGAATATCCATGCAGTGCACAGGGTCCTTTAGGGTCCACATTAATGAACATAAAAGGGACACTGCTAAATTAATGTAGAAAAAAAGCTCCACATCACATAGTTTCAAAACCCTTAGAGAATTTGTGCTAACACAGATCTCAGTTACTGATTGAAGCATTAAACAAAGTAAGATTTGGTGAGCCTCGCACTGCAGAAAAGATGTTAGTTATTGAAATGCATTTAAAAGCTGTTCGCAGCAGGAGAAAGGAAGAAGAGTATTAGAGAAGTGGTTGGACTTCATTTTAAATTTTAAATGTTTTGATTATGGTTCAAAGGGTCACTTTCCTTGTGATAACAGCGCCCACTACTGATTAACTATAATGACAGATGTACCAAATGGAACATTAAGTAAGAGTTATGGATCTGTTTCTTCCTTATTCAAATTGATTATTATATCTTTAGAAATCTGGATGTATAACATGAACAAAGGCTTATCTAACCAAATTCACTTTGTTCAATTTTAAGGGAGATAAATATTTAAATTAATGACAAACATTATTTTTTGAATGGGGAAGAAATATACAGGTACATTTGTTTGGTCAAATTGGATAGGAATTAGGCACAAAAATAACTAATAATTTCAGTCATACCCCTGTGTACTGACAGAGCCAAGGGTCAGTACACATGGAATCAGTCAGTGGAGCGACGTGCCAAAGGATCAAGAAAAAAAACTAATTAATGGGTAGACAGTAATTAGGAAAGGCAGCAAACAGTGTAAAGGGTAATCGGGCAGGAATCAATAACAAGAGATCAGAATCGAAGTCATCACAACACAAAGCAAGGGAGAAGAACAAGCTATATCAGGCACTGAAAAAATTGTAACATTGTTGTCATTTACAAACCAGATAAAAGCATCCATAGAATATCTTCATCCATACCAGACAAGAAGTAGGTTGTCTATAATCTTCCTTACCATACAATATCCTATCTGAATGGATTTGTACCCCCAAAGATGTGGACTGAATAGGTTGGCAAGGAGGGGGCAAAGGCTGCACCCATTACTGTTCCACATCTCATAGGTAGAAATGGGAATCTTATAAAGGAGTTATATTTTTGCCATTTTGGTAATGCCAGAAAAGGATAACTATGTTGTTTATAAAAACCGGGTCATTTTTTCCACGACAAAAAATTGTGCCAGATATCTTACATTGCTACTTACATGTCTTCATTTATAGTTTAAAATAAGGCAAAGTACATTTTTTTTAGTTTACATACCCTTTAATGCACACTGTGTATTGCTTACATCTTACATTTAAGGGTGCAAAATAATAAATATTTCATACCGCAGATGGTTCTGTAAATTGTGTATTTAATAAATATTTATTTTTATATAGTAAAATGGAATTTTCCACGTTATATAGTTCAGAAGACTCATTTCATAAAGGATTTTTAACATCAATTTGTCTCTGGGATAAGGTTTAGTTTTATCTTTTTATGTACAAAAATCTCTTTACTTCCAACACTATAAGGGAGTGTCCTGAATCTCATTCCCAGTCTTTTTTTTTAAATTAAATTTGCTTTAGTGTGTACACGTAATAACCACTAGGTGTCATCATTTCCTATGGCATATTCTATACCATATCAACAGAAGGTTTTGTGTGATTTCAATGTGGAGTTTCTGTTCCATTCCAGAGAGAAGAACCCCAGCAGGCTTGTGTAACCTTACTCCAACTAACTACATAACATCACATTTTAATTAAAAGGCATGTTCACTCTAAAATGACAATTGATATAATAATAGTTATTACGTGGCCTCAGATAATTAAAGTGTACCTGTGCATTTCAATATAATAATATTAAGTGCTATTGTCAAATATTCGTACAGTATATACTTACTATTCATCCAATATAAAGTGTTTTCAGGTATCTTAAATTACAATAACACAAATCATCTTGATATATTAACAGTTCATCTTCTTATGTCTATTTCATCCCAAATTAAACAAAAGTCCAGTCTATGAGGAAATAGACACAAGTTTATTATCATGAATCGATTCCTACATTTTATGCTCTGTGGAGAGATATTACTCCTTTTGACCAACCTCTCCTTAAGCTTTTCAGCTGCCGTTATTGTGCTTCCCAAGTCCTACCCCATAGATCCATGAATCTGTATCTGGCACTGACAAGATCTAACTGGATCGAAACATGTCATGTCTGCAGGTGCAGATGATTAGCTCTATACTTTAGACGGTATTGCATGTTAATAAGCCAGCGGTTCTGGACAACATGCATTAGCCATAGGACAATAAAGGAGAAAGTGTCATATCTCCACCCCTTACTCTGGGCAGCCTGGGAGTGAGAAAATTGTTTCTTAAATTTTTGGGCAATGCTATTCATTAGCATGAGACTGCAAGATACCTTTTGTTATAAAAAGGCTCTGATCCATATTTATGCTCTGTGGGAGATATTTACTCCTTTGGCCAACCTCTCAAGCTTTTCAGCTGCCTTACCTATTGTGCTTCCCAAGTCCTATCCCATAGAGCCACGCATCTGTATCTTACACTGACAACATCTAACAGGATTGAAACATGTTATGTCTGCAGGTCAGATGATTGGCTTTTGACCATAAGCTGTATTGCATGTTAATAAGCCAGTGGTTCTGGACGCATACATTAGTGAAAGGACATAAAGGAGAATTTAGCATATTTCCGCCCCTTACTCTGGGGATCCTGGGAGTAAGAAATTATGTCCTGTTGCTTAGATTTTGTGGGCAATGCTATTCAAAAAGCATGAGACTGCAAGATGCCTTCTGTTATAAGAAGGTGTTTCTCCATTTTTATGCTCAGTGGAGGGCTTTTTGCTCCTTTTGGCCCCCCTCTCCTTAAGCTTTCAGCTGCTTTTAATAGAAAAAAATAAATAATAAATCCCCCAACTTGCTGAATGGTGAAAGTAAACCCAAACGTGGACAGATTTCATGTAATATAAAGTCCATAAAACTATGGGTCTGGGTGGTAGGTACAGATGGTCCAAGCCATAATGACTAACAATCAGAAATCGAATGAGGAGTCATCGATCTTTGTACTCAGAATGCGTATAGCTAACTTAATGATCCTCAGTCACTGGTGCTTTTCAACTGCCTGGAGCCAGTACAGTAAGAAGCAGTAAATAGTTATGCATTATTTTTTATTTATTGCAAACAAGATTAAGGGATCTTATATACTAACCTATGGTTGTATATATTCACTGACGCTGGACCATCTGCTCGAGCACCATGTCATTCAGCACCCCCACAATGTGTGAGGGATTGGAGGAGTGTGGGTGGTGGTGCATGGGAAGTAAAGGGGGTGCGTGTGTGGGGGATGAGAGGTGCAGGAGCATGGGGGGCATGCACAGGGTGGACGCAACACAAAGGTTGCTAGTTGCTTAGAACCAAAGGTTCCATTTGGATTTCCTTCTTAAAGGATAACTATACTCTAAAAATTAACTGTTTAAAATGGAAAGTACCTGGGGCAGGGAAATAGGACTGATTATTCCCACTTCACAGTATCATTTCGTTGAGGAGCTGCAGCAATATCTGTTTTCATTGCCAGGTTAGTCTGGACTATTCCTGTATTAAAGATAGTGCTGAAGCCAAGAGGAAGACTGGAATCAGTATTCTTTGGGCTGGTGCTCCTTTCTCACAGAAACATAATTTGGAGTTAGGAATTACCAATCCTATATCCCTGTCCCAAGTACTGTTCAGTTTAATGCTTTTTTAAATAAAATTTTTACCTAAAATTATAGATACAATTTGCTAACTCTCAAGCAGTCAAGAAATCATTGTTTGTCTAACAATTTTAACAGATAATCAATGGAAAACCTAGGCCGGTATTAATATAGGTACTGCTTGTGACCATTTTTAAGTGCTCTTAAAGGAATAATTAACATGGGACTTTCCACTATTGTAAGTATTCTGAGGACCAGAGAATACAAAAAAAATTCATACTTTTGGGCAAACACGGTTGTTGACATTTCTAGACGTGCCAAGAAATAATTAAATATTTACATTCGAATACATTTCAAAATAAACAATGACAATGTCATGTCCGCAGGCAATACATCGTATAAATGAGAATTCTGCACTGTAGAGTTTATAACAGGAAGTTATTAAAACTTGGTTCTCTCCCTGCTTGTATTGTATGTTGTCCCTCCCACTTAGATTGCAAGCTCTTCAGGGCAGGGATCTCATTCCTAATGTGTCAAGGCTTGTTGTATCAATTCACCCATAATTTATTTATATATATGCTTTCTTAAACCGATGTATAAAATTGTATTTAATTTAATTTTTATTTATCTGTAATGGCTTCCACTTTTTATATACTCTGTATTTTATAATGTACAGCGTGCGCATCCAAGTGGTGGCTTTATAAACAAAATTATACATACATACATACCAACAGGAGGTGTTATAAGGGCAGGAAGTGTTCTATAATGGGCTGGGAGGAAGTGTTCTATAATGGGCAGGGAAGTGTTCTATAATGGGCTGGACACATTTATCTGTGCAGTAGTAGAATGTCACTGAGCACACACAGCACATTATAATTACATTGACATATTTATTTTGTTTGAGCCCTTGGAACGCAAGTCACACACACCAAAAGCCCCAAATTGATACAGGTGTTACTGTCCAGCTCCCTTTGTTCATTTAATATCATCTGGAGGAAAATAACTTGAATACTTTAACTTCTAAATTTAGCTTCATGGAAAGACTTCACTATATCATTCTATTTGGGAGTGTCCAAAAAAGTGCACAATACAACATGTAGAGAGTAGAGATGACCCGAATCTGGTCCCAGAGTGTAATTTTTGAAATTTCTAGAAATCGCGACAATATTACGCAGAATGCCAGGAAGTGTGTGAAGTTTCACGGTACTGGACAGTGGTTTTTCAAAGATTTGGGCATTAATGTTGTTTTCCTTGCAGTTTAGAAATCAATACACTTTTTACAACAAAGAATTCAGCTTTATTTCTAAAACTTCTGATTCACAAGAAGTTAAAGGGCATCTATACTGAAAATAGGTTATATTAAATTAACCATAACTGGGAACTATAATTCTTCCCAACCGCCACTATCATTTTTTTATGACCCCTATTTCTTACATCCAATCTAAAACTTCTTACATTTCAGCTGTCAATCAAGTTCCTTGCTCTCAAAAACTATCTTCTGTGAGTAGTTTACTGTAGCTGGAATGGTGACAGAGATTTGACAGTTGGAATGCTGTGTGCTGTGTGCAGGAATGACAGTTGGTGTGTGGGGGAAAAGTCAGGTCAGAAGAATGGAAGTGGGAGTGGTTAAAAGATGGAGGGGATATAATGCTCCTAAACAAAATGTGTGCTGGATTGAAGGCATGCAGCAACACACGCAAATCAAAGTAAGTGCTACTTACATGTATTCAATTATAGATTAATATGAGGCAAAGTCATTTTTTCAGTATAGTGTCCCTTTAATAATCAAATAGTTTTTATTTCACACCTGCATCTTATTCTTTTACTGTTTTGTTATTATTTCCCTTTACGTAGAAACATAAAGTACAGTAGCTATACGCGAGTCTAGCTGACGCTTGAATAACACTGTAACAACTGCAGAACTGCGCAGGATAACGATAAATCATATATTAGATTTTTTTACTGTAGGCGACTGTCCATGGACTTCGGAGAATGAGACAAAAGATTCATGCAGTAGAGGAAGAATTTCTATCGTCTTCCATATGAAATCTAATTCAATGTAATAGGTAAATTCATTCATCATATCTAGGAATAGAGATGTTCCAAAATGTTGAGTTCATTCCGTTTTGAAATTTCAAAATTTTTGGAAAATTCGAAAGTTCGGGTCGATTTTCGAAAATTGCTACTTTTGATTTTCGAGGATTGCCTACTTTCGATTTCCGTGAAATTCGGGAGTTCGTAAACTTTCGTCGGGACTTCAAAACCCTCTGATTCGATTCGAAACTGGTTTCTATTCAAACCCACATTACACCTCTAGTAGGAAAGTCTTGGCTCTGAAAGTTCTGAGGAAATGACTTACAGTGTGAAGAGCCATTAGAGTCTTTTAAAATGATGAAACGTTAATAATTATTAAATGCTTTGGGTTCCAGTAATAAGGTAAACCTTTGGTTCCCCAAATCATCCCATGAACAGGGTTTAGTCATTGCGCCATTTCATACCTTTTCTGCTAGGGTTAGCAGTTGTTTAAATCCTACAAACAGAACATAATTACCTGCACTGGTTCCCACTAGAGATGGCAAACTTCATAAAGTTCGGTCCGTTTTTGAACTTTCAAACTTCAGTAAAAGTCTCATCACCAAAACTTGTTAAAACACTTCTTAAACACGAGCGGGCAATTGTCGGGTTTTGCTCAAGCTACATTCAAAGGTTACCGCAAATACGAGGGTTACCGAACGATACTTTGATGGTTAGCGAAATGAAACAAAGTTTTAAAGGGTTAGCGAATGATACATTTAAAGGTTAGCAAAAACGATCTGTACATTCAAAGGTTACCAGAACAAACAAACTTTTTGAGGATTATCGAAAACAACGATACTTTCGAGGGTTAAAGAACGATACATCGAGGGTTACCGAAAACGATGATATTTTCGAGGGTTACTAAAAATCGAAGGCTGCATTCCAGGGTTACCGAATGATACATTCTAGGGTTAGTGAACCAATCCGTACATTCTAGGGTTATCGAAAACGAATGATACTCGATGGTTAGCAAACGATACATTCTGGGGTAAGCGAACGGCCGTAAATGCAATAATTATGCTTTGATAATAATCAACAGACAAGAAATACAGCCGCGAGTCCGGGAAAAGCGAACTAGTTTATACTTCGAGTCCATCTCTGTTCCCACGATGATTTCTCTGTAATCACTTTCCTACATATCTGAATTAGGATTGACGCTCTGTATATCTAGGTTGGCCTTGGTATTACACATCATGCTACAGGACTGGTGCCAAGAGGAAGCTACATATACTAGCACCGTGTCAAGCAAACCTCTCCCAGACAGAAGTTACAAGGGTCTCACATTGCACTGTACCCTAAAGGTAATTTTAAATGCACCAATTGAAATATAAATTAACATCAATGAGCAGATAGCAAAACAAACAATTTTTAACCATAACAAAACATACATGATGTATCATTTAAATACAAATGTTGTGTGTTTCCATATCTATAACCTTATTACAATTACTTTAAGGCATTGCGCTTGAAACTCTGTCTGTGTAGGGTGATCACATCGGTAAACAGAGCTCTAAGTAGATGAACAGGTTCTTATTCTTCTTCCGACACAAATAGACCTTTCAATAAGGTCACCTGGATCTCTATCTGGTACCTTACATTCTATTGTGTAACAATGTGCGGATCTCTCCTTAACCGTCTTCAGTTACATACATGGGATCTCCGGAAACAAAACTGGTGATTGCGTGTTTTAAAAATGAACACGGGAGAAATGTCAGATGACAATTCGACCAGGTTAAACATAGCAGGACCGTGTGTAACAGCAGTAATAGACAGCAAAGATAGAGACTGTGCACGCAGGGTAAATGGAGGGAAGATTTGCATTTTTTACGTTGCCTTAAATTTAATTTACTGGGACATATTTATTATACATGTCAAACATAGACATTTTCTTTACAATAAAAACAAAAGAATGGATATATATGGTCATAAAGGGTTAAATGGGCACTAAAACTGGTCATTCAATGTTTCTTACCTATTATTCACAGGGGAGGTGAGATCACTTATTGCTTTATGTGTATCGCCCAATAAATATTGCTATGTGTATATCCAGCCTAAAATCCAAGTCCTTCCTTGCAATGAGATATAACCCAAAATGAGAGGGGTGGGTAGGGAACATTGAGATGCTGCATACTTTATATGGTATCCTTATAATTTACAGTAGGGGATACATTATCCCTATAATACATGAGTGGTACCCAGAGTTCCCTGTATAACTCAGTCTGTGTCCTTGTACCTTATATGGACACAGAACTCCTCAGTGACTTCTAATATCCTTTAATTTACAGTAGGGGATACATATCCCTTATAATACATGAGTGGTACCCAGAGTTCCCTGTATAACTCAGCTGTGTCCTTGTACCTTTATATGGACACAGAACTCTCAGTGACTTCTAATATCCTTATATTTACAGTAGGGGATAGATTATCCCTTATAATACATGAGTGGTACCCAGAGTTCCCTGATAACTCAGTCTGTGTCCGTACCTTTATATAGACACAGAACTCCTCAGTGACTTCTAATATCCTTATAATTTACAGTAGGGGATACATTATCCCTTATAATACATGAGTGGTACCCAGAGTTCCCTGTTAACTCAAATCTGTGTCCTTGTACCTTTATATGACACAGAACTCCTCAGTGACTTCTAATATCCTTATAATTTACAGTAGGGGATACATTATCCCTTATAATACATGAGGTGGTACCCAGAGTTCCCTGTATAACTCAGTCTGTGTCCTTGTACCTTTATATGGACACAGAATCCTCAGTGACTTCTAATATCCTAATAATTTACAGGAGGGATACATTATCCCTATAAACACAAGTGGTACCAGAGTTCCTGTAAACTCAGTATGTGTCTTGTACCTTTATATGGACACAAACCCTCGTGACTTCTAATATCCTTATAATTTACAGTAGGGGATACATTATCCCTTAAATACATGAGTGGTACCCAGAGTTCCCTGTATAACTCAGTCTGTGTCCTTGTACCTTTATATGGACAGAACTCTCAGTGACTTCTAATATCTCTTATAATTTACAGTAGGGGATCATTATCCCTATAATACATGAGTTCAAGTGGACCCGTATTCCTGTATAACTCAGTCTGTGTCCTTGTACCTTATATAGACACAGAAAGTACTCAGCACTTCTATATCCTTTAATTTACAGTGGAGACATTATCTTATCTATATATATGAGTGGTACCCAGAGTTCCCGTATAACTCAGTCTGTGTCCTTGTACCTTTATATAGACACAGAACTCCTCAGTGACTTCTAATATCCTTATAATTTACAGTAGGGGATACATTATCCCTTATAATACATGAGTGGTACCCAGAGTTCCCTGTATAACTCGTCTGTGTCCTTGTCCTTTTATAGATACAGAACTCCTCAGTGACTTCTAATATCCTTATAAATTACAGTAGGGGATACATTATCCCTTATAATACATAGGAGTGTACCCAGAGTTCCTGTAACTCAGTCTGTGTCCTTGTACCTTTATATAAACACAGAACTCCTCAGGTGACTTACTTATCCTTATAATTTACAGTAGGGGATACATTATCCCTTATAATACATGAGTGGTACCCGAGTTCCCTGTATAACTCAGTCTGTGTCCTTGTCCTTTATATGGACACAGAACTCCTCAGTGATTCTAATATCCTTATAATTTACAGTAGGGGATAATTATCCCTTATAAACATGAGTGGTACCCAGAGTTCCCTGTATAACTCAGTTGTGTCCTTGTACCTTTATATGACACAGAAATCCTCAGTGACTTCTAATATCCTTATAATTTACAGTAGGGGATACATTATCCCTTATAATACATGAGTGGTACCAGAGTTCCCTGTATAACTCAGTCTGTGTCCTTGTACCTTATATAGACACGAATGCCTTAGTGACTTCTAATATCCTTATAATTTACAGTAGGGGTAACATTATCCCTTATAATACATGAGTGGTACCCAGAGTTCCCTGTATAACTCAGTCTGTGTCCTTGGACCTTTATATGACACAGAACTCCTCAGTGACTTCTAATATCCTTATAATTTCAGTAGGGGATACATTATCCCTTATAATACATGAGTGGTACCCAGAGTTCCCTGTATAACTCCGTCGTGTCCATGTACCTTTATATGACACAGAACTCCTCAGTGACTCTAATATCCTTATAATTTACAGTAGGGGATACATTATCCCTTATAATACATGAGTGGTACCCAGAGTTCCCTGTATAACTCAGTCTGTGTCCTTGTACCTTTATATAGACACAGAACTCCTCAGTGACTTCTAATATCCTTATAATTTACAGTAGGGATACATTATCCCTTATAATACATGAGTGGTACCCAGAGTTCCCTGTATAACTCAGTCTGTGTCCTTGTACCTTTATTATCAACAGAACTCCTCAGTGACTAAATCCTTATAATTTACAGTAGGGGAACATTATCCCTATAATACATGAGTGGTACCCAGAGTTCCTGGATAACTCAGTCTGTGTCCTTGTACCTTTATATGACACAGAACTCTCAGTGACTTCTAATATCCTTATAATTTACAGTAGGGGATAGTTATCCCTTATAATACAGAGTGGTACCCAGAGTTCCCTTATAACTCAGTCTGTGTCTGTACCTTTATATGGACACAGAATCCTCAGTGACTTCTAATATCCTTATAATTTACAGTAGGGGATACATTATCCCTTATAATACATGAGTGGTACCTAGAGTTCCCTGTATAACTCAGTCTGTGTCCTTGTACTTATATAGACACAGAATGCCTTAGTGACTTCTAATATCCTTATAATTTACAGTAGGGGATACATTATCCCTTATAATACATGAGTGGTACCCAGAGTTCCCTGTTAACTCAGTCTGTGTCCTTGTACCTTATATAGACACAGAACTCCTCAGTGACTTCTAATATCCTTATAATTTACATAGGGATACATTATCCGCAACGCACGATGTGTACGAATGGCCACTGCGGACGATAATCGGCCCTGAATGGGCACTTTTTGGCCAAAACAGCCGCTCATTCAGAGATCCGCCTGACAGATTGGGCAACGATCCCCGAACAGCGGCGATATAGTGCTCATGCAGGGCGATTATCATCCGCAATGGCCATTCGTACACATCGTGCACCCGCGATCGCTCGTGTGTATGAACCTTAAGAGTTTTGGTTTTCCTACCAGGGAAACATGGCAATTACCCAGAACTCTTTGTTCCTTATTTGCATATAACTTAACTAGGTCACAGAAAAGGCGGATTTGGTTTCGCTTTTTACAAATGGATTTCATCTCATGATTACAGACCGAGATTGATGCTTTGAGTTATGTTTGGTATACAAGATCCGGTCTTTGTACTTCCAATGTTGGTTTGTGGTTTCCAGGGTAAACATTGCACACATTTTGGCTCTTCAACAGGAATTTGGCTCTTCAATAATGCCAGACTGGCATTAGGATTAGTATTAGCAAAAGTGTGTCCGTTGGTGCCCAGCGGGAATTATGGGTGGATACAGTGGGTTATAAAACCTCCACGCACCCTATAAAATGTCAGGGTTTTGTACAATAGAAAAATAAACAAAGTTAAAAAGTAATGAGAAATAGTTCATAAAGAAATCCATCAAATTCTATTTCTATTTGCGTCAAATCCCTGAAATCAAGAAGATCGGAAAGCGGGCATCGGAAATTCAAAAAACACAAAAAGGATTTATGAAAATCGCCAATCATATCACAGTAAATAATCTAAAATACTCTAACACCCCCTTATTCTAACATGTCCTCTATCGGTGATGAATAGAGATGTTCGAAACTGTTGAGTTTTGTTCCGTTTTAGAATTGTCGAAAATTTCGAAAATCGTTCTACTTTCGATTTTTGATTTTCGAAATCATCTAAATCTAAAGTTACAAACATTTCACTGATTGACAAGTAATCCAGTGTGTGCATATAATGATTGCATTGCACAATTTTAACTTGTGATGTTTATCTAACAAAATGCTGTGTTTTGGGATGCTAATTATTACCTTTTTTTTTTATCTATGAGAAAACGATATAAGATCCAAACCATCACTGGTGACAGTGTCTTGTGTACTGGACCAGAGGGTAAGTAACTGATATTTTAGCACAGTATGTGATGTGATGGGTTTAACCTTGAGTAGAATTAGGAGGTAAGAGGAACTAAACTGCAGAGTATTGTTCCAATATTGGTTCCGCACAATCACCTGAATTCCGAAAATCCAATTTAATCAGAATATTTCCAATTGAAATTTTAAATTTTTTCGATAGACATTTGGGATTTTAGAATGATGTTTTCGAGTTTTCGATAAAAACTTCAGTTCATGTTTTTTTTGGTTATGTTTTTTATTCTATTGACTAGAATCTGCCCACCCAGTGTTTTCTCTGTGTATAAATATATGTTTCCAAAGTATTGACTTCCTGTTATGGTGTCAGTCCCTGGGTGGATTAAGTTGCTCAGTAGAGATCTGAGCATGTCTTACCCACCCAACAGCCAATCAGTAGAGATAATTGTTAGGAACATTCCAGAGCAATGGTGCATCCCCTTTAATAACTTTTTATTTTATCATTAAAAAAGAAAATGGACAGTCAGATATTGAGTTTATGTATTGATACCCATTGGTTGAGCATATCTAGAGACTGTTGGATCTCTCCAATGCTGTTGCAAAAGTTTCTTCTTTTACTAGGGTTGGTTCCTATCTTAAACGTAACCTAATACATCATCTAAGAATGGCCGACACCCAGCACAAGGACTACCATGATGAGACATACGATGCCATTGTATGCTTTGAAACTTATGGCGGAGCAGATAAAACGGTTTCCAAGCAAGAGTTGAATGAATACCCACTGCAATGTCTCTATAAACTGTTCTCCACTGGTGAGTTCAGTGAGAATATCAGCCATATTGCAATATTGACCCACTGCTCATTTCATACAATGTATTTTGTATTGATATAGACATATTCCATGTGTTATTGCAGGGATTGTTCAAGGGGAAACCTTAATTGACCTCACGGTTACCTCAACAACTTCTCAAATCTTGGTCGCTGCTGATTACTTTAAAAATGTCATCATGTTAGAATCTTCAGACGCCAACGTGATAGAAACAGAGAGTTGGTTAAGGAACGAACCCGGAGCCCTAGACCAAACTCATGTAGCCAAGTTTGTATGTGAACTTAAGGGACAAAGGTGAGTAAAATTTTTTATGTTGCAGGTTTCTATGATATATATATATTTGAAGGGAGACACACTCAATAGTGCTTTTAAACAATAACTTATTCAGGTGCTGAAAATCATATTAACGTTTCCTGGAGTCAAAGCCCCCTTTCTCCTGAGGAAAGGGGGCTTTGACCACTAGAGATGTTCAAAACTGTTGAGTTTCGTTTCGTTTTCGAATTTTCGAAAGTTCAATTTTCGATTTTTGAAAATCATCTAGTTTCGATTTTGATAATTATCGAAAACTCGGAAAATTCAGGTATTGTAGATTCCGGGAGTTCCGAAAGTTTCGGCGGGACTTCGAAACCCTTTCGGATTCAATTCGAAACTGGGTTCTATTGCAACCAACATTACATCTCTATTGACCACCTGAAACATTGTGTGTATATTTTTCAGTACCTGAATACATTATTGTTTAAAAGCACTATTGAGTGTGCCTCCCTTTAAACATATATATCGATACTTACCTGATGTGGCGCAGACTTTAGGGGGTGCACCTCACAGCTTACCTGCCTGGACTCCACAAATTCGCTTTATCTGTTTTCTATGATCCATTATACAAAATGCAACACATCTATGAACGCACAGGACTGGGGTTCTTGGAGTGCGAGCGGCCAAAGGAGAGTTTATATATATATCTATAAATAAATCATAACTGTGTTTTGTATTGTTTTTCAGTGAAGGGTGGCAGAAACAAGAAGAAAAAGCTAGACAAGCAATCAAACAAGTTGTGAAATGGGACATTACCAAGGAGAATCCCTTAGATGATGTTGTGTTGCCCAAAGCTGATTGTCTAATAAGTTGTTGGTACTTGGAACTTGTCTCTAAAGATCCTGAGATGTATGTCAAACTTCAGAAAAAATCTCTTCCCTGCTCAAGTTAGGAAGTCCTCTCATTGTGCTATCAGTGTTCAATATGTCTTATTACACCATTGGAGACCACAAGTTTTCTTCAATGAAGTGTGATGAACAGTTTGTCCAAAAGGCTCTTACAGATTGTGGTTATGTCATCGAGAGCTTCGAGAAACACAAAAGCAAATTGAAGTCTCATTTGTTAGATTATGATTATTATGGGTGTTTTGTGTGTCGCAAAGAAAGGGAGGTTTGAATGTTGTGACGATGGTAATTATATGTTTTAGTAACAATTGAGTCTGGTTCTTTTATCTCTATTTTCACCAAGACACCCATTATTCAGGTGGCTCTACAAAAAAGCCGAAATTTTGTGTCCATTTGCTATGTTAAAATGAAAAAAATGTAACGGTGATTTTACAAAGATATTAATTTACAGAATAAAAAGGAATTCATCAAAATGGAAGTTACTTTTTCATATTTTATTTTTTTGGTAAATTTAAAAAAAAAGAAAGACAAAATCAAAGATAAATTTTACACAAATACTGTTGTTCATCGTTGAAATCTAACACATGTATGGAAATATAACCCCTTCTGAATGAAAACAATATGCCACATGTGTGGGTGGACTCAGAGACCTGGCTACAAACTATCCCCAAAGGGGACCAATGCATAAGTGCAATCAGATTCCTGTGTTTCAAACTAAACACCGCTTAAACTTGGAATTACCACTACCTGTTTTCAGAATCTACACACCTTTAGCTGCAGTATGAACATTCTTTCATATATACCGTACATTCAGAATTCCAGTCACAGTTCTTGGTAGAAAACTGAAGAAAAAAGATGATTCAAAATTAGAAATCTACACCTCCTACTTTAAATGTATAGTATAGTATATAGTATTTGAGGTTGAATAAAGACATATGTCCATTCAGTCCAACCCATCTAGCAATACCCTCATTTCCTGCCTAACTGTTGGTCCAGAGGAAGGCAAAAAAAAAACACCAAGTTTATGAAGGGGAAAAATTCCTTCCTGACTCCAGACGATCCGTCCAGATTCGGATGGATCATTCAGATTTCGGAACCGAGGAGTTTCATGTCGGATCCAGGTTTGTGTCAGACCCGGATCTCATCTCTAATAGTCATAGAACCACTGGCTCAATATTTATAAAACAAACATTCCAGGCTTAACTTTAGAAAATCAAGAACATGAAATAAACTTTTTTGGCTGGTGGCGTAATTTTAAGCATAACAAAATCCATTCATTCTCTAATAGTCATAAAGAAGACTTTTATCCAATTTCAAAAATGATCATTTCACGCAATCGACTTAAAAAAAAATCTACATTGCTAGACTATAAGGTTTCACTGGCTCTTCAACTTTTACTTAAAGTATTTATTCTTTCTACTGATATTGGCAGCAATACGGAAAGGTAATTAAAGTAAAAAAAAAATAACAATGTTCTCTTTCATTGCCATAGCAAGATTATTGAGTTTGAGCACAGACACACACATTCCCTTCCAAATGCAGACTTTAAAGCCAAACTTTTATACTAAAACTTTCCCATTCTAGTTACACTTATTATTTTTATACAACCCCTCCCCCCCAAAAAAGCATTCATGCACCTAGTAAAATATCTTATTACATACGTATTAAATTGTTGTTATATTGTGGCATTGTGATTGACAATTAACTACTTTAAACCATAGGTGGAATTCTAGCCAATTGTGTTGGTTGCTTCACCTTTTGTTCCACTGCTCACCTCCCAATTACAACCAACCACATGTTATTATGTTTCCATCCACTTTCAATTGTGCTTTGATTTTACAGTTGATTTCTCTTTCTTTCAATGGAGATTCAATAAACGTTCTTATCGCTAAAAATGGTGCTAATTTTGCCCCAACCAATCAGATGTTAGCTTTCAAATGTTAAATAAGATCTGATTGGTTGGGGCAAAATTAGCACCATTTTAAATGATAAAAACTTTTATTGAATCTCCCTAATGTATAAACTACGTTATTATCCTTGTTTATAGTCCAGAAACATTCCCCCATTAACATGATGTAACACCACGTGAGGGAAACTTATTTTCAATAAACAAATATTAAAATGGGCTGAGCATTATTTTCATTAAGCCTCATTTGTAGCCATAATATACCAAATATTTACTGTTACCTGATTCGTCCAGGAATAGTATATATAGAAGAATGAAGGGAAAGAAGAAACAAACTCGGGTTTACAAGAACTCCCAACAGGTAGATATGACAATAATTATATTTCTGTTGTAAATATAGACATACAGGGAGATTCAATAAAAGTTCTTATCGTTTAAAATGGTGCTAATTTTGCCCCAAACAATCAGATGTTAGCTTTCAAATGTTGAATAAGATCTGATTGGTTGGGGCAAAATTAGCACCATTTTGAACTTTTATTGAATCTCCCTGATTGACTTTAACAGGGAGATTCAATTAGGCTGGTCACACCATATGGAAATATTGCATGGAGTGGATGGCGAACAGCCATGACTGATTTTAGACGCCCGTTTGTCTGTATTGGACCAAAGGACGATCTGGTGTGTTGGTAAATCACTGCTGATCTTGTGGCTAGTTTTGCTGCGATTTACAGTGATTTGTCCCATCCAATTGCTCGCTAGTGGCAAACAGTTGATTGGGACAAATCCTGGTACGTGTGTACCCAGCCATGAGTTACTATGGGGGAGACAAGGTAATTTTAAGGGGCATCTCCTCTAATCTAAATTTAACGAGTAAAGGAATAGAAAAGAAACATTGTAACTTATGCCAAATCCTGAAAAACATCTGTTGTTGTAAACACCAGTTTCACGGTTTTGTATATTTTTGATTTCACAATATTTGAATATATCTTTTTTTGAACATATATAAATAAAGTATACACACACACACATGAAAGCTTATTATTGTCAAGTATTTTATATACCAATGTTGAGTTATCTTTATCTTCCGACTTAAAACCCTAGTCAAAAGAAAAATCCAATATGGCCAACGCAGAGCATAAGCACTACCATGATGATGTGTACGATCCAAGCAGCCATTTTGAAACTTACACTGGAGCTAATAAGGCTTTCAATGAGGATGTGATGGAAGATATCATGGAGGCTGTCTATAAAGTATTATCTTCAGGTATATTTGTTTTGTAATTAATGAAAAATTGTTATTCATTAATACAATTATCTTAAACATGCAATTCTCTTAAATGTCTATAATATTGATTAGTATTAAGTGATATTCAGCTAAAGTTGTTTAGCATTTAAAGATTTACTCATTGATAATTGATTGTTGGTCTAACGATGTTTTGTCTCTTTGTTGCTGATGATAGCTTAAAAATATTACTATGATGACTCCAGTATAGATTCAATGTAATGGATCAATAAAGCTGGGTCCAGATCTTAAATAAATTAGACAGACAGAATCTTTAAAGATCCACGTACACACAGTCCCAAGCGTTCTTAGTATGTAAAGCCTAGGGAGAATGTTAGGACCTGCATATTTCCTTCAGCCACAGCCGACTCCCTATACTTTAGTACCGCCAGATGACCGCGGCTCAGAAAAAAATTACACCCAGTTTCAAGCGATCCCGCAGCCGGCAGTGAACATTTTATGGCCTTGGGGAAACTAGGAACTGTTTTACACACATGATGAAGGGCTAATCCCATTGCTACTGACAAGATCAGCCCTTTATCGGTAATGTGTGTATCCAGCTTTAGGATCTGTCTTCTGTAGACACCCATCCAAGTGGCTTCAATTGAGACATTCCCAGCAGTTATTCATACAGAGATGTCCCCAACCATTGAGCTAAATGGAGGAAGCCACTTGGATGAGTAGTGAAATATAATTATTGCCCCACGTGTAAATAAAATAACTATGCGGTAGTTTTGGTATTTTTTAAACCATCGATTGCTCTTTATGTACTTTAAGATATTCCTATTCATGTACAGTGAAAATGCATGATTTAAGTGCCTGTAAAGGGCCCAAAGCACAAAGAGGGACTGACCTGCTACCCCCTATACTGAGTTCCCACATCATTTTCAATTAAGTCTACTAGGTCATTGTTAAAAGTTTAAGTGTTTACAAGTCCTTCATTCAACATAATGCTGGACCTTTTCTTCTAAACTTAGTGAAAGATCAACTGATTGGTTCTTCATGGCTTTGAATTTCTATTCTTGGTGCAGGTTCTGTGAAAGGAGACAGTCTCATCGATATCAGTGTGGGTCTAATGATGTTTCCTCTGTTTGTCGCTGCCGATCACTTTAAAAATATTACTATGATAGAATCTTCTGACTCCAGTATAGAATCAATGGAGAAATGGGTCAATAAGGATCCGTCCGCTGTAGACAAACGTCACATTGCAGAGTTTGCCTGTTCACTTAAAGGACAAAGGTAAGTCTGCGTTATTGTTATTATTATAGAGGAAGCATGCTTTAACACGTTCGTAATGTAAGGACCTGTTGTTTTGCAGCGCTGGCCAGGAAGAACAAGAAGACAAAGTCCGAAATGCCATCAAGCACATTGTAAAATGGGATATCCAGGATGACAAACCAATGGACTCAGTTGTGTGTTCCCAAGCAGATTGTCTGTTCAGCTTTGCTTACTTAGAAGTCGTGTGTAAAGATCGCAACATGTACCTTAAACTCCTGAAACAATTCTGCTCCCTAATAAAAACAGGAGGTCACCTAATCCTGATAGCCGTGATCGACCTTTCCTATTACATAATTGGGGAACACAAGTTTTTTACACTGAAGTTGGATGAAGAGTTTGTTCGAAAGGCTCTGATAGATTCTGGGTTTGTTATCAAGAGTTATAGTAGAATTGAAAGGAAATTTAAATCTCCCATGACAGATTATGAACACTTTGGGTGTTTTGTTGCCTGCAAAGTTTAAATGGGAAGACCTATGATGGGGAAACGCTCAAAGTTCCTCTTATTTTGGCAACATTCACCTTTGCCTCTATGGCCACTGTACTGTATTTTTATCTGCAATGGGTTTAAACATAACCTTATGCCCCCCAACACCCACCCTGTAAATTTCAGTTTATGAAATGCTTTGTAATTTGTCATGTTAAAAATAAAATTTATACTATTGTAGTATTTTTACATCTCTTATTGGTCTTGATGGTATGTGCAGCAATTATATTGAATCAATTGTTTATAACTCTTCCTTAAAGGACAACTATACAGTAAAAATGAACATTTTAGAAATGAAAAGAACCTGGGACATCTAGGTAGGAATGATTAGTCCAGCCTCCCAATAATGTTTAGCAGATACAATTTTCATCTGCCCGGTTATGGCCCTGGGCCTTCCTATATTAAGGATAGTGCTGAAGCACTCAGGAAGCCTGGCAGAAGCAGTTTTCTTCATGCTGCCGCTCCTATTAAAATTCGAAAATACGAGGAAAAGTTCGGAAGGCGGAAAACCATAAAATCCGCGATATCCGGAATTAGGCACAAAAATAACTGTAATTGGCACTTTATGTGCTATAAAGTTGCCAATACACATGGCAATGAACTACCACTGAAAATTTTCAGTCAGACCCCTGTGTACTGACAGAGCCAAGGGTCAGTACACAGGGAATCAGTCAGCGGAGCGAGGTGCCAAGGAATCAAGAGAAAGCATAGTCAATGGATAAGCAGGAATCAGGACAGGCAGCAAACAAGCATAAATGGTAATCGGGCAGGAATCAATAACCAGAGATCAGAATCGAAGTAATCACACCTGTGCTGGGGAAAACCACAAGCTGGAGAAATGGTAGCATTGTTGTTATTTACAAACTAGATAAAAGCATCCATAGAATATCTTGATCTCCCTTACCATACAATATCCTGTCTGAGGGGATTTGTACCCCCAAAGATGTTGGACTCCTCCCACCAACCCATGACTAGGTTGTCTAGGAGGGGGCAAAGGCTGCCCCCATTGCTGTTCCACTTATCTGGAGGTAGAAACAGAGAAATATTTATAAAGGAGCGATATTTTCACCATTTTGGAAATGCCAGAAATAAGGTAACTATTGCTGTTTATAAAAAACAGGTCATTTTTTCCACTCATGTACATATGGAAATAAGACCCCCCAGTCGACTTAAAGGATAACTGTATTGCCTCAATGCATTTTTTTAAACTGCTTTCAAAAGAGTAATGGTATGCAGCCCTCCCCATACGTTTTTTTTCCTGATTCCGGGCTTTCTCTGCCTTCAATTAGCCACACTGTGAGGGGGGCATAAAAATTCTGTCTGCCTGTAACTGTCACTCAAAACTAGCATGTAAGAAAACACTCCTCCACCCATCCTTGATCAGCTTCATTATGTAGGCTGTATCCTTGCAACCGAACAGTTCAAGTTTGTTTGACTGGCAGAGGAGGAGGAGAGAGGTTGTAACAGACATTCCCACCAGCCAATGACAGGTGATATGTTAATCAGGGCCCTGGGCCCTTTAGGAGGTGGGCTCTTAGCACTCATCTTTGCTGTGTGATATCTATGGGAAGGCAGCCTGGTTGTAAATGAGAGTAAGTGATTTAATCTGCTGGTAGTGTGGACATATAATGATGTTATTTTTTTTGATATAACTTCAAAATTGAACTGAAACGAAAACTCAAAAAGCGCATATCAGAAATTCAATAATAGGGAAAATGGAAAATCGGAAATTTTAAAATCAGATTTCAGTAAAATGTTTGCTGTCATATTCTGAGACTTTCCAGGGTATTTATTGCCAACAGATTCTTGCACAAGTCATTCTGAATTGAGAAATCCAATCAAATGACTAGCGGATAACTAGTCTTTAAGAACTAAATTAAAAGGGAATATACCATTCCCTTTCACTGATAATGACTGTGGGAGGAGCTAGAAGTCAGTTATAGCAGGAGTAATTATCCTTTAAATACCGTATATACTCGAGTATAAGCCGAGGTTTTCAGGTCTTAAAAATGACCTGAAAAATGAACCTCGGCTTATACTCGGGTCAAGCTGGGACTTACCTTAATTCCAGACGCAGCCGCGAGTCAGGTAAGAGAACCGGCAGTTCCCAGTAGTACTTTGCACACGTCGGCGCGATGACGTCATCGCGCACCCGCAAAGCACTACTGGGAACTGCCGGCTTACCATTCTGACTTGCGGCTGCGTCTGTAAGGCTCTGCGAAGTCGTCCGGAAGGCTCTGGGAAGATGTCCGGAAGGCTCTGCACACCAAACTGTAAGTACATTTCCCATGGCTACCAGTGATCCCCAAGGCTACCAGTAATCCCCAAGGCTACCAGTAATCCCCATGGCTACCAGTTATCCCGATGGCTACCAGTAATCCCCAGGCTACCAGTATCCCCATGGCTACCAGTATCCCCATGGCTACCAGTAATCCCCATGGCTACCAGTTATCCCCATGGCTACCAGTAATCCCCATGGCTACCAGTTATCCCCATGGCTACCAGTTATCCCCATGGCTACCAGTAATCCCCATGGCTACAGTTATCCCCTGGCTACCGTTATCCCCATGGCTACCGTAATCCCCATGGCTACCAGTAACCCCAGGGGGCTACCAGTATGCAATAAAATGCACATGGCTACAGAAGGCAGTATTGGTCAATTTCAAAACCCGGCTTATACTCGAGTCAATGTGGTTTTCCTAATTTTTGAGGTAAAATGGGTACCTCGGCTTATACTCGGGTCGGCTTATACTCGAGTATTAACGGTAAGTGTAATTAGAATAAAAATGTTGTATAAATTTTAATCAATTGCAAAATCAGTTACTTTAAAAAAGATCCACATCTTCACTAAGGGTGATTCAAGACCTACCGCTTACCTTTCAAGAAAGCCTAGGGTGAAGTTCTAGCTGTATAATTGTCAATAATGGTTACATTACAATTTATTACAATTTATATTAATAATAATATGTAAGGTGGGGGCCCCCCAAAATGACTGCCAACAATGTTGCTTAACAACACTGTATGCATCACTGTAAACTGACTGATGACTGACATACTGACAAATTTCAATGGAGTCTGCATATACATGCGATAGCAGGGGCGCAACTACCACAGGAGCAGAGGATACTATCGCAGGGTGCCCGGGAGCCAAAGGGCCCCATCTTTTATTTTTCCTATGACAGATATAGCCTCCTCCAGAAAACCACTTGGATTATAGCACGGGGGGGCCCCATCATAGTTTTGTTGGGGGGCCCAGTGATCCTAGTTAAACCCCGTGTGATAGTAAAAAAAAATATCCTTCTACAATTTTTACAAAAGCTGCAAGTAAATCAAAAAAATAAAGTTTTAGCAAGTCTATGACGGAGCCTTTCCCATTCCTTCATATCCACAGTGGCTGTTGGCTGCTTTGGAGGGGGCTGTATATGTTAAAGGGGAGTAGAAGACATGCCTCTCCTGCCACTGGGCCATCCAGCAGCGGCAGGAGTAGCCCTCGCTCTTTCCACAATTGAAAGTATCCAAGGCGAGAACCTAAACCATCATCACCTCTGGGTACTTTACAGATCATATGTTTACCTTCAGCTCCTCTTGCATTTTCTATTTGCAGTCTGCTGACTGTCAGGGACAGAGACTCCAGTTTGGGTCCTCACCCTGGATACTCTTTAGTTTGATTGGAGGTGAGTTTAATTGTCCTTAAGTGAATTCAGAAAAATATTGTTATGTTGTTTTTTGCTTTAATGTTCCTCGGGGGGGTTGGGAGATGAAGCCATTGGTACCTCCCCCTAGGATCTTTCTCAATATATCCATCTTCTTTCAACATACCATAAGCAAGAGGCTTCGGAAAATGTATATCAGAGTTTAAGATACAAACTGAGTAGCAGTTTCCTTGATTAACCGATCGCCAGTCAAACCTGACGGAATTTCATTTCGGACACTTTGTATGTGGAGCGGTTGTCCTTTGCATCTCTCCAGCTCACACCATTTAAGTTGCTGCTTTTTATTGGCCGTTCAGGTTGGATTGATGACATTCTCCATACCACCAGGCACCTGTGAAATCCTTGCACAGTTTGTTGAATGCCCATCATTGTCTACATCCTTGGTGGTAAAGGGAAGATTCTTATGGTAACCAAGGGAATCCCCTGGATGAGAAAAAAAACATTTTATTTTCCTCACCTTGATATCATTGTCAATAGAATCTCATTATAGAAAATCCAATATTCATTCAATTATTGGAGCCCGAATGGGGGGATAACAAGGGAGGTGGGGGGTTGGGTGGAGGTGGATGGGTTGAATGTTCCATTGGAATTTGCTTGGGGGTGTTGATATTTGCAGGGGTAGGAATGTGTGGAAGAAAAGTTGTTGGAATCTGCAAACAGGGTGTTGGGATAGAAGTGTGGAGTCTGTGTGGGGGTACAGTTGGTTAACATTATCCATACAGTAGGTGTATACATGTGGTCTATGGGGCACAGTTATAATTGGGTGACGTTGGCTGTTGTACACACAATATAAATGATTTCATGTATTAGATTGTTGAGATGAATAAACATAAAGTGTAATATATCCTTACTGTATTAGCTGTAAACACTGTTACCCACCTGCATCTCCAGCAGTGTACGTCCCAAAAACAGTTGTATTTCTCAGAACTCGGACCAATGCGAAAGTCACTGTACACTGCAAAGTCTTCCTGTTCTCAAAATTAATAAGGTCAAACGTAACTGGAATTTCCTATATCGAAGAGAAAATATGTCCAGATTATATTGTGATATATTGTAGATATATTTGATTATAAGTTATTATAGTGTTATAAGTGATAATATGTGATTATATTGGGATTATGTGATATATTTTTATATTTGTGATTATATGTTATATGGTTTTATATGTGATTATATGTTATTATTTGTGATTATAATGTTATTATATTTGTTTATGTTTTTATTGTGATATATGTGGGATTTATTGTTGTTAAGTTTTATTGTGTATAATGTTATTTATTAATTGTGATATAATGGGATTATATTGTGATGATCATGGGATTATATTGTGTTCGGGTGATATTGTGATTTATAATTGTTATATATGTGATTATACTGTTATTATATTGTTGCATTTAAGGGATATATGTGTATAATGGATTTGTTATGTGATTTATGTGATTATATTTATTATTGTGTTATTAATGATTATATTGTGATTATATTGGGATTATATTGTGGAATTATAATGTTTTATATTGTGATTATATGTTATTATATTGTGATTATAATGGGATTATATGTGATTTAATGGGATATATTGTGATTATAATGGGATTATTTGTGATTATATGGTATTATATTGTGATTATAAGTTATTATATGTGATATGGATATAGGTGATTATAGTATGTAATGGGTTATTATGATCTTGTAATATTGACTGTGGGTACAGAGATAAGAACGATCACTACCTGTTGCAGTTTTTAACTAAGATTATCACCCCAACCAAAATTCACATCGGTTACCAATCCCTTCTTATAGGAA
The DNA here is from genome assembly GCA_019447015.1 of Hymenochirus boettgeri. Classification (NCBI taxonomy): domain Eukaryota; kingdom Metazoa; phylum Chordata; class Amphibia; order Anura; family Pipidae; genus Hymenochirus; species Hymenochirus boettgeri. Next base: position 111,044,426 of record CM033476.1, on the reverse strand, counting down.
TTCCAATCCGTAAAAATCCACCGAACCGTCTTGGCGTCTCTGGAAACCTGCAACAGGGGAAAATGGTTACAGATTATCTGTGCATGTGATCAGCTGTGTTCAATTTAAAGGGACAGTATCACCAGACACAGAGGATTTTCCAACACCTTGGGGCTATGTACTGAGAGCTGCTATTGCTCTATTTTGACACAGTAACAAAGCCTAAAAATTTCAGACACAAATTTCTGATACGGCTCTCGTACAGAGCACATATAAAGCCACACTTATTATTTTAAAAAGTGTGGGTTCACTTTAACTGACATTAATATAATGTAATACGTTATGGCTGGGGTGTTACCGTAAATGATGTAGGTTCATTTGCAAAAAATAAGGGCAAGTTTCATACTGTGGGTGGGGTTGTGGCTTCATATGACTGGGGTCGGGTGTGAAGAAACATTAATATGCAAAAAGCTATGACACGATCCCTTTTTGTACATTGATGTTATTCACACGCGATCACAGTCATTTAAAGTCTATTACACGTTCCAGTGACCATATTTTTTAGTCATTCAGGACTGTGTATGTTGCCTTTAATCTCAGTGACATTGTTACAAATGCAACATTAAGTAACACAATGGGAGCTGTACGGAGCCTCCTAACTTACAATCCAGCCTCCTCCGTCTGTTTCCAGGTCACACATCACTGACATCGCTTGGACCCATTGGGGTATATATTGTACCAGCCGCTAATAGTGAATCCTTGTTTTAAGACGTCCTTTGCAGTTTGTGGGCCCTGAAGGATAAGGTTAGGGTGAAGCCTGTTTAATATCATTGGTACAACGCAGTGATCTTTAGCAGACAGATATTTTACTTTATTAGTCCAACTTGCCCATGAAATTCATTAACACACTCATTATAATAGTATTTAGATTTAGGGATGGCGGTTCGCGGATCCGAACCCGATCCGCCAGGATTTGTCCCGTTCGCCAAACGGCATGATTTCAGCTATTTTCCGCCTTCCGAACTTCCGAACCGCGGATTTCTCGTATTTTCGTAAATTTCCGAAAATACGTATTTTAGAAAATTCGAATATACGTATTTTAGAAAATACGAGAAATCTCGTAATTTCGAGGATATTTTTCATTTTAATGGGTAAATTTTCGAATTTTCGAATTTTTTTTCGAAAATTCGCCGATCCTCGAGCGGACCGGATTTTGCGAAGTTCGGACATCTCTATTTAGATTATTAGACTATAACTCAGATCAGAATTAACAATGATACATTGTTTCTTTTCCCTAGTGACTTGGTCTCTAGCAAACAAACCTTGGTAACTAAAATGTACATCAAAGTCAACTCCATTCTACATTTGTAGTAGTTTCTTAACACAATCTCCCCCCAGTGTGTGGAAGAGATGTTGCTTCATGCAACTTGGGGGAGGGTGTTTGTAGGAAGAGGGTTCTTTAGGTTGGGTGCCATTGTTTACTGTTTGCTTGTGTGGATAAGGAAGAAGAACGTGTTCCAAAATATACACTAGAACTACCCAACAAAGATGGCGTTTAATATCTGATTGTAGAGATATCGGTGATGTAAGTAAGTGATTGAACAATGTCCTACATAACAATGTCCTACATAACAATGTCCTACATAACAACGTCCTATGTAATAATGTCCTATATAACAATGTCCTATGTAACAATGTCCTACATAACAATGTCCTATGTAATAATGTCCTATGTAACAATGATGTCCTATGTAACAATGTCCTACATAACAATGTCCTATGTAACAATGTCCTATGTAACAATGTCCTACGTAACAACGTCCTTTGTGTCCTATGTAACAATGTCCCATGTAACAATGTCCTATGTAACAATGATGTCCTACGTAACAATGTCCTACATAACAATGTCCTATGTAACAACGTCCTTTGTGTCCTATGTAACAAAGTCCTATGTAACAATGTCCTACGTAACAATGTCCTTTGTGTCCTATGTAACAACGTCCTGTGTAACAATGTCCCATGTAACAATGTCCTATGTAACAATGACATGTTTTGGGTAATTTAAATTCAATTTCATACTTTATATCTTGTTTCTTTTTATCATTTTGTCATTTAAGATAAAATCTTTCTTTTTGGCTACATGTTGGCAGGTGATAAAGGTCCAGGAGGAACACAAGGAATTAAAGGTAAAGATAACACAATAAAAAATAATAATATCCCCATAGCTACCAGAATCCCCAGGCTACCAGTAATCCCATGGCTACCAGTTATCCCATGGCTACCAGTATCCCCATGGCTACCAGTTATCCCCATGGCTACCAGTTATCCCATGGCTACCAGTAATCCCATGGCTATCCAGTTATCCCCATGGCTACCAGTTTCCCCATGGCTACCAGTAAGACCCCATGGATACCAGTAATCCCCATGGCTACCAGTTTCCCCATGGACTAAAATTGCACATGGGGGGGCTACAGAAGGCAGTATTGGTCAATTTCAACCCCTCGGCTTATACTGAGTCAATGTGGTTTTCCTAATTTTTGAGGTAAAAATGGGTACCTCGGCTTATACTCGGGTCGGCTTATACTCGAGTATATACGGTAAGTGTAATTAGAATAAAAATGTTGTATAAATATTTAAATCAATTGCAAAATCAGTTACTTTAAAAAAGATCCACATCTTCACTAAGGGTGATTCAAGACCTACCGCTTACCTTTCAAGAAAGCCTAGGGTGAAGTCTCTAGCTGTATAATTGTCAATAATGGTTACATTACAATTTATTACAATTTATATTAATAATAATATGTAAGGTGGGGGCCAAAAATGACTGCCAACATGTTGCTAAAACACTGTATGCATCACTGTAAACTGACTGACTGACTGACATACTGACAAATTTCAATGGAGTCTGCATATACACATGCGATAGCAGGGGCGCAACTACCACAAGGAGCAGAGGATACCATCGCAGGGTGCCCGGGAGCCAAAGGGCCCCATCTTCTTATTTTTCCTATGACAGAATAGCCTCCTCCCAGAAAAACCACTCTGGATATAGCACGGATGGGGGCCCCTCATAGTTTTGTTGGGGGGCCAGTGATTCCTAGTTAAACCCTGTGGATAGTAAAAAAAAATATTCCTTCTTACAATTTTTACAAAAGCTGCAAGTTAAATCTAAAAAAAAATAAAGTTTTAGCAAGTCTATGACGGGCCTTTCCTATTCCTTCATCATCCACAGTGGCTGCTTGGCTGCTTTGGAGGGGGCTGTATATGTTAAAGGGAGTAAGAAGACATGCCTTCTCCTGCACCTGGGCCATCAGCAGCGGCAGGAGTAGCCCTCGCTTCCACAATTGAAAAGTATCCAAGGCGAGAAACCTAAACCATCATCACCTCTGGGTACTTTACAGATCATATGTTATACCATTCAGCTCCTCTTGCCTTTTCTATTTGCAGTCTGCTGATGTCAGTGACAGAAGACTCCAGTTGGGTCCTCACCCTGGATACTCTTTAGTTTGATTGGAGGTGAGTTTAATTGTCCTTAAGTGAATTCAGAAAAATATTGTTATGTTTTGTTACTTTTGCTTTAATGTTCCTCTGGGGGGGTTGGGAGATGAAGCCATTGGTACCTCCCCCTAGGATCTTTCTCAATATATCCATCTTCTTACAACCATTAAGCAAGAGGCTTCGGAAAATGTATATCAGAGTTTTAAGATACAACTGAGTAGCAGCGTTTCCTTGATTAACCGATCCCCAGTCAAACTGACGGAATTTCATTTCGGACACTTTGTATGTGGAGCGGTTGTCCTTTGCATCTCTCAGCTCACACCATTTAAGTTGCTGCTTTGTATTGGCCGTTAGGTTGGATTGATGACATTCTCCATACCACCAGGCACCTGTGAAATCCTCGCACAGATTTGTTGAATGCCCATCATTGTCTACATCCTTGGTGGTAAAGGGACGATTTTATGGTAACCAGGGAATCCCCTGGATGAGAAAAGAAACATTTTATTTTCCACCTTGATATCATGTCATTGAATACTCTATTATAGAAAATCCTATTCATTCAATTTATTGGAGCCCGAGATGGGGGGATAACAAGGGAGGTGGGGGGTTGGGTGGATGGGTTTGAATGTTCCATTGGAATTTGCTTGGGGGTGTTGTATTTGCAGGGGTAGGAATGTGTGGAAGAAAGTTGTTGGAATCTGCAACACGGGTGTTGGATAGAAGTGTGGAGTCTGTGTGTGGGTTACAGTTGGTTAACATTATCCATACAGTAGGTGTATACATGTGGTCTATGGGCACAGTATAATGGGTGACGTTGGCTGTTGTACACCACATATAAATGATTTCATGTATTAGATTGTTGAGATGAATAAACATAAAGTGTAAATATCCCTTATCTGTATAATTAGCTGTAAACACTGTTACCCACCTGCATCTCAGCAGTGTACGTCCAATAAACAGTTTGTATTTCTCCAGACTCGGACCAATGCGAAAGTCACTGTACACTGCAAAGTCTTCCTGTTCTCAAATTATAAGTCATACGTAACTGGAATTTCCTATATCAGAGGAGAAAATATGTCCGATTATATGATTATATTGTGATTATATTGTGATTATAAGTTATTTATATTGTGATTATAATGTGATAATATTGTGATTATATTGGGATTATATTGTGATTATAAGTTTTTATATTGTGATTATATGTGATTATACTGGGATTATATTGTGATTATAATGTTATTTTGTGCTTATAATGTTATATATTGTGATTATAAGTTTTATTTTGATTTTTGGTTATGTGATTATAATGGTTTTATATTGTGATTATACTGTTTTATTTGTGCTTTAATGGGATTATTGTGTTTTGGGTTTATTGTGTTTTGGTATTCTGTGTTATATTTATTATATTGTGTTTTGTTATTAGTTTGTAATATGGCGTATTTGTGTTATAATGGTTTGTGATTTTGTATTATTGGATTTTTTATTTATTGTTTATAACTGTTATTATATTGTGATTTATTGTGGGTTACTACTTTGACTTACTACTGTTTTTTACTTGTGTTTAACTGTTTTATACTTGTGGGACTTTTGGGATTATATGGTGATTATACCTGGGATTATATTGTATATTGATTTATATTTTTTTATTTTATTTTTATGTTATGTTATATGTTATTTATCTGTGATTATATGATTTATTATGATCTTTAATGTGATGGGGTCGATAGACGTCCCTTTACCTGTTGCAGTCTTTTTAGTTTCATTCCCACCAAATTCCCTATGGTTCCAATCCCTTCTTATAGGAATTCCATCCGGTAAAACCACGAACATCTTGCGTCTCTGAAACCTGCCAACAGGGGAAATGTACAGATTATCGATGCCAATCAGCTTGTTCAATTTAAAGGGACAGTCACGACAAGAGTCTTTCCAACACCTTTGGGCTATGTACCGAGAGCTGCTATGCTCTATTTTGACACAGTAACAAAGCCTAAAATTTCAGACACAAATTTCTGAACCGGCTCTCCGTAAGAGCCACATATAAGCCACACTTTTATTTAAATAAATGTGGGGTTCACTTTAAACTGACTAATATAATGTAATACGTTATGGCTGGGTGTTACCGTAAATGATGTAGGTTCATTGCAAATAAATAAGGGCAAGTTTCATTGTGGGTGGGGTTGTTGGCTTCATATGACTGGGGTCGGGTGTGAAGAAACATTAATATGCAAAAAAGCTATGACACGCATCCCTTTTTGTACATTGAGTTTATTTCACACTCGATCACAGTCATTTAAGTCTATTAACGTTCCAGTGACCATATTTTTTAGCTCATCAGGACTGGTATGTTGCCTTTAATCTCAGTGACATTGTTACAAATGGCCAACATTAAGGTAACACAATGGGAGCCTGTACGGAGCCTCCTAACTTACAATCCAGCCCTCCTCCGTCTGTTTCCACCGGTCACACATCACTGACATCGCTTGGCACCCATTGGGGTATATATGTACCAGCCGCTAATAGTGAATCCTTGTTTTAAGACGTCTTTTGCGTTTGTGGCCTGAAGGATAAGGTTAGGTGAAGCCGTGTTTAATATTTAATGGTACAACGCCAGTGATCTTTAGCAGACAGATATTTACTTTTATTAGTCCAACTTGCCATGAACATTCATACCACTCATTATATTAGTATTTAGATTTAGGGATGGCCGGTTCCGGATCCGAACCCAGATCCGCCACGGATTTGTCCCGTTCGCAAACGGCGATTTTTCAGATTTTCCGCCTTCCGAAATTCCGAACGCGGATTTCTGTATTTTCGTAAATTCGAAAATACGGATTTTAGAAAATTTTCGATAACGTATTTTAGAAAATACGAGAAATTCGTAATTTCGAGGATATTTTTCATTTTTCATGGGTAAATTTTCGAATTTTCGAATTTTTTTCGAAAATTCGCCGATCCTCGAGCGGACCGGATTTTGCGAAGTTCGGACCTCTTATTTAGATTATTAGACTATAAACTCAGATCAGAATTAACAATGATACATTGTTTTCTTTTCCCTAGTGACTTTGGTCCTAGCAAACAAAAACCTTGGTCACTAAAATGACATCAAGGTCAACTCCATTCTACATTTGTTAGTAAGTTTCTTACACAATCTCCCCCCAGTGGTGGAAAGAATGTTGCTTCAATGCAAACTTGGGGGAGGGTGTTTGTAGGAAGAGGGTCTTTAGGTTGTGGTGCCATGTTTTACTGTTTGCTTGTGGGATAAGGAAGAACTGGTTCCAAAATATACACTGAAGCTACCCAACCCAAGATGGCGCTCTTTAATATTGATGAGTCTAGAGTAGGACATTGTTACATAGGACATTGTTACATAGGGCATTGTTATAGGATGTTGTTTTTTACTTTATTTTTTGCTTTGTTCAGGCAATGAACACATATGGCCACCACTAGTGACCCTATTTGTTACCTGTGTGCAGAAAGCTGGGAGACATTACCAGATGCTAGTTGTTTTTTTTTATATATATATTTCATTGTAGGTTTCCGTTAAAAAGACATCTACTTAGAGGGTATACCTCTCAATAAAATTAAAGGTTAATCACCCACCCAAACACATTGTTCATTATACTTACCTTTTCAAAAAAATGCTTCTAAATTTACGTTTACTTACCTCAAACCCTCACTCCCGCTGTCTCCTCAGCAGCTCCAGATAATGGTCATCAGTGAAAGACATAATGTAGACATCACAGCCAATGGCTCGGACATTCACAAAGCTACTTAGGAGGTGTGACTATGCCAGCAAAGTATATTGGGCGGCATTATCTATATAAAGATTTTTGTTGAGAGGGTGGACTTGCTTTTTTAAATCAGCAAATCTTCTATGGCTGCCCAGGAACTTAAAATTTTAGTGTGTGAGACTATGAAGGGTTCTATAGGCCAAGAAGATGTTCTCCACATAATGACATCATCACACACATATTATGGCCACGCTTCTCACAAACACATTGTGGCTATCGCTCGGGGTGAATGTCCCGATCTTGATTCAATATCCCTTTTGCCACTGTGGATAAATCTCGAAAAGGGATTTAAACCAAAATCCAGCAATAAAAGTAGCGCTAACGCGATATTGAATCACGAGCGTCGGATGCGCAGGTGTGTTTTGCATAACCCGCACATCCGGCGATAATATGGAGTTAAAATCACGCTAATCGGTAAGCGCGACTTAACTCCATGAATTTGCAAAGCGCCTCTAGGTAAATCGCCCCCAATGTTTTGTTACCTTTTTGTCCTTGGGGTCCCATCTTTCCTGCGATACCTGGGGATCCTTTAAGGCCTGCAATTAATCAAATTAACATGTAATTAGCATGTAGCTTTCAAAAACAAGAAAAATCTTATAAAACAAAGTCTAGCCGATATTGGAAATTCCTATGTACGCTTCCATAAATACATTATTACATACAAAACAACATGTAGTGCAGCATGGCTGGCTAATCAGCGAAAAAGGACAAGATGGCTGCCCAAGTCATACCTGAGTTCATTTTACTGAACTTACATATACAGCACAGCACCATACATTTATTTGTTAAGGGGGTTGATATATCATTATTTTATGGGTACAGGCAGATGTACCTTTTTCCCCTGTCTGTCCTGCTTCTCCTTTCATTCCCACCGGACCGGGTAACCCTGGACAGGACTGGATAATGGCCAACTTGGTTTCATCTCCCAAACCCGTCAGTTTCACTTCTGCAAACATGATATATATTTACATTGAACATCACAGATAAGAGTATCCATTATAATGACTCTGTTCCTTTAAAACTCACATCTGACACTTGACCAATCATAATTCACCAACCTACATAATCTCCCTGATATGTAAAGTTTTAGTAGAAACTTCTGTAAATATTAAGGGGAAATGAACGGTCATAATTCATCGAATAATAAAAATATTTACTACTTGCAAGTCTTGTGTAATAGAACATTTATCCCATTAATCCACTTTGTGTCTGTTGTAAGAATTTACTTGCTGATGAAATACATGAGCAGTTCACATTCCGTTCACATTAACTGTTACTGTCCCACCGGGCAGCCTGGGCTAAAAACACAACCACAACCAGAAATTACTTTTTAAAATTGTGACTCCAGTTGCAAATCCTAGTAATGATGACGGTTTAGAAATCCTTTTAAGCAGAAAGAAAACTTTCAAATCTTTTTTAATTCCTAGAATCATTTATAAAACTTTAAAGCAAAGTCAGGGCCGGATTAACCACTGAAGGGCCCCCACCAACAGATATTGTTTTTAAAAGTAAAAAAAGTTTGTGGATCCCCAACCACAAGAACGGGTTTAAGGAAAAGTCCTGCACTGTTTTATATGTCACTGTGGGCAAACTTGTATGTACCAGACTCTGTGGGCAAACTTGTATGTACAAATCACTGTGGGCAAACTTGTATGTACAAATCACTGTGGGCAAACTTACATGTATCAGTCACTGTGAGTAAACCTGTATGTACCGGTACTGTAAAACCAAAAGGAGAACCTGAACACTACAGGTGATAAAAGGGTGTAACTCCTATAGTTTATTCAGAAACAAAGCAATCCAACGTTTCAGGGGGACCTATGCCTTGTATGTATCAGTCACTGTGGGCAAACTTGTTTGTGCCAGACACTGTGGGAAAACTTGTGTGTGCCAGTCACTGTGGGGAAACATGTATGTACCAGTCACTTTGAGCAAACTTGTATGTACCAGTCAATGTGGGCAAACCTGTATGTATCAGTCCAACTCACTGCGGGCACACTTGTATATACTATTTACTGGGGGCAAACTTGTTTGTACCAGTTCACCAGCAAGTGTCAAGTCAGCCCTCCAGTTCAGCAGACACTGTTAGGTCAGCCCTCCAGTTCTCCAGCCCCTGTTAGGTCAGTCCTCCAGTTCATCAGCCACTGTTAAGTCAACCCTCCAGTTCACCAGCCACTGTTAGGTCAGCCCTCCAGCTCACCAGACACTGTTAGGCCATCCCTGTGCATATCTCAGTATCTAACAATCTATGGGTCTGGCTGGGGGTAAAACATTGTGTGTGGGGAAGGGAGGTAAGACCAGCTTCAATTTTTGGATGTCATGTGCAGTTGGGTCCTCCACAAATTGTTTTCCCAGGGGCTCCCACCAACCTTAATTCCATCCCTGAGCACAGTATTCCTATCGATCCCCCTTACCTGGACAGGTTTTGTCTGCAACAGAGGATAAGACCAACATCCAGAGAGTTACCATTGAGAACAGATCCATCTTGGATGAATTTCACTGTTAGAACACAAACCTTCTGTTTCCGGAGATCCTTGTCTTATAGGGTCTGGGACATTTGATCCCTCCTCTAGATTGGCCAATAAGGAGCGAGACAATGGACCCTTCTTGTCAGGATAAACTATAAATACTGGAAATACAGTAAATATCAGGCTGTTTATTTTAGTTTTATAAGTGATTTCTATGGCAAAAATCCATTTGTATTTGTAACAAGAGGGTTTAGGAAGGAAATCTGGGTCTAGACGTTTATTGTAGAACCTTCATTAATTCTCCTCTACATTCCGTCTTCCCATTAGAGTTCCTTAACCAGCTGCCATAACTATATCTTGTATATATACAATTTAAACAGGATTTAGCAAGCACAGCTTTTAATTCACATGAAAGGTGTATTACTATGTCTAATGTAACATTGGGGCAGTATTAATTTATTTGGATAAGTAAAAAAGCTTAAACAATGTAAGAGTTTAATATTAAGCCTAATATATCCGAAGACCTTACAATCTAAGTGGGAGGGACAACAAACTGATACAAGTGGGGGGAGGGATACAAACTTCTGTGTTTAAGATAGACTGGAGAGGCCGGGAGTCCAAGTAGTAGAATGTTACAGTAGTCAAGACGGAGATTATAAGGGCATGGATGAGCATTTTAATATAGACTGGAGAGGAGAGAGATGAGAGGCCGGGAGTCCAAGCAGTAGAATGTTACAGTAGTCAAGACGGGAGATTATAAGGGCATGGATGAGCATTTTAATATAGACTGAGAGGAGAGAGATGAGAGGTGGAGTCCAAGCAGTAGAATGTTACAGTAGTCAAGACGGGAGATTATAAGGGCATGGATGAGCATTTTAATATAGACTGGAGAGGAGAGAGATGAGAGGTACGGAGTACAAGCAGTAAATGTTACAGTAGTCAAGACGGGGATTATAAGGGCATGGATGAGCATTTTAATATAGACTGGAGAGGAAGAGATGAGAGGCCGGAGAGTCCAAGCAGTAGAATGTCAAGTAGTCAGACGGGAGATTATAGGGGCATGGATGAGCATTTTATATAGACTGAGAGGAGAGAGATGAAGGGCCGGGAGTCCAAGCAGTAGAATGTTACAGTAGTCAAGACGGGAGATTTAAGGGCATGATAGCATTTAGTAGTGGAGAGAAGAGAAAGGCGGATCGGGCAATTTGCAAAGGACAAAACTACATATCTTCCTTCTTTTACTGAACACTCACTGCTGTGGCCCTATTAAGTGATTTCCAAGTTGCCAATTACCAGTTCAGGGCAAGATCTGAGATGTATCACATTCGTATTTCAATATGCAACAAACCACAGGAGATACATTTCTTCTTTTTCATTTCTTTTATTACCAATGTTGTAAGAACGGACTCACATAGTCTCTGTGATTAATGGATCCTTCTAGAAAGGGCGAATTTCATCTCAGTGACTTTGTATGAGTAGTTATAACCTTTTCCGAGCTTCCAGTTAATTCCATCAGCATTGGAGCTGTGTTGCCCACCTAGATATTTGCCGTTCAGGTTGGAGTGATGGCAATCTCCGTACCACCAGGCAGCTTGATGATGACTGCACAGTTCTAAGCTGGAATCGTGTCTACATCCTTGGTGGTAAAGGGTCGATTCTTATGGTAACTTAGGGAATCCCCTGATTGAGAAAAGGAGGATTTTTTTTAGTTGTTTATCTCTATTATACAAAATCTGATCAACTGTTGCCTCAAAAGGAAAAAATATTCATGATGAGTGTTTCTGATTCGAATTTGGGTACAAATTGGCTTCTATTTAAAGGGGAATTAAAAAGATTTTGCCTCATGTTAATCAGTGGTTGCATTACACTTCCTATCTCTCTAGTGCACAGCAGGTTAAGAACTGCGGCCTTGTCCCCAGAAGCTGACAATCATATTACTGCACTGTAAGACACAGATCATGTTACAAGCAATCCTAAACATTTAACAGTGTTGAAACAATCTCTGTTCCCCACACACATTCCTTTGCTTTTCATACAAAATAATCTGTAACCCCATGGCTTGTGTGTAGTCTGCTGAGCTACCACAAATAACAAGGAAACGGGTACATTTAGAAATGTTATCTTTTGCTAGGAAAAAATTAAGAAAAAAGAAGAAGAATCATGTAACATCAGATAGCTATTTTGTATTGTTCCTGGTAGGTTGTCTACAATTCATGCTGGCTGAAATTAACTGCAGGTTAACAAGCAGCATTCAAAACCTTATCAGTGAAAAGTGGTGTCGCCAATAGGTGCACCTGCTCCCAAGGTACCATGAAGGCTACATGGGCTGTGAGTTTTTATTGTCCACATGTTTCTTAATGTAACATATAATCAAATCATTAACAGGGACATTGGGACCAACCTGCATCTCCAGCAATGTACGTCCCGACCTCCAGCTTGTACTTCTCTGACTCGGACGCAATGCGGAAGTCACTGTACACCGCAAAACTCTTCGGGTTTTCAAAGTCCATAAAATCGATGCGTAACTGGAAACTACTCCTCACGTAGGAATTTTATAAATATTTGGGTGGTACAATTCATATTTCATATTATTATTTTCTCTCTCTTGAGATTTCCATGTCCTTATTCAATAAAACCCAGTAAAATAATCTGTGCAATATTTCCATTTACAGCAATCTGCCCCCACTCTTTGGTTTATAATTGCCACTGTTCTCTCTAATCGGATAATGGGAGGTGGGGACAATAGAATTTTTTCCATGAAGGAGATTAATTGATGAAGTACCTGAAGGCTATTATGTAGCTTTTGCAAGAAACTGATATGTATGCGGTTTGGATTATTAATACACTCGGCGATCATTTAACCAAATGAACAACCGCTAAACTCTGACCAAGCATCAATTGATAATAAGAGATGGAATCCAGGTCCACTCCTGTTCCAGAGTTCCAAAGTTTGGGGAACTTGGGAACTTTCAGATCTCTGAAATCCTATATTTTAGATAACTCTTGAAAGTTCTTTCAAGGGTTCCCGAATATATGAAAGCTCAAATTCGGACCTATTAAAGTCAATGGGGGAGTGTAGTTTGAATGTGATTTACAGCTAACTAACAATGGTAACTTACTGTAAATGGCTGTGGCACCTGGAAATGGTTGGGGAACATGTCACTATCACCAAAACTTGTTAAAACACTTCTTAAACACGAGCGGGCAATTGTCGGGTTTTGTGCAAGCTACATTTCGAGGGTAACGACATTTGAGGGTTACCGACAATACTTTCGAGGGGTAGCAAAAATAGAACATAAATTAGAGGTTTACCGAAATTGAACAATACTTTTGAGGGTTACCGAAATTAAAACCATAATTCGAGGGATACCAAATTGAACAATACTTTTGAAGGTTACTAAAACGAAGCTACATTTGAGGGTTAGCGAACAATACATTTTAGAGTTAGCGATAATATGGAAAATACAGCCACGAGTCCCGAAAGTCCGAGAATCCGGGTCCGGGATAGTTTGAGAAGTCTGAGTCCGTTCGGACTTGTTAAGTTCGACTCAAACTCGGGTTCGAGTTCGAGTTCTAGTCCATCCTACCGAAAACGGAATGGAACTTGGAGGTTCCGACCATCTCTAGTGAAATTTGATCCCTGTATATCGGTGAAGGTACCGAGATAAGACTTACCTGGCAGTTAACCTATAAAGATTATCGTTCCCCAACCAAATTCACCACATCTGATTACCGAATCCCTTCTTATAGAATTCCAATCCCGGTAAAAATCCTCTGAACCATCTTGGGTCTCTGGAAAACCTGTCAATAGGGGAAATTGTTACAGATTATCTGGACACATGGTTGGCTGTTCTTTCTATTTAAAGGGAAACCCAGATATCTTACTACATTTACACACTTGGAAAATACCAGGTATAGATTTACAATACAACACATTGTATCCAAACAAAATCTCGATACTGCTATCCAATTGATCTCAATTCCCAATTAGATTATTTCCACCAATCACAAATTGTAACCAAAAGTGTATAATAGGGACAGACTAGAACACACAAATATGGGGGATATTTATAACGGCTTGTTAACGTTCCGGCGCTATTATTGAAACTTTTTTTCGCCAAAGTTGGACTTTTTGCTTATCACCATGGTAAGTGCGCTATCATTTTATAAAAAGGCGATAAGTGTTTTTCTTCCGTTAAGTTCATCCATTTAAATTACAATGTCTGGATTTTTTCCTTTATCAGCACAGGGCACTGACAATAGTATCTACATTGTGATGCAATGTACAACATAGTGATGTAACAGGAAATATAAACCACACCCACCCAGTCCATCTATTTAATATTGTCTCTCCCTATTAGGGAAAGGACAGTGTTTCCATCTAAAAGGGGGCGACGGTGTCTCCAAACTTACTATCAGCCTCCCCTCCATCAGTTTGCTGGTCACACATCACCGCATTGATTGGAACCCATCAGGGTAGATGTTGTACCAGCCTATCAGACCGATTCCTTTTGTAAGACATCTTTGCAGTTTTTGGGCCCTAAAATAAAGTTTTTAATTAGGGGAAAGTTCCAGTGATATTTACTAACATTAGGGGGGAAATACACAAATGTGGTGACCTCTAGCAACATGATATTGCTTTTAACAGTCTAACTACTTGCCCTTAATATTTAAAGCAATAAACAAATGCCTTATCAGTCTTATCTCCCCTTTACAATTCATTAGTTCAGACTGTATAGCTGTGCACCTTATAAGGTAAAGTTAGTCCAATGAGCAATATAATACCCGGCTCTCCAATGTTCGCATATCCCCCCTTTGCTGCAGATAAACAAAGACAACAAAGATTTTGTGATTGGACAGTACAGTGACCTGGGCATGAAAGTGGAAAAAATGGGGAACGGCTCACAAGTATTAAAGGAAACTCAAGATATTAAATTAGAAGCCAATGTCATTGAAGTCTCGTTGGTTAGTAACATATTGGCCAACGTTTTAGAATTTTCTACTTCGGATCATGTTTATTCTGTGGTTTATCATTTCTTTTCTTATAATTTCATTGTATTATTATAAATCTATATCTATATATATATATGTGTCAACGTCTTTTAAACACAAAGTTTTCACCTTTTGGCCCCATTTGGACCGGGTAACCCTGGACAGGGACTGGATAATGGCCAACTTGGTGTCATCCCCAAACCCGTCAGTTTGACTTCTGAAAACACAGTACAGGATAAAATGTCTCTATAACCTTAAAAGGGAAAACAATGACAAAAACGAAATAACCAACTGCAGGAGTGGGGGTGTGGGTGTGGGTTGATATAACAGCTGCCCTGTAGTTACTTGTTTGGTGTACCAGGTGTGAAATAAACCCTTCCTTCCTTGCCAGACTACTCTAGGGCAACAGTTAATTAGAAAACATTATTAACCCTACAATAAACGACATACAATACAATAAAACCAAGAATACGCTCAGAACACAACTTGGAAATCATTTAGCCTTGGAAACATTATGTTTCCCTCGTATCGTCTTACCTGGACAGGTGTTTTTGCTTCAGATGATAAAACCAACATCCAGCAAATGGACAGAGTAACCACCAAGATCAGATCCATATTGGATGGAATAAGGTTCCCCCCTCTACCCCTGAGACCTCGTCTTCTATTCTTATAGGTTCTGGGTCAACCAACCCCTCCCACCACTAGACCAGCCATTACCAATGAGGAGAATGACCCTCTACATTGGGTGGAAATTCTTTCCGTGCACGTTGTATCTCGGAGACAGACAATGAGATAAATACAAGTTGCAGTTTTGTTCCACTGCAGTAAATTTAATTCATTTCCATCTGTCCCACCAGTCGTCTCCAGACTGTAATGAGTCCCCCCCACCTACCCCATGTCCCCACACGCTCCAGTAAAACAGGTAAATCAGAATGTGGGATGTTACATGTCAAATGGATATTTCTTCCAACCTCTCCTGTTTGTGTTTCATTTGACCCACAGTGTATGGAAACACCCCTCTTTATACTTTCTCCCAACATTTTCCACTTTTTCGCTCTTGTGCCAAACCTCCCCAACGTTCCTCCCTCCAATTTAATTTGGCTTCATTAGGATATTGTTTGTAGGTAGTAGACACGGTAGGACTTAGAATTCCCTTTAAATTAAAGGGACTGGAATGTCTAAACTCGCCAGAATTCCTTTACCTTCCTGTTTAAAGAAACAGAATCTTCCCACAAATGAACCAAATATATTATTTAGATTGGCGTTTGCCTTTGGTTTGGACAAGAGAAGAAACTTTCTGTTAAAATCAAATTAATAAATAACACAAATATATTAAAATATGTGTCTTTACAACTGGCAGTCTTACCGCGGTATCTGAGCTGTGATCAAAACCGACAGAATGTGACCAACGCGTTTCGCTACAGCAGTGGATCATCATCCTTTTCTGCTATATAGCTATCTGATTCATTTACAAGCTCTAAATAGGGATTTGTGCGGTAAAACGGCACCAACCCAGAAGTGCAGGTGTGTTTTACAGGTGGAATGCTAGTCCTTGTGGCCCACATTTTGAATCGATAAAAACGTGGTACACAGCAACAGGAGACCAGAATCAGCAATGGAGTATGGTAACCCCATTATCAGTACCCCCACCCCTTCTCTGAACCAACTTCTCCTTTAATCTGACCTGACTATCTGTGTAGTCAGCATGCTCAGTAAGCACTATGACGCACTGGAGAGGAATTTCCCCCATGCAATTTACACATAGCAATCCTCCACCTCTCCTGTCCTCTCTGTCA
>CM033476.1:111012899-111025399 GCA_019447015.1 Hymenochirus boettgeri | reverse complement strand
ATAATATTATTTCTTTTTATTTGTTAAAGTTTGTACATTTTTAACTCATGTAAGGCTAGGAATAATAATTCCTCTGATTGGTTACAAACTGTACATTACATTGACCTCAATTGTGTGTTATTAGAACGGGGGCGTGATGTTTGGGGGGCACAGTGGGGCGTGTGTCAGGGAAGTATTGGATCAGCATTTAAGGAATATAAATTCCTTTATATCCCTTCTGGATTCGGATGGGTCCTATGTTTGGGACGGAATTTCATCTCTGTGACTTTGTACGAATGTTATGGCCCTTCCCTTCCTTCCAGTTAATTCCTTCGGCGTAGCTGCTGTGAGGCCCCCCCAGATATTGGCCGTTCAGTTGGAATGATACACTCTCTCCGTACCACCAGGCACCTTTGAAAATGATTGCACAGTTATTTCCAGAGTCATCATTGTCTTTGTCCTTGGTGCTGATGGACGATCATTTGGTAACTTTAGAGAATCACCTGTAAAAAAGAGAGGCACGTTGTGTTATTTATCAGGAAGTACCCAACATGGCCAGATTGGTTTTTGAGATTTAAAGGGAACTGTAGTCTCCAATACGAGTGTCGTGCTTTCTCGTACCTTTCAAACAAGCTTAGAAAGATGTCTCTAGCTGCTGTGAATCCAAAGTTATAAGCATGCAATATTTTTTTCACGGTTTGCTTCTGGTATGACGGACACATCCCAAAAACCAATCTTTTTTAAAGCTAGTTACCAGCCTGCATTCCCTGTGCTTCCCTTCACCTATTAGTGATAAGAGATGGACTAGAACTCGAACCCGAGTTCGAGCCGAACTATTCGGGTTTGAACGACTCGGACTTCTCAAACTATCCTGGACCCGGATTTATCGATATTTTCCGGACTTTCAATAATTATTGAATGTTCGAATATGTGAGTAAAATGTCTATTAAACCAATATGCTAGTAAATTATCGAATATCGACCTGCGAGTAAATGTCTATTTACCAATAATCGAGTTACAATATGAATTATCGAATTCGCAAGTAAATGTCTATTATACCCAATACGCAATGTAAAGATCTTAATTTCCAATCCACGAGTCTTTCATGGGGATAATTATTAAAATGGTTTAGAACGCGAAACTCGAAGTACGCGCGCAAGTGAGAGTAAAATAACGATTTTTGTTTTCAAAAGTACCTGGATATTGAACATGTTCCCCAGTGACCATTTCCCAGGTTCCAAGCCATTTACATTAATAACCATTGATATTTTATAATTGTGTTTCCTTCTAACTATTGACCTCCCATTGAACTTAATGGTCCGTTTTCCAAACTTTTCATATAGTTCGAAAGTTTCGAAAACAGACCGAACTTTTGGAAGTTCGGGCCATCACTATCAGTTTCAATTCAGTACTGACGCTTTCCAAAACCCATTATTTGTTCAATGAAAATAAAAATAAAAAATCCCTATTAAATTGGATTTGAATCAGATTCGGAAACGTGTTGGAACGAAAACTGCAGATTCCTTCATCTCTATTGTCTATGAAACCCTTTACAAGCTTGTTGAAATCAGCTTTATCTTAACTACTTTTTGGTGGGGCTTGTGCTATGCCTGATGATGTGGTCTCTCTGTGGGCTCGTAGGACCCAAGTGGGCATGCTCCAGCCAGGATGAGGGGTTAGACCAATAGTAGCCTGATGAGTTGTTTCACCAGCAGCACCAGTGATAACGTAGCAACCAAACCCTTATCCTGCTGTAAACTTGATAGATTGCAGCTAGAGACACTGATTGTGAGGTCATTTTTAAGTGGGTTTGCTTTTTAACACATGTATGCATATCAACTTCCCCCTTTATATTACTCTATTTTATTGAGAAAGAGGGAAATACAAATATACATGGATATAATCCACAACCTGCATCTCCAGCCAGTGGTAACGTCCCGATCTTCAGTTTTGTATTCTCCAGACTCGGTACGCATATGGAAATCACTGTACACTGCGAAACTCGTTCTGGTTTTTCAAAATCCGTATAAGTCAAAACACGTAACTGGAACGTCCCTTTAGATATAAAGTAGAGGCAAAGCTTCGTCTTCAAAATACTTAATACACAAAGTTTACCGTTTATATCTTAATAAACAAATAAACTTTTCTCATGATAGTTCCTTACTATCAATTAACATACTAAGATTATTTGATTATATTGGGATATTGTGATATAATTTGATTATATTGTGATTATAATTGTGATTATGTTTGTCTTCTATAATGTGATTCTATTGATATACTATTGGGATTTTGGGATTATAGTGTGATCTGTGATCTCAGTGCTATATTAGTGTTCTCTGGGGCTCGCACTTCGAGCTTCCTCTTGGGACCTTTTTTGCTTCTCTTGTGCTCTTGTGATTCTATTGGTGCTTCTACCTGGGCTTACCTTCGGCTTCTCTTGGCTTTTTGTGGACTTCCCCTTGTGTCTTGGTGCTTCTCCTTGTATGCTTCTCCTCTGGCTTCCCTTCGGCTTCTCTTGGGTTTGTGCTTCTCATTTGGTTGCTCCTCTCTGCTTCTCTGCATCGTGCTCTCTGAGCTTCTCTTGGGTCTCGTTGTGGCTTTCTGGCACCCCACTTCCTTGGCTCTTTTTGGGCTTGTCTTTCTTGTGCTTGGCTCACCTTGTGCTTCTCTTGTCCTTCTCTTGTGCTTCTCCCTCTGCTTCTCTTGTGCTCTCTTGGGCGCTCTCCTGGGCTTCTCCTTGTGCTCCTTTGTGCCTTCCCCTCTTACTTCTTGTAGTTCTCCTGTCTTCTCTTGTGCTTCTCCTGGGCTTCCTCCTGTTCTTCTCTTGTGCTTCTCGCATGGTCCTGCTCTTTTCTCCTGTCATATTGTGATTGGGTCCCCGCCCAACGCCGTCCCCTTGCCTGTTTATGGTTCTGTACTGAACGCTTCCTCACTTCCCCCCCCACCTTCACCCATCGTGGTCCAACCTCCCTTCTTATACGGATTCTCCCACTCCGAAAAGTCCACCGAACCTACCCGCCGCCTTGGCGTCTCTGAACCCCCTGCCACTACTGTCTCCTGTTTAAACCCTGTTTTTGTGCAATCACGTTCTTTACCGCGCGGATTCTACAAGCCCGCCTCCGCTTCTGTTTCCGTCCCACTCCCTGTCCTGCGACCACGGACCCCCATCATCGGATCCCTTTGTACCACGCGCGTTGCGAAGATCTTGTTTTAAAGACTCTTTGCAGTTTTGTTGGCCCCTGAACAAATAGTCTACTATGAGAATGTTTTCAAGAAGATTGTTAACTATCATTGGGCAGAGCTCTATTTTACCAGTGGGCCCGTAGAGTCGAGTACCCAATGGCATGGAGTTGCAGGGCACCTGTCAACTCATTTCCTTTGTTGATCGCCCAATCATTGCTTTCAAAAACTCTGCCCCTCTTTACTTGTATATCTCAAACACGTTAAGACCCGTCATTTCCGTAAGTGGGAATAGCGTCTCTGTAATTGTCCTTCCATTTATGAAAGTCAACACCAGCCTATGATGAATTTCGAAAACAAACGCACGATTCCCGTTTGAATAAGGTTGCGGTTGGAACATATTATGGGTATAACTTACCGCGTTTTCCTCCCGACTGGGCCGAATCTCCTTTATTCCTGAATAAACCAATAAAGGTCCTGGGTTGGATTGTCTGTAGGGTCATCTGGGAAGGCGACACTTAAACCCTCAGGGTAATTTTATTGGTGGAGAATCATAAAATGTCTTAGGTATGTCCCCACCATAAATAAACCCAGGTCAATGTCTCCAGGTGCTCTATTATCCACATAAAGTTATTGTTGTCTTATTCACTTTAAACAGTTATAATAGAATAATCAATGCACATATCAATGGTACAATACCTGTTACTTAAAGAGATGGGGTCCAGATCCACATGGAACCACCATCTATCCCAATACATCCGAACGTTCCAAATCCAAACCCAGCAGATCGTCAGGATATTTAGGACATTTGGGGCGTATTTTTGAGGCTTAGTCCAAGTATAATTTATTTCGAGGGTTACTGCATATATGATGTTACTTTTGGTAACCCTCAAAAGTAACCCCTTGAACTTTCGATAACCCTTGAAATACAATCAAAACTTGAAAGTAGTCCTCCAATCAGATATTTCTCTCAAGGGGGTTTTTTTCGAATGTTCAAGTATTCTTTCGGGGTTACCGATGTATGAGGTCCATTTTGGTTAAAATCCGTTCTGGACCCTCGAAAGTACGTTCTGTTTGAATCTTTGGGTTTTCCCGACTCCGTAAATCTGAAAAACGAACTAACTTCTGGTACATCTCTAAACTTGTTCAGCAGGTAAATCTAGACGGCCTGTTTACAGATGCAGCCCATGACCGTGACCAAGACACAATCAAAAAAAATGTAGGCATTGACTCCCCGTTTTACATTACAAATCACATCGATTATTATATTTTCTTCCATTCACCAGGGTTTATAAATCCCTACAACTAGGCCATAGTGAAGTGCTGTCACGTTTCTAGTTTGTTCTTTAATTAAAAAAACCATGTTCTACCCCTGGGACCTGGTTGCCCTGTATCTCCTGACAAAGGTATAAAAGAGGGAAAATATATTAGTACTGAGATGTTTTATTTTATTTTCCTGAAAGTTTAAGCTTTAAAGGTGTTACGTCAAGCACTCACTAGTTTCTAACACTGCTCGTCCGGTTGCATTTCATTCTAATTTAAAAGGAAACTCAACATGTAAGGCAGCCCATGTTTTTTTTAAAGTGACAGCCTTGCTGGTGGGCTACTGGTTCTCCCCCGATCTCTTGTTATGATTCTTCTATTGTTGTGCCTCAATTTTCAGAAAGAGCGTCATCTTCAATCCTGGGGAGTCCCTACCTTTAATTCCATGGTTCCTGGTATCCTGAATCTCCTGGCAAAATAATGACTTGTTTTTCAAGTCATGTATGTATTATATACAATGTCATTTCCTGATCCATCCAATAACATTGCCCATTGCTATGGACTTTATTCATGATGCATTTGCGTGTTTTGTGTTATTAAATTACGAATCAACTGTAAGCTCTTGGGGTCATGTCAAATTATATGTTATATAAAAAAACGTGATAACATACAACATTCTGTCTTAGAACAAGTTGTTTCCTAACCGTAAACGCTATATCATAGTTACTCGTATAAACGGGGTTACTTTTGGTCCCATCTTCCTATTATCCATACCGGTGATCCGTTTGTCACCTGCAAAAACAACACACAGCATTGGATTATTTCCTTCCTTTGATATGTTAAATTATTTTGGAGTACATATGGGCAACCGTTAACAGCTCAGCGGTGGTATATCACTGGCCATTATAGGAACAAACTTAACACTGTAAAAAGTTTTATTTTATTTGGTGCCCTGGAAAGGCCCAGTGCGATTAATCTGCCCATTTAGAAACCAGATGGCAGCCCACATTTAAAGGGCATTTAACCGAAAAATAGTTATTTTTCAATTGGGGGGGGGGGGGCCATAACTGAACTATATTCTTCCAAACCATCACTGTATCCTTTTTTGTTGTCTGCCCCTATTTTCTTTAGATATCCAATCTAAAGAACAAATGGCAATGCCATATTGAAGGTACATTCCTACCCAGTTTAGAAACAAGATGGCAGCCACATTAAAGGGCATTTATGACCGAAAAATATTTTAATTCAATTGACCATAACCTGGAACTATAATTCTTCTCTTCCCACACCACTATATCGTGTTTTTTGATCTGCCCCCTATTTCTTTAGATATCCTTCTGAAAACGTCTTAATTTCAGCTGTCAATCAAGTTTCCTTGCTCTCAAAACTATTCTTCTGTGAGTAGTTTTACTGTATCCTGGAATGGTGACGAGGATTTGACAGTGGAATGCTGTATGCTGTGTGTCAGCTTGACAGTTGGTGTGTTGGGGGACAAAGTTCAGGTTCAAGATAGAAGTGGGAGTGCGTTAAAAGAGGAGGGGATATACTGCTTCCTAAACAAAAGTGTGCTAGATCTTGAAGGCATGCAGCAACACATCAATAATGTTAAGTGCCACTTAACATGTATTCAATTATAATTTAAATACAAAGTCATTTTTTCAGTAACGTGTCCCTTTAATGTAACCTCTACCCATGTTAGGAACGAGATGGCAGACATATTAATGTAACATTCTACCCTATGTGTAGAAACAGATGGCAGCCATATTTAATGTAACAGTCACCCAGTTTTAGAACAAGATGGCAGCCATTTACTGTAACCTTCTACCTCTACGTGTTAAGAAACAAGAGAAGCCATATTTAAGGTAACTTCTAACCCAGTGTTAGAAACAAATGGCAGCATATTTAAGGTAACAGTCTAACCCGTGGTTAAAAACAAGATGGCAGCCAATTTAAATGTAACATTCAACCCAGTGTTAAAACAGATGGCAGCCATATTTAATTTACATTCTACCATTTTAGAAACAAGATGGCAACATATTTAATGTAACATTCCTACCCGTCTGTAGAACCAAATGGGCAGCCCTATTTAATGTAACCTTCTACCCAGTGTTAAAAACAAGATGGCAGCCAATTTAATGTAACTTCAACCGCATTGTTAGAACGATTGCAGCCATATTTAATAGTAACATTCTACCTATTATTAGAAACAGATGCAGACTATTTAAGTAACCTTTTAACCCTGTTGAAACAAGATGGCAGCCATATTATGTAACCTTCTACCCAGTGTTAGAAACCAGATGGCAGCATATTTAAATGTAACATTCTACCCAGTTTAGAAACATGTCAGCCTAGTTAAGGTAACGTCTAACCTCCATGTAGCAAACAAGATGGCAGCCATATTAATTACCTTCTACCCAGTGGTAGAAACCAGATGGCAGCCATTTTAATGTACGTTCTAACCCAGTGTTAGACACAAGATGGCAGCCAATTTTATGTAACGTTCTACCTCGTGTTAAAAAACAGATGCAGCAAGACCCATATTTAATGTACATTCTCCACAGTGTTAGAACAAGATTGGCAGCCATATTTAATGTAACCGTCTACCTATGTTAGAAACAGAGTGGCGCCAATTTAAGTGTAACCTTCTTACCTATTGTGAAACAAGATGACAGCCATATTTAATGTAACTTCTACCCATGTGTTAGAAACCAAGATGGCAGCCATATTTAATGTAACCTTCTAAACCTATTGTTAGAAACAGATGGCAGACATATTTAATGTAACATTCTACCCATGTTTTTAGAAACAGATGGCGCCATGATTTAATTAACATTCTAACCTTTTGTTAGAAACAAGTGGCCAGCCATATTTAATGTAACATCTCACCCGTGTTAGAACACAAGATGGCAGCCACCATCATTTATGTAACCGTCTGCCTATTGTTTGAAACAAGATGGCAGCCATATTTAATTAACATTCTCCTATTTGAAAAGATGGCAGTCCGATATTTAAATGTAACATTCTAACCCAGTGTTAAAAACACGATGGCAGCCATATTTAATGTAACCTTCTACCTATTGTTTAGAACAAGTGCAGCCATATTATGTACCTTTCTACCCAGTGGTTAGAAACAAGATGGCAGCCATATTAATGGTAACCTTCTACCCAGTTTAGAAACCAAATGCAGCCAGTATTAATGTAACATTCTACCCAGTTTAGAAAACAAGAGGCAGCCAATTTAATGTACCCTCTACTACCCGTGTTAGAAACAAGATGACAAGCCATATTTAATGTAACCTTCTACCCTAAACGTGTTAAACAAGATGCAGCCATATTTAATGTCAACATTCTACCAGTGTTAGAAACAGATGACAGCCATATTTAATGTAACCTTCTACCAGTGTTAGAAACGAGATGGCACCATATTTGACATGTAACGTTCTCCCAGTGTTAGAAACAGATGGCAGCCAATTTAATGTAACCTTCTCCTATTGTTAAAACGATGGCAGCCATATTTAATGTACCTTCTATCCGTGTGAAACAAGATGGCAGCCATATTTTAATTGTCATCGTTTTACCCAGTGTTTAGAAACCAGATGGCAGCCATATTTAATGTAACCTTCTACTTTGTTAGAACAAGATGGCAGCCTATTTAATGTAATCTTCTACCCGTGTTATAAACAAGATGCAGCCATATTTAATGTAACCTTCTACCTCTTGTTTAGAACAAGATGGCAGCCATATTTAATGTAACTTCTAACCCCATTGTTAGAAACAAGATGGCAGCCATAATGTAATGTAACAATCTATCCTACCCAGTGTTAGAAACAAGATGGCAGCCATATTTAATGTAACATTCTACCCTAGTGTTAGAACACAGATGGCACCATATTTAATGTAACATTCTCCCCTTAACAGTGGTAGAACAAGATTGCAGCCATATTTATATGTAACGTCTAACTCCAGTGTTGAAACAGATGACTGGACAGCCATATTTTAAGGTAACATTCTACCCCATGTGTTAGAAACAATGATGGCGGCATTTTCAGCAACTGGGGGGGCCAAAATTGCCATAAAACAATGAAAGACTACCCAAGTCTATCTTCACCCTCATAGGACTCTGGACCTTTTCTTTCACTACCCTGCCCCAATCTCTTCTTTATTATTATTATTTTATATTTCATTAAAAACATTTAACCACCCTCTATCCCCTGTGGCTCCTCGTCTCGTTTTGTCCCAATGGTTGGACTAACCCTGGGCAAGACTTGAAAATGCCAACTTGGCTTCCCCCCAACCACTATCTTCATATCTGCAAAGCAACACAATATCCAACAGTTAGGGGCCATTAATGTGACCCTTGTAAGGAGAAGTAAAACTGAAGTGTGAATGATCCTAATGAAATGTATAACTCCTTCAATATCTGCTCACTGTTTCCAGTGAAACAAACAGCATTGTGGTTAAACCATCAGTCACTGACAGGTTTCTGTCATTCAACTGGTTCTGTAGGCTCTTCTGGCTCCTTCCTAATGGTAACAATTGGTTTTCTCTCCTGCTCAGTCTTGGTTACAGAGAGACATAGGCATGTCCCCAGTAGGTAATTATAGCTCTGTCAATAGGCAGTTTGTAATAACATAATATTACAGGCAGTTTATCATAACTTATAATATTACATGTAGTTAGTATAACATTATATCACAGGCAATTAATAATAGCATAAAATATTACTGGCAGTTAATAATAGCATTATATTAATTACAGGCAGTTAGTAATAACATTATAATATTACAGGCAGTAAGTAAAAATAATAATAATATTACAGGCAGTTAGCGCTACCAATGCACAGCTCGCGACAGGATTTTTGCAATGTGGGGCTGTGTGTGATAAGCTATATGAGGCTGTGATTCTGTAACCCATCAGTGCTCTGGAACGAATTTGATATGGTCAAAAAGTCATGCAGCTGCGTTCCATTAACGGACCAGAGTGCAATAAATTTCTCAATCACAACTACCTGCACTCGTTTCCCGTGATTATTAACCACTTAGTAACCGTTAAATACATTGCACTCTGATACCATGTGATGTTATTAATATAGCACACATTAGTACTAGCGAAGTAGAATCAAGATCAGAGTGCGAAACGCGTTCCAACACAATCACACAAGTGGGACCAACCCTTAGTAATCTGACTACGTAACACAATGCAATGTCATTAGAAAATAACTAATTAAAAACAATAGTGTGATAATATCTACATATCTAACCCTATTAAACTATACGATAAACCTTATATAATAATCTACACATATCTAACCTATATTAACTATACAATAAACCTTATATAGTAATCTACATATCTACTATCCTTACTATACAATAAACCTAATAAATATATATAATCTACCTATCTCACCTATATTAACTATACGATAAACCTTATATAATAATCTACATATCTAACCTATATTAACTATACAATAACCCTTATATAATAATCTACATATCTAACCTATTTACTTTAAATATATACAACAACCTTAATATAATGACTCTACATATCTAACCTATATTAACTATACAATAAACCTTATATAATAATCTACATATCTAAACCTATATTAACTATACAAAACCTTATATAATAATCTACATATCTAACCTATATTAACTATACATAAACTAATATAATATATAATAATTACCATCTAAAACCTATATACATAGACAATAAACTATATAATAATCTACATACTAACCTATATTAACTATAACAATAAAACTATATAAATCATAATCTCATATCTAACCTATATTAACTATCAATAAACCTTATATAATAATCTACATATCTACCTATATTAACTATACAATAAACCTTATATATAATAATAATCTACATATCTAACCTATATTACTATACAATAAAACCTTATAATAATCTACATATCTAACCCCCTATATTAACTATACAATAAAACTAATATATAATCTACATATCTAACCTATATTAAGGCTTGTCCAACCCGAAAATTTTTTTTTAATAATTGTCCCCCCTGGGCTCCACCCCCAACCCGCTATAATTTTTTTTTTTTAAAAGCCCCCCAACTCTACTTATTACCTCCCCTCGATCCTCCGCCGCCTCCCGGCCCTCCTGCTTGCAAGGAAATGCAGCAGAGGGGCGGGACCGGCTCCAGCGTCTGTGATTGGCTGAGCGCAGCCACTCACAGCGCGGGCTGCCCGGCAGCTCACTTCGCCGGAGGAAAGAGGAGAGGTAAGTAAGATTTTGGGGACTTTCTAAAAAAAAAAATACGGCTTGGGGCTGGGGAACATTGGGGAGCCACAAATATTATGGGGGATTGGAGCTAGGGGGAGGGATAGTAACGCATGAGGCTGAAGGTGTAGTTCGAGGGAGGGGGAGGGAGTGTGGGATGGTCGGGGCGAGCATGCTTGCATTACCATGTGAAACAATCTCCTGAGGCCAGCCACCTCAGGCATTGTCCTATATGGACTCTGCCCTAGACCTCCTTGGTAGTCCATTTTTGGACTTTGCGGGGGGATCGACAGAGCAACCTATGGAGCTGTGGGATGTGAGAGGTAGGATTAAACTAAACACCTACAAACTTGTGTGGGCCAGTAGTTGTTTGGGGGATTAATAAGTTTTGGGGGGTGGACATGCCCTTTAAACTATACATAAACCTTATATAAACTAACATATCTACCCTATATGACTATGACAATAAAACTAATATAATATATAATACATCTACTATCTAACATATCTAACCTTACAATAACCTTATATAATATATATAATCTACATATCTAACCTATATTAACTATAACAATAACCTTATATAATATTATAATAATCTTACATATCTAGCCATATTAACTATACAGCTAAACCTTATATAATATATAATAACTAACATATCTCACCTATATTACTATACATAAACCTTATATAATTATATAATATCTACTATCTGAACCTATATACTATACAATAAAACCTTATATAATATAGAATAATCTACATATCTAACCATATTACCCTATAATTACTATACAATAAACCCTTATTAAATATATAATCTACATATCAAACCTTGTTAACTATACATAAAACTAATATAATATATAGATTAATCTGCATATCAAACTCTATATTACTATCAATCAACCTTTATAATATATAATAAATCTGCTATCTAACCTATATTAACTATACAAGAAACCCTTATATAATCTATCATAATCTGCATATCTAACCTAATATTCTATGCAATAAACACTAATATAATATATAATAATCTACATACTAAACACTTATTTACGATACACATAACTTATATAATAATCTAAACTATCTCCAACCCATTAACTATACAATAAACTTATCTGCAATAATCTTACCCAATTCTAACCTATATTAACTTACAATAAACTAATAATATATAATAACTATCTATCTACCTATATTATCTATAAACAATAAACCTTATATAATAATCTACATTCTACCTAATTAACTATAACAATTAAAACTAATATAAAGTTATATAATGCTCCAATCTACCATATTAACTATAAGCAATAACACCTTTATATAATCTACTATCTAACCTATATTAAACTATAATCAATAAAACTAATATATTATCTAAATAATCTTACATGTCTACCACTATTCAACCTAACACATAACCTTATATAATCTATAATAATCTACATATCTACCTATATTAACTATACACAGAAAACTAATATAATATATATAGATCTACATATGGAACCACTATTAACTATCAATAAACAAATATATATTCAATAATCTGCATATCTAACCTATATTACCTATACAGCACTAAACCTTATATAAAATATATAATAGACTCTCATATCTAACCTTATGGAACTATAGCAATAAACCTTATAATATATAATATAATTGAATCGTACATTATCTACCTAATAGAATCAACTATCAATAAGAACTACTATATATTATAGAGCTCTACATATCTAACCTATATATAACAATAAAAACTAATATAATATATAATAATCTGCTACTCT
>CM033476.1:110950660-111012787 GCA_019447015.1 Hymenochirus boettgeri | reverse complement strand
CTTGTTTCTAACACTGGTAGTAGATGGTACCTTAAATATGGCTGCCATCTTGTTTAACACTGGGTAGAAGGTTACATTAAATATGCTGCCATCTTGTTCTAATAATAGGTAGAATGTTACATTAAATATGGCTGCCATCTTGTTCTAAACATAGGTTAGAATGTTACATTAAATATGGCTGCCACTTGTTTCTAAACTGGGTAGAAAGAATGTTACATAATGGCTGCCATCTTGTTTCTAACACTGGGTAGAATGTTACATTAAATATGTCTGCCATCTTGTTTCTAACAATAGGTAGAATGTTAAATTAAATATGGCTGCACATCTTGTTTATACAAAACCTGCGTGGTAGAAGATTACAATTAAATATGGCTGCCATCTTGTTCTAACAAAGGTAGAAGGTTACATAAATATGGCTGCCATCTTGTTTCTAACACGGGTAGAAGGTTACATTAAATATGCTGCCATTTTGTTCTAACAACTTGTTAGAAGTTACATTAAATATGGCTGCCATCGGTTTCTAACAATAGGAGAAGGTTACATTAAATTAGGCTGCCATCTTGTTTCTAACACTGGGTAGAACGATACATAAATATGGCTGCCATTCGTTCTAACACTGGGTAGAAGGTTACATCTAAATATGGCTGTACTATCTTGTTTCTAACACGGGATAGAATGTTACATTAAATATGGCTGCCATCTTGTTCTAACACTGGGTAGAAGGTTGCATAAATATGGCTTGTATCTTGTTTCTAACACTGGGTAGAAAGGGTACATTAAATGTGGCTGCCATCTTGTTCTAACAATGGGTAGATGTACATTAAGCTGGTGCATCTGTTTCTAAAACTGGGTAGAAGTTACATTAAATATGGCTGCCATCTTGTTCTAACACTGGGTAGAACGTTACATAAATATGGCTGCCATTGTTTCTAACAATAGGTAGAAGGTTCATTAAATATGGCTGCCATCCTGTTTTTAACACTGGGTAGAATGTACATTTAACATATGGCTGCCAGTCTGTTTGGCACAACAATAGGTAGAAGGTTACATTAAATATGGCTGCCATTTGTTTCTAACAATAGGCAGAGGTTACATTAAAGATGGGGGTGTGCTGCCATCTGTTCTAACACTGGGTTAGCATGGTTTACATTAAATATGGCTGGCCATCTTGTTTCTAACAAAGGTAGAATGTTAATTAAATATGGCTGCCATCTGTTTCTAACACTGGGTAGAAGTTACATTAAATATGTCTGCCATCTTGTTCTAACAATAGGTAGAAGGTTACTTAAATATGGCTGCCATCTTGGTTTCTAACATGGGTGAGAACGTTACATAAATATGGCTGTCATCTTGTTTCTACAATAGGTAGAAGGTTACCTTAATATGGCTGCAATCTGGTTTCTAACAATAGGTAGAAGGTTACATAAATATGGCTGCATCTTGTTCTAACACTGGGTAGAATGTACATAAATATGGCTGCCAATCTTGTTTTTTAACACTGGGTAGAACGTTACATAAAATATGGCTGCCATTTGTCTAACACTGGGTTAGAACGTACATTAAAATATGGCTGCCATTGGTTTCTACACTGGGTGAACGGTTACATTAAATAGGGCTGCATCTTGTTTCTAACACTGGGTAGAACGTTACTTAAATATGGCTGCCATCTGTTTCTAACACTGGGTAGAATGTTACATTAAATATGGCTGCCATCTTGTTTCTAACACTGGGTAGAAGGTTACATTAAAATGGCTGCCTCTTGTTTCAAACACTGGGTAAAAGGTTACTTTAAATAGTCTGCCATCTTGTTTCTAAATAATAGGTAGAATGTTACATTAAATATGGCTTGCAATCGTTTCTAACATCTGGGTTGAAGGTTACATTAAATTTGGTGCCATCTTGTTTCTAACACTGGGTAGAAGGTTACATTAAATATGGCTGCCATCTTGTTTCTAACACTGGGTAGAATGTTACATTAAATATGTCTGCCATCTTGTTTCTAACAATAGGTAGAATGTTAAATTAAATATGGCTGCCATCTTGTTTATAACACTGGGTTGAATGTTACATTAAATATGGCTGCCATCTTGTTTTTAACACTGGGTAGACTGTTACCTTAAATATGGCTGCCATCTTGTTTCTAACACTGGGTAGAATGTTACCTTAAATATGGCTGCCATCTTGTTTCTAACACTGGGGTAGAAGTTCATTAAATATGGCTGCCATCTTGTTGCTAAAACTGGGTTGAATGTTCATTAAATATGTGCCATCTGTTTCTACCATAGGTAGATGTTCATTATATGTCTGCCATCTCGTTCCTAACACTGGGTAGAAGGTTACATTAAAGGGACACTATACTGAAAAAATGACTTTGCCTCATCTTAATCTATAATTGAATACATGTAAGTGGCACTAACATTATTTGCATGTGTGCTGCATGCCTTCAATCTAGCACACATTTTGTTAGGAGCAGTATATCCCCTCCCTCTTTAACCACTCCCACTTTATCTGACCTGACTTTTCCCCCACACACCAACTGTCAAGCTGCACACAGCATACAGCATTCCACTGTCAATCTCGTCACCATTCCCGTACAGTAAAACTACTCACAGAAGAATAGTTTTTGAGAGCAGGAACTTGATGACAGCTGAAAATTTAAGACGTTTTAGAATGGATATCTACAAGAAATAGGGGGCAGATCAACAAAACACGATATAGTGGTGATGGGAAGAATTATAGTTTCCAGTTATGGTCAATTGAAATAAAATATTTTTCGGTATAAATGCCCTTTAAATGTGGCTGCCATCTGTTTCTAACACTGGGTAGAATGTTACCTTAAATATGGCTGCCATCTTGTTCTCTTAGATTGGAATCTAAAGAATAGGGGGCAGATCAACAAAAAGGATACAGTGATGGTTGGGAAGAATATGAGTTCCAGTTATGGCCAATTGAAAATAACCTATTTTTCGGTATAAATGCCCTTTAATGGTGGCTGCCATTGTTTCTAACACTGGGCGAGATTATCGCAATGGGCCTTTCCAGGGCACCAAATAAAATAAAACTGTTACAGTGTTAAGTTTGTTCCTTAATGGCCAGTGATATACCACCCTGAGCTGTTAAGGTTGCCCATATGTACTCAAATAATTTAACATTATTCAAAGGAAGGAAATAAATCAATGCTGTGGTTTGTTTTCTGCAGGTGAAAAAGGATCCCCGGTATAATAGGAAAGATGGGACCAAAAGGTAACCCCCGGTTTATTACGAGTAACTATGATTATAGCGTTTACGTTAGGAAACACTTGTCTAAGCAGAATGTTGGTTATTGTTTATCAGTTTTTTTATATAACATATTAATTCTGGCACTGACCCCAAGAGCTTACAGTCTGATTCGAATTTATACTATACACAAAACACGCAAATGCACATGAATAAGTCAATAGACAATGGGCAATGTTATTGGATGGATCAGGAAACATTGTATAATACATACATATGAATAACAAGTCATATCTTTGCCAGGAGATTCAGGATCACCAGGAACCCATGGAATTAAAGGTAGGACTCCCCAGGATTGAAGATGAGTCTCTGCAAAATTGAGGCAACAATAGAAGAATATAACAGAGATCGGGAACCAGTACGTCACACCAGCAAGGCTGTCACTTAAAAAAAACATGGCTGGCCTTACATGTTGAGTTTCCTTTTAAATTAGAATGAAATGCAACCAGAAGTTGTTAGGAACTAGGAGTTGACTGCTAACAACCTTAAACGTTAAAACTTGTCAGGAAAATAAAATAAAACATCTCAGTCTAATATATTTTCCCTCCTTTTATACTTTGTCAGGAGATACAGGGCAACCAGGGTCCCAGGGGAGTAAAGGTAATTAAAGAAAAACTAGAAACGTGACAAGGCCTTCCTATGGCCTAGTTTGTAGATTATAAACCCTGGTGAATGGAAGAAAATATTAAATAATCGATTGTGATTCTGTAACTGTAAAACCGGTCATGTCCTACATTTTGTTTTGATGTGTCTCTTGGGTTCCACGGGCATGGCTGCCATCTTAAACATGGCGTCTAGATTTCCTGCGAAACGTTTAGAGATGTCCGAAAGTTTAGTTCCGTTTCAGATTTACGGAGTCGGGAAAACCCAAAGATTCAAAACAGAACGTACTTTCGAGGGTCCAGAACGTGATTTAACCAAAAGACCTCATACATTCGGTAACCCTCGAAAAAATACTTGAACATTCGATAAAACCTTGAAAATTGATTGGAGGACTACTTTCAAGTTTTGATTGTATTTCAAGGGTTATCGAAAGGCAAGGGTACTTTTGAGGGTTACCAAAAGTAACATCATATACAGTAACCCTCGAAATAACATTATACTTTGGATAAGCCTCAGAAATACGCCCCAATGTCCAAATCTGAACGATCTGCTTGGTTTCGGATGGAACGTTCGGTATTTGGACTCGAGGGGTTCCATGTTGGAATCTGGACCCCATCTCTAGTAACAGTATTGTACCATGATGCATGTGATATATTTATTATAACTTTAAAGTGAATAAGACACAATAATCTTTATGGTGATAATAGAGTCACCTGGGTAGACATTGACCTGGGTTTATTTTATGGTGGGACATTGACCTAAGAATTTTATGATTCTCACCAATAAAAATTACCCTGAGGTTTAAGTGTCTCCTTCCCAGATGACCCTACGACCAATCCAACCCAGTACCTTTTATTGTTTATTCAGGAAGTAAAGGAGATTCGGCCAGTTACGGAGGAACCGGTAAGTTATTACCATCAATCTGTTCCAACCGCAACTTATTCATAGGGAATCGTGCGTCTGTTTTCTGAAATTCATCAATTAGGCTGGTGTTGACTTTCATAAATGGAAGGCACAATTTACAGAGACGCTATTCCTTACGGAAATGAGGTCTTAACTGTTTGAGATATTACAAGTAAGAGGGTGCAGAATGTTTTTGAAAAAGCCAATATTGGGCGATCAACAAGGAAATGAGATTGACGGTGCCCTGCAACCTCCATAGCCATTGGGTTACCGACCTACTGTGCCCACGGTAAATAGAGCTCTGCCAATGATAGTTAACAATCTTCTTGAAACATTCTCATAGATCTATTTTGTTCAGGGGCAAAAAACTGCAAAGACGTCTAAAACAAGATCTCCCTAAACGACTTGGTACAATATTTACCCTGATGGGGTCCGGGGTCGCAGTACAGTGATGTGTGACTTGGAAACAGAAAGCGGAGGCTGGGTTGTAAGTAATCCCTCGTTAAATAACTGATTGCACAAAAACATTTTAAACATGAGACATATTGGCAGGTTTTTCAGAGACGCCAAGCGGTTTCGGTGGATTTTTACCGGGATGGATTCCTATAAGAAGGGATTTGGTACCACGATGGGTGAATTTTGGTGGGGAATGAAGAATCTTCATACATTAACCAAAACAGGCAAGTGACATTCTTGTCTCTGGACCCACATCAATATACAGGGAAAAAAACCAATAACACAAGGAATCAACGTAGAAAGCCCAAAAGTCACAAAGAAGATAACACAAACCACCAATAAGTAAAATGAAAAGGTCACAAGAGCACAATCGAAGCCCAAACCCAAAACACAAAATACAAGAAAATCACAAGTAGAAACAAAAACACAATACACAATAGCACAAAATAAACAAAAGCCCAAAAATAAGCCTCAAAATTCCCAAAACATCAACAACCACTATAGAGAATCAGATAATCACAATCACAATAAACACAAACCCAAAAACAAGAAGCCCAAAACACAAGAAAACCAAATCTCAAAATCCACAAACAAAGAACCAATTAACCCATAAACACCATAGAATCACAAAGCACAAAAATCACAAAATCCCAAAGGAATCATGGGACAGGAGAATCACAATAAAGCATAGATCACAAACACAATATAATCCAAAATCAAAAATCCATAATCAATTATAAATATCACAATAATCCAAATATAATTATATCACATATCACAATATAATCACAATAACTTTTATGTTAATGATAGTAAGAGAACACATAGAAAAGTTTATTTTGTTTATTAAATATAAAACGGTAACTTTGTGTATTAAGATATTTGAGAGAAGTTTGTCCTCTACTTTATATCTTAAAGGGACGTTCCAGTTACGTGTTGACTTTACGATTTTGAAAACCAGAGAGTTTCGCAGTGTACAGTGATTTCCATATTGCGTCCGAGTCTGAGAAATACAAACTGAAGATCGGACGTACACTGCTGGAGATGCAGGTTGGTGGATTATATCCCATTTATATTGTATTTCCCTCTTTCTCAATATAAATAGAGTAATATTAAAGGGGAAGTTGAGACGATATGCATACATGTGTTAAAAAGAGCAAACCCCTACCTTAAAAATGACTCCACAATCAGTCCTAGCTGCAATCTATCAAATTTACAGCGTGATAAGGGTTGGTTGCTACTGCTTTCACTGTGTGCTGTGACATCATCAGCTACTATTGGTCTAACCCCTCATCACTGGCCTGAGCATGCCCACTTGTGTCCTATGATCACAGAGATGCCACATCATCAGCTACATCAAGTCCCCACCAAAAATTATTAATGATTTTTAAGCTATCAACAAGCTTGTAAGGTGTTTCATAGACAATAGAGATGAAGGAATCTGCAGTTTTCGTTCCAACACCGTTTCCGAAAATCTGATTCAAATCCAATTTAATAGGATTTTTTTATTTTTATTTTCATTTGAACAATAATGGGTTTTGGGGAAAGCGTCAGTACTGAATTGAAACCTGATAGTGATGGCCGAACTTCCAAAAGTTCGGTCTGTTTTCGAACTTTCGAACTATATGAAAAGTTGGAAAACGGACCCATTAAGTCAATGGGAGTCAAATAGTTAGAAGAAACACAATTAAAATATCAATGGTGATTAATGTAAATGGCTGTGGGACCTGGGAAATGGTCTGGGGAACATGTTCCAATATCCAGGACTTTTGAAAAAAAAATCGATTTTACTCTCATGCGCGTACTTTCGAGTTCTCGCGTTTAAACATTTAATAATTATCCACATGAACGACTCGTGGATGGAAAATTCAATATTAATTGCGTATTGGATAATAGACATTTTACTTGCGAATTCGATAATTCAATATTACTCGCTTATTGGTAAATAGACATTTTACTCGCAGGTCGATATTCGATAATTTACTGCATATTGGTTTAATAGACATTTTACTCACATATTCGAACATTCAATATTATTGAAAGTCCGGAAAATATCGAAAATCCGGGTCCAGGATAGTTTGAGAAGTCCGAGTCCGTTCAAACCCGAATAGTGTCGGCCGAACTCGGGTTCGAGTTGTCCATCTCTTTCACTAATAGGTGAAGGGAAGCACAGGGAATGCAGGCTGGTAACTAGCTTTAAAAAGATTGGTTTTTGGGGATGTGTCCGACTACAGAAGCAAACGTGAAATAAAATATTGCTAGCTTATAACTTTGGATTCACAGCAGCTAGGACATCTTCTAAGCTTGTTGAAAGGTACGAGAAAGCACGACACTCGTTTGGAGACTACAGTTCCCCTTTAAATCTCAAAAACCAATCTGGCCATGTTGGGTACTCCCTGATAAATAACACAACGTGCCTCTCTTTTTTACAGGTGATTCTCTAAAGTACCATAATGATCGTCCATCAGCACCAAGGACAAAGACAATGATGACTCTGGAAATAACTGTGCAATCATTTTCAAAGGTGCCTGGTGGTACGGAGATTGTATCATTCCAACCTGAACGGCCAATATCTGGGGGGGCCTCACAGCAGCTACGCCGAAGGAATTAACTGGAAGGAAGGGAAGGGCCATAACATTCGTACAAAGTCACAGAGATGAAATTCCGTCCCAAACAATAGGACCCATCCGAATCCAGAAGGGAATATAAGGAATTATATTCCTTAAATGCTGATCCAATACTTCCCTGAACACGCCCCACTGTGCCCCCCAAACATCACGCCCCCGTTCTAATAACACAATTGAGGTCAATGTAATGTACAGTTTGTAACCAATCAGAGGAATTATTATTCCTAGCCTTACATGAGTAAAATGTACAAAACTTTAACAAATAAAAAGAAATATATATACACCCAACTTCCAGTGTTTATTGCCTTTAGACTTTTGCTGTTTGCTGTTACTAATAGAGTGGTTTCATTCCGTTTTCAGATTCCCGGATCTCAGGAAAATCCCGAAGATCCGGAAATGAATGTAAGGAGCTATTCTCGATAATTTTCAAAATATCTTCGAAATGTTCGAAAATCCCGAAAATATGGTCGGGGACAACTTTTGAGTTTCCAATCGTATTTTTGAGGATTTTCGAACTTTTGAAAATTATCGAAAATAGCTTCGTACATTCGAAAATCTTTGAAAATTTGGGGTGGGAGAGTGGCTGACAGCACCAGATAGACACGACCGAAGACACATAGATAGATAGACAGAGACAGAAGACGACAGAAGACAGACAGACAGACAGACAGACAGACAGACAGACAGACAGACAGCAGACAGGACAGACAGACAGACAGACAGACAGACAATAGATAGATAGATAGATAGATAGATAGATAGATAGATAGATTGAGAGAGAGAGAGACAGATTGATATATAGTAGACAGACAGAGCAATAGATGGATAGATGGATAGATAGATAGATAGATAGATAGATAGATAATAGATAGATAGATGATAGATAGATAGATAGATAGATAGATAGATAGATACATACATACATACATACATAGATGATAGATGATAGATGATAGATAAATAGATAGATAGATAGAAACATACATAGATGACAGATGATAGATAGATAGATAGATATAGATAGATAGATGATAGATAGATGACAGATAGATAGATAGATAGATAGATAGATAGATGATAGATGATAGATGATAGATGATAGATGATAGATAGATAGATAGATCAGATAGCTAGCTAGCTAGAAAGATAGGATAAGGACAGGATAGATAGATAGATAGATAGATAGATAGATAGATAGATTAGATAGATAGATAGGTAGGTAGATAGATAGATAGATAGATACATAGATAGATGATAGATGGATGATAGATGGATAGATAGATAGATGGATAGATGGATAGATAGAGATGGATAGATAGTTAGATAGAAGATAGATAGATAGATAGATGATAGAGAAGATAGATAGATAGATGGATAGATAGTAGTAGATAGTTAGATAGATAGATGATAGATAGATATGATAGATAGATAGATGGAATAGATGAGTGAGATAGATGATAGATAGATAGATAGATGAGATGGATGGATAGATAGATAGATGATAGATAGATAGATAGATAGATGAGATAGATGATAGATAGATAGATAGATAGATAGATGATAGATATGATAGATAGATAGATAGATAGATGATAGATAGATAGAGATAGATTGATAGATAGATAGATGATAGATAGATAGATAGATTAGATAGATGTATCTATCTATCTATCTATCTATCTATCTATCCATCTATCCATCTATTGCTCTGTCTGTCTACTATATATCAATCTGTCTCTCTCTCTCTCTCTCTCTATCTATCTATCTATCTATCTATCTGTCTGTCTGTCTGTCTGTCTGTCTGTCTGTCTATCTATCTGTCTATCTGTGTCTGTGTCTATCTGTGTCTGTCAGCCACTCTCCCAAATTTTCAAAGATTTTTCGAATGTACGAAGCTATTTTCGATAATTTTCAAAAGTTCGAAAATCCTCAAAAATACGATTGGAAACTCAAAAGTTGTCCCCGACCGTATTTTCGGGGATTTTCGAACATTTCAAGATATTTTTGAAAATTATCGAGAATAGCTCCGTACATTCCATTTCCGGATCTTCGGGATTTTCCTGAGATCCGGGAATCTGAAAACGGAATGAAACCATCTCTATTAGTAACAGCAAAACAGCAAAAGTCTAAAGGCAATAAACACTGGAAAGTTGGGTGTATAATATTATTTCTTTTTATTTGTTAAAGTTTGTACATTTTACTCATGTAAGGCTAAGGAATAATAATTCCTCTGATTGGTTACAAACTGTACATTACATTGACCCAATTGTGGTTATTAGAACGGGGCGTGATGTTTGGGGGGCACAGTGGGGCGTGTTCAGGGAAGTATTGGATCAGCACGTTAAGGAATATAAATTCCTTTATATCCCTTCTGGATTCGGATGGTCCTATTGTTTGGGACGGAATTTCATCTCTGTGACTTTGTACGAATAGTTATGGCCCTTCCCTTCCTTCCAGTTAA
This sequence comes from Hymenochirus boettgeri, assembly GCA_019447015.1. NCBI lineage: Eukaryota > Metazoa > Chordata > Amphibia > Anura > Pipidae > Hymenochirus > Hymenochirus boettgeri. The sequence goes on along the minus strand of CM033476.1, from coordinate 111,002,461 downwards.
TTCCTTCGGCGTAGCTGCTGTGAGGCCCACCCAGATATTGGCCGTTCAGGTTGGAATGATGACAATCTCCGTACCACCAGGCACCTTTGAAAATGATTGCACAGTTATTTCCAGAGTCATCATTGTCTTTGTCCTTGGTGCTGAATGGACGATCATTATGGTACTTTAGAGAATCACCTGTAAAAAAGAGAGGCAAGTTGTGTTATTTATCAGGGAAGTACCCAACATGGCCAGATTGGTTTAGTTGAGATTTAAAGGGGAACTGTAGTCTCCATACGAGTGTCAAGTGCTTTCTCGTACCTTTCAAACAAGCTAAGAAAGATGTCTCTAGCTGCTGTGAATCCAAAGTTATAAGCATGCAATATTTTTATTCACGGTTTGCTTCTGGTATGACGGACACATCCCCAAAAACCAATCTTTTTTAAAGCTAGTTACCAGCCTGCATTCCCTGTGCTTCCCTTCACCTATTAGTGATAAGAGATGGACTAGAACTCGAACCCGAGTTCGAGCCGAACTATTCGGGTTTGAACGGACTCGGACTTCTCAAACTATCCTGGACCCGGATTTTCGATATTTTCCGGACTTTCAATAATTATTGAATGTTCGAATATGTGAGTAAAATGTCTATTAAACCAATATGCGAGTAAATATCGAATATCGAACCCGCGAGTAAAATGTCTATTATACCAATAAGCGAGTAAATATTGAATTATCGAATTCGCAAGTAAAATGTCTATTATACCAATACATGAGTAAATACCGAATAACGAATCCGCAAGTAAAATGTCTATTATACCAATACATGAGTAAATATTGAATTATCGAATTCGCAAGTAAAATGTCTATTATACCAATACGCGAGTAAATATTGAATTATCGAATTCGCAAGTAAAATGTCTATTATACCAATACGCGAGTAAATATTGAATTATCGAATTCGCAAGTAAAATGTCTATTATACCAATACATGAGTAAATATTGAATTATCGAACCCGCGAGTAAAATGTCTATTATACCAATAAGCGAGTAAATATTGAATTATCGAATTCGCAAGTAAAATGTCTATTATACCAATACGCGAGTAAATATTGAATTTTCCAATCCACGAGTCGTTCATGTGATAATTATTAAATGTTTGAACGCGAGAACTCGAAAGTAGCGCGCATGAGAGTAAAATCGATTTTTTTTCAAAAGTCCTGGATATTGGAACATGTTCCCCAGACCATTTCCCAGGTCCCACAGCCATTTACATTAAGTTACCATTGATATTTTAATTGTGTTTCATTCTAACTATTTGACTCCCATTGACTTTAATGGGTCCGTTTTCAAACTTTCCATATAGTTCGAAAGTTCGAAAACAGACCGAACTTTTGGAAGTTCGGCCATCACTATCAGGTTTCAATTCAGTACTGACGCTTTCCCAAAACCCATTATTGTTCAAATGAAAATAAAAACAAAAAAATCCTATTAAATTGGATTTGAATCAGATTTTCGGAAACGGTGTTGGAACGAAAACTGCAAGATTCCTTCATCTCTATTGTCTATGAACACCTTACAGGCTTGTTGATAGCTTTAAAAATCATTAATAATTTTTGGGTGGGACTTGATGTAGCTGATGATGTGGCATCTCTGTGCCAGCAGTAGGACACAAGTGGGCATGCTCAGGCCAGTGATGAGGGGTTAGACCAAAAGTAGCTGATGATGTCACAGCACACAGTGTAAGCAGTATCACCAACCCTTATACTGCTGTAATTTTTGATAGATTGCAGCTAGAGCATGATCGTGGAGTCATTTTTAAGGTAGGGGTTTGCTCTTTTTAACACATGTATGCATATCTCACTTCCCCTTTAATATTACTCTATTTTATTGATGAAAGAGGGAAATACAATTATAAATGGGATATAATCACCAACCTGCATCTCCAGCAGTGTACGTCCCGATCTTCAGTTTGTATTTCTCAGACTCGGACGCAATATGGAAATCACTGTACACTGCAAAACTCTTCTGGTTTTCAAAATCCGTAAAGTCAACACGTAACTGGAACGTCCCTTTAAGATATAAAGTACAGGAAAAGATTCTTCTCAAAATATCTTAATACACAAAGTTTACCGTTAATAAAGATAGATAAACTTTTCTCATGATAGTTCTCTTACCTGTTGCAATTAACATATAAAGATTATTGTGATTATATTGAGATATTGTTATAATAATGTGATTATATTGTGATTATAATGTGATTTTGTGATTATATTGTGATATTGTGATAATAATGTGATTATATTGTGAATATATTGTGATAATAATGTGATTATATTGAGATATTGTTATAATAATGTGATTATATTGTGATTATATTGTGATAATAATGTGATTATATTGTGATATTGTGATAATAATGTGATTATATTGTGATTATATTGTGATAATAATGTGATTATATTGTGATTATAATGTGATTATATTGGGATTTTGTGATTATATTGTGATTATATTGTGATTATATTGTGATAATAATGTGATTATATTGTGATATTGTGATAATAATGTGATTATATTGGGATTATATTGTGATAATAATGTGATTATATTGTGATTTTGTGATTATATTGTGATTATATTGTGATAATAATGTGATTATAATGGGATTATATTGTGATTATAATGTGATTATATTGTGATATTGGGATTATAATGGGATTATATTGTGATATTGTGAATTTAATATTATTATATTGTGATTATAATGTTATTATATTGTGATTATAATGGGATTATAATGTTATTATATTGGGATTATAATGGGATTATATTATGATCCTGTAATATTGATGTGGGTACAGAGACAAGAATAGTCACTTGCCTGTTTTGGTTAATGTATGAAGATTATCATTCCCCAACCAAAATTCACCCATCTGGTTACCAAATCCCTTCTTATAGGAATTCCAATCCCGGTAAAAATCCACCGAACCGTCTTGGCGTCTCTGAAAAACCTGCCAATATGTCTCATGTTTAAAATGTTTTTTGCGCAATCAGTTATTTAACGAGGCGTATTAACTTACAATCCAGCCTCCGCCGTCTGTTTCCAAGTCACACATCACTGGTATCGACCGGACCCCATCAGGGTAAATATTGTACCAGCCGTTTAGGGAAGATCCTTGTTTTAAGACGTCTTTGCAGTTTTTTGCCCCTGAACAAAATAGATCTATGAGAATGTTTCTAGAAGATTGTTAACTATCATTGGCAGAGCTCTATTTACCAGTGGGCACAGTGGGTCGGTACCCAATGGGCTATGGAGGTTGCAGGGCACCTGTCAATCTCATTTCCTTGTTGATCGCCCAATATTGGCTTTTTCAAAAAACATCTGCCCCCTCTTTACTTGTAATATCTCAAACAGTTACCGTAAGGGAATAGCGTCTCTGTAAATTGCCCTCCATTTATGAAAGTCAACACCAGCCTCATGGTGAATTTCAGAAAACAGACGCACGATTCCCTTATTGAATAAGGTTGCGGTTGGAACAGATTGATGGGTATAACTTACCGGTTCCTCCAGTACTGGCCGAATCTCCTTTACTTCCTGAATAAACAAAATAAAGGTACTGGGTTGGATTGGTCTGTAGGGTCATCTGAGAAGGAGACACTTAAATTATTGGTGAGAATCATAAAATTCTTAGGTCAATGTCCCACCATAAAATAAACCCAGGTCAATGTCTACCCAGGTGACTCTATTATCACCATAAAGATTATTGTGTCTTATTCACTTTAACAGTTATAAGAAATATCACATGCATCATGGTACAAATACTGTTACTAGAGATGGGGTCCAGATCCAACATGGAACCCCTCAGTCCCAGAAATCCGAACGTTCCATCCGAAACCAAGCAGATCGTTCAGATTTTGGGACCTTGGGGCGTATTTTCGAGGCTTATCCAAAGTATAATGTTATTTTCGAGGGTTACTGAATATATGATGTTACTTTTGGTAACCCTCAAAAGTACCCTTGAACTTTCGATAACCCTTGAAAATACAATCAGAAAATCGAAAGTAGTCTCCAATCATATTTTCAAGGTTTATCGAATGTTCAAAGTTATTTTCGAGGGTTACCGAATGTATGAGGTCATTTTGGTTAAAATACGTTCTGGACCCTCGAAAGTACGTTCTGTTTTGAATCTTTGGGTTTTTCCCGACTCCGTAAATCTGAAAACGGAACTAAACTTTCGGACATCTCTAACGGTTAGCAGGAAATCTAGACGGCCATGTTTAAAGATGGCAGCCATGACCGTGGAACCCAAGAGACACATCAAAACAAAATGTAGGACATTGACCGGTTTTAACAGTTACAGAATCACAATCGATTATTTAATATTTTCTTCCATTCACCAGGGTTTATAATCTACAAACTAGGCCATAGTGAAGTGCATTGTCACGTTGATAGTTTTTCTTTAATTACCTTTAATCCCCTGGGACCCTGGTTGCCCTGTATCTCCTGACAAAGTATAAAAGGAGGGAAAATAATATTAGACGTGAGATGTTTTATTTTATTTTTCCTGACAATTTTTAAGCTTTAAAGGTGTTAGATCAGTCAACTCACTAGTTCTAACAACTTCTGGTTGCATTTCATTCTAATTTAAAAGGAAACTCAACATGTAAGGGCAGCCATGTTTTTTTTAAAGTGACAGCCTTGATGGTGTGACGTACTGGTTCCCGATTCTCTGTTATATTTCTTCTATTGTTGCCTCAATTTTTCAAAGAGACGTCATCTTCAATCCTGGGGAGTCCTACCTTTAATTCCATGGGTTCCTGGTGATCCTGAATCTCCTGGCAAGAATAATGACTTGTTATTCAGTATGTATGTATTATACAATGTATTCCTGATCCATCCAATAACATTTGCCCATTGTCTATTGACTTCATTCATGTGCATTTGCGTGTGTGTGTATAGTAAAATTAGGAATCAGATTGTAAGCTCTTGGGGTCAGTGCCAGAATTAATATGTTATATAAAAAACTGATAAACAATAACGACATTCTGCTTAGAACAAGTGTTTCCTAAACGTAAACGCTATAATCATAGTTACTCGTAATAAACTGGGGTTACCTTTTGGTCCCATCTTTCCTATTATACCTGGGGATCCTTTTTCACCTGCAGAAAACAACACACAGCATGGATTTATTTCCTTCCTTTGAATAATTGTTAAATTATTTTGAGTACATGTGGGCAACCTTAACAGCTCAGGGTGGTATATCACTGTTTGTGCCCTGGAAAGGCCCAGTGCGATAATCTGCCCAGTGTTAGAAACAAGATGGCAGCCACATTTAAAGGGCATTTATACCGAAAAATAGGTTATTTTCAATTGGCCATAACTGAAAACTATAATTCTTCCCAACCACCACTGTATCCTTTTTTTGTTGATCTGTCCCCTATTTCTTTAGATATCCAATCTAAAGAAACAAGATGGCAGCCATATTTAAGGTAACATTCTACCCAGTGTTAGAAACAAGATGGCAGCCATATTTAAGGTAACATTCTAGCCAGTGTTAGAAACAAGATGGCAGCCATATTTAAGGTAACAGTCTACCCAGTGTTAGAAACAAGATGGCAGCCATATTTAAGGTAACGTTCTACCCAGTGTTAGAAACAAGATGGCGGCCATATTTAAGGTAACATTCTACCCAGTGTTAGAAACAAGATGGCAGACCAGTGATATAGTACTAGGGATGGTGTATATTACTACAATACAGACCAGTGATATAATACTAGGGATGGTGTATATTACTACAATACAGACCAGAGATATAGTACTAGGGATGGTGTATATTACTACAATACAGACCAGTGATATAGTACTAGGGATGGTGTATATTACTACAATACAGACCAGTGATATAGTACTAGGGATGGTGTATATTACTACAATACAGACCAGTATTATAGTACTAGGGTGGTGTATATTACTACAATAACAGCCAGTGATATAGTACTAGGGATGGTGTATATTACTACAATACAGACCAGTGATATAGTACTAGGGATGGTGGTATATTACTACAATACAGACCAGGATATAGTAAGGGATGGTGTATATTAATACAATACAGACCAGTGATATAGTACTAGGGATGGTGTATATTACTACAATACAGACCAGTGATATAATACTAGGGATGGTGTATATTACTACAATACAGACCAGTATTATAGTACTAGGGTAGTGTGATATTACTACAATACAGACCAGTGATATAATCTAGGGATGGTGTTATACTACAATACAGACCAGGATATAGTACTAGGGATGTGTATATACTACAATACAGACCAGTGATAAGACTAGGGATGGTGTATATTACTACAATACAGACCAGTGATATAAGTACTAGGGATGGTGTATATTACTACAATACAGACCAGTGATATAGTACTAGGGATGGTGTATATTACTACAATACAGACCAGTGATATAGTACTAGGGATGGTGTATGTTACTACAATACAGACCAGAGATATAGTACTAGGGATAGTGTATATTACTACAATACAGACCAGTGATACAGTACTAGGGATGGTGTATATTACTACAATACAGACCAGTGATATAGTACTAGGGATGGTGTATATTACTACCATACAGACCAGTATTATAGTAATAGGGAGGGGTATATTACTACAATACAGACCCGTGATATAGTAAGGGATGGTGTATATTACTACAATACAGACCAGTGATATAGTACTAGGGATGGTGTATATTACTACAATACAGACCAGTGATATAATAATAGGGATGGTTATATTACTACAATACAGACCAGTGATATAGTACTAGGGATGGTGTATATTACACAATACAGACCAGTGATATAGTACTAGGGATGGTGTATTTACTACAATACAGACCAGTGATTTAGTACTAGGGATGGTGTATATTACTACAATACAGACAGTGATAAGTCTAGGGATGTGTTTACACAATACAGACCAGTGATAGTACAGGGATGGTGATATTACTACAATACAGAACAGTGATATAGTATAGGGATGGTGTATATTACTACAATACAGACCAGTGATATAGTACTAGGGATGGGTGTTATAACTCACATACAGACCAGTGATATAGTACTGGATGGTGTATATTACTACAATACAGACCAGTGATATAGTACTAGGGATGTGTATATTACTACAATACAGACCAGTGATATGTACTAGGGATGGTGTATATTACACAATACAAGACCAGTGATAAGTACTAGGGATGGGTATATTACTACAATACAGACCAGTGATAGTACTAGGGATGGTTATATTACTACAATACAGACCAGTGATATAGTACTAGGGATGGTGTATATTACTACAATACAGACCAGTGATATAGTAATGGGATGGTGTATATTACTACAATACAGACCAGTGATATAGTACTAGGGATGGATGTATATACTACAATACAGACCCGTGATATAGTTCTAGGGATGGTTATATTACTACAATACAGACCAGTGATATAGTACTAGGGATGGGTGTATATTACTACAATACAGACCAGTGATATAGTACTAGGGATGGTGTATATTACTACAATACAGACCAGTGATATAATACTAGGGATGGTTATATTACTACAATACAGACCAGTGATATAGTAAGGGATGGTGTATATTACTACAATACAGACCAGTGATATAGTACTAGGGATGGTGTATATTACTACAATACAGACCAGTGATATAGTACTAGGGATGGTGTATATTACTACAATACAGACCAGTGATATAATACTAGGGATGGTGTATATTACTACAATACAGACCAGTGATATAATACTAGGGATGGTGATATATTACTACAATACAGACCAGTGATATAGTACTAGGGATGGTGTATATTACTACAATACAGACCAGTGATATAGTACTAGGGTGGTGTATATTACTACAATACAGACCAGTGATATAACTAGGGATGGTGGTATAATTACACAATACAGACCAGTATATATAGTACTAGGGTGGTTATATTACTACAATACAGACCAGGGATATAGTACTAGGGATGGGTGTATATTATACAATACAGACCAGTGATATAGTACTAGGGAGTGTGTATATACTACAATACAGACCAGTGATATAATACTAGGGATGGTGTATATTACTACAATACAGACCCGTGATATAATACTAGGGATGGTGTGTATATTACTACAATAACAGACCAGTGATATAGTACTAGGGATGGTGATATTACTAAATACAGACCAGTGATATAGTACTAGGATGGTGTATATTACTACCATACAGACCAATTGTTTACATATAGGGATGGTGTTATATACTACAATACAGACCAGTGATAAGTACTAGGGATGGTGATATTACTACAATACAGACCAGTGATATAATACTAGGGAGGGTGTATATTACTACAATACAGACCAGTGATTATAGTACTAGGGATGGTGTAATATACTACAATACAGACCCGTTTATAGTTACTAGGGATGTGTATATTACTACAATACGACCAGTGATATAGTACTAGGGATGGTGTATATTACTACATACAGACCAGTGATATAATACTAGGGATGGTGTATATTACTACAATACAGACCAGAGATATAGTACTAGGGATGGTGTATATTACACAATACAGACCAGTGATATAGTCTAGGGATGGGTATATTACTAATACAGACCAGTAGATAATACTAGGGATGGTGGTATATTACTACATACAGACCAGGATATAGTACTAGGGATGGTGTATATTACTACAATACAGACCAGTGATATAGTACTAGGGATGGTGTATATTACTACAATACAGACCAGTGAGATATACATAGGGATGGTGTATATACTTACAATAAGACCAGAGATTTAGTACTAGGGATGGTGTATATTACTACAATACAGACCAGTGATATAGTACTAGGGATGGTGTATATTACTACAATACAGACCAGTGATATAATACTAGGGATGTTTATATTACTACAATACAGACCAGTGATTATAGTACTAGGGATGTGTATATTACTACAATACAGACCAGTGATATAATACTAGGGATGGTGTATATATTACTACAATACAGACCAGAGTATAGTACTAGGGATGTGTATATACTACAATACAGACCAGTGATAAGTACTAGGGATGGTGTATATTACTACAATACAGACCAGTGATATAATACTAGGGATGGTGATATTACTACAATACAGACCAGTGATATAGTACTAGGGATGGTGTATATTACTACAATACAGACCATTGATATAGTCTAGGGATGGTGTATTTACTACAATACAGACCAGGATATAGTACTAGGGATGTGTATATTACTACAATACAGACCAGTGATAAGTACAGGGATGGTGTATATTACTACAATACAGACCAGTGATGATAGTACTAGGGATGGTGTATATTACTACAATACACCAGTATTATAGTACTAGGATGGTGTTATTACTACAATACAGACCAGTGATATAGTACTAGGATGTGTATATTACTACAATACAGACCAGTAATATAGTACTAGGGATGTGTATATTACTACAATACGAGACAGTGATATATACTAGGGATGGTATATATTACTACAATACAGACCAGTGATATAGTACTAGGGATGGTGTATATTACTCAATACAGACCATGATATAGTACTAGGGATGGTGTATTACTACAATACAGACCAGTGATATAGTACTAGGGATGGTGTATATTACTACATACAGACAGTGATATAGTACTAGGATAGTGATATTACTACAATAGACCAGTGATATAGTACTAGGGATGGTGTATATTACTACAATACAGACCAGTGATATAGTACTAGGGATGGTGTATATACTACAATACACACAGTGATTAGTACTAGGGATGGTGTATATTACTACAATACAGACCAGTGATATAGTACTAGGGATGGTGTATATTACACAATACAGACCAGTGATATAGTACTAGGGATGGTGTATATTACTACAATACAACCAGTGATATAGTACTAGGGATGGTGTATATTACTACAATACAGACCAGTGATAAGTACTAGGGATGGTGTATATTACTACAATACAGACCAGTGATAAGTACTAGGGAGGTGTATATACTACATACAGACCAGTGATATAGTACTAGGGATGTGTATATTACTACAATACAGACCAGTGATATAGTACTAGGGATGGTGTATATTACTACAATACAGACCAGTGATATAGTACTAGGGATGTGTATATTACTACAATACAGACCGTGATATAGTACTAGGGATGGTATATATTACTACAATACAGACCAGTGATATAGTACTAGGGATGGTGTATATTACTACAATACAGACCAGTGATATAGTACTAGGGATGGTGTATATTACTACAATACAGACCAGTGATATAGTACTAGGGATGGTATATTACTACATACAGACCGTGATATCGTACTAGGGTGGTGTATATACTACAATACAGACCATGATATAGTACTAGGGATGGTGTATATTACTACAATACAGACCAGTGATATAGTACTAGGGATGGTGTATATTACTACAATACAGACCAGTGATATAGTACTAGGGATGGTGTATATTACTACAATACAGACCAGTGATATAATACTAGGGATGGTGTATATTACTACAATACAGACCAGTGATACAGTACTAGGGATGGTGTATATTACTACAATACAGACCAGTGATATAGTACTAGGGATGGTGTATATTACTACAATACAGACCAGTGATATAATACTAGGGATGGTGTATATTACTACAATCAGACCAGTATATAGTACTAGGGATGGTATATTTACTACAATACAGACCAGTGATATAGTACTAGGGATGGTGTATATTACTACACAGACCAGTGATATAGTACTAGGGATGTGTATATTACTACAATACAGACCGTGATATAATACTAGGGATGGTGTATATTACTACAATACAGACCGTGATATAATACTAGGGATGGTGTATATTACTACAATACAGACCAGTGATAAGTACTAGGGATGGGTATATATACTACAATACAGACCAGTGATATAGTACTAGGGATGGTGTATATTACTACAATACAGACCAGTGATATAGTACTAGGGATGGTGTATATTACTACAATACAGACCAGTGATATAATACTAGGGATGGTATATATTACTACAATACAGACCAGTGATATAGTACTAGGGATGGTGTATATTACTACAATACAGACCAGTGTATAGTACTAGGGATGGTGTATATTACTACAATACAGACCAGTGATATAATACTAGGGATGGTGTATATTACTCTTACTAGGTCTGGAATATTTATCAATAACCTGTACACATCAATCCAATGTCAGTGACACATACGTACAATATTCCTACTTACACTTAACCCTCTTAATTTCTGTACTTTATGAACACATTTCTGTCACATTTTATAAAAATCCCAATGATACATCACAGACCACAAGAAATGCAGTGATTTGTCTTTTTAATTTTTTACATGATCATCGTTGTATATATAATGTTAAACGTTAAAATGGACGGAATTTCATCTCAGTCACTTTGTACGAGTACTTGAACCCTCTTCCACTTTTCCAGTTAATTCCAGCAGATTCTACGGTGCTGGCATATTCTCCGTTCAGGTTGGAGTGATGGCATTCATGGTACCACCAGGCAGCTTTCCATGACACTGCACAGTTACTAGAGCTGGAATCGTTGTCTACGTCCTTGGTGGTAAAGGGACGATTCTTATGGTAACTTAGGGAATCCCCTGGATGAGAAAAGGAGAATTTTATATAATTACTATTAGAATCTCTATTATAGAAAACTACATTCATACAAATACACTGTAAGCTAGTTATACATTTATCTCAATTAAAAGGTATCTCCACTGATAAAATATTTTTTTTAATAAAACATGTTACAGGTTTATAGTAGAGATGTTCGAAACTGTTGAGTTTTATTTCGTTTTCGAATTTTCTAAATTTTCAGAAATATGGAAAGTTTGAAAGTTCGAGTTTCAATTTTTAGAAAATTGTCTACTTTCGATTTTTGATTTTCGAAAATCATCTACTTTCAATTTTCGATAATTATCTACTTTTAAATTCAATAATCATCTACTTTCGATTTCGATAATCATCTACTTTTGATTTTGATAATTATCGAATTTTCGCTAAAAATCGAAAACTCAGAAAATTCGGGTTTCGTAAATTCCGGGAGTTCCGAAAGTTTGGTCAGGGCTTTGAAACCCTTAGATTCAATTAGAAACTGGGTTCTATTAGAACCGACAGTGCATCTCTAGTTTATAGGTGTATCTAACACTATACTAACCTTCCAGATTGCCGATATATACTAACAAATGAAAAGTGATTATTACATTACAGGAACATAGTAGCTAAGGATGGAAGGCATCCTCCAGTTATTGCTTTACAGGGGAAAGTGCAGAGTAGAGATGGGATTTGGGTTCAACACGGAACCCCTCGGTTCTGAAATCCGAAAGACTTGTCTGAATCCGGATGGATCCTCCGGAAGACATTTTCGATAATTTTCAAAAGTACTGGGCTATTTTCGAAAATAGCCTCGAACTTTCAAAACTTATTGGAAATACGATCGGAGACCATTTTCAAGTTTCCGATCGGATTTTCGGAAATTGAACATTTGAAAATCTTCGAAAATACTACTGAGTTACGGCCATCTAGTGCAAAGTTGCCAATGATAGTGGTGAGCTCAGTTAACTACCAATGTTTTAGCCACTCCCTCTTGAAAAGACCACTCCCATGTTATGGTATACCAATACTATATTTTCCTTGCCCCTAGACCTATTGCTGCATTAATAATGCTACACTTTATATTAGAAATTACCAGGGAGTTCTATGACCATATAATAGTTTCAGGCACAAGTGTGTATATCAAATCTCAAAATGTACATTTAAAAAAAATAAATAAATAAGCCTTAAATTATATTTCCCAATGTGTTACTAAGTCACCCTCTGTCTATGTGATTATTTTCACCCCAAACAACCAACACTTGTTTTTCATGCCTGTATCTTGGCTCCTATTATTTTAATCCCCTTTCACTTTCCTATGTCTGTGACCTGGATGAATGAGAACCTCCACAAGCTTTGAAAATCTTTCGAACATCTGTACAGGGGACCAAGTTACCAACCTGCATCTCCAGCAATGTACGACCCAAATACTAGTTTGTATTTATCAGACTCAGACGCAATACGGAAATCACTGTACACTGCAAAAGTCTTCTTGTTCTCAAAATCCATAAGGTCAACACGTAACTGGAAATTCCCTGCGACATAAGGAGAAAACATGTCCAGATTATATTGTGATCCCTGTAATATTGATGTGGGTGCAGAGACAAGAATAGTCACTTACCTGTTGCAGTTAACATATAAAGATTATCGTTCCCCAACCAAAATTCACTCATCTGGTTACCAAATCCCTTCTTATAGGAATTCCAATCCTGGTAAAAATCCACCAAACCATCTCGGCGTCTCTGGAAAACCTGCCAATATTGGATCTGGTTAACCCTGCCTCTAACAACTGTAATGCAAGAATATATTTAATTAATTTGCACATTCCAAGTCATGTAGCAATGTGAATTTGCTCCGTCAGCAATATTAATTCTAGGGCCCAGGAAATTTATGGAGGTCCAGACACATAGGCAGAACCAGCATAATGATGTAATTAGAGACCCATGCTTTAATGTAAAGCAGGGGCGTCTCTGGAGTCAGAGAAGATCAGGGGCACTGACGTCCCAAATGTTAGTTAATAAGATTGCATGTTTCCCATGACCGCAAGGCTGAAGCTCATAAGGAAAATGTGCTGCACACACTGACTATAAAGCAACTATACCGGTGGATCCGATGGTATTGGGGCTTTATCGTTACTGTATGTACTTAAACCACATATTTGGGTAGGTAGAGAGTCAAGCAACCGAGTTTCCGTCCAAGGTGTTCATTAAACTTACAATCCAGCCTCCTCCGTCTGTTTCTAGGTCACACATCACTGGTAATGATTGGACCCCATTAGGATAGATATTGTACCAGCCACTAATAGTGAATCCTTGTTTTAAGACGTCTTTACAGTTTTTGGGCCCTGAAATAAAGATTTTGATGAGCAAAAGTCTATGACCCTTAGCAATAAAATATTTGCTTTTATTACTCTTACTGCCTTTTAGTGAGCATTAAAACAAAGAATTACCAGCTAATAACTGCTTGCAAAAAGGAGCAAGATTTTCAACCTGCCTCATGGGTGCGGCGTCCCTGAGCTTATGTACCAAGAAGTGCAACATTTTGCCTGAGCATACATGCGAAAAACAGAGATAGGCACAAACCAATTTAACATTTAATCAGAAAAACAAACCTGTGTCTGACCTGTTTTAATCTGCAGCAACCAGATATTATCCAATGTTTTCTGTTGCAGACCAGCAAAAAAGTATCATCTTGGTTGGTTGCTGAAATTTAAAGCATGGTACACACCATGGCACTTGGTGGCCACGGCCGACAGTTTACCACGACTGGTGTGTGGTCCATAGAAGGTTGCACAATCGGACGTGGTTTTCCACCATGTCTGATCGTTCATTCGTCCAATTCGGACAAACGGTTGGTCGGACACAGCCGAAAACCCATGCAATTATTTCGCCTGGATCGACCAATACACTGAACTATTATTAATATCGCATGGTGTGAACCAGCCTCAAGAGCATGGTTAAACATTTGCACTTTTCGTAGATAACTCCCCCAGGGGAATTTGAATTGGAAGATGATCGCCCAACCCAATGTTACCAGTGTCCTACAGACTTGAATGGTCAGTGTAACAGGAAGTATTCAGGCCAATTGTTCTATAATTATATATTCTCCACAAGGACTCTGTTCTTGGTCAACACAGCTAATTATACAAATTACATTAATTACTTCACATTTTAAGTGGTAAAATCAGTCCAATAAACTCTGCATACCAGTTTCTCCAATATTGGCAGGATCCCCTTTACTTCCTAAATAAATAAAAAGAAAAACAATCATTAGAGTGTATCTGTTGTATTCAATTAGATCAACTGGACTTGAAATGTAGTTCTTGAAGACGTTTCGCTAGTCATCCGACTGGCTTTCTCAATTCAGAATGACTTGTACAAGAATCTGTGGCAATTATGTACCTGGAAAATCCCAATTAGCATATCACAGCCAGGTGTTAAGGGTGTGATTAGATAGTGGCTAAGAGGTGTTATAGGAACGCCCAGAGTAAGGTGTTAAAACAGCATTGTACATGGCAGACAGTTGGTGTAACAGCAACTGCATCAACGTATGGCCCAGCACAGAAGAGCCAATTCCTCGGGTCAGGACTCAGCCGTGTACCTGCATCTTAAGGATAAAGGACATACCTTTGAAGATTGTAATGTTAACATATTGGCAAAGGAACGTGACTGGTTCAAGAGAGGTGTTAAGGATGCTTTCGTGAAATAAGAAACCAAGCCTAAATAGAGGTGGGGGGTTCGACACCATCTGTCTGCCTGTACAATGCTGTTTTAACACCTTACTCTGGCGTTCCTATAACACCTCTTAGCCACTATCTAATCACACCCTTAACACCTGGCTGTGATATGCTAATTGGGATTTTCAGGTCATAATTGCCACAGATTCTTGTACAAGTCATTCAGAATTGAGAAAGCCAGTCGGATGACTAGCGAAACGTCTTCAAGAACTACATTTCATGTCCAGTTGATCTAATTGAATACAACAGATATACCATGACCTGGATGAATGAGAACCTTCACAAGCATAATCATTAGAGTGACATAAAATGCACATCAGGGAATTTAAACCGTAGAGGGACCTCAGGTATGACAGTAAATATGATAGGGAGGGAAGATACATTGAGGGAAATGGCAGGAGAACTCAAGGTGCCAGACAGCCATGACCAGAGCCAGCATGGTATTGTCTTGTATAAAGAGAGGTATGGATTCAAGGGAGGGAAATGTTATTCTCCATCTTTACAAAGCATTGGTAAGGCCTCATTTGGAATATCCGATTCTGTAAAAATGTAACATGATGTGAAGGACCCCACAAAACCCCATATCCGTTGTACTCACACTGTCTAAATATCTTCACAGGCTGAGTAATCAAAGTTACAGGATCCCAGATCCACCATCGCTTCTCCCTTCTACTTCCTGGTAAGGCCATCAATCACTGCCCTGACAGTGATGTCACGGCCAATGTCTGACGGCCATCTTGTACAGCGGCAGTGGAGCCTCCACTGCTGCTGTACAAGAATGTAAAGGGCACATTGCAGCATCAGAGGAGGCGGAGCGCACGGTAGGGGATCGTGGATTCCTCAGCCTGTGAACATATTTAGACAGTGTAAGTACAATGCATATGGGGTTTTGCCCTTGGGGGGTTGACATGCCCTTCAACTCTGATAACATTACTATGAATAATCTAGAACAGAATATGATTATATATATATATATATTACCTTTCTCTCCTCTCGTTCCTGGTTCTCCTTTTGGTCCCATCAGACCAGGTAACCCTGGACAGGACTGGATAATGGCCAACTTGGTTTCATCTCCCAAACCCGACAGTTTCACTTCTGCAAACACAGTGATCATTTCCAATTAGACACAATTAACCATAAAAATGTCTCTATAACCTTAAGGGGATATCATTATTGTCCATTGATATACTGTATGGAGCTGCCCTGTAGATCAAACCTGGGCAAACTGGAAATCACAAGCCACACAAGGCTCTACCTGGCTCACTACTGTAACTGGGGGGAAAAAAATTATCTGCTGGCATCAATTAACTGCAGTACCGCTATACATATTCTTGATGACCAATCGGAATTTAGGTGCACATCCTTCCTGTGGGCCAATCATAACATTCCAATGCTCCCCTGCTGGCCAAATAGAACTTCCAAAAGCATGGAAATACATAAAGGTGCTTGAGCAAGATTTTTTGGGAGGAAAGTTTAAACCAGGTATGGGAGGGGTGGGTATTGTTGATACATCACTGGGGTAGATAGCAGAAAAAGGAATCTGGGTGTTAATAAGATAATGGGGGTAGGAGCGTGGGTAGTATAGAAGATAGGGAGGCATGTACGTCAAAGTGTGGAAATAAATAAATAAATTGTAAATAAAATGATAATAGAAAACGTATGTTTACAAATGCAAGAAGTCTGTCTGAAAAATTGGGGAACTAATACTAACATCTTTAAAAGTATGATGTGATTGGTATTGCAGAAACATAGATAAATGATTCTCATGACTGGGCACTACATTTAGAGGGTTACTCCTTGTTTAGACATGATAGAGAAAATAAGAAAGTATCAGGGAGATTCAATAAAAGTTCTTATCGTTTAAAATGGTGCTAATTTTGCCTCAACCAATCAGATCTTATTTAACATTTGAAAGCTAACATCTGATTGGTTGGGGCAAAATTAGCACCATTTTAAACAATAAGAACTTTTATTGAATAACCCCCTATGTATGTTAAAAGGTAACTGTGGTCCAAAAATTACTTGACAGGAATTGCTTTCTTGAGTATTTTTGCAATTTACGTTTACTGGGTTTTTTACATATTTTTGAAGATTTTTACATTTTTAGGTGTGATATGGTAGCAGCAGCATCAGTTACCTTACACTTCCTGCTTCCTGCTCTGAAACCATGTGACAGGCCCTCTTCCTTGTGTCTCCTCCTCTTCGTGGGCCACCTGGGCCCCTCCCCTTGAAGCCTGGCCCCTCCCACTTGCAGGCCCCATGGCTCCATCCTCCCACTCATGGGCCATGTGGCCCCCATGACCCCTCACCCACTGGCAGACCCATAAACCACCCCCCATACCCTTCAGAAAACTGTGTAAAAACAGTGTTTTCAGACAGAGGCTGAATCTGCAATTTAAAATTTTCTGTCTTGGGGGAGGAGCCATGGGTGTCCCACCAGTGTAAAGCATCAAGGGGAGAGGCAATGGGGCCCAGGAGTGGGAGGGGCCATGGGGCCCATGAGTGGGAGGGGCCGGGGTTCCAGCGAGTGGTAGGCATTAAAAAATATTAAAATGTACACACCTTGCACACTCCCTGCTGTGGGCTGTGCTGTTCTCCCCCCCCCCCTACTCTTCAATCCTCCTTCAGTCACTGTAACTCAATCTCTTCCAGCTTTCTCCTGCACTGAGCATGTGCCAACCGCAGATGAGAAGGAGGAAGTAGTATTGAGACCGCAGATTCTGAACCTCCCACCCCCTAACTTTCTGATCAGTGACTTCGTCATATCTTGGGCTCCCCATTAGGAATGGACTAGAACTCGAAGTATCCTGGACCCGGATTTCTCGGACTTTCAATGTTTCCGGACTTTCGATCGTAAATTCAATAATTATCGAATTTAAGATAATTATCGAATTTACGGGCCATTCGCTTACCCTAGAATGTACTGGATAGTGTACTGGTTAAAGGCACTGCCTTTGACATGGGAGACCAGGGTTCGGATCCTGGCTAGGGGCAGCTATACAAATGTTTGGGTTATTATAATACCCTAGTAATATAATAACCATATAATAACCTAGTAATATAATAACCATATAATAACCTAGTAATATAATAGCCATATAATATCCTAGTTATATAATAACCATATAATAACCTAGTAATATAATAACCATGGTTATTATATTACTAGGTTATTATAATAATCCAAACATTTGTATAACTGCCCCTAGCTAGGATTCGAACCCTCGTCTCCCATGTCAAAGGCGGTGCCTTTAACCAGTACACTATCCAACCCTCGAATAACTATACAATATCCTAGTAATATAATAACCATATAATTACCATATGATAACCTAGGAATATATTAACTATATAATGTAGTGGCTGGATAGTGTACTGGTTATTAAAGGCACCCTGGGAGTCCAGGGTTTGAATCATGGCTAGGGGCAGCTATACAAATGTTTAGATTATTATAATACCCTAGTTATATAATAACCTAGTAATATAATAACCATATAATAACCTAGTAATATAATAACCATATTAATAACCTAGTAATATAATAACCATATTATATTACTAGGGTATTATAATAATCCGAACATTTGTATAACTGCTTGTTTCCCACGTCAGAGGCGGTGCTTTTAACCAGTACACTATCCAGCCACTACTTATATGGTTATTATATTACTAGGTTATTATATGGTTATTATAATAATCCAAACATTTGTATAGCTGCCCCTAGCCAGGATTCGAACCCTGGTCTCCCATGTCAAAGGCAGTGCCTTTAACCAGTACACTATCCAAACCTTGAATGTACCACTCGCTAAGCCTAGGAAGGACCGTTCGCTAACAGGAAGGATCGTTCGTTCGTTCGATAATCCTCTAATGTATCGTTGAATGTAGCTTGCTCAAAACCCGACAATTGCCTGTCTGACTTCAGGAAGTGTTTAAAGTTTTGGTGACAGTGACATGTTCCCCCATTTACAGTAAGTTACCACTGTTAGTTTTACTGTAATTCACTCAGACTTTTCGAACTATCACTCCCCATTGACTTGAATGGGTCCGAATTCAAACTTTCGAACTTTCTCTGAAGTTCGAAAGTTCAAAAACGGACCGAACTTTATATAGTTCGGCCATCTCTACTCCCCATTAAACATCAGCCAAATCTATAAGATGGAATAGCTGGGGGTATAAATGATAAGGTGAAAAAATATGGGTTAAGCTGTGTATGAGAAACAATATAGTGGGTTAAATAAACAGGTTTGGAGCAAGTTCTGGTCATTTGGGATTTCCATTACCCTGACATTGATTAGAGTAGGGTAACAGCCAACACCTCATAAGGTATCCAGACACCCCAACAGTTCTCCACATATTAATAGCAGATCATTGACTTTCTGAAATAATATACAATCTCCTAGAAAGTCACTGACTGTAACTATGAATCCATTCAATGACAATTACATTAACCCATTCCTTACCAAGTCAGGGCACAGCTAATATAGAACAATAATTAACTTCACCTAAACACAAACTGTAGTTTGCTCTTTCCTTTAAATGATTAATAATTTAATAAAGAATGTAGCCAGTAACCCTCAGTCCTATAGCTGTTATTCAACTACATTTCCCAGCATGCACAGGCAGGCAAGTCACTGTGCAAGATACTGTATAGTTAGTAAAACTCTCAGGCCAGAATAAAGTAGCAATCACCCTACATTACCTATAGAATTAACATTACAGTTGTGGTTTCACTGTTGTCCTTACCTGGACAGGTGTTTTCTGCCCCAGATGATAAAACCAACATCCAGCAACTGAACAGAGTAACCACCAAGATCAGATCCATATTGGATGGAATGCGGTCCCCTCAACCCCTGAGACCCTCGTCTTCTATTCTTATAGGGTCTGGGAAATCAATCCCCTCCCATAATAACCAATTACATCCAATAAGGAGAAGGACAGAGGTTCCTATTTGCTGTGTGCAATTTTGTTGTTTTTTTTCACACAAGAGACCAAACCCCAAGGACCCAGTAAACAAGATTCAGAGTAAATTTTTCTAAATTTCTATATTGTTAATAACATTGAGATCCTTTCTGGATTATTTCTAGTCCCCTCATTGTAATAAACTGGCCATAAACAGATACAGATAAATATTTGTGATCAATGTGACAATGTATCTGAAGACCTGGCACTGGACCCTACAATGGATTATCCAGAAAACATGAATTAAAAGTATCAAAAAGCTTCATTACTAATATCTATTGTATTCAATTAGATCAACTGGACTTGAAGTTTAGTTCTTGAAGACGTTTCGCTAGTCATCCGACTGGCTTTCTCAATTCAGAATGACTTGTACAAGAATCTGTGGCAATTATGTACCCTGGAAAAATCCCAATTAGACAATCACAGCCAGGTGTTAAGGGTGTGATTAGATAGTGGCTAAGAGGTGTTTAGGAACGCCCAGAGTAAGGTGTTAAAACAGCATTGTACATGGACGAGTGCAGAAGTTGGTGTCGAACCCCCCACCTCTATTTAGGCTTGGTTTCTTTATTTTCACATAAATGGCCTCCTTAACACCTCTCTTGAACCAGTCACGTTCCTTCGCCAGTATGTTAACATTACAATCTTCAAAGGTATGTCCTTTATCCTTAAGATGCAGGTACACGGCTGAGTCCTGACCGAGGAATTAGGAATTGGCTCTTCTGTGCTGGGCCATACGTTGATGCAGTTGCTGTTTGGATGCTTTTTGTTATTTTCCAGGGTACATAATTGCCACAGATTCTTGTACAAGTCATTCTGAATTGAGAGATCCACTGTCTGGAAAAAACAGTGAGATAGGGAACAGGTGCTACATACAAATGAAGTGGTTAAAGTAAGTAAGTGACAGTATAGGTTTTAGGGGATTGGCTTTAACAAATTTAAATATTAAGTGTGGACAGGCCATTTAAAATTCTTTATCAAAAGACTAAATATTGGGACCACATCAGTCTTCAGAGAAGATTAGGCAAGACAACTGCCAAGCTTAGCTCCTTTATATTCCTGGGATGAATTAAATCTTGACCTTTGTTTACTTTGGGCTCAAACTAGTTAGTTTTTCTGGATGCACGGCTGTATTTTCGATAATTATCGTAAATTCGATATCAAATTATTGAATTTACAGGCCGTTCGCTAACCCTGCAATGTATTGTTCGCTAACCCTCAAATGTAGCCTTTGATTTTTGGTAACCCTCAAAAGTATAGTTTGTTTTCAGTAACCCTCAAATGTATCGTTTGCTAACCCCCGAAAGTATTATTTGTATTTGGTAATCCTCAAAAGTATCATTCGATTTCAGTAACCCTTGAATTTATGGTTCTATTTTCGGTAACCCTCAGATTGGCTGTAACCCATGAATGTAGCTTGTGTAAAACCCGACAATTGCCCGCTCGTGTTTAAGAAGTGTTTTAACAAGTTTTGGTGACAGTGACGTGTTCCCCAGACCATTTCCCAGGTGCCACAGACATTTACAGTAAGTTTCCATTGTTAGTTTAGCTGTAAATCACCCGGAGTTTTTTCGAACTATCACTCCCCATTGACTTTAATGGGTCCGAATTCAAACTTTCGAACTTTTACTGAAGTTTGAAAGTTTGAAAATGGACCCAACTTTATGAAATTCGTCCATCTCTAATTAATATTAATTCATTCTGTTTCTGTTTTACTTTAAGCGTTTTTATATTCAGATTTTGCTTGATTCCTTTTTTCATGATCTTTTTACCTCATTACCTGGATTGGCCTAAAGGTTCCTATACACGTGCGATCGCAGATCCCAACCCGCGACGCACGATGAGTAAGAAGGAACGTTTCAGCTAATAATCGTCCCGTGTATGGACACTTTATTGGCCGAAACAGCCGTTCGCTTGACGGTCATTGCCAGATCCGCCAGGTGGATCCCCGAACAAGCGGTTGTTTTGCTCAATAAAGTGTCCACACACGGGACGATTATCGGCCGAAACGTTCGTTCTTACACATCGTGCGTTGCAGGTCAGGAACCTTTAGTGTCCATTTCTTTCCCTTAAAGGTATAGCCAGGACAGGGACATAATTTGCAAGACTGATCAAATGTGCAACTATATCCTAGTCTGTTACCTGTTTCAATGCTGGAGACTGAGGATCCCAGGTTAGATAATGATCTGACAGCTTGGGTTTCTACATTCGGTGTAAACCTAATTAATAAATAAAAAATGTAACTAACTGCTTTATAATACATAAGGCTAGGCATTTTCAATGGGAAGGTGCAGTGGCGAGAATCTATATTAGTCACTCAGTGATGTCACTGAGTGACTTCCTGTATTCCACTGCCCCTCCCACTGTCTCCGCCTCCCTGTATTAGTCATTTATACAGGAATCCATGTTTATTATTGACAGTCAATGTTCGGTCCTTCTTTCTCTTCTCAATAGGAACGGTAATTATTTATACATTAAACAGGGATTCCTATATAAATGACTAATACAGGAAGGGGAGACACAGTGGTAATGGGCAGGTTATTTTTTTGGGCTGGCCATATGTATTATAATAAATAATACGCTGCCTACATTGTAATATATGGATTTACTTCACCTCAAAGTCCCATGACCTGTATAAAAGGTATATGGTCTATATGGTCATGGAACTCCTTGGTGGGCGTAATATCCTTATATTACACTGTAGGTAGCGTATTATCCCTTATATAGCGTATATTTGTACAGACCAACTATAGTCTAACTGTTTTCAGTTTCACTTCTGGACACTGGGGATTACATTACATTATTAACATTACTAAAGTTACATTAAACATTAAAGACCTAAAAAATTCAAATTGTAATTAGACTTTAGTTCTCCTTTACATTAAAAAGCAAAACATGACCGGGAAATAACATTTGCCCAGTTATAATTAATATCAGAATTCTGGTGAATTTCATATAAACCCTTAGAGAGTAGAAGGAAACTGGTCCAGCAGTAACATTTCCCTATCCCATGTTTATTGGAACCTGCAACTGGCATCAAATTCATAATGAGCAGATAAAGAAAAAAATGCTTCAGTTTCAACATCTTTAAATTATTTTCAATTAAAGGGCAACTAAATCTTAAAAACTATCCCTACAAGTCAGTATTTCGATTGCATTAATTTATACACAGACACAATGCTGAATTGGCAGATAAAGGTCATTAGGATGGAAAAATACTGCTCTATATTCTGAAAAGTCTATGTATTTCCACTGAACTTCCCCTTTAAGGTTATTGGATTGAGAATTTACTCCTTTCTGTGCTATCAATGTACAGTATCTCTGCAACTTCCTATGGTAAAGACACGGAATTGCACTTGAATTCATCTTACATTTTTTGTTGACAAGTAGAGAAAGACAAATATAACCAGAAAATAAAAATTCCCCACAGGGGAAACATCTGAAATGACAGAGACTTCTGGAGAATTTCATCTGAACGATGTTAGTTGTTGCGTTTCTGTTGATATGCTGTTGTCTTGAAACTGAAACCCACATGCTGTGTAAACAATGACAAAGAGAAGGAGAGGCACGCACACACTTAAGGTTCATACACACGTGCAATCGAGGGTTCCGACCTGTGCCGCACAATTTGTATGAACGCCTGTTTTGGCCGATGATCATGCCATGTATGGGCACTTTCTCGGCCGAAATGGCCATTCGGTCAGGGATCGCTAGGCACGATTATTGGCCAAAATGGCCATTCATACACATTGTCCGTCATGGGTTGGCACCCTCGATCGCACGTGTGTACAAACCTCCAGAGCCTACCTTTGTAGGTTAAAGTTGCTGACATCTTGCTTGTGGTTAGGAGTTAGCGCATTCCCTCCGAGTTTTCCTGCTGCCTCCTGATTGGTAAGCCACATTTGCTATTTCCTGGTTGCGCCATGCACTCCAACTTTTACCCAAAGTTAGGCTCTGGAGGGGCTTAGGGGGGAAAAATTATGCCAAATTTATTTTTAAAGCTGCAGCTTCCAATTGAGAATAACTTTATTTTACTGTGTACTTATCCTTTAATCAATAAATAAATACATGTAAGTAGCACTTACTCTGAGGTGTGTGTGTTGCTGCATGCCTTCAATAAAGTACTTGTTTTTCTCAAGCTCTGACGACTGACCTGACTATTTTCCCACATACCAACTGTCAATAATGCATACAGCACACCAACTGTCAATACTACATACAGCACACCAACTGTCAATACTGCATACAGCACACCAACTGTCAATACTGCATACAGCACACCAACTGTCAATAACTGCATACAGCACACCAACTTTCAATACTGCATACAGCACACCAACTGTCAATACTGCATACAGCACACCAACTGTCCAATACTGCATACACACACAAAAAAACCAAACTGTCAATACTGCATACAGCACACCAACTGTCAATACTGCATACAGCACACCAACTGTCAATACTGCATACAGCACACCAACTGTCAAACCCTTCCAGCTACAGCAAAACTGCTTACAGAAATGCTAAAACTTAACATGTTTCAGATTGGATATTTAATGAAATAGGGGGCAGATCAACCAAAAAAATGGTACAGTGATAGTTGGGATGAATTATAGTTTCCACTAATGGGTAGTGATGGCCCGGTTCGCGGATCCGAACCCGAACGGCGGATATCGCAGATTTTCCGGATTTCTGCCTTCCGAACTTTTCCAAACCGCGTTTTCGAAAATTTTTGAAATTACGAGGATTTCTCGTATTTTTGAAAACGCGCGGAAAAACGTATTTTCGGAAATTTTCGTAATTATGAGGCTTTTACGTATTTTCGAAAATGCATGAAAATACGTATTTTCGAAAATTTTCGAAATTACGAGGATTTCTCGTATTTTCGAAGAATTTTTCATTTTGATGGGTTTTAATGGTTCCGCTCACGGATTTTCGAATTTTTCGAAAATTCGCGGATCCTCAAGTGGACCGGATGGGTAGAGATGGCCGAACTTCCGAAAGTTCAGTCTGTTTTCAAACTTTCGAACTATATGGAAAGTTCGAACATTTGATAATTAGCATATATTTGTACAGACCAACTATAGTCTAACTGTTTTCTGTTTCCCTTCTGGAGACTGGGGATTACATTACATTATTAACATTACTAAAGTTACATTAAACATTAAAGACCTAAAAAATTCAAATTGTAATTAGACTTTAGTTCTCCTTTACATTAAAAAGCAAAACATGACCGGGAAATAACATTTGCCCAGTTATAATTAATATCAGAATTCTGGTGAATTTCATATAAACCCTTAGAGAGTAGAAGGAAACTGGTCCAGCAGTAACATTTCCCTATCCCATGTTTATTGGAACCTGCAACTGGCATCAAATTCATAATGAGCAGATAAAGAAAAAAATGCTTCAGTTTCAACATCTTTAAATTATTTTCAATTAAAGGGCAACTAAATCTTAAAAACAACCCCCTTAATTCTTTGAGACTAACATGGAATGTTCCTAACAGTAATTTCTACTGATTGACTGTTGGATGGGTCACACATGCTCAGATCTCTACTGAGCAACTGAATCAACCCAGGCACTGGGTCAAGGGCAAGACCATAACGGTCTCTACTAGGGGTCCTGCAAACAGTAAGTCAGTATTTCGGTTGCATTTATTTATACACAGATACAATGCTGAATGGGCAGATTAAGGTCATTAGGATGGAACAATACTGCTCTTTATTCTGAAAAGTCTATGTATTTGCACTGAACTTCCCCTTTAATATTAACCTTCACACTGCAGTGTGTCATTTGATTTTGAAAAGCATTGATGATACAATTTCATTTTTTTCTTAGTTACATTTCGAAATATCAAGTTTATGTTCCCTTTTTCAACAATACTCTGTTTGGTTTTCCCCACATCCTCTAATCTGCAGAGACACTTTAACAGGTAGGTAACCCCTGAGGTTATACTTGAGGCAAAGTTGTTTAGTTCTATAGGGGTTTCTTTGATGGATGGGCAAGTATTTCCCCTAGGGGGCGTAACTACCAGGAGAGCAGATCCAGGGGGCCCCATCTTATTTTTCCTGTGACAGATATAGCCTCTCAGAAAACAAATGTAGATGAAGCACAGATAGGGCCCCCGTCATAGATTTGGATTTTTAGTTACGCCATTTCCCTACTAACGTCCGACCCCCTGCCACCTCGCGGGGGCAGTATTTATGCCACTGGTCCTACAGCACTGAATGTCCTGTGTTAAAGGGACACATATGGAAGCTCCATGCGGTAGAAACAAATATTTCTGAAAAATAAATTGTGTCCAATGTCTGTAAGACCCCACCTACCTCCTCCTCAGCTATTGGAGGGGAATAGTCCAGTTAGAAAGCTCAGTCCCTGGTTGGTTAATAAGTGCTGGTTGCAGATCGAATCATTTAACTCGAAAAGTAATTTCTATTGGGTTTGACTTACATGGACTGAAATATGCACCAAAGTGAACTTAAAATTATGCATTCTAATGAATGAATGAATGAGTTTTAATCGGTTGAGTGCCATCCTATCCTGACACTGTATTTAAAGACCCATCTAATTCATGTAACGCAACCCATGTAATCCCTGAAGGGCCCATTGATCAAATAATGAATTGTCTAGCTAAGACACTAAAATATTTTACTTTAATTCTTTCTTAACCTTTGCACAGGGAGATACAAAGTAGCAAATTTGACAGAGCATGTGTGACCCAGTGGGTGAGGAGGGGGCGGAGAGCTAGAAATATTAACTGCATGCAGGGGTATGTTTATTTATGAGTTGCATAACTAAAAACTAAAAATGTCTTTTGAAAGGCAGACTAACAGTTCCTATTTACCATTTTAATTGGTGTTGTTTATTGTTGCATTTCTTAAATGTTGTCCTACAGGGGATTTCAGTTCTGCATTTAAAGGCAGACACACATTTTCTATGTACAGCGACTTCCAAATCTCTGGAGAGACAGATAATTACACTTTGAGATTGGGGAATTCCACAGAAGGAGACACAAGTGCAAATAAATAGCTCCCACCCCCCTTCCCACAATGCAAGGGGCAGTAAATGAACTATACACCTGTAGAACCATATTGGTCCACACATAAAGATAAATCTGGGACACATTGCTTTGTTTCTAATGGTCTAAGAACCTTCTTTGTGATAAGAATTTTAAAAGTATGACTATATTATATTAAACCACTATATTAATTTAAAGTCATTTTTAAGACCCCAACCACCAGGTCCTCAACTTGATAGGCCAGGCCGTTTGCATTTCATCTGTGTATGTTTAAAAGTATTAAAATTTTTGTCAATGTCTGTGTATTCAGTTTGATCAACTGGACTGGAAGTTTAGTTCTTGAAGACGTTTCGCTAGTCATCAGACTGGATCTATCAGTTCAGAATGACTTGTATAATTCTGGATTATAAATTAAATTAAATACAATTTCATACATCGGTTAAGAATACATATATTTATAAATTATGGATAAATGGATATAAGTGTAACGAGCCTTAAAGCTGAGTACACACCTAGCGATTTTTCCTCCTGATCGGCCAGTAGGGAAGGACTGTCGGTCGTGGCAAAAGCAGCCGCGTCCGACAGTTACCGCAACTGATCGGACGAGGTTTTCCATCATGTCCGATTGTCCTTTGTCCGATTCGGACGAACAATCGGTCGGACATGGCTGCATTCGGATGCGATAATTTCGGTCCAATCGACCGATACACTGAACTAAATACCGAAATATCTCATCTTGTGTACCCAGCTTAACACATTAGGAATGAGATCCCTGCCCCGAAGAGCTTACAATCTGAAAAGAACATAGATCTAGAAGAACATATAGAACTATCAACAGAATCCTCCGCAGCGTTATAATTGATCTGTAGAGTTGTCCATGGTCAGTATTGGTAGAAAAGTATCCCTATTAACATTGACTATGTCATGTCTCTCTCTCCAGAAGTGAAAGTCATTGGGGTCGGAGATTTAGACAAGTTGACCATTCTGCGTGGATGTCCCAGTATTCCCGGTCTACCAGGAACACAAGGACCTGCTGGATCTACCGTTCGTCCGTATCGGATGAACAGGCTGTCATTCCTGTCAGTATATCACAACCGATGGTCGCACGAAATGTTGCCTGTGCCACATCTGACAGTCATTTGTCCCTGCCAAGCGCTTGCTAGTAACACTCGGTCGGGGAAAAACGTCCCCAATGTGTACCCACCTAAATGTAATGTTATCTGGTCTATCAAGCAATCAGTGGAGACTTTTTCTCTATTTTGATTGATTTGGTCTCATTTTGCATGTTCGCCTGTGATTGGTGGATATTTAGCTTTTAAACAATAACGTTTATTTTCCGTGTAGGTGATAGAGGTGACCCAGGGGGTTCGGCATCAGGAAGTGAGTACACATGGACTGACTACATTTTATTCCCTGTTCTAGAGTATAACTCCCGGAATTCCAAATTCTATAAAAGTTGATTAGCTGAGATTAATGAATATTAAAACACGTACTGGCTCTTTAAAAATTATTTTTGTTCTTTTAGCTGCAATGAACTGTAAGGAATGGATGGACCAGGGAGCGTTTATCAGTGGATGGTACATTATATACACCCCTACTGGATGGCCCCTGGTGGGAGACTGACGGAGGGGGTTGAACTGTAAGTTATAGGGGGGGGGCACAGAACATGTAGGGGGAGGGGCAATTTAATATACCTTTATAGCTCTGGGTAAATTCAATGTGTAACGTCAGTAAATAGATGTAAAGGATGCGTCTACCCCCCACATAAAATCTGATACTTACCTTACCTGACCCCGAAAACCCCCAAGACCCCCAAGACTTACCTCTCCGACATTACTGAAGATAGATATTCAATTGGGGGTTCATGAACCTTTTTATTTTTTAAAGGGAAAGTAACACCAAAATATTTGTGTATTTTTTTTGTCTTTTCCCGTATCTAATAAAGGTGTTTCAGAGACGCTCGGACGGCTCGGTGGATTTTTTTCGAGGGGATTCGGCCATCAAAGAGAATTTTGGCTGGGAAATGATAATCTTGCTCTTCTAGCCTCTACGTGTAAAACCGTTATTTTATTATAAAAAACATTGTAAAGGTTAATAGGAAAAGCGAGTTACTGTTAAGAGACGCAGAAATACGCTCTGAGTTTGCGGAGTTTCACAGGAGGAGATGCAGGTACGGAACTGAACCCCTGAGGGGCCAGTCAGTCAACTGTAATAAGAATATATAATATACTGCCCTGAATGTCCTGTGTTAAAGGGACACATATGGAAGCTCCATGCTGGTTTGAAATTAACCTTTAATAAAATTACACATTCTAATGAATGAATGAATGAGTTTTAATCAGTAGAGTCCCATCCGGTCCTGACACTGTATTTAACCATCTAATCCCACATAACGCAGGTGACTCCTTGCTTGGCCACAGAAACACTCCGTTTTCCACTGATGACAGGGACAATGACAATCACGCCACTGCAAATTGCGCCAATCTTTACAAGGGAGAAGGGAACCTGGTGGTACACAAGTTGCCACTCATCCAACCAATAAAACTCATTTTATTAATGTTCCTAAAATATATCAATAAACAAACCTCCATCTTGGTTCTACTGTATTACATAGTTTGTGTTATATGTAGGATTAAAGGGTCGGCCACACTAGCGCTATTTCTCATGCTCTCTCTGCTATATCTAGAATCCCAGCCTAGTGCGTGTTGATGGTGGTGACACTTGGCGTGAGCTGAGTGTTGATTGGTTTTCAGAGCTAATTATCATAAAATGTGCACAAGCTTTTCACACGTGTTGCTGTCCGGTATAGTGCAGCCTCATCCTTAAAGGGGAGACATTTACCTTTAATAACCAATCAGCTGTTAGCTGTTACAGTAGTTCTACTGTAATTATAATTAAAGGGGAAGTTCAGTGCAAATACATAGACTTTTCAGAATAAAGAGCAGTATTTTCCCATCCTAATGACCTTAACCTGCCCATTCAGCATTGTGTCTGTGTAGAAATAAATGGTTCTAAAACAATGACTTCCTGTTTGCAGGACCCCTAGTAGAGACCGTTATGGTTTTGCCCTTGACCCAGCGCCTGGGTGGATTCAGTTGCTCAGTAGAGATCTGAGCATGTGTGACCCATCCAACAGCCAATCAGTAGAAATGACTGTTAGGAACATTCCAAGGAAGTGGTGCATTCTGGGAAGAAGAAGGACCGTTAGAACCTGAAATGTCAGCTCACTAATGTCAACAGCAGGGAACAGCAAAGGGAATGAAATCAACTGATTTTACAAAATGGAGAATATGTAGAATAACTAGGAATATACAATATAAATTAAGAATTTAACAAATTGATATTTTCGACTGAACTTTCCCTTTAAAGGAGGTATCTGATTGGCTCCTGTGTGTTACTGGACTGGGGCATCTTTTCCTGAAGCCGTATGATCTATAGCTGTGTTTTAACATGGGGGGACCAACCTTTACATTACTGTCTGCTGTGGATTATTCCCACTCCCATTTGCATTGTAGTATTGAACTACCCTTTAATAGTTTATTATAAATGTAATGCCAGTATATTCCATAGTATTGGAGGGAAATAGATTTACTTACCCTAAAGCCTCGTACACTCGACCCATCGTGCAACATTTGTGCGAAAATGAAGCTTTAACGATCTTCTAAGACCAACGATCCACGATTATTCTCGGCTTTTTCCTACGATCAGCCTGGCGGATTCGTTCTGCCGATAGTCGTTTGTTTGTACATAGTCGGCAGATTATCGGTAGAGTGTAATGGAAGATTGAATGAAATACACATGTGCAACATTTCGAGATCACGCGATATTCTGAACGTCACTTAATACGTACGTCACGTGGCACCTTTACCAATGAACATCATCTATCCACTATCGTTAATGTATGTACTGGCGTCGTTGGCAGAACTAGTGTATAACGGCGCGGTTGGTAAACGTTTGTCTGCCACATCGTACGAAAATTATCTGACGTGTGTACGAGGCCTAATAAATGTTGATGGACTAAGGTGAATGATCTGCCAGAAAGATTTACAAATTGGCACACATACTGACCTTTAATGTGACGCTCTAGTTCTATTTCATGTGACGCTCTAGTTCTATTTCATGTGACGCTCTAGTTCTATTTCATGTGACGCTCTAGTTCTATTTAATGTGATGGTCTAGTTCTATTTAATGTGACGCTCTAGTTCTATTTCATGTGACGCTCTAGTTCTATTTCATGTGACGCTCTAGTTCTATTTAATGTGACGCTCTAGTTCTATTATGTGACGCTTAGTTCTATTTCATGTGACGCTCTAGTTCTATTTCATGTGACGCTCTAGTTCTATTTCATGTGACGCTCTAGTTCTATTTAATGGGACACTCTAGTTCTATTTAATGTGACGCTCTAGTTCTATTTAATGTGACGCTCTAGTTCTATTTAATGTGATGGTCTAGTTCTATTTAATGTGACGCTCTAGTTCTATTTATGTTACGCTCTATTCTATTTAATGTGACGCTCTAGTTCTATTAATGTGACGCTCTAGTTCTATTTAATGTGATGCTCTAGTTCTATTTAATGTGACGCTCTAGTTCTATTTAATGTGACGGTCTAGTTCTATTTAATGTGACGCTCTAGTTCTATTAATGTGACGGTTTCTAGTTGATTTCATGTGATGGTCGTCTATTTAATGTGACGCTCTAGTTCTATTAAGGTGACGGTCTAGTTCTATTTAATGTGACGTCTAGTTCTATTTATGTGCGGTTTCTGTTCTATTTAATGTGACGGTCTAGTTTCTATTTAATGTGACGCTCTAGTTCTATTTCATGTGACGGTCTAGTTCTATTTAATGTGACGCTCTAGTCTATTCATTGTGACGGTCCTAGTTCTATTTAATGTGACGGTCTAGTTCTATTTATGTGACGGTCTCTAGTTCTATTTAATGTGACGGTCTCGTATATTGTCATGTGATGCTCTAGTTCTATTAATGTGACGGTTCTAGTTCTATTTAATGTGACGGTCTAGTTCTATTTAATGTGACGGTCTAGTTCTATTTAATGTGATGGTCTAGTCTATTAATGTGACGCTTAGTTCTATTTTCATTTGACGGTCTGTTCTATTTAATGTGATGGTCTGTTCTATTTAATGTGATGGTCTAGTTCATTTAATGTGATGGTTAGTTCTATTTAATGTGACGCTCTAGTTCTATTTAATGTGACGGTCTAGTTCTATTTAATGTGACGGTCTCAGTTCTATTTAATGTGACGGTCAGTTCTATTTAATGTGATGCTTAGTTCTTTTCATGTGATGGTCTAGTTCTATTTAATGTGACGCTCTAGTTCTATTTAATGTGACGTTCTAGTTCTATTTAATGTGACGTCTAGTTTATTTAATGTGATGGCTCTAGTTCTATTTAATGTGACGCTCTAGTTCTATTTAATGTGACGGTCTAGTTCATTTAATGTGACGCTTCTAGTTCTATTTAATGTGACGCTCTAGTTCTATTTAATGTGACGGTCTAGTTCTATTTAATGTGACGCTCTAGTTCTATTTCATGTGATGGTCTAGTTCTATTTCATGTGATGGTCTAGTTCTATTTAATGTGATGGTCTAGTTCTATTTAATGTGACGGTCTAGTTCTATTTAATGTGACGCTCTGTTCATTTAGTGACGGTCTAGTTCTATTTAAGTGAGTCTAGTTCATTAAGAGTCTGTTCTATTAATGTGACGGTCTAGTTCTATTTAATGTGATGGTCTAGTTCTATTTCATGTGACGGTCTAGTTCTATTTCATGTGACGGTCTAGTTCTATTTAATGTGACGCTCTAGTTCTATTTCATGTGACGGTCTAGTTCTATTTAATGTGACGCTCTAGTTCTATTTAATGTGACGCTCTAGTTCTATTTAATGTGACGGTCTAGTTCTATTTAATGTGACGCTCTAGTTCTATTTCATGTGACGGTCTAGTTCTATTTAATGTGACGGTCTAGTTCTATTTCATGTGACGGTCTAGTTCTATTTCATGTGACGGTCTAGTTCTATTTAATGTGACGCTCTAGTTCTATTTCATGTGATGCTCTAGTTCTATTTAATGTGACGGTCTAGTTCTATTTAATGTGAGTCTAGTCTATTTATGTGACGGTCTAGTTCTATTTAATGTGACGGTCTGTTCTATTCATGTGAGGTCTTCTAGTTTCTATTTAATGTGACGGCTCTAGTTCTATTTAATGTGACGCTCTAGTTCTATTTCATGTGAACGGTCTAGTTCTATTAATGTGACGGTTAGTTCTATTTCATGTGAGGTCTAGTTATTAATGTGACGTCTAGTTCTTTTAATGTGACGGTCTAGTTTATTTATGTGACGTCTAGTTCTATTTAATGTGACGGTCTAGTTCTATTTATGTGACGGTCTAGTTCTATTTAATGTGACGGTTTAGTTCTATAGTGATGTCATGTTCTATTTAATGTGACGGTCTAGTTCTATTTAATGTGATGGTCTAGTTCTATTTAATGTGCGGTCTAGTTCTATTTAATGTGATGGTCTAGTTCTATTTAATGTGATGGTCTAGTTTCTATTAATGGACGGTCAGTTCTATTAATGTGACGGTCTAGTTCTATTTAATGTGACGGTCTAGTTCTATTTAATGTGCTGGTCTAGTTTCTATTTAATGTGACGGTCTAGTTCTATTTAATGTGTGGTCTAGTTCTATTTAATGTGAGGCTCTAGTTCTATTTAATGTGATGGCTCTAGTTCTATTTAATGTGATGGGTCTAGTTCTATTTAATTGTGACGGTCTAGTTCTATTTAATGTGACGGTTCTAGTTCTATTTAAGGGACGGTCTAGTTCTATTTCATGTGACGGTTCTAGTTCTTTAATGTGACGGTCTGTTCTATTAATGTGATGGTCTAGTTCATTTTAATGTGACGGTCTAGTTCTATTTAATGTGATGGTCTAGTCTATTTATGTGACGTTCGTTCTATTAATGTGATGCTCTAGTTCTATTTAATGTGACGGTCTAGTTCTATTTAATGTGATGGTCTAGTTCTATTTAATGTGACGGTCTCTAGTTCTATTTAATGTGACGCTCTAGTTCTATTTAATGTGACGGTCTAGTTCTATTTAATGTGACGTCTAGTTCATTTATGTGACGGTCTAGTTCTATTTAATGTGATGCTCTATCTATTTAAGTGACGTCTAGTTCTATTTATGTGACGCTCTAGTTCTATTTAATGTGTCTTGACGGTCTAGTTCTATTTAATGTGACGGTCTAGTTCTATTTAAGTGATGCTAGTTCTATTTAATGTGACGTCTAGTTCTATTTAATGTGACGCTCTAGTTCTATTTCATGTGACGGTCTGTTCTATTTAATGTGATGCTCTAGTTCTATTTAATGTGACGGTTTAGTTCTATTTAATGTGACGCTCTAGTTCTATTTAATGTGACGCTCTAGTTCTATTTAATGTGATGGTCTAGTTCTATTTAATGTGATGGTCTAGTTCTATTTAATGTGACGGTCTAGTTCTATTTAATGTGACGGTCAGTTCTATTTAATGTGACGCTCTAGTTCTATTTCATGTGATGCTCTAGTTCTATTTAATGTGACGGTCTAGTTTATAATGTGAAGCTCTAGTTATTTAATGTGACGGTCTAGTTCTATTTCAAGTGATGCTCTAGTTCTATTTATGTGACGCTCTAGTTCTATTTAATGTGATGTCTAGTTCTTTAATGTGACGGTCTTGTCTAGTATTTATGTGACGGTCTAGTTCTATTTAATGTGACGGTCTAGTTCTATTTCATAGTGACGGTCTAGTTCTATTTAATGTGACGGTCTAGTTCTATTCATGTGACGGTTCTAGTTTATTTAATGTGACGGTCTAGTTCTATTTAATGTGAGCCTCTAGTTCTATTCATGTGATGCTTAGTTCTATTAATTGGGAGGTCTAGTTCTATTTAATGTGATGGTCTAGTTCTATTTAATGTGACGGCTCTAGTTCTATTTAATGTGACGCTCTAGTTTCTATTTAATGTGACGGTCTAGTTCTATTTATGTGGCTAGTTCTATTTCATGTGATGCTCTAGTTCTATTTAATGTGAGTCTAGTTCTATTTAATGTGATGGTCTAGTTCTATTTAATGTGATGGTCTAGTTCTATTTAATGTGACGCTCTAGTTCTATTTAATGTGATGCTCTAGTTCTATTTAATGTGACGGTCTAGTTCTATTTAATGTGACGCTCTAGTTCTATTTAATGTGACGCTCTAGTTCTATTTATGTGGATGCTCTAGTTCTATTTCATGTGACGGTCTAGTTCTATTTCATGTGATGCTCTAGTTCTATTTAATGTGATGGTCTAGTTCTATTTAATGTGACGGTCTAGTTCTATTTAATGTGACGCTCTAGTTCTATTTAATGTGACGTCTAGTTCTATTTAATGTGCGGTCTAGTTCTATTTCATGTGACGCTCTAGTTCTATTTAATGTGAGCTCTAGTTCTATTTAATGTGACGGTCTAGTTCTATTTAATGTGACGGTCTAGTTCTATTTAATGTGACGGTCTAGTTCTATTTAATGTGACGGTCTAGTTCTATTTAATGTGATGCTCTAGTTCTATTAAGTGACGTCTAGTTCTATTTAATGTGACGGTCTAGTTCTATTATTTAATGACGCTCTAGTTCTATTTCATGTGACGCTCTAGTTCTATTTAATGTGATGGTCTAGTTCTATTTCATGTGACGCTCTAGTTCTATTTAATGTGACGGTCTAGTTCTATTTAATGTGATGGTCTAGTTCTATTTCATGTGACGCTCTAGTTCTATTTAATGTGATGGTCTAGTTCTATTTAATGTGATGTCTAGTCTATTT
Organism: Hymenochirus boettgeri; assembly: GCA_019447015.1. Lineage (NCBI taxonomy): Eukaryota > Metazoa > Chordata > Amphibia > Anura > Pipidae > Hymenochirus > Hymenochirus boettgeri. Next base: position 110,966,098 of record CM033476.1, on the reverse strand, counting down.
AATGTGATGGTCTAGTTCTATTTAATGTGATGGTCTAGTTCTATAATGGATGTGTTAGTTCTATTTAATGGGAGGCTCTAGTTCTATTTAATGTGACGGTCTAGTTCCATTAATGTGATGGTCTAGTTCTATTTAATGTGATGGTCTAGTTCTATTTAATGTGATGGTCTAGTTCTATTTAATGTGATGGTCTAGTTCTATTTAATGTGATGGTCTAGTTCATTCATGTGACGCTCTAGTTCTATTTATGTGAAGTCTAGTTCTATTTAATGTGATGGTCTAGTTCTTTTATGGAGTCTAGTTCTATTTAATGTGACGTCTAGTTCTATTTATGGATGGTCTAGTTTATTTAATGTGAGGTCTAGTTCTATTTAATGTGATGGTCTAGTTCTATTTAATGTGATGGTCTAGTTCTATTTAATGTGATGGTCTAGTTCTATTTAATGTGACGCTCTAGTTCTATTTAATGTGACGGTCTAGTTCTATTTAATGTGATGGTCTAGTTCTATTTAATGTGATGGTCTAGTTCTATTTAATGTGACGGGCTAGTTCTATTTAATGTGATGGTCTAGTTCTATTTAATGTGATGGTCTAGTTCTATTTCATGTGACGCTCTAGTTCTATTTAATGTGACGGTCTAGTTTATTTAATGTGATGGTCTAGTTCATTCATGGACGCTCTAGTTCTATTTAATGTGACGGTCTAGTTCTATTTAATGTGATGGTCTAGTTCTATTTAATGTGAGGGTCTAGTTCTATTTAATGTTGATGGTCTAGTTTTATTAATGTGATGGTCTAGTTCTATTTAATGTGACGGTCTAGTTCTATTTAATGTGACGGTCTAGTTCTATTTAATGTGATGGTCTAGTTCTATTTAATGTGACGGCTCTAGTTCTATTTAATGTGATGGTCTAGTTCTATTTAATGTGGATGGTCTAGTTCTATTTAATGTGATGGTCTAGTTCTATTTAATGTGATTGGTCTAGTTCTATTTAATGTGACGGTCTATTTTTTATGTGACGTCTAGTTTCTATCATGTGAGGTCTAGTATTTATGTGACGCTCTAGTTCTATTTAATGTGACGGTCTAGTTCTATTTCATGTGATGCTCTAGTTCTATTTAATGTGACGCTCTAGTTCTATTTAATGTGACGGTCTAGTTCTATTTAATGTGATGGTCTAGTTCTATTTCATGTGACGCTCTAGTTCTATTTAATGTGACGGTCTAGGTTCTATTAATGTGACGTCTAGTTCTATTTCATGTGACGCTCTAGTTCTATTTAATGTGACGGTCTAGTTCTATTTAATGTGACGTCTGTTCTATTTATGTGACGCGTCTAGTTCTATTTAATGTGACGCTCTAGTTCTATTTAATGTGACGGTCTAGTTATATTAATGTGACGCTCTAGTTCTATTATGTGACGCTCTAGTTCTATTTAATGTGACGGTCTAGTTCTATTAATGTGAGGTTCTAGTCTATTTAATGTGACGTTAGTCTATTTAATGGAGGCTAGTTATATTAGTGACGTCTAGTTCTATTCATGTGACGGTCTAGTTCTATTTAATGTTGAGGTCTAGTTTATTTAATGTGACGTCTAGTTCATTTAATGTGATGGTCTAGTTCTATTTAATGTGGACGGTTCAGTTCTATTTAATGTGATGGTCTAGTTCTATTTAATGTGACGCTCTAGTTCTATTTAATGTGATGGTCTAGTTCTATTTAATGTGACGGTCTAGTTCTATTTAATGTGACGCTCTGTTCTATTTAATGTGACGGTCAGTTCTATTTAATGTGACGCTCTAGTTCTATTTCATGTGACGGTCAGTTCTATTTAATGTGACGTCTAGTCTATTTAATTTGATGTCTAGTCTATTTAATGTGATGGTCTAGTTCTATTTAATGTGACGGTCTAGTTCTATTAATGTGACGCTCTCGTTCTATTTAATGTGACGGTCTAGTTCTATTTAAGGATTCTGTGTATTAATGTGACGCTCTAGTTCTATTAATGTGACGGTCTAGTTCTATTAATGTGATGGTCTAGTTCTATTTAATGTGGACGCTCTCGTTCTATTTAATGTGACGGTCTAGTTCTATTAATGGATGCTCTAGTTCTATTTCATGTGACGCTTAGTTCTATTTAATGTGACGCTCTATAGTTCTATTTAATGTGACGCTATAGTTCTATTAATGTGACGGTTCTAGTTCTATTTCATGTGAAGCTCTAGTTCTATTTAATGTGGACGCTCTAGTTCTATTTAATGTGACGCTCTAGTTCTATTAAGTGACGGTCTAGTTCTATTTATGTGACGCTTAGTCTATTTAATGTGACGCTCTAGTTCTATTTAATGTGGCGCTCTAGTTCTATTTAATGTGACGGTCTAGTTCTATTTAATGTGACGGTCTAGTTCTATTTAATGTGACGCTCTAGGTCTATTTATGTGACGGCTAGTTCATTAATGTGAAGCTCTAGTTCTATTTAATGTGACGGTCTAGTTCTATTTAATGTGACGCTCTAGTTCATTTCATGTGACGCTCTAGTTCTATTTAATGTGATGTCTAGTTTAGTTCTATTATGTGATGCTCTAGTTCTATTATGTGACGGTCTAGTTCTTTATGTGATGTTAGTTTATTTAATGTGCGCTTCTAGTTCTATTTAATGTGACGCTCTAGTTCTATTAATGTGGACGATTCTAGTTCTATTTAATGTGATGCTCTAGTTCTATTTAATGTGAAGGTCTAGTTCTATTTAAGTGAGTCTCGTAGTCTATTTTCATGTGAGCGTCTATTAGTTCTATTTAATGTGATGTATAGTTTATAATTTAATGTGATGGTCTAGTTCTATTTCATGTGATGCTCTAGTTCTATTTAATGTGACGGTCTAGTTCTATTTAATGTGATTGTCTAGTTCTATTTAATGTGACGGTCTAGTTCTATTTAATGTGACGCTCTCGTTCTATTTAATGTGACGGTCTAGTTCTATTTAATGGGATGGTCTAGTTCTATTTAATGTGACGCTCTAGTTCTATTTAATGTGACGCTCTCGTTCTATTTAATGTGACGGTCTAGTTCTATTTAATGTGACGGTCTAGTTCTATTTAATGGGATGCTCTAGTTCTATTTAATGTGACGGTCTAGTCCTATTTAATGTGACGCTCTAGTTCTATTTCATGTGACGCTCTAGTTCTAGACAAGGTAAGATCTAGAAGGAGAAATCCCCAGAATCCTTGGCCATCCAGACACGTAATCCCCCTGGAATGTTTTGTTTGAACTGTTAAACTCCATTGCATTGAAGATATGGGGACTGGAAGCCAAACTGATTCTGATTGTGTAATATTCCCATTTCTCAACACTAGAAATTCCGATAGGAAATGTTTAATCCCAGAATGGACACAGGGAGGAGGATGGAGATTGGAGAAGGGTCTCAGCTGGGATCTGAAGGGTTTATAAAAGGAGCAGGTGCCCCCAAGGATTGGGTTAAAGCAATAGGAGCCATGGCCTGGAAAGTACAAACCTTTATCTTTTTGGTGGTCCCATGTCTTTGCTATGCAGGTGAAACCTGTCCAGGTGAGACACTTCCCTTACATACATTGTATCAACCAATACATTGCTACATTGCACTTTTATCCAATAGGATTTGAGGGCTCCATGGTGCAGTGTTTAGGATTAGACAGTCCTGTGCTCTCTCTCCCTAGAGCTGAAAGTCATTGGGGTCGGAGATTCAGACAAGCTGAGTATTCTGCGTGGATGTCCTGGGACACAAGGGACACAAGGACCCCCGGGCCCTGCAGGGTCTAAAGGTAACTAAATTATTTACATATTTGCACCAATCAGAAATCTACTTTTCAAGTTTATTGGTAAGAACCAAATGGAAACTTTTCCCCATGATGTATTTTTCAGGAGATAAAGGTTCAGCAGGGATTCCTGGGAAGTTGGGACCCCCTGGACTTAAAGGTAAATACACACAGAAAAAAATATGCTTAAAAACAAACATACAAGCTAATACATATGTAAACATTATTGTGCCCTTTAATTGGTTCTGTTCCAATGCATGTGATTAACTGCTTTATTGAAAACCAAGCGCCCATTATATAAATGTAATATCATGGGGGCGCTGTGAAACATTATCGTTTCAATACCAATGGAGAAAATGTAAGGGGGGGACATAGTGGTGAGAGTTGGTACTGCAGCAAAAAATACTAATTAGCAATAAATGTTATTATTTCTTTTTTTCTTTCACAGGAGAAAGGGGAATTTCAGGAGACAAGGGGCAGAAAGGTAAATAAAGTAAATATGAAAAAGGACAGAAAATCAGAGAAAGGAGATTTAATGGACTAGACTAGATTTATAATCTAAGGGTCGATATTTTACCGTATTCTCCAATTCTCCAGTCCGAGCAACATGTGGAGACTGTTATGTGACCTTTAATGGGCCGTGCGCTACCACTTTAATTCTTGGTAGGCTGACTAGCCAATCAGTTTATCGATTGCTAATCTGTGGGTCGGTACCTACCCTAAAGGTTTATATCATTTATGGACCATTGTACGTAATAATGTCAGATTTCAAGTATTTTAACTAAAACTTTGATTTTCCCTGTTTAGGTGATAAAGGGTCTGCAGGGGTCGCAGCGCCAGGAAGTGAGTATAACGAAATTATTCTGAAGTTACGTGACCTATAGAATGACAGCTGGTAAAACTGATACATCACATCCAACCAAAGACCCCCCTGTGTGAGATTAACCTCTCCTTGTCTCTTCAATTGGCTACTTTGTATCTTTAACTGGGAATCGCATAAGTTGGGTTTTGGACCTTCGGAATCGTCCCTTTATCGTTAAAGTGCGTTCCCAGATAGAACAGTTACGGTGCGTACTCACTAGAGATGTCCCAACTTTGCAAAATCCAGTCCGCTCGAGGATCCGCGAATTTTCAAGAAAAATTCAAAAATCTGGGAGCGGACCCATTAAAACGGAAAAATTTTAAAAATACGAGAAATTCCCGTAATTTCTAAAATTTTCGAAAGTACGTATTTTAAAGCATTTTTTGAAAATACGCGAAATCCTCGAAATTTCAAAATGTTACGAAAATACGATAAATTCTTGTAATTTCGGAAATTTTCTAAAGCACGGTTCGGAAACGTTCGGAAGGCGGAAAATCCGCAATATCCGCCGTTTGCAAACGAGGTAAATCCGCCATCACTAGTACTCACACTAACAATAAAGCCCCAATGCCTTCAGATCCGACGGTATCGTCCCTTTATCGCTAGAGTGTGTGACGCATTTTCGAGCGCTCCTGAGACCAACAAACGTTCACCATCATCCTCCCAATTGCTCAGAAATGCCCCATAATTTCCCTCGGACACGGTTGTCTCCCCGTATTTAGAGTGTAGCGAGGCGGCCTGGCGAGTTACATAGGGAGAACCCTCGGGACTTTGAGTAACTCGCTCGTCAGAAAATGACAGACAGAATCTTGCAGAGTCATTTTTGATCTGTATTGTGTGTTCCCAGCTTTAAGGGAGAATTATACTCACCTTAACCTTGGAGAGTACCCAGAATAAGAGACTGCTATGTCCTCACCTCTGGGTGATAGATGCACAGGTCCCCTCCTCCTCCATCTTTCTGTCACTGACAGTCCGCAGATTGCGTCTTCCCATTGGACAGTCATCGGCCAGACACAGTGATACAATTGGAGCACAAACAGAGTTAATGGAGCATAAATCCCCCACAGAGCATAAAATGAAATAGATCCTTCTTATTACTGAAGATGTCTCACAGCCGACTGCTAGGAAATAGCCCAACTCATTCATTTACACATTTTCATTCCAGCTTCAATGAATTGTAAGGATTGGCTGAACTATGGATCGTCCATTAGCGGCTGGTACACGATATTCACCCCCAAAGGGCGCCCCCTGTCTGTGCTCTGTGACATGGAAACCGATGGAGGGGGCTGGACTGTAAGTAAAGGATCAAAACCTTTAATGACTGTTAAAGGGAAAGTAAAAAGCATCGAGATTTTTAACCCCCCAGGTTCTGATTTATCATGTCAATGCTTTATAAATATATTATTGGTCCTCCACACCGGAAATTATATACTGTATGTAATATAGGGGTAATGTCCATTACTGCTACACAGAATATTATATACTGTATGTAATATAGGGGTAATGTCCATTACTGCTACACAGAATATTATATACTGTATGTAATATAGGGGTAATGTCCCTTCTGCTAAACGGATATTATATACTGTATGTAATATATGTGTAATGTCCATTAACTGCTAAAAACAAAGACAAAAAAAAAAAAGGAATATATATACTGTATGTAATAATGGGTAATGTACATTACTGCTACACGGTAATAGTATATAGACTTAGGATATTATATGGGTAAGGTCATTACTGCTACACGGATCAGTATGATACTTGTATGTAATTATGGGTAATGTCCATTACTGCTACACAGAATATTATTTACTGTATGTAATATAGGGGTTAATGTCCTTACTGCTAAACAAATATTATATACGTATGTAATATATGGGTAAACTGTCACTTAATCTCTACCAGAATATTATATACTGTTGTAATATATGGGTAATGTCCATTACTGCTACACAACAGAATCTATTTATACTGTATGTAATATATGGGGTAATGTCCATTACTGCTACACAGGAATATGATATACCTGTATGTAATATTGGGTAAATGTCCATTACTGCTACACAGAATATTTATACTGTATGTATATAGGGGTTAATGTCCATTACTGCTACAGGAATATTATATACTGTAGTAATTATATGGGTAAGTCCATTAGTGCTACACGTAATTCTATACTGTAATGTAATATATGGGTACTGTCCATTACTCTACACGTAATTATATACTGTATGTCAATTATGGGTAATGGTCCATACTGCTACACGGAATATTATATACTCTATGTAATATAAGGGGTAAAATGTCCATTACTGCTACATGGAATATTGTTACTGTAGTAATATAGGGGTAATGTCCAGTACTGCTACACGGAAATATTGTATACTGTAGTAAGAATGTCATGATGCTACACGTTATACGGTAGTATATAGTGGTAATGTCCATTACTGCTACACGGATATTATATACTTGTATAGGTGATACTGCTACACTAATTTTTGTAGTAATTGGGTAAATGTCCATTATGCTTACACGATATAAATTGATATATGGGTAGTTACTGACATTATTTACTGCAGTAATATAGGGTAATGTCCATTTACGTGCTAACACGTCAATTAATACTGTAGGTAATTCATATGGGTAATGTACATTACGGCTACACGAAATAATTATACTTTATGTAATATAGGGTAATGTCCATTACGCTACACGAATATTATATACTGTATGTAATATATGGGTAATGTTCCATTACTGATAACGAATTATATAATCTGTATGTTAATATATGGGTAATGTCCATTACGGCTACACGGAATTATATACTTGTATGCATATATGGGTATGTCCATTACTGCTACACAGAATATATTATACTGTAATGGTTAATTTTTTATAGGTAATGTCATTACTGACTACACGGAATATTGATCTACTGTATGTAAATATGGGTTAATGTCCAGTTTACTGCTAACACGGAATATATATACTGTATGTAATAGTGGGTTAAGTCCCTACTGCTAACGAGATATATAGATACTTTAGGTAATATATGGTTAATGTGTCCATTACTGCACACGGATATTATATACTGTATGTAAATATGGGTAATGTCCCATTACTGCTACAGGAATATTATATACTGTATGCTATTATGGGTAATGTCCAATTACTGCTACACGGAATTTAATACTGTATGTAATATATGGGTGTAATGTCCCATTATTATTTTTGCCTTACACGGAATATAGATTACTGTAGTAATAGTAGGGGTAATGTCCCATTACTGCTAAAACGAAATTTCTATACTGTATGTAATTATGGGACTGTCCATATCTGTACACGGAATATAATACTGATGTCATATATGGGTAATGTCCATTACTGCTAAACGGAATATTTATACTGTATGTAATATTGGGTAATGCATTACTGTACACAGAATATTATATACGTATGTAATATAAGGGTAATGTCCATTCTGCTACACGGAATCATGGTATATCTGTATGTATATATGAGGTAAGTCCATTACTGCTACACGGATATTTATATACTGTATGTAATATAATGGGTAATGTCCATTACTGCTACACAGAAATATTTATTATCCCTGTATGTAATATATGGGTAACGCCCATTACTGCTACACGAAATTTATAACTGTATGTAATATATGGGAATGTGTCCATTACTGCTACACGGAATATTATATACTGTATGTAAAATATTGGGTAATGTCATCTGCTACACGAATATTATTATACGTATGTAATAGATGGTAATGTCATTACTGCTCCACGGAATATTATATACTGTATGTAATATATGGGTATGTACCTTACGCTACACGGAATATTATGATACACTGTAGTAATATGGTTATTGTCCATTACTGCTACCGGAAATTATACTATTGGTGTAATTAGGTTTCCTACGTCTAATTATATATGTATGTAATTCTGGGTAAGGTCATTACTGCTCCACGTAATTATCATACTGTTGTAATATATGGGTAATGTCCATTACTGCTACACGGAATATTATATACTGTATGTAATATATGGGTAATGTCCATTACTGCTACACGTAAATTATATACTGTATGTAATATATGGGTAATGTCCATTACTGCTACACGGAATATTATATACTGTATGTAATATATGGGTAATGTCCATTACACATACTAGACACAGCCTGTCTTCACATGCAATGTGTGCCTAGAGCTTTGCACTTTCACTATGGAAAGGGAATTTCTGGAATTGGATTCGTTGACATAAACATGTGATATTTAACCCCTACAGGTATTTCAGAGACGTGTGGACGGTTCGATCAATTTTTTCCGTGACTGGAATTCCTATAAGAGGGGGTTTGGGCGCCAGCAGAGCGAATTTTGGCTGGGAAATGAAAACCTTCATCTCGTCACGTCTACGGGTAAAACTAATTCCTTCCGAACAGTAAATATCACAGGATTAGCTACAGACTCGGAGGCCCCGGTACCAATACAAATCCATTTATTAACTGGTACATTAGGAGGAAATATCAGATCCTGAAATACAGGAAATAAAGCAGCGGTAATGGCTACGGTAATTATCGTTATTTATTAAATAACGTACGTGGCGGTAACGGCTACGTTAATTACCGCTATTTATTAAATAATGTGGTGCTAATGGCTACGTTAATTACCGTTATTTATTAAATATCGTGGCAGTAATGGCTTCGTTAATTACCACTATTTATTAAATAACGTGGCGGTAATGGCTACGTTAATTACCGTTATTTATTAAATAACGTGGCAGTAATGGCTTCGTTAATTATCATTATTTATTAAATAACGTGGCGCTAATGGCTATGTTAATTATCATTATTTATTAAATAACGTGGCGCTAATGGCTATGTTAATTATCATTATTTATTAAATAATGTGGCGCTAATGGCTATGTTAATTATCATTATTTATTAAATAACGTGGCGCTAATGGCTATGTTAATTATCATTATTTTATTAATAACGTGGCGCTAGATGGCATGTGTAATTATCATTATTTATTAAATAACGTGGCGCTAATGGCTATGTTTAATTATCATTATTTATTAAATAACGTGGCGCTAATGGCTATGTTAATTACATGATTTATTAAATAACGTGGCGCTAATGGCTTGTTTAATTATCATTATTTATTAAATAATGTGCGCTAATGGCTATGTTAATTACATTATTTATTAAAAATGTGGCGCTAGTGGCTATGTTAATTATCATTATTTATTAAAACGTGGCGCTAATGGCTATGTTAATTATCATTATTATTAAATATGGGCTCTAATGCTAGTTAATTACATTTTTTTAAAAAGTGGCGCTAATGGCTATGTTAATTATCATTATTTATTAAATAATAGTGGCGCTAATGGCTTATGTTATTATCATTATTTATTAAATAATGTGCGCTAGGCTAGTTAATTATCATAGTTATAAATAATGTGGCGCTAATGGTATGTTAATTATCATTATTTATTAAATAATGTGCGCTAATGGCTATGTTAATTATCATTAGTTATTAAATAACGTGGCTGCTAATCTAGGTTTAATTTCATTATTATTAAATAACGTGGCGCTAATGCTATGTTAATTATCATTATTTATTAAATAATGTGCGCAATGGCTATGTTAATTATCATTATTTATTAAATAAGTGGCGCTAATGGCTATGTAATTTCATTATTTTTTAAATAATTTGGCGCTAATGGCTATGTTAATTATCATTATTTATTAAATAATGTGGCGCTAATGGCTATGTTAATTATCATTATTTATTAAATAATGTGGCGCTAATGGCTATGTTAATTATCATTATTTATTAAATAAGTGGCGCTAATGGCTATGTTAATTATCATTATTTATTAAATACGTGGCGCTAATGGCTATTTTATTATCATATATTATTAAATAATGTGGCGCTAATGGCCTTATGTTAATTATCATTATTTTTAAATAACGTGGGCGCTAATGGCTATGTTAATTATCATTATTTATTAAATAAGTGGCGCTAATGGCTATGTTAATTGTCATTATTTATTAAATAATGTGTGCTAAGCTAGTTATTATATTTTTCAATAAGGGCTCTAATGGCTATTTATTATCATTATTATTAAATAATGTGGCGCTAATGGCTATGTTAATTAATCATATTTTATTAAATACTGTGGCGACTAATGGCTATGTTAATTATCATTATTTATTAAATAATTGGCGCTAATGGCTATGGTTATTATCATTATTATTAAATAGTGGCGCTAAGTGCTATGTTAATATCATTATTATTAAATAATTGTGGGCGCTAATGGCTATGTTTGTATTTATCATTATTTATTAAATAACGTGGCGCTAATGGCTATGTTAATTATCATTATTTTATTAATAATTGGCGCTAATGGCTATGTTATTATCATTATTAATTAAATAACTGGCGCTAATGGCTATGTTAATTATCATTATTTATTAATAATGTGGCGGCTAATGGCTATGTTAATTATCATTATTATTAAATAACGGGGCGCTAATGCTATGTTAATTATCATTGATTTATTAAATAAGTGGCGCTAATGGCTATGTTTAATTATCATTATTTATATAATAATGTGGCGCTAATGGCTATGTTAATTATCATTATTTATTAAATAAGTGGCGCTAATGGCTATGTTAATTATCATTATTTATTAAATTAATGTGGCGCTAATGGCTATGTTAATTATCATAATATTGTATTAAATAAGTGGCGCTAATGGCTATGTTAATTATCATTATTTATTAAATAATGTGGCGCTAATGGCTATGTTTATTATCATATTTATTAAATAACGTGGCGCTAATGGCTATGTTAATTATCATTATTTTTAAATAATGTGGCGCTAATGGCTATGTTTAATTATCATTATTTATTAAATAATATTTGGGCGCTAATGGCTATGTTAATATCATTATTTATTAATAAGTGGCGCTAATGGCTATGTTAATTATCATTTATTATTAAATATGTGGCGCTAATGGCTATGTTAATTATCATTATTTATTAAATAGTGGCGCTATGGCTATGTTAATTATCATTATTTAGTAATAATGTGGCGCTAATGCTATGTTAATATCATTATTTATTAAATACGTGGCGCTAATGGCTATGTTAATTATCATTATTATTAATAATGTGGCGCTAATGGCTAGTGTTAAATTAATCATTATTTATTAAATAACGTGCGCTAATGGCTATGTTATTATCATTATTTATTAATAATGTGGCGCAATGGCTATGTTAATTATCATTATTTTTAATAACGTGGCGCTATGGCTATGTTAATTAATCGCTTAATTTATTAAATAAGTGTTGCGCTATGGCTATGTTAATTATCATTATTTATTAAATAACGTGGCGCTAATGGCTATAGTTAATTAATCATATTTATTAACTAATTGTGCGACTAAAGGCTATTTTATTATCATTATTTATTAAATAATGGTGGTGCTAATGGCTATGTAATTATCTTATTTTTAACTAATGTGGCGCTAAGGCTATGTTAATTATCATTATTTATAAATAACGTGGCGCTAATGGCTACGTAATTATCATTATTTATTAAATACTTGGCACTAATGGCTCAGTTAATATCATTATTTATTAAATTGTGGCGCTAATGGCTATGTTAATTATCATTATTTATTAATACGTGGCGCTAATGGCAGTTAATTATCATTATTATTAAAAACAGTGGCCGCTAATGCTATGTTAATTATCATTATTTATTAAATAACGTGGCACTAATGGCTACGTTATATTATCATTATTTATTAATAATCTGGCGCTAATGGCTTGTAATTCATTTTTATGAAATAAGTGGCGCTAATGGACGTTATTCATTATTTATTAAATACCGTGGCACTAATGGTCCGTTAATTATCATTATTTATTAATAATGTGGCGCTAATGGCTATTTAATTTCATTATTATTAAATAGTGGCGCTAATGGCTACGTTAATTACATTATTTATTAAGAAAAATAACGTGGCGCTAATGGCTATGTTAATTATCATTATTTATTAATAACGTGGGCACTAAGTGGCTACTTTAATTATCATTATTTATTCAAATATGTGGCGCTAATGGCTTATGTTAATTTCATTAATTTATAATAACGTTGGCGCTAATGGCTACGTAATTATCATTAATTTATTAATAATTGGCCTAATGGCTAGTTAATTATCATTATTATAAATAATGTGGCGCTAATGGCTATGTTAATTATCATTATTTATTAAATATAACGTGGCGCTAATGGCTATGTAATTATCATTTGATTAAATAACGTGGCGCTAATGCCTATGTTAATTATCATTATTTATTAAATAATGTGCGCTAATGGCTCTGTTAATTATCATTATTTATTAATAAAGTCGTGGCGCTAATGGCTAGTTTTTAATTATCATTATTTATAAATAATGTTGCGCCTAATGGCTATTTATTATCATTATTTATAATAGCGTTGCGCTAATGGCTATGTTAATTATCATTATTCTTAAAAATGTGGGCTAATGGCTATGTTAATTATCATTATTTATAAATAAGTGGTTTCGCTAATGGCTATGTTAATTATCATTATTTATTAAATAAGTGGCGCTAATGGCTATGTTAATTATCATTATTATTAAACATAACGTGGCGCTAATGGCTATGTTACTTCCATTAAACTGGAATCTATTTATTAATTATTAATAATCGTGGCGCTAATGGCTACTTAATTATCATTTGTATAAAGTAATGTGGCGCTATGGGCTATGTTAATATTCATTATTTATTAAATAACCGTGGCGCTAGGTTTATGGCTACTTTCAATTTCGTTACTTATTGGCAGGAAAGTTCCAGCTTCGCATCGATTTTCACAGATTTTAATGACAATCACACTACGCCACTACAGCGCTGTTCCTAATGGCCGGGAGATCTCATAATTACACCTGAATTGGGGAATTTTACCGGAGGAGATGCAGGTAGTGAATAATGTTTAAATGGAGGCTCTCACATAGTACTAATTAAGGACAAATAAGCCCCAATCTTATGTGGTTTCAAAACTTGGGCTGGTACACACTGGATTCAACTATGTAATAAATATCTATAAACTAACTATAAACTAACAATGCAACTAACTAAGTAACTTAATTATATAACTACTATGTACTTACTATATATCTAACTATATAACTAACTGTGTATATATATAACGATTAACTTACTATATACTAACTATACAACTAACCTATATACTAACTATGTAACTAATTATATAAATAACCTATGTAAGTCTACTATATAACTAACTGTTGAAACTAACTAGATAACTATGTAACCTTACTATATAACTAACTATACAACTAACTATATAACTAACTATGCAACTAACTATCAACTACTATGTACTAACTATATCACTAACTATATAACCTAACTATATAACTAACTGCTTGTAACTAACTATATAACTTGTCAACTACTATATAGACTATGTACAACTAACTAACTAACTATTACGAACTAGACTGTGTTCACTAACTATAATACTATTGTAACTACTATATAACTAACTATACAACTCAACTATATAACTAATAGTGCAACTAACTATGTAACTACTATATATTAACTATATAACTAACTGTGTATATATACTATGTAACTTACTATAATAACCTAACTGATACAACTAAGAACTATTTTACTAACTATGTAATTATTATAAATACTATGTAACTAACTATATAACTAACTATTACATAATTGTTGTAACTAACTACTTTAACTATTTTAACTTAACATATAACTCTATACAACTAACTAGATAACTAACTAGCAACTACTATGTAACTACCTATATAACTACATATCTACTCGAATAACTTTAAACTGTGTCACTAACTATGATAACTAATGTAACTAACTATATACTAACTACATATACTAAATAACATAACTGTGTAACTAACTATAAAACTACGTAGCTAACTATATAACTAACTACTATAACCATGTACCTAAATAATAACCTAACTATGTATGAACTATGTACTAACTATATAACTATGTAACTTACTATATAACTACTATAACACTAACTATAACTACTAACTTGGCAACTACTATGTAACAACTATATATCTACTATATACCTAACTGTGTGATATATAACTATGTACTTACTATATAACTAACTATACAACTACTATATACGAACTATGTTTAATTATATAAATACTATGTAACTAACTATAACTAACTAATAACTATACTGTGTAACTACATTCTATGAACTTACTATTCCTATTAACCTAAAACTCTATGTCAACTAACTATTACTACTAATAACTAACTATATAACTAACTTGACTAAGAACAACTATACTATGTAACTAACTATATAATAAATACTACACTGTGTAACTACTTAAAACCCGTACTTAGAGAATAAACCCATTAACTACTTACTAACTATGTAACTTATAACTATTATTAACTATATCGTAACTAACTGTACTAATATAAACTATAATACTATAACTAACTAGTACTATAACTATGTAACCAACACATAACAATGTTAACTAACTATATACATAGTAACTAATCGTAACTAATACTAATATAAAATACTATGTACTACTATAACTACGTATACTAATAAATGTAACTAATATATAACTATAGACAATAAAATTAAAAAATAAAATTAAAGAAAAAAAGAAA
>CM033476.1:110922937-110950536 GCA_019447015.1 Hymenochirus boettgeri | reverse complement strand
AACTATATTACTAACTATGTAATTAATTATATAAATAACTATGTAACTAACTATATAACTAACTATATAACTAATTGTGTAACTAACTATTTAACTATGTAACTTACTATATAACTAACTATACAACTAACTATATAACTAACTATGCAACTAACTATGTAACTAACTATATAACTAACTATATAACTAACTGTGTAACTAACTATATAACTATGTAACTAACTATATAACTATGTAACTAACTATATAACTAAATATATAACTAACTGTGTAACTAACTATAAAACTACGTAGCTAACTATATAACTAACTATATAACCATGTAACTAAATATATAACTAACTATGTAACTAACTATGTAACTAATTATATAACTATGTAACTAACTATATAACTAACTGTGTAACTAACTATATAAACTAACTATATAACTAACTGTGTAACTAACTATATAACTATGTAACTTACTATATAACTAACTATACAACTAACTATATAACTAACTATGCAACTAACTATGTAACTAACTATATATCTAACTATATAACTAACTGTGTATATATATAACTATGTAACTTACTATATAACTAACTATACAACTCCCGATAAACCCCCAGACCCCCAAGACTTACCTCTCGACATACTGAAGATAGATATTCAATTGGGGGGTTCATGAACCTTTTTAGTTTTAAAGGGAAAGTAACTACAAAATATTGTGTATTTTTTTGTCTTTTCCCGTATCTAATTAAAGGGTTCAGAGCGCTCGGACGGCTCGGGTGGATTTTTTTCGAGGGGATCGGCCATCAAGAGAATTGTGGCTGGGAAAATGATAATCCCTATAGCCCTCTACGTGTGAAACCGTTATTTATCTATAAAAAAATTGTAAAGTTAATAGGAAAAAGCGAGTTACTGTTAAGAGACGAGAAATACGCTCGAGTGTGCCGGAGTTTCACAGGAGGAGATGCAGGTATGACGGAACGGAACCCCTGAGGGGCCAGTCATGCAACTGTAATAAGAATATATAATATACTGGCATGAATGTCCTGTGTTAAAGGGACACCTATGGAAGCTCCTGCTGTTTGAAATTAACCTTTAATTTAAACTACAACATTCTAATGAAATGAATGAATGAGTTTTAATCAGTAGAGTCCCATCCGCGTCCTGACCACTGTATTTAAACCATCTAATCCCATCAAAACGCAGGTACTCCTTGCTTGGCCACAGCAAGAAAAACACTCGTTTTCCACTGATGACAGGACAATGACAATCACGCCACTGCAAAGTGCGCCAATCTTTCAAGGGAAGGGGAGGAAGGAACGGTGGTACACAAGTTGCCACTCATCAACCAATAAAAACTCATTCATTTATTAATGTTCCTAAAAATATATCAATAAACAAACCTCCATCTTGGTTCTACTGTATTACATAGTTTGTGTATATGTAGATTAAAAGGGTCGGCCACACTAGCGATATTATTCATGCTCCTCTGCATATCTAGAATCCAAGCCTAGTGCGGTGTTGGTGGTACACTTGGCGTGAGCGAGTGTTGATTGGTTTTCAGAGCTAATTATCAGAAAAGTGACAAGCTTTACACGTGTTGCTTGTCCGGTATAGTGCAGCCTCACCTTAAAGGGGAGGACATTTACCTTTAATAACCAATTCAGCTGTTAGCTGTTACCGGAGTTCTTACTGTTAATCTAATTTAAGGGGAAGTTCCGTGCAAATACAAGACTTTTAGATAAAGAGCCAGTATTTTCCCATCCATAATGACCTTAACTGCCCATTCAGCATTGTGTTGTGTAGAGAAATAAATGGTTCTAAAACAAGAATTCCGTTGCAGGACCCAATAGAGACCGTTATGGTCTTGTCCTTGACCAGCGCCCCTAATAGAGACCGTTATGGTCTTGCCTTGACCCAGACGCATGGTAGATTAAGTTGCTAAGTAGAGATCTGAGCTGTGTGACCCATCAAACAGCCAATCAGTAGGAATAGAAATGACTGTTAGGAAATTCAAGGCAGTGTGCATTCTGGGAAGAAGAAGGACCGTTAGAACCTGAATGTCAGCTCACTAATGTCAAACAGCAGGGAACAGCAAAGGGATGAAATCAAATGATTTTACAAAAATGGAGAATATGTAGAATACTAGGAATATACAAATAAATAAGAATTTAACACATGATATTTCGACCTCGAACTTTACCTTTAAAGGAGGTGTATCTGATGGCTCCTGGTGTACTGGATGGATCGGATCTTTCCTGAGCCGTATTATGATCTAGAGCTGGGTTTTAACATGGTGGGACCAACCTTTAATTATGTCTGCTGTGGATTATTCCCACTCCCATTTGCATTGTTAGTATATGAACTACCCTTTAATAGTTTATATAATGTAATGCCAGATATTTCCATAGTATTTGGAGGGAATAGAGTTTACTTACCCTATAAGCTAGGTTACACTCGACCCATGCGCGACATTTGTGCGAAAATGAAGCTTAACAGATATTCTAGACCAACGATCCACATTATTCTCGGCTTTGTCCACGACAGCCTGGCGGATTCGTTCTGCGATAGTCGTTGGTTGTTACATAGTCGGCAGCAGATTAGAGGTTAGATAGAGTGTAATGAAGATTGAATGAAAGACACATGTGCAACATTTCGAGATCACGCGCTATCTGAAGTCACTAATAAGTACGTCACGTGGCACATTTACCAATGAAATCCTATCCACTATCGTTAATGTAGGTACTGGCGTGGTGGCAGAACTAGTGTTATAACGGCGCGGTTGGTAAAAGTTGGTCTGCCACATCGTACGAAATTATCTGACGTGTGGAGAGGCTCTAAGAAATGTTGATGGACTAAGGTGAATGATCTGCCAGGAAGAAAGATTTACAAATTGGGCACACATACTGACCCTTTAATGTTTTGACGCTTCTAGGTCTATTTCATTGTGACGCTCTAGTTCTATTTCAGTGCGCTCTAGTTCTATTTAAGGTGATGGTTTCTAGTTCTATTTAATCGTGACGCTCTAGTTCTATGTTCATGTGACGCTCTTCTAGTTCTATTTCATGTGACAGCTCTAGTTCTATTAAATGGGACCTCTAGTTCTATTTAATGTGACGCTTAGTTCTATTTCTGTCGACGCTCTAGTTATATTTCATGTGACGCTTCTAGTTATATTCATTGACGCTTAGTTCTATTAATGGACCACTCTAGTTCTATTAATGTGACGCTCTAGTTCTATTTATGTGACGGTTAGTTCATTTAATGTGATGGTCTAGTTCTAGTTCATGTGACGCTCTAGTTCTAATTTCATGTGACGCTCTAGTCTATTTTATGGGACGCTCTAGTTCTATTGTCATGTGACGCACTCTAGTTCTATTTAATGTGATGCTCTAGTCTATGTATGTGACGCGCTGGATATTTAATGTGACGGTTATTAGTTCTATTTAATTGACGCTCTAGTTCTATTTAATGTGACGGTCTTATTAGTTGTATTTAAGTGATGGTCTGTCTATTTATGTGCAAGCTCTTAGTTCTATTATGTGACGGTCTAGTCTATTAATTTGGACGCTAGTTCTATTTCATGTGGACGGTGTCTAGTTTATTTTAATGTGACGTCAGTTCTATTTCATGTGACGCTCTATTCTATTTCAGGTGGGTCTAGTTTCTATTTAATGGACGCTCTCGTCTATTTCATGTGACGGTTCTATGTCTATTTATGTGTGACGGTCTAGTTCTATTTCATGTACGGTCTAGTTCTATTTAATGTGACGGTCTAGTTCTATTTCATGTGATGCTCCTAGTTATATTTAATGTGCGGTTCTAGTTCTATTTTAATGTGCGGTCTAGTCTGTTCTAGTGATGTGCGGTCTAGTTCTATTTAAGGGATGGTCTAGTTCTATTTAATTTGACGCTTCTAGTATTCTATTTCATGGACGGTCTAGTTCTATTAATGTGATGGTCTAGTTCTATTAATGTGATGGTTCTAGTTCTATTTAATGTGATGTCTAGTGCTAATTACATGTGGCCGCTTAGTTCTATTTAAGGTGACGGTGAGTTCCATGTAATGTGACGGTTTAGTTGTATATTTGAATGTGACGGTCTAGTTCTATTTAAGTGATGCTCAGTTCTATTTCATGGATGCTCTATTCTAATTTATGTGACGCTCTTCTAGATTCTATTTAAGGACGGTTAGTCTATTAATGTGACGTCTAGTTGTAGTTATGTGATGGTTCTGTTCTAGTTAATGTGGACGGCTTAGTTCTATTTCAATGTGACGGGCTAGTTCATTTAATGTGACGATATAGTTATATTTAATGTGACGCTCTAGTCTATTTACTGTGACGTCCTAGTTCTATTTAATGTGACGCTTAGTTCTATTTCATTGTGATGGTCTAGTTCTATTTAATGTTGATGGTCTAGTCTATTTCTGCTGACGGTTCTAGTTCTATTTCTAGGTGACGTCTAGTTCTATTTAAATGTGACGCTTCTAGTATATTTCAGTGACGGTCTAGTTATATTGAGTGAAGCTCTAGTTCTATTTAATGTGCGCGCTAGTTTATGTAATGTGCGGTTCTAGTTCTTATTTTAATGTGATGGTCTAGTTCTATTTATGTGACGGTCTAGTTCTATTTCATGTGACGGTCTAGTTCCTGTAATGTGGACGCTCTAGTCTAGGTCATGTGTATGATGACGGTATATTCTATTATGTGACGCTTATTCTATTAATGTGACGCTCTAGTTCTATTTAAATGGGAAACGGTCTAGTTCGATTAATGTGACGCTCTAGTTCTCTTTCATGTGACGGTCTAGTTCTATTTAATGTGACGGTCTAGTTCTATTTCATGTTGACGGTCTAGTGTCTAGTTCATGTGACGGTGAGTTCTATTTAATGTGACGCTCTAGGTCGATTTCATGTGTGCTCAGGTCTATTTAATGTGACGTCTAGTTCTATTTAATTGTGAAGCTCTAGTTCTATTTCATGGGACGGTCTAGGTTCTATTTAATGTGACGTCTCGTTCTATTTCATGTGAGGTCTAGTTCTATTTAATGTGAACGGTCTAGGTCTATTTAAGTGACGCTTCTAGTTCTATTTCATGTGACGGTCTAGTCTATTTAAATGTGACGGTCTAGTTCTAGTTCAGGTGCGGTCTAGTTATATTTAATGTGCACGGTCTAGTTCTATTTAAGGTGACGGTCTAGTTTCTAATTTCATGTGGACGGTCTTTAGTTCTATTACTGTGACGGTCATTAGGTTCATTTCATGTGACGGTCTAGTTTCTATTAATGCTTTATGACGGTTTCTAGTTCTAGTTAATGTGATGGTCTAGTTCTATTTAATTGGGACGGTCTCTATTCTATTTAATGTGATGGGGCTAGTTCTATTAATTGTTGACGGTCCTAGTTCTATTTAATGTGAGGCTCTAGTTCTATTAATGTGATGGTCTAGGTGTTCTATTAATGTGACGGTCTAGTTCTATTTTAAGTGACGGTCTAGTTGATTTAATGTGAAGGATCTAGTTCTGATTTAATGTGCATGGTCTCGTTCTATTTATGTGACGGTCGAGTTCGATTAATGTGATGGTCAGTTCATTTAATGTGCCTCTAGTTGTTCTATTTAATGTGATGCTCTAGTTCTTTTAATGTGATGTCTAGTTCTATTTAATGTGACGGTCTAGTTCTATTTAATGGGACGGTCTAGTTCTATTTATGTGGACGGTCTAGTTCTATTTCAGGTTGACGGTCTAGTTCTATTTAATGTGCCGGTCTAGTTCTATTAATGGAGGGTCTGTTCTATTTATTGTGACGGTCTTTCGTGACTATTTAGTTAATGTGATGGTCTAGTTCTATTTTAATGGGGACGGTCTAGTTATATTTAATGTGACGCTCTAGTCTATTTAATGTGACGGTTCGTTCTATTTAATGTGATGTCTAGTTCTATTGAATGGACGGTCTAGTTCTATTTAATGTGACGCTCTAGTCTATTAATGTGACGGGCTAGTCTATTTATGTGACTGTTAGTTCTATTTCATGTGACGGTCTAGTTCCTATTAATGGGAGCTATAGTTCTATTTAATGTGACGGTCAGTTCTATTAAGGTGACGCTCTAGTTTTATTAATGTGGACGTCTAGTTATATTAATGTGACGGTCTAGTTCTATTAATGTGCTGCTATAGTGTATTTAATGTGACGGTCTAGTTTCTATTTTAATGTGACGCTCTAGTTCTATCATGTGACGGTCTAGTTCTATTTAATGTGATGCTCTAGTTCTATTTAAGTGACGTCTAGTTCATTTTGTGACGCTCTAGTTGCTATTTAATGTGACGGTCTAGTCGATTTAAATGTGATGGTTTAGTCTATTTAATGTGAGTCCGTTCTATGTTCTATTTAATGTGACGGTCTAGTTCTATTTCATTGACGGTTCTAGTTCTATTTAATGTGACGCTTTAGTCTAATTCAGGTGGATGCTCAGTTCTAGTAATGTTGACGGGTCTAGTTCTATGTAATGTGAACGGCTCTAGTTCTATTTAATGTGACGGTTTCTAGTTCTATTCAATTGTGGGCTCTAGTTCTATTTAATGTGACGCTCTAGTTCTATTTAATGTGATTGCTCTCGTTCTATTAAGTGACGGTTTCTAGTTCTATTTATGTGACGTCTAGTTCTATTTCATGTGACGGCTAGTTATATTTCATTGTGACGGTTCTAGTTTATTTAATGTGACGTATAGTTCTATTTCATGTGACGGTCTAGGTTACTATTTCATGTGACGTCTAGTTCTATTTAATGTGACGCTCTGTTTTTTATTCATGTGATGCTCTAGTTCTATTAAGGTGATGGTCTAGTTCTATTAATGTGATGGTTAGTTCTATTTAATGTGTGACGCTCTAGTTCTATTCAGTTGACGCTCTAGTGCTATTTAATGTGACGGTCTTCTCGTTCTATTTAATGTGACGCTCTAGTTCTATTTCATGTGATGCTCTAGTCTATTTCAGTGATGCTCTAGTCTAGTTAGGGATGGTCTAGTTCTTTTAATGTGAGCGGTCTAGTCTATTTATGTGAGCTTCAGTTCTATTTTAATGTGCCGGTCTAGTTTCTATTTAATGTGACGGTCGAGTTCTATTTAATGTGCCGCTCTAGTTCATTTAATGTGCCGCTTAGTTCATTTCAGTGATGCTCAGTTATATTTCATGTGGCCCGGTTAGTTCTATTTAATGTGATGCTCAGTTCTATTTAAGGTGATGGCTCTAGTCATATTTAATGTGACGGTCTAGTTCTATTTATGTGACGCTCTAGTTCTATTTAAGTGACGCTCTAGTTCTATTAATGTGACGGTCTCTAGTTCGATTTCATGTGACGCTCTAGTTCTATTGAAGGTGACGCTCTAGTTATATTTAATGTTTTTCTGACGGTCTAGTTCTATTTAATGTGACGGCTCTAGTTCTATTTAATTGTGACGGTCTAGTTCTATTAATGTGACGGTCTGTTCTAAGTTCAGGATGCTCGAGTTCTATTATGTGACGCTCAAGTTCTATTTAATGTGACGGTCTAGTTCTGATTTAAGTGACGTATAGTTCTATTTCATGTGAGGTCTAGTTCTATTAATGTGATGGTCTAGTTCTATTTCATGGGACGCTCTAGTTCTATTTAGATGGACGGTCTAGTTCTATTTAATGTGATGGGCGAGTTTTTTCATGTGACGCTCTAGTTCTATTTACTGTGACGGTCTAGTCTAGGTCTATTATGTGATGGTTAGTTCTATTTAAGTGAATGGTCTAGTTCTATTTAATGTGATGGTCTAGTTCATTTAATTTGATGGTAGTAGTTTCGTATTTAAGTGACGCTCCTAGTTCTATTATGTGACGGTCTAGGTTCTATTTAATGGATGGTTCTAGTTCTATGTAATGTGATGGTCTAGTTCTATTTAATGTGACGTCTAGTTCTATTTAATGTGATGTCTAGTTCTCTTTCAGGTGATGGTCTGTTCTATTTCATGTGACGCTGAGTTCTATTTAAATTGACAGGTCTAGTTCTAGTTAATGTGAATGGTCTAGTTCTATTCATGTGACGCTCTAGTTCTATTTAGTGTGACGGTTTCTAGTCATTTAATGTGATGGTCTAGGTTCTATTACTGTGATGGTTCTAGTTCTATTTAATGTGATGGTTCTAGTTCTATTAATGTGATGTTTAGTTAATTAATGTGATGGTCTAGGTCGATGTAAGTGACGCTTAGGTATTTAATTGTGAAAGGTTTCAGGAGGGGGGGGAGAAGGGAGAGGGAGGTGGGGGGGGAAGGGGGAGAGAGGAGGGGCGGGAGAGGAGGGGGGCGGGGAGAGGGAGGGGGGGATGAGGAGGTTAGGAGGGCGGGGAAGGAGGGGGAGGGGGGGGAGGAGAGAGAGGAATGACGGGGAGGGCGAGGAGACGAGGGAGATGAGAGGGAGAGGCTGGAGGGCGGGTGAGAGGGAGATGAGGGAGGGGGGGTGGTGTGTAATTGTAGACCGCAGGAGAGGAGATGGACTGGAGGAGACACGCGGGAGAGGTAGTGGAGCGAGGGAGGAGGGGAGGGGGGTGGCTGAAGGGAGGTAGAGAGGTGGAGGGGGGAGTGGGCGAGTGAGGGTGGACGGGAGGGGAGGGAGGCGGGAGGGAGTGGAGGGGAGGAGGAGGAGGTGATCTTTTTTATTTTTAGTCTTTTCTTTTCTTATTCTTCTTGTTTTTTCTTCTTTTTTCTTGTTTTACTCTTCTTCTCTAGATATAGTTCTATTAATGTGATGGTTCTAGTTCTATGTAAGGTGATGTTAGTTCTATTGAATGTGACGGTCTAGTTATTAATGTGATGGTATAGTTCTATTTAATGTGATGGTCTAGTGTTATATTTCATGTTGCCGCTATAGTTCTTATTTTAATGTGACGTTATAGTTTCATTTAATGTGATTGGTCTTAGTTCTATTGCATGTGACGCTCTAGTTCTATTGAATGTGACGGTCTAGGTTCTATTTAATGTGATGTCTAGTCATTAGGTGATGGTTAGTTTCTATTTCATGTGATGGTCTAGTTCTATTTTAAGGTGGATGGTTTCTTAGTCTATTAAGGTTGACGGGTCTAGTTCTATTTAATGTGCGGTCTTAGTTCTATTAATGTGAGGGTCTCGTGTTATTTAATGTGACGGTTCTGCTAGTTCGATTAATGTTGATGGTCTAGTTCTATTTAATGTGATGGTATAGTTCTAGTAAGGGATGGTCTAAGTTTCTATTTAATGTGATGGTTAGTTCTATAATGTGACGGTCTAGTTCTATTTAATGTGACGGTATAGTTATTAATGTGACGGTTAGTTCTATTTCATTGAGCTCTAGTTTCTATTTTAATGTGACGGGCTAGTTCTATTTCATGTGAGGTCTAGTTCTATTTAATGTGACGCTATAGTTATATAATGTGACGGCTAGTTTCTATTTAATGTGATGGTCTAGTTCTATTTCATGTGACGCTCTAGTTATATTTAATGTTGACGGTTACTAGTTCTATTTAATTGTGAGGCTAGTTCTATTTCATGTGACGATCTAGTTCGAGTTTAATTGTGACGGTCTAGTTCTATTTAGGTGACGCTCTAGTTCTATTTCATGCTGACGCTCTAGTTCTATTTAATGTGACGCTCTAGTTTCTTTAATGTGACGGTTCTAGTTCTATCTTAATTGACGCTCTAGTTTTATTCATGTGACGCTTCTAGGTATATTTAAGTGCGGTTCTAGTCTATTTAATGTGAAGGTCTAGTTCTATTTAATTGACGGATCTAGTCCTATTTAATGTGACGGTTCGAGTTCTATTTAATGTGAAGGTCTTAGTTCTATTTCATTGTTAACGTCTAGTTCTATTAAGTGTGACGGTCTAGTTCTATTTAATGTGCGCTCTAGTGATATTTAATGTGAGGTTAGTTCTATTTAATGTGACGGTGTAGGTCTATTAATGTGGACGGTTCTAGTTCTATTTAATGTGACGCTATAGTTCTATTTAGTGCATGGTCTATTCTATTTAATTGGACGGTCTAGTTCATTTATGTGACGACTCTAGTTCTATTTAATTGTGACGGTCTAGTTCTATTAATGGACGCTATAGTTCTATTTCATGTGACGTCTAGTTCTATTTAATGTGACGCTCTAGTTCTAGTTTAATTGTGATTGTCTAGTCCTATTTAATGTGATGGTCTAGGCTATTTAAATGTGACGCTAGTTCTATTTAAGTGTGACGCCTCTACGTTCATTTAATGTGACGGTTCTAGTTCTATTTAATGGGATGCTCTAGTTCATTTATGTGACGACTCTAGTTCCTATTAATCGTGGTACGGTCTAGTTTCATTTAATGTGATACAGAGTCTATGTTCTATTTATGGACCGCTATCGTTATATTTAATGTGACGTCTGTTCTATTAAGGGGATGCTATAGTTCTATGTCATGTGTGACGGCTTATTCTATTTAATGTGACGCTTTCTAAGGGTTTTTTCTCATTTAATGTGAAGCTCTAGTTCTATTAATGTGACGGTCTAGTTCTATTCAGGTGACGCTCTAGTGTCATTAAATGGACGCGCTAGTTCGTATTGGTTTTATGGTGACGCGTTTTTTTTCTAGTTCGATTAATGTGACGTGATAGTTCTATTTTCATTGTTTGTGACGCTCTAGTTCTATTATGTGACGCTCAGTTCTATTTAATGTGGCTGCTCTAGTTCGATCTAATGGACGGTCTAGTTTTATTAATGTGACGGTCGAGTGTCTATTTTAACTTGTGCACGCTCTAGTTCTATTAATGTGACGCGTATAGTCTATTTAATGTGACGGCTCTAGTTCTATTGAATGTGACGGTCTAGTGCGATTTAATGTGACGCTCTAGTTCTATTTCATGTGGACGCTCTCGTTCTATTTATGTGTGGTCTAGTTCCTTATTCATGTGATGCTCTGATTCTAGTAATGTGCGGTTTCTAGTTCTATTAAATGTGATGTCTAGTTATTTAATGTGACGGTTCTAGTTCTATTAATTGATGACGCTCTAGTTCTATTTAATTGACGCTTAGTTCTATTTAATGTGATGCTCTAGTTCTATTTAGGTGACGGTTGTAGTTATATTTAAGTGACGCTCTAGTTTATTCAGGTGACGCTCTAGTTCTATTAATGGATGGTCTATGTCTATTTAATGGGACGGTATAGTTTCCTATTTTAGTGACGCTAGTTCTCTTTAATGTGACGGTCAGTTCATTCATGTGACGTATAGGTCTATAATGTGAGGGTCTAGTTCTATTAATGTGACGGTTATAGGTTCTATTTAATGTGTGACGCTCTGGTCTATATTAAGTGACGGTCTTCTAGTTCTATTTAATGGGATGGTCTAGTTCTATTTAATGTGTGACGATATAGTTCATTTAATGGTGACGCTCTCGTTCTATTTAATGGACGGTTTCTAGCTATTTAATGTGACGGTCCTAGGTTCTATTTAATGGGTATGCTTATAGTTCTTATTAATGTGACGGTCTAGACTATTTTAATGTTGACGCCTATCTAGTCTATTTCATTTGGACGCTCTAGTTTCTAGACAGGAAGCATCTTCTAGAAGGAGAATCCCCAGAAATCCTTGGTCATCCAGACAAGTAATTACCCCGGAATGTTTTGTTGTTGAAACTGTTTAAACTCATTGCATTGAAGATATGGGGACTGGAAGCCAAACTGATTCTGATTGGTAATATTCCATTTCAACGTAGAAATCCGATAGGAAATGGTTAACCCAGAATGGACACAGGGAGAGGATGGAGATGGGAGAAGGGTCTCAGTGGGATCTGAAGGGTTTTAGAAAAGGAGCAGGGGCCCCAAGGATGTGGGTTAACGTTAAAGCAATAGGGAAGCCATGGCCTGGAAACAAAAGTACAAACCTTTATCTTTTTTGGTTGGTCCAGTCTTTGCCTATGCAGGTGAACCTTCCAGGTGAGACAATTCACTACATACATTGTATCAAAGGGGAAGGGAGAGTGGAATAACAAAGTACATGCTTACATTGCACTTTTAATCCAATAGATTTAGGGGCTCCATGGTGCTAGATGTTTAGGATTAGACAGTCCGGTTGCTCTCTTCCTAGAGCTGAAAGTCCATTGGGGTCGGAAATTTGCAGACAAGCTGAGTATTCTGCGTGGAGTTCCTGGGACAAAGGACACAAGGACCCCGGGGCCCTGCAGGTCTAAAGGTAACTAAATTATTTACATATTTGCACCAATCAAAATATAACTTTAAAGTTTTCTTGGTAAAGAACCAAAAATGGAAAACTTTTCCCCATGATGATTTTCAGGAGATAAAGGTTCAGCAGGGATTCCTGGGAAGTTGGACCCCCTGGACTTAAAGGTAAATACACACAGAAAAAAAATATGCTTAAAATACAAAAACATAAAAGCGTACATATGTAAAACATTATTGTGCCCTTTAATGGGTTCTGTCCAATGCATGTGATAACTGTTATTGAAACCAAGCGCCCATTATATAAATGTTAATATCATGGTTTTTTTGGGCGCAATTGTGAAAAACATATCGTTTCAATACCAATGGAGAAAGAAAATGTTAAGGGCGGGAGGGACATAGTGGGTGAGAGTGGTACTGCAGCAAAAATACTTAATTAGCAATAAATGTTATTATTTATTTTTCTTTCAAGGAGAAAAGGGGAATTTCAGGAGACAAGGGGCAGAAAGGTAAATAAAGTAAATATGAAAAGGGACAGAAAAATTCAGAGAAGGGCTGTAATGGACTAGACTTAGATATTAATCTAAGGGTAGATATTTTACCGATATTCGCCAATTATCCAGTCCCGAGCAACATGTGGAGACTGTGATGGACTTAAGGGCCGCTCGCTACCACTTACTTCGTGGTAGGTGACTAGCCAATCAGTTTATCGTTGCTATAATCTGTGGGTCGGTACCTACCCTAAAGGTTATATCATGTAGGGACCATTGTACGTAATCATGTCAGATTTCAAGTATTTTACTAAACTTTGATTTCCCTGTGTAGGGTGAGATAAAGGGTCTGAAAGGGTCGCAGCGCCAGGAAGTGAGTATAACGAAATATTCTGAAGTTACGTGACCTATAGAATGACAGCTGGTTTAAAAACTGAACCTCACATCCAAACCAAAGAACCCCCCTGTGTGAGCTTAAACTCTCCTTGTCTATTCAATTGGCTACTTTGTATCTTTAACTGGGAATCACATAGGTTGGTTTGGACATTCGGAATCGTTCCCCTTTATCGTGAAAGTGCGGTTTCCCAGAGTTAGAACAGTTACGGTGCGTACTCACTAGAGACTGTCCCAACTTTGCAAAAATCCAGGTCCGCTATAGGATCAGAATTTTCAAGAAAATTCGCAATCTGGGAGCGGACCCATTAAAATGGAAAATTTTCAAAATACGAGAAATTCCCGTAATTTCTAAAATTTTCGAAAAGTACGTATTTTAAAGCATTTTTCGAAAATACGCGAAATTCCTCGAAAATTTAAAATTTTAGAAAAATACGAGAAATTCTTGTAATTTCGGAAATTTTTCTTAAAGCGCGGTTCGGAAAACGTTCGGAAGGCGGAAAATCCGCACTATCCGCCGTTTGCAAACGATGGTAATCCGCCATCACGAGTACTCACACTAACAATAAAGCCCCAATGCCCTCATGGGATCGACGGTATCGTTCCCTTTATCGCTTTAGTTAGAGGTGTTGTGAGCATTTTCGAGCGCTCCTAGAGACCAACAAACGTTCACAATAATCCTCTCAATTGCTCAGGAAATGCCCCCCCCATTAATTTCACCGGGACACGGGTGTCTACCCGTATTAGAGGGTAGCGAGGCTGGCCTGGCGAGTTACATAGGGGAAACCCTAGGAATCTTGAGTAACTCGCTCGTCGAAAATGACAGGAAAGACATCGTGCAGAGTCATTTTTGATATGTACTGTTTGTTCCCCGCTTTAAGGGATGAATTTAGACTCAACTTAACCTTGGAGAGTACCCAGAAACTAAGAGAAGACATGTCACGCACCTCTGGGTGATTGATAGATGCAAAGGTCCCCCTCCTCCTCCATCTGTCGGTAACTGACAGTCCGCAGATTGCGTTCTTCCCATGGGACAGTCATCGGCCAGAAACAGTGATACAATGGGAGCACAAACAGAGTTAATGGAGCATATAATCACCCACAAGAGCATAAAAATGAATAGATCCTTCTTATTACTGAGATGTCTCACAGCCGACTGCTATTTGAAATAGCACAACTCATTCATTTACACTATTTTTCATTCCAGCTCAATGGAATGTAAGTATTGGCTGAACTAGGATCGTACATAGCGGCTGGTACACGATTTCACCCCCAAAGGGCGCACCCCTGTCTTGTGCTCTGTTAACATGGAAACCGATGGAGGGGGGGGCTGGACTGTAAGTAAAGGATCAAAACCTTTAATGACGTTAAAGGGAAAGTAAAAGCATCAAGATTTTTAAACCCCAAGGTTCTGATTATCATGTCAAGGCTTTATAAAATATATTATTGGTCCTCCACACCGGAAATTATAACCTGTATGTAATATAGGGTATGTCCATTACGTTGCTACACAGAATATTATATACTGTATGTAATATCGGGGTAAGTCCATTACTGCCTACACAGAATATTAATACTGTATGTATTATAGGGGAATGTCCATTACTGTACACAGCAGAATATATATACTGTATGTAATATAGGGGCTAATGTCCATTACTGCTACACAGAATATTAATAACTGTATGTAATATTAGGGGTAATGTCCATGACTGCTACACAGAATATTATATACTGTATGTAATATATGGGTAATGTCCATCTGACTAAACGGAATATTATACTGTATGTAATATATGTGTAATGTCCATTACTGCTACACAGGAAATATATATACTGTATGTATATATGGGTAATGTACATTACTGCTACACGGAATAGTATTAGACTTAGGGAATTATGGGTAAGGTCCATTACTGCTACACGGGAATCATTATGATTACTTTTATGTAATATATGGGTAATGTCCATATGCTACACAGAATATTATATTACTGTATGTAATATAGGGGTTAATGTCCATTACTGCTTAAACAGAAATTATATACTGTATGTAATATATGGGTAAATGTACAATTAATCTACACCAGAATATTATATACTGTATGTAATATATGGGTAATGTCATTACTGCTACACCCAGAATCTATATACTGTATGTAATATAGGGTAATGTCCAATTACTGCTACAACAGGAATATGATAACCTGTATGTAATATATGGGTAATGTCCATTACTGCTACACAGAATATTATATAACTGTATGTAATATAGGGGTTAATGTCCATTACTGCTACAGGAATATATATACTGTAGTAATATATGGGTAAGTCCATTAGTGCTCACGTTAAATTATTATTACTGTATGTAATATATGGGTAATGTCCATTACTGCTACACGTAAATTATATACTGTATGTCATATATGGGTAATGGCCATATGCTACACGGAATATTATATACTCTATGTAATATAGGGGTACATGTCCATTACTGCTACATGGAATATTGTTACTGTAGGTAATATTAGGGGTAATGTCCATTACTGCTACACCGGAAATATTGTATACTGTATGTAAATATGGGTAATGTCCATTGATGCTTACACGGAATATTATATACGGTATGTAATATAGGGTAATGTCCATTACTTGCCTACACGGAATATTATATACTCTAGTAATAGGGAATGTCCATTACTGCCTACACTAATATTATATACTGTATGTAAATATGGGTAATGTCCATTACTGCTTACACAGAAATAATATAATTTATGTAAGTATATGGCGTAAGGCGTTACTGCTACCGGAATATAATTTTTACTGTCTGTAATATATGGGTAAGTCTCCATTTTTTACTGTTGCTACACAGAAATAATACTGTAGGTAATAGATGGGTAATGTACATTACGGCTACACGGAAATATTAATACTTTATGTAATATAGGGTAATGTCCATTACTGCTACCACAGAATATTATATACTGTATGTATATAAGGGTAATGGTCCATTACTGAAACGGAATTATATATGTAGTAATATATGGGTAATGTCATTACGGCTACACGGAATATTATATACTGGTGTAATATAGTGGGTCATGTCCATTTACTGCCTACACAGAATAGTATTATACGGTATGGTTTAAATTTTTCTATGGGTAATGTCATTACTGACCTACACGAATATTGTTATACGTAGTAAATATGGGTTAATGTCCAGTACTGCTAACCACGGAAGCTATATACTGTATGTAATAGATGGGGTAAGTCCCTTACTGCTAACGGAATATATATACTGTATGTAATATATGGGTTAATGTGTCATTACTGCTACACGGAATATTATATACTGTATGTAAATATGGGTAAGTCCATTACTGCTACAGGAATATTATATACTGTATGTAATTATGGGTAATGTCCATTACTGCTACAGGAATATTAATACTGTATTGTAATATATGGGTTGTAATGTCCCCATTGACTTATGCTACACGGAATATAGATTACTGTATGTAATAGAGGGGTAATGTCCATTACTGATAAAAAGAAATTCTATACTGTATGTAATATAAGGGAATGTCCATATTACTGCTACACGGAATATCTATACTGTATGTAATATATGGGTAATGTCCATTCTGCTAAACGGGAATTTCTATACTGTATGTAATATTGGGTAATGCCATTACTGTACAAAGAATATTATAACGTATGTAAATATGGGTAATGTCCATTCTGCTACACGGAATATGGTATACTGATTAATATATGAGGTAAGGTCCATACTGCTACACGGAATATTTATATACTGTATGTAATATATGGGTAATGTCCATTTACTGCTACACGGAAATATTATATTACTGTATGTAATATATGGGTAACGCCCCATTACGCTACACGAAATATTATATACTGTATGTAATATATGGGGAATGGCCATTACTGCTTACACGGATTATTATATACTGTATGTGTAAAATATGGGTAATGTCATCTGCTACACGAATATTATTTACGTATGTAATAGATGGTAATGTCATTACTGCTCCTACGGAATTTATATACTGTATGTAATATATGGGTAATGTACCATTACGGCTACCACGGAATATTATTTATACACTGTAGTAATATATGGGTAATGTCATACTGCTACAGGAAATTATATACTGATGTAATATAGGTAATGTCCATACTGCTAACGTAAATTATATATGTATGAATTTGGGTAATGTCATTACTGCTACACGTAAATTAATACGGTATGTAATATATGGTATGTCCATTAATGTAAACGTTAAATTATATACTTATGTAAGTATGGGTAATGTCCATTACGCTACACGGAATATTATATACTGTATGTAACATATATGGGTAATGTCCATTACACCATGAAGACACAGCCTGTCTTCAACATGAAATTGGGTGCCTAGAGCTTTGCACTTTCACTTATGAAAGGAATTTCTGGGAACTTGGATTCGTTGAATAAACATGTGATATTAACCCCTACAGGTTATTTCAGAGCGTGTGGACGGTTCGTCAATTTTCTAGTGGGACATGAATTCCTATAAGAGGGGGTTTGGGCGCCAGCAGCAGACGGGAATTTTGCGCTGGGAAATGAAAACCTTCATCTCGTCACGGTCTTACGGGTAAAACTAATTCTTTCCGAACAGTAAATATCCAGGGAATTAGACTACAGATCGGAGCCCCATACCAATGCCTATTTTGGAAATACAGATCCTGGAAATTGACAGGCATAATTGAGA
The DNA here is from genome assembly GCA_019447015.1 of Hymenochirus boettgeri. NCBI lineage: Eukaryota > Metazoa > Chordata > Amphibia > Anura > Pipidae > Hymenochirus > Hymenochirus boettgeri. The sequence continues at coordinate 110,932,675 of CM033476.1, read as the reverse complement.
AGCGAGCTGGGTGTGGAATGGGATACGAGTTTAAAAAGGTAATATGCGTGTAGTTTACGTTAAAGAACGTAGTCGAACAACGTGGCAAGGGAGGGGGAACAGGACTACAGTTACCTGATCCTACCGCTATTTATTAAATACAGCCAATGGAGTTGCTTAATGCGAGGAGCATGGGAAGCTAATCGCTTATAGTCTATATTCAGTAAATAACAGACGTCGCATGGCCTTCGCGGCGCACAACGGGCGAACGCTGTAAATGGCGCGCGACTATGAGGCTATGTTAATTATCATTATTATAAATAACGTGGCGCTAATGGCTAGTTCCTATCATAGAGTTTACAGTTGGGATGGAGTGGGTGCAGAGAGGGGGAGAATGTGTGGCGCTAAGGCGATGTTAATTATATTATTTATTATAAATACGTTGGCGCTAATGGCTATGTTAATTATAAGTATTATTAAAATAACGTGGCGCCTAATGCGCATGTTAATTATCATTATATTAAATAACGTGGCGCTAATGGCTATGTTAATTATCATTATGTATTAAAAGTGGCGCTAAGGCTTATGTTAATTATCATTATTTATTAAATAACGTGGCGCTACTGGCTATTATGTTAATTATCATTATTTATTAAAGAAGTGGCGCTAATGGCTATGTTTTTAATATCATTATTTATTAAAATGTGGCGTTAATGGCTATGTTAATATCATATTTTATTAAAATAACGGGGCGGCTAATGGCTATGTTAAGTATCATTATTGATTAAATAAGTGGACGAATGGCATGTTAATTATCATTATTTATTAAATTAATGTGGCGCTAATGGCTATGTTAATTATCATATTTATTTAATAAGTGGGCGATAATGGTATGTTAATATATTATTATAAATAATGTGGCGCTAATGGCTAGTTAATTACATTATTATTAAATAATGTTGTGGCCGCTAATGGCTATGTTAATTATCAATTATTTTATTAAATAAGTGGCGTGCTAATGGCTACCTATTAATTATCAGTATTTATTAAATAACGGGCGCTAATGGCATGGGTTAATTATCATTCATATTATAAATAACGTGGCGCTAAGGCTATGTTTAATTATCATATTTATTAATAATGGGCGCTAATGGCTATTGTTAATTATCATTATTTATATAATAACGTGGGCGCTAATGGCGTATGTTAATGATCATTATTATTAATAATTGTGGCGATAAGTGGACTATGTAATTATCATTATTTATTTAAATAATGTGGCGCGAATGCATGTTAATTCTCATATTTATTAAATAAATGGGGCGCTAATGGTATGTTAATTAATCATAGTATTAAATAATGGGGGCGCTAATGGCTATGTTAATTATCATTATTATTAAATAACGTGGCGATATATGCTATGTTAATACATTATTATTAAAATAATGTGGCGCTAATGCATGTTAATATCATTAGTTATTAAATAACGTGCGCTAATGGGCTATGTTAATTATCATTATTTATTAAATAATGTGGCGCTAATGGCTATGTTAATTATCATTATTTATTAAAAAATTGTTGGGCCTAATGGCGATGTTAATTAATCAGTATTTATAAATAAGTGGCGCTAATGGCTATGTTAATTATCATTATTTATTAAATAACTGTGGCGCTAATGGACTATGTTAATTATCATTATTTATTAAATAATGTGGCGGCTAATGGGCTATGTTAATATCATATGGTATTAAAAAATTGTGGCGGCTAATGGCATGTTAATGATCATTATTTATTAAATAACGTGGCGCTAATGGCTATGTTAATTAGCATTATTATTACAATTAATGTGGCGCTAATGGCTATTGTTAATTAATCATTATATAAATAACGTGAATTGGCGCTAAGGCATGTTTAAATGATCATTATTTCTAAATAATGTTGGCGCTAATGGTATTGGTAATGATCATTATTTATTTTAAAAACGTGGCGCTCATAAGGCTATGTTATATCATTATTTATTAAATAATGTGGCGCAAATGGCTATGTTAATTATCAATTATTTATAAATAAGTGGCGCTAGGGCTAGTTAATTATACCATTATTATAAATACCGTGGCGCTAAGGCTATGTTAATTATCATTATTTAGCTAAATAAATGTGGCGCTAATGGTATGTTAATTATCATTATTTATTAAATTAATGTGGCGCTAATGGCTATCGTTAATTATCATTATTATTAAATAAGATGGCGCTGAATGGCTATGGTTAAATTATTCATTATTTATTAAATAACGTGTCGCAATGGCTATGTTAATATCATTTATTATAAATAAATGTGGCGCTAAGGAGCTAGTTAATATCATTATTTATTAAAAACGTGGTGCGCTAAGGCGAGTTAATTAATCCTTATGTATTTAAATAAGTGTTTGTGGGCGCTAATGGCTATGTTAATTACATTATTTAGTTAAATAATGTTGGGCGCTAATGGATATGTAATTATCATTATTATTAAATAACGTTGGCGCTAAGGCCTATGTTAATGATCATTATTTATTCACATAATGTGGCGCTAATGGCTATGTTATATCATTTATTATTAAATAATGGTGCGCTAATGCTATGTTAATTCATTATTTATTTTAAAATAATGTTGCGCTAATGCATGGAATTATCATATTTATTAACTAACGTGGCCGCAATGGCCTATGTTAATTATCATTATTTATAATAGTGGCGCTAAAGGGCTATGTTAATTATTCATTATTTATTAACTAACTTGGCGCAATGGCTATGTATTAGCAGTATTTATAAATATGTGGCGCTAATGGATATGTTAATGATCATTTATTTATTAAATAACGTGGCGCTAATGGCTGGATGTAATTATCATTATTAGTAAATAAATGTGGCGCTATGGGCGATGTTAATTATCATAGTATTTTAAATAACGTTTGGCGCTAATGGTATGTTAATTATCAGTATTTATTAAACACACTGTGGCGTAATGGCTACTTATGTTAATTATCATTATTTATTAAATAATGTGGGGTGCGAATGGCTATGTTAATTATCATTATTTATTAAATAATGTGGCGATATGGCTATGTTAATATCATTATTTATTAAAAACGTCGGCGCTAATGGCTACGTTAATTATCATTATTTATTAAATACGTGCACTAATGGCTAAGTTAATTATCATTATGTATTAAAATAATGTGGCGGCTAATGGCTATCGTTAATTCTCATATTTATTCAAAAATAACTGGCGATAATGGCTATGTAATTATAATTATTAGTAAAAACGTGGCGCTAATGGCTATGTTAATTATCATTATTTATTAAAAAGTGGCACTAATGGCTACGTTAATTATCATTATTAGTAAAGAATGTGGCGCTAATGGCTCGGGGAATGTAGCAGATTAGTAAAGAAAACGGGTTGGCGCTAATGGCTACGTTAATTTTCCTTATTTATTAAATAACGTCGGCAGGCCATAATGGCTACGTTAATTATCATTATTTATTAAATTAATGTGGCGCTAATGGCTATGTGAATTATCATATGAGTAAATAACGTGGCTGCCTAATGGCTCCGGAAATGATCCATGATTTATGAAATAACGTGGCGCTAATGGCTATTGTAAGTATCATTATTATTAAAATAACGTGGGCAGAATGGCTACGTTAATGATCAGAATTGTGTAGTTACAAGAATGGTGCGCGAATGGCGAGACTTTATGTGAATATCATTATTTATGAATAAGCGGGCCGCTAATGGCTCTACGGTTAGATCATTATGTAGTAAATAACGTGGCACTAAGGCTACTGTCCGAAGAGCAGGATGGATTGAAAGAATGTGGCGTAATGGCTTATCTGTTAATTACATATTATTAAATAAGTGCGCTAAATGGCTATGTAATTATCATTATTTATTAAATATACGTGGCTGGCTAATGGCTAGTAATTATCATTATTTATTAAATAATGTTGGCGCTTAAGGAATATAGCGGTTTAATTATCATATTTATTAAATAACGTGGCGCTCATGGCTACGTTAAGCTATCATTATTTATTAAAATTAATTTTCTGTGGCGCTAATGGCATGTTAATTATATATTTAGTAAATACGTGGCCTAATGGGCTATTGTAATTATATATTTATTAAATAAACCCTGTGGCGTAATGGCATGTTAATTCTCATATTTATTAAATACCATGTGGTTCTATATGGCCGATGTTATATTATCATTATTTATTACATAAGGTGGCGCTTAATGGCTATGTTAATTATCATTATTTATTAATCACGTCTGGTTGGCGGCTAATGGCTAACGTGGTTTAATTTTATATTATTTATAAATAACGTGGCGCTAATGGCTACGTTAATATCATTATTTATTAAAATAATGTTTTTTTTTTTGGCGCTAATGGCTAGGTTAATTTCAGTATTACCCTTAATAACGTGGCCGAGCTAGATGGCTACGTTAATCATCGTACTATGGCGGAAAGTTTTCCAGTTCGGCACGATTGCCACAGATTTTAATGACAAAAATCACACCTTACGCCACGTACAGCGACTTACGAAGGCCGGGGAAAAAGTGGGAAAAGAGGAAAAGGAGTAGTCTCAGAATACACCCTGAATTTGGGTGAATTTGGAAGGAATTTTCGGGGAAGGAGATTGCAGGTAAGGATTAATGTATTTATTAAATGGAGAGGTCCACATAGTACTAATTTAAAGGAACAATAAAAAGCAAAATCTTATGTGTGTGGTTCCAAACACTTTGGGCATGCCCCCCCTGGTACCACAATGGTTTAATTCAACTTATGTAACTAAAGATCTATGAAATAACTAATAACTTAACAATGCAACTAACTAAGTGTAACTAATTTATAAACTAAAATAGGTAACTTACGATATCATCTTAACTATTATAAACTAACTGTTGTATATATATAACTATGTAACTTACTATGATACATCTAAACTATACAACTACACTATATTACTAACTCGATGTAACTACTTATATAAATAAAGATGTAACAACTATATAACTAACTGTTGTTGTACGAACTATATAATTTAGACATAACTAGGTAACTACTATATAAACTAACGATACATACGAATATATAACTAACTATGCAAACTAAACTATTTGCAACTAACTATGTAACTAAAGATATAACTGAAACGAGTAGAAACTAACTAGATAACTAATGTTTGTAACTAACTATATAAGCTATGTAACTAAAGTATATACTAGGTAACTAAAATATGATAACGAATATTAACTAACTTGTTGTAACTAACTATTGAAGAACTATGTTTGTAAAATTACTATATAACAACTATACAAACAACTATATAATAACTAGCAACGAATTGTAATAACTATAGATCTAACTATAGATAAGAAAAGGGTGGTGGTTAGATTAAACTATGTAAACTGACTATATAACTACACAGGCGTACACGAATCGATACTTACCCCGAACGAGGTAAGGAAGAGATAAGAACGAGGGAAACGAAAGAGAGACACGAACGAGAGAACGAATGGTGTGTTTTTGTAACTAACTATTAAATATGTAACTACTAATAACAACTATACAACTAACTATAGAACTAACTATGCAACAACTATTGTAACTAACCCTATCTACCAATATTAAACCTGTTTTTGTAACGAAACGATAAAATATCTTGTAACAACTAGAAAACTATGTCAACTAAACTAATAAACTCAATAAGAACGAAACTGTGTAAAGAAGGAAGGCGAAGGAGCAGCGAGGAAGGGAATTTGTAAACTACTATTAAATTTACGTAGCTAACCATATAACGGAACTATTATGAACAGGGTAAATCTTAAAGATATAAATAACTTATGTACGAAATGCTCAACTAACTGTACGCTAGGAACCTATGTAAACTTACTATAGAACTAACTATACTAACAACATATAAAAATAATATGCCAACTTAACTATGTAACTAAAATTATATATCTTAACTATTAACTAACTGTGTAATATAGTAAACTATGTAAACTTTACTATATAACTAACTATACAACTAACTATATTACTAACTATGTACTAATTATATAAAGAACTATGTAACGAAACTATATAACTCACATACCTACCTTGTGTAACTAATATTTAATATGTAACTACTATGTAACTAACAACAAATAAACTATAAACTAAATGGCAACTAACTATTTTGTAACTAAACCTTATAACTAACGATATAACTATGTGTAACTAACTATATAACTATGTAACTAAACTATATAACTATGGAACGAACGTATTAAACTAAATAGATAACTAACTGTGGTGTTGTAACTAACTATAAAACTACGAGCTAACTTATATAAACTAACTATATACCCATGTTGGAAACTAACAGAAACTAACTAGTAACTAACTATGAACTGAAGTAATAACTATGTAATAAACTAGATAACGAGAAACTGGGTAACTAACTAATAACTATGTAATTAACTATATAAAACGACTATGTAACTCTAAATATATAACATGTAAACTAACTATGTAACGACTACATAACTAACTATAGAAATAATGTTGTGTGTAAAAATAATAAAATTGTAACTAAATCTAGGGGGGGTAATGGCTACGTAATTACCTATGTTTATTAAATAGTGGAGCTAATGGCTTGTTAATTAATATCATATTTATTAAAAATGTGCGTTCAATGGCTATGTTAATTATCATTATTTATTAAATAATGTGGCGCTAATGGCTATGTTAATTATCATTATTTATTAAATAACGTGGTGCTAATGGCTACGTTAATTACCGTTATTTATTAAATAATGTGGTGCTAATGGCTATGTTAATTATCATTATTTATTAAATAACGTGGCGCTAATGGCTATGTTAATTATCATTATTATATATAATTGTGGCGCTAATGGCTATGTTAATTTCATATTTATTAAATAAAACGTGGGTGCTAATGGACTACGTTAATTATCGTTATTATTAATAACGTGGCAGTAATGGCTACGTTAATTACCGCGTATTATTAAATATCGTCGGGCAGTAATGGCTTCGTTAATTACCACTATTTATTAAATAACGTGGCGGTAATGGCTACGTTAATTACCGTTATTTATTAAATAACGTGGGGGTAATGGCTACGTTAATTACCTCTGTTTATTAAATAACGTGGCGCTAATGGCTATGTTAATTATCATTATTTATTAAATAATGTGGTGCTAATGGCTATGTTAATTATCATTATTTATTAAATAACGTGGCGCTAATGGCTATGTTAATTATCATTATTTATTAAATAATGTGGCGCTAATGGCTATGTTAATTATCATTATTTATTAATAACGTGGCGCTAATGGCTATGTTAATTATCATATTTATTAATATGTGGCGCTCAATGGCTATGTAATTATTTCATTATTTATTTAAATAACGTGGCGCTAATGGCTATGTTAATTATCATTATTTATTAAATACGTGGCGCTAATGGCTATGTTAATTATCATTATTTATTAAATAATGTGGCGCTAATGGCTATGTTAATTATCATTATTTATTAAATAATGTGGTTCTAATGGCTATGTTAATTATCATTATTTATTAAATAATGTGGCGCTAATGGCTATGTTAATATCTTATTTAAATATTACGTGGCGCTAATGATAATTATCATTATTATTAATAAGTGGCGCTAATGCTACGTTAATTATCATTATTTATTAAATAATGTGGCGCTAATGGCTATGTTAATTATCATTATTTATTAAATAACGTGGCGCTAATGGCTACGTAAATTATCGTTACTTATTGCAGGAAAGTTTCCAGCTTCGCATCGATTTCACAGATTTTAATGACAATCACACCTACGCCACGTACAGCGACTTCCGAATGGCGGGGAGTCTCAGAATTACACCCGGAATTTGGGAATTTTACCGGAGGAGATGCAGGTAGGATTAATGTATTAAAATGGAGGCTCCACATAGTACTAATTAAAGGACAAATAAAGCCAAATCTTATGTGGTTTCAAAACTTGGGCCTGGTACACAACTGGTAATTCAACTATGTAACTAAAATATCTATGAAACTAACTATAAACTAACAATGCAACTAACTAAGTAACTAATTATATAACTAACTATGTAACTTACTATATATCTAACTATATAACTAACTGTGTATATATATAACTATGTAACTTACTATATAACTAACTATACAACTAACTATATTACTAACTATGTAACTAATTATATAAATAACTATGTAACTAACTATATAACTAACTGTGTAACTAACTATATAACTATGTAACTTACTATATAACTAACTATACAACTAACTATATAACTAACTATGCAACTAACTATGCAAATAACTATGTAACTAACTATATAACTAACTATATAACTAACTATATAACTAACTGTGTAACTAACTATATAACTATGTAACTAACTATATAACTATGTAACTAACTATATAACTAACTATATAACTAACTGTGTAACTAACTATATAACTATTTTGTAACTTAACTATAAAACTAACTATACAACTAACTATATAACTAACTAGCAAACTAACTATGTAACTAACTATATATCTAACTATATAAACTAACTGGTATATATATAACTATGAACTTACTATATAACTAACATACAACTAACTATATACTAACTATGTAATTAATTATATAAACTAGTAACAACTATACAACTATATAACTAATTGTGTAACTAACTATTTAACTATGTAACTACTATATAAACTAACTATACAACTAACTATAAACTCTAGCAAAACTACTATGTAATAACTAATAACTAACTATATAACAACATGGAACTAACTATATAACTATGTAACTAACATATAATATGTAACTAACTATAAACTAATTATAACTAACTGTGTAACTAACTATAAAACTACGTAGCTAACTATATAACTAACTATATAACCATGTAAACTAAATATATAACTAACTATGTAACTAACTATGTAACTACAACTATATAACTATGTAACTTACATAATACATAACAACTAAAATAATATAACTAACTATGCAACTAACTATGTAACTAACTATATATATAAACTTATAACTAACTGTGTATATATATAACTATGTAACTTACTATATAACTAACTATACAACTAACTATATTACTAACTATGTAATTAATTATATAAATAACTATGTAACTAACTATATAACTAACTATATAACTAACTGTGTAACTAACTATTTAACTATGTAACTTACTATGTAACTAACTATACAAATAACTAATATAACTAACTATGCACTAACTATATAACTAACTATATAACTAACTATATAACTAACTGTGTAACTAACTATATAACTATGTAACTAACTATATAACTATGTAACTAACTATATAACTAAATATAACTAACTGTGTTAATAACTATAAAACTACGTAGCTAACTATATAACAACTATATAACCCAGTGTAACTAAATATATAAACTAACTATGTAACTAACTATGTAACTAATTAATATAACTTATTAACTAACTATATGAACTAAAGTAACTAACTATAGATAACTATGTAATTAACTAATAATACACTAGGTAACTATAAATATAAACTATTTAACTAACTAGTAACAACTATAAACTACTATAAACTAAAGTGTAAACTAACTATATAAATATGTAACTAATCTTATAACTAGTAATAATATATAAAC
>CM033476.1:110844788-110916583 GCA_019447015.1 Hymenochirus boettgeri | reverse complement strand
CTTATAACGCGCCGTGGGTTTTCTGGTTACGTCCCTTGGGTGTCTTCGGTTCGTCCCTTGGGGTACGAAGCAGTGTGGTTCCTCCTGGGTAATACGGTCTGGCCCCTTGGGGTTAGTATGGGTTAACTGGCCCTTGGTATATTCGGTATCGTGGCCCTTGGGGTATTTACTGTATTTGTGGCCCCCTGGGTAATATTCGGGGTATCGGTGGCCTGTTATTACCTGTGATACTTGCCCTTGGAGATCATTCCGGTATACTGCCCTGGGGTATCTTACGGTATGCGTGGCCCTTGGGGTATATTACAGTTACTGGCGATGGGTAATAGTAACGTAGTGCCCATTGTTGGTATATTACCGGGTATACGCTGGCCCTTTTGGGGGTATTCATATATCCTGTATCGGCCTTGGGGTTCTATGAGATTCTGGGCCCATTGGGGTTTATATTCAGGTATACATTGTGCCCTTGGGGTATACTTAAGGGGTATACGTGGCCTTGGGGTGTATTACAGGTATACGTGGTCCCTTGGGGTATATAGCAGATGTTGTTTACCCTTGGGGTATAGTTACAGGTATAAAACGTGCCCCTTGGTATTTAAAAAAAGCATACCTAAAGACATCATCAAAAAAAACGGTCATATTCAAGAAGGCCTTGGGTGTATATCACCTTCAAAATAGGTGGAGGGGAAAGAGATGGCCCTTGGGTATATTACGTTATACTGCCCTTGGTAATATTATGGTGGGTACACATCAATACGTGGTGCCACATGTGGCGGTACATTACGGGTATACGTGCCCTTGGGGATCTTACTGGACCCCAAGGGCAATGTATACCCATAATATACCCCAAGGGTAACATATATCTGCTATATACTCCAAGTGCAATGTATATCTGGGAAACAATATGGCAGCTCCAACCCATACGTATAAATATAAAGAGAAGGAATGTTCTGTACATACAATAAGCTATACCCTCATACTGTACTGTCTAAGGGAAACACTATGGCAGCTCCCACCCATATGTATAAATATAAATATACAGAGAAGGAATGTTCTGTACACACAATAAGCTATACCCTCATACTGTACTGTCTAAGGGAAACAATATGGCAGCTCCCACCCATATGTATAAATATACAGAGAAGGAATGTTCTGTACATACAATAAGCTATACCCTCATAATGTACTGTCTAAGGGAAACACTATGGCAGCTCCCACCCATATGTATAAATATTAATATACAGAGAAGGAATGTTCTGTACATACAATAAGTTTGGTCTCTCACCTTACAATATTGGGTGAGACATGTTTCTGTAGTAAACTTATTCCCGCACAATGACGTCATCGACTCTTCATTCTTGTAAATCTTCAACCCACCATAGACTTGGACCCAACGCCATACGTTACCTACAGAGCAAAGTGAAAGTAGGTCAAAGGCTTCCCATGGGAATAAGCACCTGTGGTCATTTTATTTGATTGGGGGATTAAAGGAAAGGAATTTTCTACTAGGAATTACAACTGCAGATTAACCCACTGAACGTAAACTGGACCAGATTACAAATCCCCAATGGTCTATTTATGGGAAATGTAAACGCAGCTTGTGGTAGATGTTCGAAACTGTGAGTTTCGTTTTCGAATTTTCGCGGAAATTTCGAAAGTTCAGTTTCGATTTTTGAAAATCATCTACATTCGGTTTTTGATTCTCGAAAATCGTGTACTTTCGATAAAAATCGAATATTTAGAAAAATCCGGGTTCTGTGAAATTCGGGAGTTCAAAACCTTCAGATTCGATTCGAAACGACATACATCTCTGCTTAGTGGTAATCTAACGTCAGGATAACAGAGCGACGTATTGATTTCCCAGAGTTCCCTTGTTCACCGTTATATACCAATTCACTGAGAGGCTGCGCCCTGTATCCAATACTCACTTTTTTCTTTAACATACCTTGTAACTAAAACGGCGCTGCCATACTGATTTCATTGTAAAGTGAAATATCACCCTAAGACCTCAGTAAAATCTGTTTGAGGGAGTTGGGAGAGACCGGACCCAGTAAGATGTACAATGTCCTTCCAGAAAGGGAAGTTCCCACCTTGGGTACCACTTCCTGCGTACGGTGCATTTTGTGCCAAACCAGCCAGAGCACCGCGACCAGGAAGGGCACAAAAGGGCAGGATCTGTGGCACCTCTACAAGGGGAGGGGGGGGGCTGATTAAAGGTCCAGTCCAATTCCTGTAAATTGACTATAGAACGGATGCTGTAATCTATAAAGGTTTTATGTATTCAGAGGAGAATTTGGTTGCTGCTTAGTAAAAAGCGTTAGATAATCGCCACGTGCTGCTAATTTACATTCCTATTGACTGACTGTCGGCTCATCCTTGTCATCCCATTACATAAAGTGCACGTAATGCTGGGGAATTAACTGAATTACACCTCTCTGTAAAAAGGAGAGCGTGCTGCCATATGTATCTGAACCTGACCCAGCGTGATGCCATTAACTAGAACAGGTGTTATTTAAAAGGAATGTTCTACACCTCAACAGACAGCCTGGGGCAAAGGTGCACAGTTCACACCTGCCATAGATCTCCCTGTTTTACGGGCTACTGGGAAATATATTTTGTCCCCTGTATAGAAGTAATCCTGTACACAGCCTGTGCGAAAACCTAGATATATTATTAGAGGTTTGTCTGGGTGATTATTATATTTCTACACAAATGACTGAAAATATAATGGGAGAGAAGTGGATCCCACGGCAGTTCCTAAAAACAGATAAAAACTATAAAATGCAGAAAAAATATAAACTTTTCTAAAATGTACTGAACTATCCGAACCAAAAACTGCTTAAAAAACCTTTTTAAAATTGGAAACCTAAAGTGGAACACATGCGCAATAACGGACACAAAGAGAGAACCCATAGTGGAACACATGCACAATAACGGACACAAAGAGAGAACCCATAGTGGAACACATGCGCAATAACTGACACAAAGAGAGAACCCATAGTGGAACACATGCGGCAATAACTGAACGACACAAAGAGGGAACCCATAGTGGAACACATGCAGCAAAACTGACCAAAGAGAGAACCATAGTGGAACACATGCGCAATAACTGACACAAAGAGAGAACCCATAGTGGAACAGCATGCGCAATAACTGACACAAAGAGGGAACCCATAGTGGAACAGCATCGCAATAACTGACACAAAGAGGAGACCATAGTGAACACATGCGCAATAACTGACACAAAGAGGGGAACCCATAGTGACCATGCGCAATAACTGACACAAAGAGGAGCCAATAGTGGAACACATGCGCATAACTGACACAAAGAGGGAACCCATAGTGGAACACTGCGAATAACTGACACAAAGAGGGAACCCATAGTGGAACACATGCGCAATAACTGACACAAAGAGGGAACCCATAGTGGAACACATGCGCAATAACACACAAAGAAACCGCATAGTGAAACCATCGTAATAACTGACACAAGAGGAACCCATAGTGGAACACATGCGGCAATAACTGACACAAGAGGAACCCATAGTGGAACACATGCGATAACTGACACAAGAGGGAACCCATAGGAACACATAACTAATAACTGACACAAAAGGGAACCCTAGTGGACCCATAACGGAATAACTGACACAAAGAGGGAACCCATAGTGGAACACATACGGAATAACTGACACAAAGAGGGAACCCATAGTGGAACACATACGGAATAACTGACACAAAGAGGGAACCCATAGTGGAACACATACGGAATAACTGACACAAAGAGGGAACCCATAGTGGAACACATCAGCTAATAACGACACAAGGGGAACCCATAGTGGAACGCATACACAAACCCCCAGGCTAACAAGAACAGAATAAATACAATAATAACAAAAGGGAAAGTAAACACAAAATAACTGAAAAACAAACAAGTTAAAAAAAAGGAAATAATATCGACCAGGGATGTCGAACTTGCTCCCCTCCAGGTATTTGATAACTACAACTCCCTGGGCTGCCAGGGAATGCTGGGAGTTGTAGTTTTCAAACTCGAAGAATCGCCAATCCCTGATTAGACTAAAATATTTATTTTATAGAGACAACTGAGGACAAAAGCAAACAAGACAATCAGCACACAAAGGGTTAAGGGGGAGGCATGGAAGGTGCGGCATCGTGGGAAATGAAAAAGCGATATGTACCAAGGGGGCTTAATCGCTACGCCACTCACGGACCATCAATCAGCCTTTATTTCATGAACAAAAGCCAAAGCCCCATTAACAGATGTAACTACATACTACATGGGGCGACGGGGGAGATAGTGGATACATCTCCTAGTAAGTAGGAGCGAGTACCCCAACCTCCCAATATTTAATTACAAGAGCTGCAGCGAAGCACCGGAGATAGTGCCCCCAGTCTGCACCCCACAATTCTCTACTATATAAAGTCTCTGTGGTGGAATGGGGGTGCTGTGAGGTCAGAGCTAGGCAGTAGATAGAAGGTAGATTGTTCTCCTACCCTCCATAGGAAATTACAAATTTATTTTTAAAAGTAGAATTTGTTTTTGGTCTGGTGCTCCATAAAGTAACAACAGGGAATCGGATTTCTACAAAAATAAAAAACTGCTGCTGAAACACATGGAGAGTTGTAGTTTCACAACATCACCGCAAAAAAAATCTTTGGTTTAAAGGGAAACAGTTCTACCTTCTACCAGACCTGGTCCATTAGCCAGGTTTTACCATAAGGGAAATTGCCCAGGGCCCGCCCCTTAAAGGGGCCCCTATACCACCTAAGGTCATGAATGGTTGAAATGGGTCCCCAACAGTTTCTGGTTCTGGCCTGATAACCAATATGGCTTCCTCATTGCCGGCACTCCCAATGTAACACACTTTCCCTCTAGAAATGACCCGTTTATGCAGAAAAACAGCTCCATTTACCGACTGCCATTTACCGACTGGAGATTGTTTTATCCCCAACTAATACAATCTTACTTTAAAGACCTGGAGAAGAATCCGCTACCGATCATTTCTGCATGAAAAGTTTTCCCAGAATTCCAGCTTCTGAGCGCTTGTTCGACTTTCTGCCATCTGTCTGCTTGGAAATAGGTCGGAGGATTCACACCGTAGAAAGACTGTACGGAGGAGAGGACAGAGCCCCCGACTCACCATCGCGGGGACGGCCACAAAAGAGACATTGCAAAAGGTAACACGGTTAGGAATGGCTTTATATTTATCACATGGTGGGGAGCTGCCATAATTGTTTCCCTTAGACAGTACAGTATGAGGGTATAGCTTTTGTGTGTCACAACATTCTATCCTCTCTGTATATTTATACATATGGGTGGGAGCTGCCATATTGTTTCCCTTAGAACAGTACAGTATGAGGGTATAGCTTATTGATGTACAGAACATTCCTTCTCTGTATATTTATATTTATACATATGGGTGGGAGCTGCCATATGTTTCCCTTAGACAGTACAGTATGAGGGTATAGCTTTGTATGTACAAACATTCCTTCCTGTATATTTATACATATGGGTGGGAGCTGCCATATTGTTTCCCTTAGACAGTACAGTATGAGGGTAATGCTATTGTGTGTACAGAACTTCCTTCTCTGTATTTTATACATATGGTTGGGAGCTGCCATATTGTTTCCCTTAGACATACAGTATGAGGTAACTTTATTGATGTACAGAACATTCCTTCTCTGTATATTTATATTTATACATATGGGTGGAGCTGCCATATTGTTTCCTTAGACTACAGTATGAGGTATAAGCTTATTGTATGTACAGAACATTCCTTCTCTGTTAGTTATACTATGGGTGGGAGCTGCCATATTTTTCCCTTTGACAGTAAGTATGAGGGTATAGCTTATTGTGTGACAGAACATTCCTTCTCTGTAATATTTATCACATAGAGGTGGGAGCTGCCATATGTTTTCCCTTAACAGTACAGTAGAGGGTATAGCTTATATTTACGAACATTCCTTCCTCTGTATATTTATACATATGGGTGGGAGCTGCCATATTGTTTCCCTTAGACAGTACATATGAGGGTAAGCTTACTGAATGACAGAACTTCCTTCTCTGTATATTTATACTATGGGTGGGAGCTGCCATATTGTTTCCCTTAGACAGTACAGGTATGAGGGTATCGCTTATTGTATGTACAGAACATTCCTTCTCTGTATATTATATTTATACATATGTGGGAGCTGCCATTTTGTTTCCCTTAGACAGTACAGTATGAGGGTATAGCTTGTATGTACAGAACATTCCTTCTCTTATATTTATACATAGGGTGGGAGCTGCCATATTGTTTCCCTTGACAGTACAGTATGAGGGTATAGCTTATTGTGTGTCAGACATTACTTCTCTGTATATTATAGATAGGTGGAGCTGCCATATGTTTCCCTTGACAGTACAGTATGAGGTATAGCTTACTGAATGTACAAGAACATTCCTTCTCTTGTATATTTATATCATATGGGTGGTAGCTGCCCTAATTATTTCCCTTAGACAGTACAGTATGAGGGTATAGCTTATGATGTACAGAACATTCCTTCTCTGTATATTTATACATATGGGTGGGAGCTCCTATTTGTTTCCCTTAGACAGTACATATGAGGTATAGCTTATTGTGTGTACAGAACATTCCTTCTCTGTATATTATTTATCATATGGGTGGGAGCTGCCTATTGTTTCCCTTAGACATACAGTAATGAGGGTATAGCTTATTGTAGTACAGAACCTTCCTTCTCTGTAATTCATATTTATACATATGGGTGGGAGCTGCCATAGTGTTTTCCCTTAGACAGTAACAGTATGGAGGTATAGCTTATTGTTGTACAGAACATTCCTTCTCTTTTATATTTATACATATGGGTGGGAGCTGCCATAGTGTTTTCCCTTAGACAGTACAGTATGAGGGTATAGTTATTTGTGTACAGAACATTCCTTCTCTGTATATTTATACATATGGGTGGGAGCTGCCATATTGTTTCCCTTAGACAGTACGTATGAGGGGTATAGATTCTTGTGTAGACTCCCTCTGACACATCTTCATGGTAAATCAGATTATTTTTGTGGAATATTAAAGGTAAAGTTATGAACTGACACTTCATTACCTGTAATGGGGGTTTTCGGGAAGGGACGGGCTGGTGCACAGCAAGTGTGAATCTCTCACAATTATACAAACAGGAATGGTGACGGCTCGCCAAGTCACACATGAATCTCACTGTGCTCCTATGAGGTCACTTTCCCTGTCTTGATTTATCCCATTCCCCATAAAACCAAAACGTGTTAGTTATTTGCACTAGAAGAATGAAACTTGGATCCGTCCCTGAACTCTATATACCAGAAACCTTTCTTCTCCCACTGCTTATTATTACAACTATGCACATAACTAGAGTTTTGGTCTATAGAAGTTTGGTCCAAAAAAGCTGCAGGTAGAGTCGTTAACATGAGCCCTTATTAACAACACAACAACAAAAGAATATCCATTCCACCTCGCCTGACATGATAATTAAACAGGTTTATTTACAGTGACAATTAGTAGATATCAGGGGACCGAGGTCTGACGTTAAACATATGTGACCCCCCAACAGATTAACACGTGGTGTCAGATCATTGCTTGTGTGTTTTAATATTTTGAAACATTGTGTCTATGACGTGTCACAACCCAAGGGAGGTCGGGTTATAAACAATATTTTTTTTTAATATTCTGATTGAATAGTATTTTGTTCCACCACCAACATCCCTTTAACAATCAATAAACAATAAGACTTTGTTCCATTTACCGTCACTAACAAATAAAGACAAGAATTCCCTGCAATGTGTCTATTTCCTAATACCTCGATTACAAGTTTGAACAGGTCTTTAAGAAATCTCAACTTCATCATCACACACAGGTGTCCAAACCCACGCTCCCGCTAATTAATACAATTGTTTACTATCCAGTTACTACATCCATACAGGATACAATCATCTGTATGGCAACTCCTGCTCTAATCCATATTTGTTTCCCTAGACAAATGGACATTTACTTATTGTTAAGATTCCCTTTTCTCTCCTTAAGCGATACTGCGTGCACAAATGCCATAGCTGAAAGTCTCTATCAATAGCGACAATGACAGGTCCCGAATTTACATAACTCTCCTTTACTCTACATTAACAGTAGATGTCCTCCGATCCCTCGTACAAGAGGATAAGTCAGCATTCATTTATAGCAAATCCCTTCATACATACGTCATTATATTTGTATTTTTAATTGGCTTGAAAAAAAGCCAATTCCTGTTCTTTCTTCTATTTTGTCTTCCGTTTTTATTCTTTTCTTCCTTCCGCTTTTTTTGAGGTCTAGAGAGACATGAAATTCGGTACAGATGTGTCGGTGCATATAGGAGAAGTGTGCTATCTCTTCTAGCTAAGGAATCCGCGAAGCGTCTACGGCGTTATCGTAAATTAGCGGGACAATTTTCCCCATAGACTATAATGGTAACAATCCTCAAATGTGGATATTTTCAAAAAAGTTGTTTCACTGGTCATAAATACAAATGGTGATACCCCCAACCCCCCACACAGCCCCAGGACCTAAACCCACCTACTGTACCTATCTTTCCATTCCCATGGAAGCCATATTTAAAGGGTAACTATAGTCAAAAAACACAATTTTGATCAATCATCAAAAGTTGTTATTGTCAATACATGCAAAACATATACCCGCCAACCTCACACGGGTACACCACCTACTGACCTTCCCTTTATTTCTTTGGTACCATACTTAAAGGGTAAAAAGTAAAAAAAAACTAATTAGGATATTTCCTTATAAAGATATGTTTTATGGTGTAAAACACAAAAAAAGACAAACCCCCCTCAACCAGACCCAGGTACACCCACTACTGATCTACTATTCCATTACTGGCAGCCATACATAAGGGTAACTAAAGTCAAAAAAACTAATTTTTGACCAATCACATCAAAAAGTTTGTTTTTTTTACTTCCAACCTGACACAAGACGTACAACTGAGGTACCCATTCATTCATGTTGGCAATCATATTTAAAGGATAAGTTAGTAAAAAAAAACACACCACAAAAAACGTTGACCATCATCAAAAAAACTAGCCTTCTTTAACCCAACCAGTACAACACACCAACTGACCTCTACCCATTCATTCCTGTGACAGCCATATTTAAAAGGGTAATTAAAAAAAACAATGTCCTCTTCATTGGCATTAGTGAGTTTTAAAATCTGCATCACACACACATTCCCTTCCAAAATGCGGTCTTTCAAGCAAATTCAAAGTTTATACTTAAACTTTCCCTTTCTAGTTTATTCTTATTATTTTATTTTTTGGACGTCCTCTCTCTCATTACGAAATCCAATTAATGAGGGTCCGTTCCTGGCACGTTAGACGTTCGCTATTGCGCAAGAGACCTCCGTCAGGTCAGGTCACCAAACCAACGAATTAACAGGGACTATTTATAATTCCAATAAACGTGAAATGACACGAACTGCAGGAAAATGGTGTAAGAATTGAATTCCATTCGCTATAAAATGGCCGTCATTCTAACTTTAATCCAAATTATAACCCAGATTTGCTATTAAATCAGTGCAGAGATGTGTATTTCTAAGAAATGCCGCATTAATAAAGTTTATCTTTCTTTCTTTTCCTTACCAAAAAGCCAGGTCGCCCCCTTCCCCATTTACAATTTGGGGGCATGCTCGTGTGAGAAGAAGTTCCCAATAATGCTACTTCTTATTGATCTGTGCCAATAAAAGGAAATAAATTTCTATATTTAAAGGACTTTATTTAATTTCCAAGGGGAACAAAAAATTTCTATCTACTGAACAAAAGTTTCACGGCTTTTGCCAGTTTCAGTGACATCTATAGAAAAAACCCAGAGGTTGGTCCCTGACACATACAGACAGATCAAACTGATAAGACGTACTCGCCTCCCCGTTTATTTACTGATCCGATCCTTTATTAAAGGGATTTTTTATGAATTTGATAATCTACGATCCGATCCTATATTAAAGGGATTTTTTAATGATTTGATAATCTACTAAACCGATCCTTTATTAAAGGGATTTTTTATGAGTTTGATAATCTACTGATCCAATCCTTTAATTAAAGGGATCTTTATGAATTTGATAATCTACTGATACCGATCCTTTATTAAAGTGATTTTTTATGATTTGATAATCTACTTGATCCAATCCTTTATTACAGGTAATTTTAATTAATTTGATATTTAACCTGACCGCAATCCTTTATTAAAGTAAGGGATTTTTTATGAATTTGATAATCTACTGATCTGATCCTTTATTAAAGGGATTTTTATATGAATTTGATAATCTACTGATCCGATCCTTTATGAAAGGGAATTTTTATAATTTGATATCTTACTGATACCGATCCTTTATTAAGGGATTTTTTATGAATTGATAATCTCTGATCATCCTTTATTAAAGGGATTCTTATGAATTTGATAATCACTGATCCAATCCTTTATAAATTTACAGCAGAGTGCTCATGAGTTTTAAAGGAGAGACGCATTATGAGAGGTTTGCAGGGGGGAGATGTGCGCACTGCTCATATATATTTGTTCATAATTTGTTCTATTAAATTGTTATTGTTTTTAATAGGTATTAAATTTCCTCCATGTGCCACGGCACATAATAAATAATATTAATAGATAATATATGAAACGTGTTACTTGTTCATTAACTAAATAAATAGAACCCTAGAAACCCTACAATGGAACGTTCCAAACTATATAAATCAAGGGAGACAATATCACGCAGTTTAATATTAACCGCTTCAGCGCTGTTTTAAATTACCCGCATTGTGTGCGGAGACCTGCCCATTGTCCTGCGGTCAAATTTGTTGGCACTGCTAAATAAAATATAATATTAAAGTGATACCTACTGAGAAATACAAGATCTTCCTTTATATGGTCTAGAGTTAAAGGAAACCCTACACCTTCGGGACTTTCTCTGCTGTTCTTTGTACTGACAAGGGGAGATGCCATGTTGCTTATCTTGATAAAAATATTTGCTTGTGTACAGATAAGGAATGTTCTGGATTCAGTTAATGTTACTGGGCCCCCAAATCTGTCTGGGCCCTTCACTGGGGCCCCGGCAAACTCCATGTTCCATCTCTGACATTCAGTTTACGTAATTTCTGCTTATTGACAAATATCCTCACGACGCAGTGGAAATACGGTCCAATCAAGCGGCAGAGCCAAGATAAGGTCCAGATAACTAAACAAACACTGACCTTACGAACCGCGTAGAGAATTGAAGGGCAAGTTAAGGATTAAATCAGCTTGTGTTTTTCCGCCATTAAATAATTAGACCGGAGCTGCTTCCTGTTTGTTCTGTTGTTGTGCTATTGTAAACCCAACATTTTGTAAAAATGAAACAAAACTTTCCCTTTAAAATGAATAATATTTATTCCGAGTTAAATCAGAAATATTCTATATTTCTCGGTGTTTTAAACATGTTCGGACCCACCAAACATCCCCCTGCTCTGCACAGATAGATAGTAATGCCTCTATTATACTAAGACATCTGTTATCCAACAGGCAACTGTCTGCTTCAGGGGATTCTGGGAGTATTAACATAAACCCACAATATTAAATATTCATCTGGATTTTTCTTACTGTTTGGGCCATATATTTCGGAATAACACCAAACAAAGGCGGGAAGATAAGAGACTCATCAATGCCAACATTACAGGTACAAACATGCCGGAGCTGCCATGGAATTATCTTTAATTGTTTTGTATCTATTTACCGTCACGGCACAGGCGTAAATAAAGGTGTGAGAATGTTTTTTATGTTTTGTACCCGTCTGTGAATTCCACATCAAAATAGAATCCTATTAAATTCTAACTTCCTGATATCAGACAGTAAAACAGTGAGTCTGTCTCTTTAAACACTGGACTTTATTCACTGGACAGAACAATGAGAACCCTCTGTGTGAGTTTCCTTGTCCAAATGATTATCACTGATTTTCACATTGGACCGGAGCTGGCCATAGAGTTCATAGAGACAAAATATTTATTGTCTATATAGGGGACATACGTAGGTCTATCGAGAACATAACTGCTCTGTATGGGTAGAGGAGTCTGCATATATTTCCCTTAGACAGTACAGTAGGATGGTATAAGCTTATTGTATGTACAAACATTCCTTCTCTGTATATTTATTTTATACATATGGTGGGAGCTGCCATATTGTTTCCCTTATACAGTACAGTATGAGGTATAGCTTATTGTATGTACAGAACATTCCTTCTCTGTATTTATATTTATACTATGAGTGGGAGCTGCATATTGTTCGTCCTTAGACAGACAGTATGATGGTATAGTCTTATTGTGTGTCAGAACATTCCTTCTCTGTAATTTTATACATATGGGTGGGAGCTGCCATATGTTTCCCATTAGACAGTACGTATGAGGTATAGCTTATTGTGTACAGAAACATTCCTTCTCTGTATAGTTATAACATATGGGTGGGAGCTGCTCAGTTGTTTCCCTTAGCAGTACAGTATGATGGGTATAGCTTATTGTAGTACAGAACATTCCTTCTCTGTATAGTTATACATATGGGTGGGAGCTGCCATATTGTTTCCCTGGACAGTACAGTATGGAGTATAGATTATTGTATGTACAGAACATTCCTTCTCTGTATATTTAATTTATACATATGGGTGGGAGCTGCCATATTGTTTCCCTTAGACAGTACAGTATGAGGGTAAAGTCTTATTGTGTGTACAGAACATTCCTTCTCTGTATATTATATTTATACATGATGGGTGGGAGCTGCCATAATTGGTTTTCCCTTGAACAGTACGTATGAGGGTATGCTTATTGTGTGTACAGAACATTCCATCTCTGTATATTTATACATATGGGTTGGAGCTGCCATATTGTTTTCCCTTAACAGTACAGTATGAGGGTATACTTATTGTTGTACAGAACAGTCCTTCTCTGTATATTTATACATATGGTGGGAGCTGCCCATATTTTTCCCTTAGACATACAGTAGAGGGTATAGCTTATTGTGTGTACAGAACAATTCCTCTCTGTATATTTTACATATGGGTGGGAGCTGCCATATGTTCCCTTAGACAGTACTAGTGAGAGTATAGCTTATTGTATGTAACGAAACATTCCTTCTCTGTATATTTATACATATGGGTGGGAGCTGCCATATTGTTTCCCTTAGACAGTCAGTATGAGGGGTATAATTATTGTGTGTCTACAGAACATTCCTTCTCTGTATATTTATACATATGGGTGGGAGCTGCCATAATGTTTCCCTAGACAGTACAGTATGAGGGTAATAGCTTATGTAGTACAGAATCATTCCTTCTCTGTATTTATACACTATGGGTGGGAGCTGCCATATTGTTTCCATTCAGAGAGCAGATTAGACAGTATTATATGTATAATATTTAATTAGTATAGTCGTTTTCCCAGGCCAGTGTCATTTGGAACACCCAGACGCAGCACGGGACCCTCCTATAAATAAACTGTGAATGTTGGAGCTGTGGCTTGGTTCCCCTGTTGGCACAGACACGTTAATCACTAGCTAAGCACGGGATCAAGCAGGATTTCCTTAATCTCCAGCCGAATGTGTCCTGCAGGGCAGAACTTCCTATTCACCTCTTAAGGCAACAGTATAAAAACAGAAAACTTCCAGATTAATGACCTACAATTCCCAGAATTTTAAAATATTGACAGCTTTAAATTTACCAGATTGCGCTGGCCACACTCACAACAAAATACCTCAAAACTCGGGGACATATTTATAAAGGCGGCATTATCGGCTTTTAGCAACACCGCACCTTTAATGATCGGTAATCGATATGCCGTAATTAACCGATAAATTACCGTAAATTCCAACGCAAATATATGATAACAATCGCCGACTAAATACTATGGTATCCTATGACCGAACGTTCGGTCATAAATGTCTGATTGCGGGCGTAAATTTATGACTGCGTTCGTAACCTAACACCGCGGTATTGCTACAAAGCGATACACGGGTTTATAAATATGCCCTCTATTCATATAAAACACTAAAAAATAAAGAGATTAATATATATGGATATCCAGATGCAGTGGCTGTTATATTTTAAACACTGGTCGGGTTGGTTGTCCGCGTCCAGATACTATAATATATAATAATCTCATGATGCAGGTGGCTGTTAATATTTAAACACTGTCAGGGTGGCTTGTCCATCCAGATTAATATAATATATAATAATCGCTAGAGCAGGTGGCTGTTATATTTTAAACCACTGGTCAGGGTGGGCTTGTAAAAGTAAGGATGGAGTACGCCTGTATATGTTCATGTTATTTGGAGTAACGTTGTGTTCACCAGTTTACTATGAAGACTGATATAACGGTGTAAGAGGAAATCTGCTGAACTAAAACAGTTTTTTAAGATTTAAGTTGCCCTTTAATTTAGATGCTGGTCCCATTCCAAACATTAGAAGGTCCTAGGGGGATGGTTTCAATGTTTCATAGACAGACAACAATGGGTTAAATATAAAAATTAAAAAGGGGACCACGTCCTTAAATGAATTAAGGTCAATGGCTGAATGCCGTGAATTATATTGGGTGGGTGAAGGGAGATTCTGGAAATAACCAAGTATCAGGAACAACGGGAAACTAGTTCTTTAGAGGCCAAGATATGGAGCAACTGCTGTGTAAGGGAAGTTCACCATCAGTTCTAAATACTGAAAAATAAGTTTATTAACCAAATGCAAACAGTTTTTACAGCCGTAATACATAAATGTCTGATGAAGGTGTCACACGAAATGTACACTGGTGCCCATTCCCAAATCAGTTTGATTATAATGCACCCTAATGTGTCTCCCCCCGTGAATAATCTCCTGGAAATAGACCCCCATAGGAACTGTCTCCCACGTGGAATACATCTCCTGGAATAGACCCACATAGTGAACTGTCCTCCCCCCCGTGGAATACTCTCCTCCTGAATAGCAGCGTCCGCATAGTGAACTGTCTCCTCCCCTTGAATACTCATTTGAGAATAGACCCGCCAATATTGAACTGTCCCCCACGTGGAATACTCTCCTGGAATAGACCCCCCAATAGTGAACTGTCTCCCCACGTGGATACTCTCCTGGAATAGACCCTCCATGTGAACTGTCTCCCCCCCACGTGGAATACTCCTCTGGAAATAGACGCCCCAATAGTGAACTGTCTCGCCACGTGGAATCTCCCTGGAAATAGACCCCCCAATCAGTGAACTGTCTCCCATCCCGTGGAATACTCTCCTGAAATAGAACCTCCATAGTGAACTGTCTCCCCCCGTGGAAATAATCTCCTGAAATAGCCCCACCAATAAGGTGAACTGTCTCTCCCCCGTCGTAGGAGAATCTCCTGGAAATAGACCCCCAATAGGAACTGTCTCCCCACGTGGAATACAGTTTCCTGGAAATAACCCCCAATAGTGAACTTTCTTCCCCACGTGGAATACTTCTCCTGGAAAGACGCCCCATAGTGAACTGTCTTCCCTCACGTTGAATACTCCCTGGTATATAGACCCCCCCCAATAGTGAACTGTCTCCCCCGCCGTGGAATAATCTCCTGGAAATAGACTCCCACATAGTGAACTGTCTCCCTCCCCCGTGGAATAATCTCCTGGAAATAACCCCCCAATAGTGAACTGTCTCCCCAGTGGCTAATCTCCTGGAAATAGACGCCCAATAGTGACTGTCTCCCACGTGGATCCTCTCCTGGAAATAGACCCCCCCAATGTGAAACCTGTCCTCCCACTTGATAACTCTCCTTGAAATAGACCCGCCCCCATAGTGAACTGTCTCCCCACGTGGAATACTCTCCTGGAATAGACCCCCCCAATAGTTGACTGTCTCCCCCACGTTGAATACTCTCCCTGGAAAGGAGACCCCCCCATAGTAAACTGTCTCCACGTGGAATACTCTCCTGAAATAGACCCCCCCAATAGTGAACTGTCTCCCTCTCCCACGTGGAATAACCTCCTGGATAGACCCCAATATATACTGTCTCACCCAACGTGGCATAATCTCCTGGAAATAGACCGCCATAGTGAACTGTCCTGCCCACGTGGAATAATCTGCCTGGAAATAGACCCCCAATAGTGAACTGTCTCCCCACGTGGAATAAGCTCCTGGAAATAGATCCTCCAATAGTGAAATGTCTCCCCACGTGGAATACGTCTCCTGGACTAGACCCCCAATAGTGAACTGTCATCCCCACTGGAATCCTCTCCTGGAAATAACCCCCATAGGTGAACTGTCCTCACCACCGTGGAATACATAGCCACTGAATGTGATTTTTTTTCACGTCATCCCATAGAACTCCCGATTCCAGACACCTGCATTGATTTACAGGGTGGATTTGCTGCCTATCTTAAGTTTCTGGGTAATTATTAACGCAGTGACCCATTGCAGCCAGTCCGTCCGCTACATTCCGAGGGGGTGACCTCGGGTCAGAGGGCGTTGGTGGACCCTGTAATTCCCACTGGTTAACAGACTCAGGTACATTAAAGGGCAGATCATGGTCCTGTTAGCATTCCAATCCAGGGATGATTACAACAACCCTGGACGAGTTAAATAAACATAATACATTGAACTGTCTGGGGTCACTTACTTGAGTTTCCCAGGGTTGGATCTGTCCTGGGGGTGCTTTATAGGGATGAGATCGCTGGAACAGACTCAGGCATGGACAAATGTCACAATCTCCGCTGGGCACGAAGCAACTGGCTGAGAAAGATCGCCTAAGTCCTGAGATGGGGGAGTGGTGAAAACATAAGTGGGGCTCTCTCCTGGGACCCCCCCTCTCAGTCTGTCCTCTCAGTCCCCTGTCTCTCTGTCTTCTCTCGTCTGTCTTTTCTCTCTCTCTTGGCAGAGATCAGTCAGCGCTCTGCTGCAACTGACACTTAGCAGCCTGGTTCTGTGTGTGTTGTGTGTAAGTTGTGTGTGTGAGTGTACTGCTGCAGGCTAGCAGTAACCATCAACTCACACACACCCTTGATCCATTCTGGAACTGTTAAGTCGCCTGTTCACTGCAGTCCCAATGCGCTTTGCTTGCCAGATGAAATGTCACCGAACCTGTTACACTATGTAGTTTAATATTTACTCAATTAATGTTTTTTTTGGGGATTGATTCACGGACTAGTTTATTATTAATCACACAGTGTGCAGGGCAAAGCAAATCAACATTTCCCACATTCCCCCCTATCAGTGCAGCCGGTGGTGTGCCTTGTCCCTTTAACACAAATATCGCATTTGCATTGATCAGCGTGATGCTGGCTGGCATGTTGCAGCGTGTTTTTGCCGATACAGCTACAGTAGGTTAGATTTCATACATGTTCTAGTCTGAAAAGGGAAAGGGAACTCTACATTGTGTGTTACCAGAGAATTCTGGGAAATGTTTCCCTAGAACTTCGCCCAACATTGCTCTATCTGCCCCTTCCTTTAGCATGTCTGCGGGGTCCCGCATTGGTGTTAAAGGACTACAATACCCAGCATTCTCAGAGTAAGGGCTAAGGCCACCTTAGCGAATTTTGCGTTCGCGGTCACTGCGATTTGTTATAAAGGAAATCACGGGACGCAAATTCCCCGCGATTTCCCGACTGCCCATAAGAGCGATTGCGCAAACATTTCTGTTTCGGAAACGCATCGGTTACCATGAAACGTGAAATGGCTAAAATCATATGCAAAAACACACTGCAAACCAAAACGACCAGAATCGCGCACACAATACTGGATGCGATAACGTGTGATTCTGGTGGCGTTGGCCTGTGCGTCCCTCCGCCTTACAATTTAATAAATACTGGAAATTCTGATCCACGGTAGCCGATACATGAAACTGTCCCCAGCCCATTGCGACAAATCGCAGTTGTTCCCAGGTATGAAACTTGTTTTGTCTTTGCGCTAATGACTAAACAGTGGGAGGAGGAGAGGATTGGAAAGTCTTACTGATTACGGTGTGGGACGGCCCAGAATTCAGTTGTTTCATTTCAATTAAACGAAACCTGACAATTACGATACAATTTCAATAGACTAATAATTCCCCATCACTCCCTGCGTCATGTTTTCTCGAAATTATCTGGTATAAAACCTATATCCCCCTGTAGTGGATTTCTATGGAGGAAATGTAACGATTATAGCCTTTAACCGACCCCTTAGTGGATTTCCTATGGAGGAACTTGTAGATATAGCCTTATAACCTACCCCTGTAGTTGATTTCTATGATGAACTGTAATTATACCTTATAACACCTCCCCCCCCATAGTGGATTTCTATGGAGGAACTGTAAAATTATCGCCTTATAACGCTACCCCTGTAGTGGATTTCTATGGGAGGGACTGTAAGATTGAAGCCCTTAGAACCTACCCCTGATATGGATTTCTATGGGAGGAACTGTAAGATTAGAAAAGGCCTTATAACCTACCCCTGTAGGGGATTTCTATGGGAAGGAACTGTAAATTATAGCCTTTAATAACCCTACCCCGTTTAAGTGTGATTTCTATGGGAGAACTGTAGATTATAAGCCTTAAATCTTACAGTTCCAAGGAGGAGAAGAAAGACCAAGAAGCCACAATGGGGTGGTGTTATAATAAATAATGCACCCAGATCTGTAATTATAAGTCACCTGGAGTTCCGGTCCCTGTATATAAGGTACTTCGTGCCTCGGCCTCTCGTTCTTAATATGGTCACGGAACTCCTTGGTGACCTTCTAATATCCTTATCAATTTCAGTTGGGGGTGCATTAATATCCACTATCTATAATAAACCATTTGCTAGCAGAATTGTAGAAACATTTTATTTCATTTTAGTATTACTTTCCCCGTTATTTACTCATCCTAATAGCCAGGAAATTATCTTTCTATGAACAGTGGTTCGTTAAACATGAGGACCGTCAGAGTAACACGTATTCTCTAAAAAACGCGCGTCTATTTTCTGCAATAGGCGATACTATTCTTGATCTGGGGGGTAAATAGAGACAGAGCACAAGTGTGAGAGTGAAGGATGAAGGAGATAAGACTAATATATCACTGGGACTCTAATAGACTGTACGCACTGTGTGTGACCTCATCATTCCAAGTCATTCATACCACCCTGTATCCAGTGCCTCAGGGACTGTACACCCAATGGTATGTATCACCTGGCATTACCGCCATAGCCTCACACAGTAACTAGTCATGGGTGCCTCCACTCAGTGCTCAGGTGCCATTAATGTATATGTGTGGGTGCTGCCATACTCCTCCACTCAGTGCTCAGGTGCCATTAATGTATACATGTGAGTGTTGCCATACTCCTCCACTCAGTGCTCAGGTGCCATTAATGTATATGTGTGGGTGCTGCCATACTCCTCCACTCAGTGCTCAGGTGCCATTAATGTATACGTGTGGGTGCTGCCATACTCCTCCACTCAGTGCTCAGGTGCCATTAATGTATATGTGTGGGTGCTGCCATACTCCTCCACTCAGTGCTCAGGTGCCATTAATGTATATGTGTGGGTGCTGCCATACTCCTCCACTCAAGGATGGATCAAATGTCTTTACTGCCTGCCCCACCCATGTTGAAATGTTTTTAATTAAATCTGCCACGGCTGCAGGAAACGTTTACAGAATGGAATGTGTTAATCCGAGGGGCTGCATGTTCAGATGTTCCATTGGGTGGGAAGCCACTAATCTGCTGTGTTCGATGATGTCATTGAGAGGAAGGCGACACCCTATGACATCATGTTGCAGCACAGTAGGATCTATATTGCACGGTATATTGTTCTGTAACTATCACACGTTTTATTTTATTATAATAACCAAAGAGATGGACGGAGAAACTTACCCGGCAACAGCTCGCCGTCAAGTCCAGAATCTCCTTGGGGCAACCGCGGATCATCTCTTTAAAAGCCGCCACATCGAGTCCGTAATCCTGTGGGAGATTAATAAATAATTGGAAAGGCGGCGATCAGTTATATTACAAAATAAACGATCCGTCTCGGGAAGATTGATTGGTAGAACAGGATGTCATTCAAACATCCAGATCAGGTCGATGTGTAGAAAGGGGGCGGATACTTTACCCTGGTCCGGGGAAGGATCTCGGGATCCGCAGGGACGCGGCCCAGGATTTCGCACAAAACGATCCCGAAAGAGAAAACGTCGACCTGTCAAAGTTAAAACCGAATGTCAAGACCACAATCCAATATTTACAAAGAACAACTTGGTTAAAGGAAAACTAAACTTGTGCCCAAGTTACTGCTCGTTAGGGCAAGCAGTATGGCAGCTTTCACAAAAACTAGTTTTTCAAGAAAAATCCATCAGTATTTTGCTAAAAATAGGGGAAATTAAAGGCCACCTACCTTCCTGTCGTAGGGTTCCCCCCTTAACATCTCAGGGGCCATCCAAAATGCCGATCCTACAAGGGACAGCTTCCTGTCTCCGTTGTTTAGGGGCATCTCCACCACCTCCCTTGCCAGGCCAAAATCCGTCACCAAAGCTTCTCTGCCTCGTTGCGTCACCCTGATCAGGCAGTTCTGTCAACCAATCAGAGAGAGAATTCTTCAAATATGCAAATGAATGAATATTGGCAGCTTGCAAAGAATTCTGGGAGTCCAAATTTAACAGTATCTGTTAGAGAAGTATATACAGTGACATAACTAGGAATCACTGGGCCCCCCAGCAAAACTATGATGGGGCCCCTATCCGTGGTTTTCTGTTATATCTGTCATAGTAAAAATAATTTGGCCCCGGACCGAATTGTTGTATGGCAGATCCAACCGATTGCCGACATTTCCTTCATCCGAATTGGACGAAAGCACGATCGGACGGGTCTATGGACCGCAAGATCAGTCACAGTAACTTCGGACGCGGCTGCTTTTGCCGCAACCGACAGTCCTCCCTCCTAGCCGGCTGGTTGAAAGTCTCGAACGGTTGGTCAGTAGTAAGAATTGTAATGTGTGTAGCAGGCTTAACTCATTGGGGGTTTGTGGGGGAGGGACACATTGCCGTTAACCGTACGTACCTTGGAGTTAAGGTCGCGGTGGTAAATGTTCTTGGAATGTAGATAGACCATCCCCCTGCTGATGTCACAGCCAAGATCCACTTTTTCTTTCCAGCTCAACGGAATTTCCTTGGCGGCCAATAACTCCTCCAGGCAGCCGCCATTCACGTACTGAAACATGGAAAATGGAAATGTTAGCGGGGCTGCTCAAAGACCTTTCATTCAACTAATCACAGGTCATCAGAGCTACAAACGCTACAGACTTTACCGGGGTCAGTTGCCCTTTAGCGGAGAAAAAAAAAACTTAACTGATCTAGATTTCTATTGGTGGTTGGAGAATTTACACCGACCAATCATAAATCAACTTTTGCTACAACCAAACTGATTGTGTTTTACATTGAACTGGAT
The DNA here is from genome assembly GCA_019447015.1 of Hymenochirus boettgeri. Classification (NCBI taxonomy): domain Eukaryota; kingdom Metazoa; phylum Chordata; class Amphibia; order Anura; family Pipidae; genus Hymenochirus; species Hymenochirus boettgeri. The sequence goes on along the minus strand of CM033476.1, from coordinate 110,895,151 downwards.
CTCGGCAGTAAAATAAAAACTTTATATATTGATCAGATTTGTGTTTTCGCCCCCTGCAAAAAATGACCCAGAAAGCCCCAAACTTACCTCCAACATGGGATAGAGCTTTTCATCCCTGACGCAAATCCCCAGGTACCTATGGAACAACGTAGACACCGCGTCAGGACGATTACGGAATCATTATTATAAAGTCTCTAACTAAACACAGGCTTAGAATAATGACTCCATTACAGAGCACGAGGATCTAGTACGGATTTCAAGCTGTCCGGTCGTGTCTCTGCCTGTTGGGTGTTTGGTCTCTCACCTTACAATATTGGGGTGAGACAGTTTCTGTAGTAAACTTAGTTCCCGCACAATGACGTCATCGACTACTTCATTCTTGTAAATCTTCACCACCATAGACTTGGACCCAACGCCATACGTTACCTACAGAGCAAAGTGAAAGTAGGTCAAAGGCTTCCCATGGGAATAAGCACCTGTGGTCATTTTATTTGATTGGGGGATTAAAGGAAAGGAATTTTCTACTAGGAATTACACTGCAGATTAACCCACTGAACGGTAAACTGGACCAGATTACAAATCCCCAATGGTCTATTTATGGGAAATGTAAACGCAGCTTAGTGGTAGAGATGTTCGAAACTGTTGAGTTTCGTTTTCGAATTTTCCGGAAATTTCGAAAGTTCGAGTTTCGATTTTTGAAAATCATCTACATTCGGTTTTTGATTCTCGAAAATCGTGTACTTTCGATAAAAATCGAATATTTAGAAAAATCCGGGTTCTGTGAAATTCGGGAGTTCAAAACCTTCAGATTCGATTCGAAACGACATTACATCTCTGCTTAGTGGTAAATCTAACGTCAGGATAACAGAGCGACAGTAGTGATTTCCCAGAGTTCCCTTGTTCACCGTTATATACCAATTCCACTGAGAGGCTGCGCCCTGTATCCAATACTCACTTTTTTCTTTAAACATACCTTGTAACTAGAAACGGCGCTGCCATACTGATTTCATTGTAAAGTGAAATATCACCCATAGACCTCAGTAAAATCTGTTTGAGGGAGTTGGGAGGACACAGGACCCAGTAAGATGTACAATGTCCTTCCAGAAAGGGAAGTTCCCACCTTGGGTACCACTTCCTGCGTACGGTGCATTTTGTGCCAAACCAGCCAGAGCACCGCGACCAGGAAGGGCACAAAAAGGGCAGGATCTGTGGCACCTCTACAAGGGGGAGGGGGGGCTGATTAAAGGTCCAGTCCAATTCCTGTAAATTGACTATAGAACGGATGCTGTAATCTATAAAGGTTTTAATGTATTCAAGAGGAAGAAATTTGGTTGCTGCTTAGTAAAAAGCGTTAGATAATCGCCACGTGCTGCTAATTTACATTCCTATTGACTGACTGTCGGCTCATCCTTGTCATCCCAGTTACATAAAGTGCACGTAATGCTGGGGAATTAACTGGAATTACAGCCCTCTCTGTAAAAAAGGAGAGCGGTGCTGCCATATGTATCTGAACCTGACCCAGCGTGATGCCATTAACTAGAACAGGTGTTATTTAAAAGGAATGTTCTACACCTGCAACAGACAGCCTGGGGCAAAGGTGCACAGTTCACACCTGCCATAGATCTCCCTGTTTTACGGAGGCTACTGGGAAATATATTTTGTCCCCTGTATAAGAAGTAATCCTGTACACAGCCTGTGCGAAAACCTAGATATATTATTAGAGGGTTTGTCTGGGTGATTATTATTATTTCTACACAAATGACTGAAAATATAATGGGAGAGAAGTGGATCCCACGGCAGTTCCTAAAAACAAGATAAAAACTATAAAAATGCAGAAAAAATATAAACTTTTCTAAAATGTAACTGAACTATCCGAACCAAAAATTGCTTAAAAAACCTTTTTAAAATTGGAAACCTAAAGTGGAACACATGCGCAATAACGGACACAAAGAGAGAACCCATAGTGGAACGCATGCGCAATAACTGACACAAAGAGGGAGCCCATAGTGGAACACATGCGCAATAACTGACACAAAGAGGGAACCCATAGTGGAACACATGCGCAATAACTGACACAAAGAAGGAACCCATAGTGGAACACATGCGCAATAACTGACACAAAGAGAGAACCCATAGTGGAACGCATGCGCAATAACTGACACAAAGAGGGAGCCCATAGTGGAACACATGCGCAATAACTGACACAAAGAGGGAACCCATAGTGGAAACAAGCCTGCGCAATAACGACACAAAGAAGGAACCCATAGTGGAAACATGCGCAATCTGACACAAAGAGAGAACCCATAGTGGACGCATGCGCAATAACGACACAAGAGGAGACCCATAGTGGAACACATGCGCAATAACTAACACAAAGAGGGAACCCATATTGAACCATCGCAATACTGACACAAGAGGAACCATAGTGGAACACGCAATAACTGACCAAAGAAGAACCATATGTAACGCATGCGCAATAACTGACACAAAAGGGAACCAATAGTGTGAACGCATGCGCAATAACTGACACAAGAGGGAGCCCATAGTGGAACACATGCGCATAACTGACACAAAGAGGGAACCCATAGTGGAACACATGCGCAAACTGACACAAGGGGAACCCAGGTGAACACTGCACAATAACTGACACAAAGAGGGAACCCATAGTGGAACACATACGAATAACTGACACAAGAGAACCCATAGTGGAACACATGCGCAGTAACTGACCACGGGGAACCCATAGTGGAACACATGCGCAATAACTGAACACAAGAGGAACCCATAGTGGAACATACGGAATACTGACACAAAAGGAAACCCATAGTGGAACCATGCGCATTAACTGACACAAAGAGGGAACCCATAGTGGAACACATGCGCAATAACTGACACAAAGAGGAACCCATAGTGGAACACATCGGAATAACTGACACAAAGAGGGACCCATAGTGAACACATGCACAATAACTGACACAAAGAGGAACCCATAGTGGAACACTACGAATAACTGACACAAGAGGGAACCCATTGGAACACATGCGCAATAACTGACACAAGAGGGAACCCATAGTGGAACACATGCGAATAACTGACACAAAGAGGAACCCATAGGGAACACATACGATAAACTGACACAAGAGGGAACCCATAGTGGAACCCATGCTCAAATAACTGACACAAAAGGGAACCCATAGTGGAACACATGCGCAATAACTGACACAAGAGGGAACCCATAGTGGAACACAGCGGAATACTGCACAAGAGGGACCCTGTGGAACCATGCACACTAATGACAAAAGAGGGAACCCATAGTGGAACCACTAATAACTGACACCAAGAGGGAACCCTGTGAACACAAGCGAGTAACTGACACAAAGAGGAACCCATAGTGAACACATGCGCAATAACTGACACAAAGAGGGAACCATAGTGAACACATACGGAATAACTGACACAAGAGGGAACCCATAGTGGAACACATGCGCAATAACTGACACAAGAGAACCCATAGTGGAACACATGCGCAATAACTGACACAAGAGGGAACCCATAGTGAACACACTGCGATAACTGACACAAAAGAGGAACCCATAGTGGACACATGCACAATAACTGACACAAAGAGGGAACCCATAGTGGAACACAACGAATAACTGACACAAAGAGGGAACCCATGTGGAACACATGCCATAACTGACACAAAGAGGGAACCCATAGTGGAACCATCGGAATAACTGACACAAAGAGGGAACCATAGTGGAACACATACGGAATAACTGACACAAAGAGGGAACCCTAGTGGACACATCGGAATAACTGACACAAAGAGGGAACCCTAGTGGAACAACTAAACTGACACAAAGAGGGAACCCATAGTGGAACACTATCGGAATAACTGACACAAAGGGACCCTAGTGGAACACATGCGCAATAACTGACACAAGAGGGAACCCATAGTGGAACACATGCGAATAACTGACACAAAAGGGGAACCATAGTGGAACACGCACAATAACTGACACAAGAGGAACCCATAGGAACACATACGGAATAACTGACACAAAGAGGGAACCCATAGTGGAACACATCGGCATAACTGACACAAGAGGGAACCCATAGTGGAACACATGCGCAATAACTGAACAAAAGAGCCCCATAGTGGAACACATACGGAATAACTGACACAAAGAGGGACCCATAGTGACACCTGCGCAGTAACTGACACAAAGAGGGAACCCATAGTGGAACCCATGCGCAAAACTGACACAAAGAGGGAACCCATAGTGGAACACATGCGGAATAACTGCACAAAGAGGAACCATAGTGGAACACATGCCAATAACTGACACAAAGAGGGAACCCATAGTGAACACATACGGAATACTGACACAAAGAGGGAACCCATAGGGAACACATGCGATAACTGACACAAAGAGGGAACCCATCGTGTGAACACATGCGATAACTGACACAAAGAGAACCCATATGGAACACATACGGAATACTGACACAAAAGGGACCCTAGTGAAACACACAATAACTGACACAAAAGGAACCCATATGGAACCCATCAAAAACTGACACAAAAGAGGAACCCATAGTGGAACACATACGGAATAACTGAACACAAAGGGACCCATAGTGGAACACATACGGAAATACACATGAACACACAAGAGGGAACCCATAGTTGGAACACATACTGACACAACCCAGCTAACAAAGAACCATAATAAAATACATAATAAACCAATAAAGGGAACGTAAACGACAAATAACTGAAAACAAAAAACAAGTTAAAAAAAGGAAATAATATCGACCAGGGAATGTCGAACTTCTTCCCTCCAGGTATTGATAACTACAACTCCCTGGGCTGCCAGGGAATCCTGGAGTTGTAGTTTTCAAAATCTGAAGAATCGACATCCCTGATTTAACTAAAATATTTATTTTATAAGACAACTGAGGACAAAAAGCAAACAGACAATCAGCACACAAAGGTTAGGGAGGCCAATTGGAATGCGCATCGTGGGAAATGAAAAAGCGAATATGTAACAAGGGGGCTTAATCTCTCCGCACTCACTGACCATCAATCAGCCTTTTTTTCAATGAACAAAAGCCAACCCCTTAACAGATGTACTACTACTTACATGGGCGACGGGGGAGATGTGGATACATCTCTATAAGTAGGAGCGAGTACCCAACCTCCCAATATTTAATTACAAAGCGCAGCGAAGCACCGGAGATAGTGCCCCCAGTCTGCACCCCACAATTCTCTACCTAGTATAAAGGCCTGTGGGGGAGATGGGGGGTGCTGTGAGGTGCAGAGCTAGGCAGTAGGATAGGAGGTAGGAGAATTTTCTCCTACCTCCATAGGAAATTATCAAATTTATTTTAAAAAGTAGAATTTTTGGTCTGGTGCTCCATAAAGTAACAACAGGGAATCGGATATTTCTACAAAAATAAAAAACTGCTGCTGAAACACATGGAGAGTTGTAGTTTCACAACATCACCGCAAAAAAAATCTTTGGTTTAAAGGGAAACAGTTCTACCTTCTACCAGACCTGGTCCATTAGCCAGGTTTTACCATAAGGGAAATTGCCCAGGGCCCCGACCCTTAAAGGGGCCCCTATACCACCTAAGGTCATGAATGGTTGAAATGGGTCCCCAACAGTTCTTGTTCTGGCCTGATAACCAATATGGCTTCCTCATTGCCGGCACTCCCAATGTACCAACTTTCCCCTCTAGAAATGACCCGTTTAATGCAGAAAAACAGCTCCATTTACCGACTGCCATTTACCGACTGGAGATTGTTTTACCCCAACGAATATCAATCTTACTTTAAAGACCTTGGAGAAGAATCCGCTACCGATCAGTTCTGCATGAAAGTTTTCCCAGAATTCCAGCTTTCTGACGCTTGTTCGGACTTTCTGCCATCTGTCTGCTTGGAAATAGGCGTCGGAGGATTCACCGTAGAAAGGACTGGACGGAGGAGAGGACAGAGCCCCGACTCACACATCGCGGGGACGGCCACTAAAAGACATTAGCAAAAGGGAACACGGTTAGGAATGGCTTTATATTTATACACATGGGTGGGAGCTGCCATATTGTTTCCCTTAGACAGTACAGTATGAGGGTATAGCTTATTGTATGTCAGAAACATTCCTTCTCTGTATATTTATATTATATATATGGGTGGAGCTGCAATATTGTTTCCCTAGACAGTACAGTATGAGGGTATAGCTTATTGTATGTACAGAACATTCCTTCTCTGTATTTTATATTTATACATATGGGTGGAGCTGCCATATGGTTTCCCTTAGACAGTACAGTATGAGGGTATAGCTTATTGGATGTACAGAACATTCCTTCTCTGTATATTTATATTTAACATATGGGTGGGAGCTGCCATATTGTTTCCCTTAGACAGTACAGTATGAGGGTATAGCTTATTGTATGTACAGAACATTCCTTCTCTGTAATATTTTATACATATGGGTGGGAGCTGCCCTATTGTTTCCCTTTGACAGTACAGTATAGGGTAAGCTTATTGTGTGTACAGAACATTCCTTCTCTGTAATTTAATACATATGGTGGGAGCTGCCATACTGTTTTCCCTTGACAGTACAGTATGAGGGTATAGCTTACTGAATGTACAGAACATTCCTTCTCTGTATATTTAACATATGGGTGGGAGCTGCCATATTGTTTCCCTTAGACAAGTACAGTATGAGGGTATAGATTATTGTGTGTACAGAACATTCCTTCTCTGTATATTTATACATATGGGTGGGAGCTGCCATATTGTTTCCCTTAGACAGTACAGTATGAGGGTATAGATTATTGTGTAGACTCCTCTGACATCTTCAGGTAAATCAGATTATTTGTGGAAATATTAAAGGTAAAGTGATGACTGAACCTTCATTACTGGAATGGGGGGGATTTCGGGGAAGGGACGGGCTGTGCACAGCAGTGTGAAATCTCTCACAATTATACAAACAGGAAGGTGACGGACATCGCCAAGTCACACAATGAATTCACTGTGCTCCCTATTGAGGTCACTGTCTCTGTCTGATTTATCCCATTCCCCATATAAACCAAAATGTTAGTTATTTGCACTAGGAAGAATGAAACGTTGGCTCCGTCCCTGAACTCTATAGACCAGAAACCTTTCTCCCACTGCTTATTATGTTAAACGATGCACAGTAACTAGAGTTGGTCTTCAAGTTTGGTCCAAAGCTGCAGGCGAGTCGTTAACAGGCCTGTAATTAACAACAACACAAGAAATATCCATCCACCTGCCCTGACCTGATAATGAACAGGTTTTATTTACAGTGACAATTAGTAGATACAGGGACCAGGTCTGACGTTAAACATTATGTGACCCCCCAACAGATTAACACGTGGTTCAGATCATTGCTTGTGTGTTTTATATTTGAAACATTGTGTCTATGACGTGTCACAACCCAAGGGGAGGTCGGGTTATAAACAATATTTTTTTTTAATATTCTGATTGAATAGTATTTGTTCCACCAGCAACGTCCCTTTAACAATCAATAAACAATAAGACTTTGTTCCATTGACCGTCACTTAACAAATAAAGACAAGAATTCCCTGCAATGTGTCTATTTCATAATAACTCGATTACAAGTTTGAACAGGTCCTTTAAGAAATCTCAACTTCATCATCACACAGGTGGTCCAACCCAACGCTCCCGCTAATTAATACAATTGTTTACTATCCAGTTACTACACTATACAGGATACAATCTGTATGGCAACTCCTGCTCTATCCATATTTGTTCCCTAGACAAATGGGACATTTACATGATTGTTAAGATTCCCTTTTCTCCCTTAAAGCGATACTGCGTGCACAAAATGCCATAGCTGAAATTCTATACAATGCGACAATGACAGGTCCCAATTAACATAACTCTCTTTACTCTACATGTAAACAGTAAGATTGTCCCTCCGATCCCTCGTACAATAGGATAAGTAACATTTATTTATAGCAAATCCCTTCATACAAACCTCATTATATTTGTATTTTTAATTTGGCTTGAAAAAAAGCCAAATTCCTGTTCTTTCTATTTCGTCTTCCGTTTTTATTCTTCCGCTTTTTTGAGCTAGAGACATGAAATTCGGTACAGACGTGCGGGGCATATAGGAGAAGTGTGCGATTATCTAGCTAAGGAATCCGCTGAAGCGTTACGGCGTTATCGGTAAATTACGGGACATTTTTCCCCATAGACTATAATGGTAACAATCCTCAAATGTGGATATTTCAAAAAAGTTTGTTTCATGGTCATAAATACAAATGGTGATACCCCCAACCCCCCACACAGACCCAGGTACACCCACCTACTGACCTACCTTTCCATTCCCATGGAAGCCATATTTAAAGGGTAACTATAGTAAAAAAAAACTAATTTTGATCAATCATCAATAAAAGTTAGTTATATGGTCATACATGCAAAAACATATACCCCCAACCTCACACGGGTACACACACCTACTGACCTTCCCTTTATTTCTTTGGTAGCCATACTTAAAGGGTAAATAAAGTAAAAAAAACTAATTTAGATATTTCCTTAATAAAAGATAGTTTTATGGTTGTAAACACAAAAAAAGACAAACCCCCTCAACCAGACCCAGGTACACACACCTACTGATCTACTTATCCATTACTGTGGCAGCCATACATAAAGGGTAACTAAAGTCAAAAAAAACTAATTTTGACCAATCATCAAAAAAGTTTGTTTTTTTAGCTTCCAACCTGACACAAGAACGTACAACTGAGGTACCCATTCATTCATGTGGCAATCATATTTAAAGGATAAGTATAGTAAAAAAAAACACACAAAAAAACATGTTGACCAATCATCAAAAAAGCTAGCCTTCTTTAACCCAACCAGTACACACACCAACTGACCTACCCATTCATTCCTGTGACAGCCATATTTAAAGGGTAATTAAAAAAAACAATGTCCTCTTCATTGGCATTAGTGAGTTTTAAAATCTGCAGCACACACACATTCCCTTCCAAAATGCGGTCTTTCAAGCCAAATTCAAAGTTTATACTTAAACTTTCCCTTTCTAGTTTATTCTTATTATTTTATTTTTTGGACGTTCTCTCTCTCATTACGAAATCCAATTAATGAGGGTCCGTTCCTGGCAGCGTTAGACGTTACGCAGATCGCAAGAGACCCCGCAATGTCAGGTCACCAAACCAACGAATTAACAGGGACTATTTTATAATTACAATAAACGTGAAAATGACACAGAACTGCAGGAAAATGGTGTAAGAATTGAATTTCCATTCGCTAATAAAATGGCCTCATTCTAACTTTAATCCAAATTATAACCCAGAATTTGCTAATTAAATCAGTGCAGAGATTGTGTATTTCTAAGAAATGCCGCATTATAAAGTTTATCTTTCTTCCCATAAGACAAAGCCAGGTCCGCCCCCTTCCCCAATTTACAATTTGGGCATGCTCAGTGTGAGAGAGAAGTTCTCCAATAAGCTACTTCTTATTGATCTGTGCCAATAAAAGGAAATAAAGTTTCTATATTTAAAGGACTTTATTTAATTATCCAAAGGGGAAACAAAACAATTTTCTACTGAACAAAAAGTTTCACTGGCTTTGCCAGTTTCAGTGACATCTATAGAAAAACCCAGAGGTTGGTCCCTGACACATACAGACAGATCAAACTATAAGACTGTCTCCTCCCCTTTATTTACTGATCCGACCTTTATTAAAGGGATTTTTTATGAATTTGATAATCTACTGATCCGATCCTATATTAAAGGGATTTTTTATGAATTTGATAATCTACTAAACCGATCCTTTATTAAAGGGATTTTTTATGAATTTGATAATCTACTGATCCAATCCTTTATTAAAGGGATCTTTTATAATTTTGATACTACTGATCCGATCCTTTATTAAAGGGATTTTTTATGAATTTGATAATCTCACTGATCCAATCCTTTATTACAGGTAATTTTATTAATTTGATAATTTAACTGACCCGATCCTTTATTAAAGGGATTTTTTATGAATTTGATAATCTACTGATCTGATCCTTTATTAAAGGGATTTTTTATGAATTTGATAATCTACTGATCCGATCCTTTATTAAAGGGAATTTTTATGAATTTGATAATCTATCTGATCCGATCCTTTATTAAAGGGAATTTTTATGAATTTGATAATCTACTGATCCGATCCTTTATTAAAGGGATTTTTATGAATTTGATAATCTACTGATCCAATCCTTTATTAAATTTACAGCAAGTGCTCATGAGTTTTAAAGGGGAGAGACCATTATGAGAGGTTTGCAGGGGGGAGATGTGCGCACTGCTCATATATATTTGTTCATAATTTGTCTATTAAATTGTTATTGTTTTTAATAAGGTATTAAATTTCCATCCATGTGCCACGGCACATAATAATAATATTAATAATAATAATGAAACGTGTTACTTTGTTCAGTTACATAAATAAATAGAACCCTAGAAACCCTACAATGGAACGTTCCAAACAGATATAAATCAAAGGGAGACAATATCACTGCAGTTTAATAATTAACCGTTCAGCGCTGTTTTAAATTACCCGGCATTGTGTGCGGAGACCTGCCATTGTCCTGTCAATTTGTGGCAACTGCAAATAAAATATAATATTAAAGTGATACCTACTGGAGAAATACAAGATCTTCCTTTAATAGGTCTAGAGGTAAAGGAAACCCTACACCTTACAGGGACTTTCTCTGCTGTTCTTTGTACTGACAAGGGGAGAATGCCATGTTGCTTATCTTGATATAATAATAATTTGCTTGTGTACAGATGAATTTTCTGGATTCAGTTAATGTTACTGGCCCCCAAATCTGCTGGGCCCTTCACTGGGCCCCGGCAACCTTCATGTTCCATCTCTGACTTCAGTTTACGTAATTTCTGCTTATTGACAAATATCCTCACGAGCAGTGGAAATACGGTCCAATCAAGCGGCAGAGCCAAGATAAGGTCCAGATAACTAAACAACACTGACCTTACTAACCGCTGTAGAGATTGAAGGGCAAGTTAAGGATTAAATCAGCGTTGTTTTTTCCATTAAATAATTAGACCGGAGCTGCTCCTGTTGTTTCTGTTGTTGTGCTATTGTAAACCCAACATTTGTAAAAATGAAACAAACTTTCCCTTTAAAATGAATAATATTTATTCCGGTTAAATTCAGAAATATTCTATATTTCTCGGTGTTTTAAACATGTTCGGACCCACCAAACATCCCCCTGCTCTGCCAGATAGATGTAATGCCCTATTATACAGACATCTGTTATCCAACAGGCAACTTGTCTGCTCACGAGGGGTTCTGGAGTATAACATAAACCACAATATTAAAATATTCATCTGGATTTTCTTACTGTTTGGGCACAATATTTCGGAATGAACACAAACAAAGGCGGGGAAGATAAGAGACTCATCAATGCCAACAGTAACAGGTACAAACATGCCGGAGCTGCCATGGGAATTATCTTTAAATTGTTTGTATCTATTTACCGTCACGGCACAGGCAGTTAAATAGAAGGTGTGAGAATGTTTTTTATGTTTTGTACCCGTCTGTGAATTCCACATCAAAATAAGAATCCTATTAAAATTCTACGTCCTGAATTATCAGACAGTAAAACAGTGAGTCTGTCTCTTTAACACTGGACTTTATTCACTGGACAGAACAATGAGACCCTCTGTGTGAGTTTCCTTGTCCAAAATGATTATCACTGATTTACACATTGAACCGGAGCTGCCATGAGTTACATAGAGACACAAGAATATTTATTGTCTATATAGGGGACATACGTAGGTCTATCGAGAACATAACTGCTCTGTATGGGTAGGAGCTGCCATAGTATTTCCCTTAGACAGTACAGTAGGAGGTATAGCTTATTGTATGTACAGAACATTCCTTCTCTGTATATTTATATTTATACATATGAGTGGGAGCTGCCATATTGTTTCCCTTAGACAGTACAGTATGAGGTATAGCTTATTGTATGTACAGACATCCTTCTCTGTATATTATATTTATACATAGGAGTGGGAGCTGCCATATTGTTTCCCTTAGACAGTACAGTATGATGGTATAGCTTATTGTATGTACAAACATTCCTTCTCTGTATATTTATACATATGGGTGGGAGCTGCCATATTGTTTCCCTTAGACAGTACAGTATGAGGGTATAGCTTATTGTGTGTACAACATTCCTTCTCTGTATATTTATACTATGGGTGGGAGCTGCCATGTTGTTTCCCTTAGACAGTACAGTATGAGGTATACTTATGTATGTACAGACATTCCTTCTCTGTATATTTATACATATGGGTGGGAGCTGCCATATTGTTTCCCTGAGACAGTACAGTATGAGAGTATAGATTATTGTATGTACAGAACATTCCTTCTCTGTATATTTATATTTATACATATGGGTGGGAGCTGCCATATTGTTTCCCTTAGACAGTACAGTATGAGGGTATAGCTTATTGTGTGTACAGAACATTCCTTCTCTGTATATTTATTATTAACATATGGGTGGGAGCTGCCATATTGTTTCCCTTAACAGTACAGTATGAGGTATAGCTTATGTGTGTGTACAGAACATTCCATCTCTGTATTTATACATATGGGTTGGAGCTGCCATATTGTTCCTTAGACAGTAACAGTATGAGGGTATACTTATTGTATGTACAGAACATCCTTCTCTGTATATTATACATATGGGTGGGAGCTGCCATAGTGTTTCCCTTAGACATACAGTATGAGGGTATAGCTTGATTGTGTGTACAGAACATTCCTTCTCTGTATATTTTACATATGGGTGGGAGCTGCCATATTGTTTCCCTTAGACAGTACAGTATGAGAGTATAGCTTATTGTATTTACAAACATTCCTTCTCTGTATATTTATACATATGGGTGGGAGCTGCCATATTGTTTCCCTTAGACAGTACAGTATGAGGGTATAGATTATTGTGTGTACAGAACATAATTCCTTCTCTGTATATTTATACATATGTGGGAGCTGCCATAGTGTTTCCCTTAGACGTACAGTATGAGGGTATAGCTTATGTGTTGTACAGAACATCTTTCTCTGTATATTTATACACATGGGTGGGAGCTGCCATATTGTTTCCATTAAGAGCTAGATTAGACAGTATTATGTATGTATATATTAATTAGTAATAGTCGTTTCCAGGCCGTGCATTTGGACACCCAGCAGCACGGGACCCTCCTATTAAATAAACTGTGAAGTGGAGCTGTGGCTTGGTTCCCCTGTTGGCACAGACACGTTAATCACACTAGCTAAGCACGGGATCAAGCAGGGATTTCCTAAATCCAGACAGAATGTGTCCTGCAGGGCAGAACTTCCTATTTTCACCTCTTAAAGCAACAGTAAAAAAACAGAAAACTTCCAGATGATAATGACTACAATTCCCAGAATTTTAAATATTGACAGCTTAAATTTACCAGATTGCGCTGCCACATCAAACAACAAAATACATCAAAACTCGGGGACATATTTATAAAGGCGCAGTATCGCTTTTAGCACACCGCACCTTTAATGATCGGTAAATCGATATGGCCGTAATTACCGTAAATTACCGTAATTAACCAACGCAAATATATGATAACGATCCCGACTAAATACTATGGTATCCTATGACCGAACGTCGTCATAAATGTTAGATTGCGGGCGTAAATTTATGACTGCGTTCGTAACTACCCGCGGTATTGCTAAAAGCGATACTACGGGTTTATAAATATGGCCCTCTATTCATATAAAACACTAAAAAATAAAGAGATTAAATATAATATATGATAATCCATAGATGCAGGTGGCTGTTATATTTTAAACAACTGGTCAGGGTTGGTTGTCCCAGTCCAGATTAATAATATATAATATCCATAATGCAGGTGGCTGTTATATTTTAAACACTGGTCAGGTGGCTTGTCCCAGTCCAGATTAAATATAATATATAATAACCCTAGATGCAGGTGGCTGTTATAATTTTAAACACTGGTAGGGTGGCTTGTATAAAGTAAGGATGGAGTACCTGTATATGTTCATGTTATTTGAGTAACGTTGTGTTCACCAGTTTACATGAAGACTTGATATAACGGTGTAAGAAGGAAACTGCTGAACTAAAACAGTTTTTTAAGATTTAAGTTGCCCTTTATTTAGATGCTGGTCCCATTCCAAACATTAGAAGGTCTAGGGATGGTTTCAATGTTTCATAGACAGAACAACAATGGGTTAAAATAAAAAAATTAAAAAGGGGACCACGTCCTTAAATGAATTAAGGTCAAATAGGCTGAATGCCGTGGAATTATATTGGGTGGGTGAAGGGAGATTCTGGAAATAACCAAGTATCAGGACCAACGGAAACTAGTTCTTAAGAGGCCAAGATATGGAGCACACGCTGTGTAAAGGGGAAGTTCACCATCAGTTCTAAATACTGAAAATAAGTTTATTAACCAATGCAAACCGTTTTTACACAGCCGTAATACATAAATGTCTGATGAAGGTGTCACACGAATGTGCACTGGTGCCCATTCCCAAACAGTTTTATTATAAGGCACCCTAATGTGTCTCCCCCCGTGAATAATTCTCCTGGAAATAGACCCCCAATAGTGAACTGTCTCCCCACGTGGAATAATCTCCTGGAAATAACCCCCAATATGAACTGTCTCCCCCCCCGTGGATACTCTCCTGAAATAGACCCCCATAGTGAACTGTCTCCTCCCCGTGGAATATCTCCTCGGAATAGACCCCCAATATGAACTGTCCTCCCCACGTGGAATACTCTCCTGGAAATAGACCCCCCAATAGTGAACTGTCTCCCAGTGAAATACTCTCCTGGAAATAGACCCCCAATAGTGAACTGTCCTCTCCCCCACGTGGAATACTCTCCTGGAAATAGACCCCCAATAGTGAATGTCTCCCCACGTGGAATACTCTCCTGGAAATAGACCCCCCAATAGTGAACTGTCTCCCTCCCCACGTGGAATACTCTCCTGGAAAGAACCCCATAGTGAACTGTCTCCCCCCGTGGAATAATCTCCTGGAATAGCCCCCGCAATAGTGAACTGTCTCCCCCCGTGGAATAATCTCCTGGAAATAGAACCCCCAATAGTGAACTGTCTCCCCACGTGGAATAATTTCCTGGAATAGACCCCCAATAGTGAACTGTCTCCCCACGTGGAATACTCTCCTGGAAATAGACCCCCCAATAGTGAACTGTCTCCCCACGTGGAATACTCTCCTGGTAATAGACCCCCCCAATAGTGAACTGTCTCCCCCCGTGGAATAATCTCCTGGAAATAGACCCCCATAGTGAACTGTCTCCTCCCCCCGTGGAATAATCTCCTGGAAATATACCCCCAATAGTGAACTGTCTCCCCAAGTGGAATAATCTCCTGGAAATAGACCCCCAATAGTGAACTGTCTCCCCACGTGGAATACTCTCCTGGAAATAGACCCCCCCCAATAGTGACCTGTCTCCCCAACGTGAAACTCTCCTT
This sequence comes from Hymenochirus boettgeri, assembly GCA_019447015.1. Lineage (NCBI taxonomy): Eukaryota > Metazoa > Chordata > Amphibia > Anura > Pipidae > Hymenochirus > Hymenochirus boettgeri. The sequence continues at coordinate 110,879,578 of CM033476.1, read as the reverse complement.
GAAATAGACCCCCCCCAGAGTGAACTGTCTCCCCACGTGGAATACTCTCCTGGAAATAGACCCCCCCAATAGTGACTGTCTCCCCACGTGGAATCTCTCCTGGAAATAGACCCCCCCATAGTAAACTGTCTCCCCACGTGGAATACTCTCCTGGAAATGACCCCCGCCCAATAGTTGAACTGTCTCCCGTCCACGTGGAATACTCTCCTGGAAATAGACCCCCAATATTTAACTGTCTCCCCAACGTGGATAATCTCCTGGAAATAGACCTCCATAGTGAACTGCTCTCCCCACGTGGAAATCTCCTGGAAATAGACCCCAATAGTGAACTGTCTCCCCACGTGGAATAATCTCCTGGAAATAGACCTCCAATAGTGAACTGTCTCCCCACGTGTAATACTCTCCTGTGAATAGACCCCCAATAGTGAACTGTCTCCCCTGGATACTCTCCTTGAATAGACCCCAATAGTGACTGTCTCCCCCACGTGAATAATAAGCCACGAATGTGAATTTTTTCACTCACCCATAAACGTCCCGATTCCAGGACACCTGCATTGATTTACAGGGTGGATCTGCTCTGATCTTAAGTATTCTGGGTAATTATTAGACGCAGTGACCAATATGCAGCCACCAGTCCCTACATTCCCAGGGGTGACCCGGGTCAGAGGGCGTTGGTGGACCCTGTAATTCCCACTGGGTAACAGACCAGTGTAATTAAAGGGGCAGATTCAATGTCCTGTTAGACATTCACAATCACAGGGATGATTACACCTGAGCGAGTAAATAAACAATAAACATTGAACTGTCTGGGGGTTCACTTACTTGATGTTTCCAGGGTTGGATCGGTCCTGGGGGTCTTTATAGGATGAGATCCTGGAACAGACTCAGCAGGGGACAAATGTCACATCTCCTGTCAGCAGACTGGCTTGAGAGATTCCCAATCCCTGAGATGGGGGAGTGGTGAGAACAATAAGTGGGGGTCTCTCTCCTGGGACCCCCCCTCTCAGTCCTGTCCTCTCAGTCTGTCCTCTCTGTCTGTTCTCTCAGTCTGTCTTTTCTCTCTCTCTGCAGAGATCAGCAGCTCTGCCTGCAACTTGACAACTTGCTGGTTCTGTGTGTGTGTGTGTAATGTGTGGTGTGAGTGACTCTGCCCTGCAGGCTGAGCAGTAACCAATCAACTCACACACACCCTGAGCATTCTGGGAACTGTAGTCCCTGTTCATGCAGCCCAATGCGTTTGCTGCAGATGGAAATGTCACCGAACCTGTCTACATAATAGATGATTATATTTATCATTATTATTGATTCACGTGACTAGTTTATATATTAATCACACAGTGTGCAGGGCAAAGACAAAATCAACATTTCCCAACATCCCCTAATGTGCACCGTGGGGTGCCTTGTCCTTTAACACAAATATCGGCATTTGCATTGATAGCGTGATCGAGCTGCATGATACGTGTTTGCCATACAGCTACAGTTTAGATTTCATACATGTTCTAGTCTGAAAAGGGAAAGGGAACTCTACATGTGTGTTACAGAGAATGCTGGGAAATGTTTTCCCTAGAACCCTTCCCCAACCATTGCTCTCTCCCCTTCCTTAAGCAGTCTGCGGGGCCCCATTGGTGTTAAAGGACTACAATACCCAGCATTCTCAAGTAAGGGCTAGGCCACACTTGCGCATTTTGCGTTCGCGGTTGCACATGCGATTTGGTTATAAGGAAATCACGGGAACGCAAAAATTCCCCGCGATTTCCGTGTCCCATGCGATTGCGCAAACATTTCTGTTTTCGGAAACGCATGCGTTACCGAAACGAAATGGCAAATCATATGCAAAAAACACATGCAAACGCAAAACGCACAAAATCGCGCACACAATCTGATGCGATAACGTGTGATTCTGGTGGCTTGCAGTGCGTCCTCCGCCTTACAATTTAATAAATAGCTGGAAATTCTGATCCACGAGCCGATACATGAACTGTCCCCACCCATTAGACATCGCAGTTTCCCAGGGATGAAACTTGTTTTTTCTTTCGCTAATGACTAAACAGTGGGAGGAGGAGAGGAATTGAAATTCTTACTGATTACGGTGTGGGACGGCCCAGAGTTCATTGTCATTTCATTAAACCGACCTGAATTTCGACTAAATTTATAGACTACAATTCCCATCACTCCCTGCGTCATGTTTTCTCTGAACATTATCTGGGTATAACCTACCCCTGTAGTGGATTCTATGGGGAACTGTAACGATTATAGCTTATAACCGACCCCTGTATGGATTTCTTGGGAAGGACTGTAAGATATAGCCTTATAACCTACCCCTGTAAGTGGATTTCTTATGGAACCTGTAATTATAGCCTTATAAACCTCCCCCCATAGTGTGATTTCTTATGGGAGACTGTAAAATTAATAGCCTTATAAACCTATCCCCGTAGTGGATTTCTATGGAGGGGACTGTAAGATTATAGCCTTCAACCTACCCTGTAGTGTGATTCTATGGGAGGACTGTAACGGATTATAGCGCTTTAACCTACCCCCTGTAGGGGATTTCTATGGGAGGAACTGTAAGATTATAGCCTTATAAACCTACCCCGTAAGTGGCTTTTATGGGAGGACTGGTAGATTATAGCCTTACATCTTACAGTTCCAGAGGAGAAGGAACCAAGAGCCACAATGGGGTAGTTATAATAAATAATGCACCCAGATCTGTAATTATAAGTCACCTGGAGTTCCGTGCCCTTATATACAGGTACTTCTTCGCCTTCGGCCCTTCGTTCTTAATATGGTCACGCGAACTCCTTGGTGACCTCTAATATCCTTATAATTTACAGTGGGGGTGCATTAATCCACTATATAATAAACAGTCTAGCAGAATTGTAGAAACTTTTTATTCATTTTAGTATTACTTTCCCCTTTATTTACTCAGGTCCTAATAGCCAGGAAATTAATTTCTATGAACAGTTTCGTACAGGAGGACCTCAGAGTATACACGTAATTCTCTAACCGCTTCTATTTCCTGCAATAGGCGAACTGATTCGTCTGGGGGTAATAAGACACGATGCACAAGTGTGAGAGTGAGGGAAGGAGATGACTAATATCAATCACTGGGACTCTAATAGACGTACCGAACTGTGTGTGACCTCATCATTCCAACATTCATCACCACCCTGTATCAGGCATCAGGGACTGTACACACAACTGGTATATATCACCTGGCATTACCGCCATAGCCCTCACACAGTCACTTGTCCTATGGGAACCTCATGGCCGCTCCCATCCCATATGATAAATCATAAATATCGAGAAGGAATGTTCTGTACTACAATAGCTATACCCTCAACTGGACTGTCGATGGGAAACCATATGGCAAGCTCCCATCCATATAGCGGAAGGCCGATCCTTTATTAAAGGGATTTTTTATGAATTTGATAATCTACTGATCCGATCCTATATTAAAGGGATTTTTTATGAATTTGATAATCTACTAAACCGATCCTTTATTAAAGGGATTTTTTATGAATTTGATAATCTACTGATTTTATGAATTTGATAATCTACTGATCCGATCCTTTATTAAAGGGATTTTTTATGAATTTGATAATCTACTGACCTGATCCAATCCTTTTTCGGTAATTTTATTAATTTGATATTTACCTGACCCGATCCTTTATTAAAGGGATTTTTATGAATTTGATAATCTACTGATCTGATCCTTATTAAAGGGTTTTTTATGAATTTGATAATCTAACTAGATCCGATCCTTTATTAAAGGGATTTTTATGAATTTGATAATCTACTGATCCGATCCTTTATAAGGGAATTTTTTATGAATTTGATAATCTACTGATCCGATCCTTTATTAAAGGGATTTTTATGAATTTGATAATCTACTGATCCAATCCTTTATTAAATTTACAGCAAGTGCTCATGAGTTTTAAAGGGGAGAGACCATTATGAGAGGTTTGCAGGGGGGAGATGTGCGCACTGCTCATATATATTTGTTCATAATTTGTCTATTAAATTGTTATTGTTTTTAATAAGGTATTAAATTTCCATCCATGTGCCACGGCACATAATAATAATATTAATAATAATAATGTAAACGTGTTACTTGTTCAGTTACATAAATAAATAGAACCCTAGAAAACCCTACAATGGAACGTTCCAAACGATATAAATCAAAGGGAGACAATATCACTGCAGTTTAATAATTAACCGTTCAGCGCTGTTTTAAATTACCCGGCATTGTGTGCGGAGACCTGCCCATTGTCCTGTCAAATTTGTTGGCAACTGCTAAATAAAATATAATATTAAAGTGATACCTACTGGAGAAATACAAGATCTTCCTTTATAATAGGTCTAGAGGTTAAAGGAAACCCTACACCTTACAGGGACTTTCTCTGCTGTTCTTTGTACTGACAAGGGGGAGATGCCATGTTGCTTATCTTGATAATAATAATAATTTGCTTGTGTACAGATAAGGAATGTTCTGGATTCAGTTAATGTTACTGGGCCCCCAAATCTGTCTGGGCCCTTCACTGGGGCCCCGGCAACCTTCATGTTCCATCTCTGACATTCAGTTTACGTAATTTCTGCTTATTGACAAATATCCTCACGACGCAGTGGAAATACGGTCCAATCAAGCGGCAGAGCCAAGATAAGGTCCAGATAACTAAACAAACACTGACCTTACTAACCGCGTAGAGAATTGAAGGGCAAGTTAAGGATTAAATCAGCTTGTTTTTTCCCATTAAATAATTAGACCGGAGCTGCTCCTGTTGTTTCTGTTGTTGTGCTATTGTAAACCCAACATTTTGTAAAAATGAAACAAACTTTCCCATTTAAAATGAATAATATTTATTCCGAGTTAAATTCAGAAATATTCTATATTTCTCGGTGTTTTAAACATGTTCGGACCCACCAAACATCCCCCTGCTCTGCACAGATAGATAGTAATGCCCTATTATACATGACATCTGTTATCCAACAGGCAACTTGTCTGCTCACAGGGGATTCTGGGAGTATTAACATAAACCACAATATTAAAATATTCATCTGGATTTTCTTACTGTTTGGGCACAATATTTCGGAATGAACACAAACAAAGGCGGGGAAGATAAGAGACTCATCAATGCCAACAGTAACAGGTACAAACATGCCGGAGCTGCCATGGGAATTATCTTTAAATTGTTTGTATCTATTTACCGTCACGGCACAGGCAGTTAAATAGAAGGTGTGAGAATGTTTTTTATGTTTTGTACCCGTCTGTGAATTCCACATCAAAATAAGAATCCTATTAAAATTCTACGTCCTGAATTATCAGACAGTAAAACAGTGAGTCTGTCTCTTTAACACTGGACTTTATTCACTGGACAGAACAATGAGACCCTCTGTGTGAGTTTCCTTGTCCAAAATGATTATCACTGATTTCACATTGAACCGGAGCTGCCATGAGTTACATAGAGACACAAGATATTTATTGTCATATAGGGGACTACGTAGGTCTATCGAGAACATAACTGCTCTGTATGGGTAGGAGCTGCCATATGTATTTCCCTTAGACAGTACAGTAGGAGGATAGCTATTGTATGTACAGAACATTCCTTCTCTGTATATTTATATTTATCATATGAGTGGGAGCTGCCATATTGTTTCCCTTAGACAGTACAGTATGAGGTATAGCTTATTGTATGTACAGACATCCTTCTCTGTATATTATATTTATACATAGGAGTGGGAGCTGCCATATTGTTCCCTTAGACAGTACATATGATGGTATAGCTTATTGTATGTACAAACATTCCTTCTCTGTATATTTATACATATGGGTGGGAGCTGCCATATGTTTCCCTTAGACAGTACAGTATGAGGGTATAGCTTATTGTGTGACAACATTCCTTCTCTGTATATTTTATACTATGGGTGGGAGCTGCCATGTTGTTTCCCTTAGACAGTACAGTATGAGGTATACTTATGTAATGTACAGACATTCCTTCTCTGTATATTTTATACATATGGGTGGGAGCTGCCTAATGTTTCCCTGAGACAGTACAGTATGAGAGTATAGATTATTGTATGTACAGAACATTCCTTCTCTGTATATTTATATTTATACATATGGGTGGGAGCTGCCATATTGTTTCCCTTAGACAGTACAGTATGAGGGTATAGCTTATTGTGTGTACAGAACATTCCTTCTCTGATATTTATTATTAACATATGGGTGGGAGCTGCCATATTGTTTCCCTTAACAGTACAGTATGAGGTATGGCTTATTGTGTGTACAGAACATTCCATCTCTGTTTATTTATACATATGGGTTGGAGCTGCCATATTGTTTCCTTAGACAGTAACAGTATGAGGGTATACTTATTGTATGTACAGAACATTCCTTCTCTGTATATTATACATATGGGTGGGAGCTGCCATAGTGTTTCCCTTAGACAGTACAGTATGAGGGTATAGCTTATTGTGTGTACAGAACATTCCTTCTCTGTATATTTTACATATGGGTGGGAGCTGCCATATTGTTTCCCTTAGACAGTACAGTATAGAGTATAGCTTATTGTATTTACAAACATTCCTTCTCTGTATATTTATACATATGGGTGGGAGCTGCCATATTGTTTCCCTTAGACAGTACAGTATGAGGGTATAGATTATTGTGTGTACAGAACATATTCCTTCTCTGTATATTTATACATATGTGGGAGCTGCCATAGTGTTTCCCTTAGACGTACAGTATGAGGGTATAGCTTATGTGTTGTACAGAACATTCTTCCTCTGTATATTTATACACATGGGTGGGAGCTGCCATATTGTTTCCATTAAGAGCTAGATTAGACAGTATTATGTATGTATATATTAATTAGTAATAGTCGTTTCCAGGCCGTGCATTTGGACACCCAGCAGCACGGACCCTCCTATTAAATAAACTGTGAAGTTGGAGCTGTGGCTTGGTTCCCCTGTTGGCACAGACACGTTAATCACACTAGCTAAGCACGGGATCAAGCAGGGATTTCCTTAAATCCAGACAGAATGTGTCCTGCAGGGCAGAACTTCCTATTTTCACCTCTTAAAGCAACAGTAAAAAAACAGAAAACTTCCAGATGATAATGAACTACAATTCCCAGAATTTTAAATATTGACAGCTTAAATTTACCAGATTGCGCTGCCACATCAAACAACAAAATACATCAAAACTCGGGGACATATTTATAAAGGCGCAGTATCGCTTTTTAGCACACCGCACCTTTAATGATCGGTAAATCGATATGGCCGTAATTACCGTAAATTACCGTAATTACCAACGCAAATATATGATAACGATCCCGACTAAATACTAATGGTATCCTATGACCGAACGTTCGGTCATAAATTGTAGATTGCGGGCGTAAATTTATGACTGCGTTCGTAACTAACCCGCGGTATTGCTAAAGCGATACTACGGGTTTATAAATATGGCCCTCTATTCATATAAAACACTAAAAAATAAAGAGATTAAATATAATATATGATAATCCATAGATGCAGGTGGCTGTTATATTTTAAACACTGGTCAGGGTTGGTTGTCCCAGTCCAGATTAATAATATATAATATCCATAATGCAGGTGGCTGTTATATTTTAAACACTTCAGGGTGGCTTGTCCCAGTCCCAGATAAATATAATATATAATAACCTAGATGCAGGTGGCTGTTATAGTTTTAAACACTGGTAGGGTGGCTTGTATAAAGTAAGGATGGAGTACCTGTATATGTTCATGTTATTTGATAACGTTGTGTTCACCAGTTTACATGAAGACTTGATATAACGGTGTAAGAAGGAAACTGCTGAACTAAAACAGTTTTTAAGATTTAAGTTGCCCTTTAATTTAGATGCTGGTCCCATTCCAAACATTAGAAGGTCTAGGGATGGTTTCAATGTTTCATAGACAGACAACAATGGGTTAAAATAAAAATAATTAAAAAGGGGACCACGTCCTTAAATGAATTAAAGGTCAAATAGGCTGAATGCCGTGAATTATATTGGGTGGGTGAAGGGAGATTCTGGAAATAACCAAGTATCAGGACCAACGGAAACTAGTTCTTAAGAGGCCAAGATATGGAGCACACGCTGTGTAAGGGGAAGTTCACCATCAGTTCTAAATACTGAAAATAGTTTATTAACCAAATGCAAACCGTTTTTACAGCCGTAATACATAAATGTCTGATGAAGGTGTCACCGAAATGTGACACTGGTGCCCAATTCCCAAACAGTTTATTATAAGGCACCCTAATGTGTCTCCCCCCGTGGAATAATCTCCTGGAAATAGACCCCCAATAGTGAACTGTCTCCCCACGTGGAATAATCTCCTGGAAATAGACCCCCAATATGAACTGTCTCCCCCCCGTGGAATACTCTCCTGAAATAGACCCCCATAGTGAACTGTCTCCTCCCCGTGGAATATCTCTCTCGGAAATAGACCCCCAATAGTGAACTGTCTCCCACGTGGAATACTCTCCTGGAAATAGACCCCCCAATAGTGAACTGTCTCCCAGTGGAAATACTCTCCTGGAAATAGACCCCCAATATGAACTGTCTCCCCCCCACGTGGAATACTCTCCTGGAAATAGACCCCCAATAGTGAACTGTCTCCCCACGTGGAATACTCTCCTGGAAATAGACCCCCCAATAGTGAACTGTCTCCCTCCCCACGTGGAATACTCTCCTGGAATAGAACCCCCAATAGTGAACTGTCTCCCCCCGTGGAATAATCTCCTGGAATAGCCCCCCAATAGTGAACTGTCTCCCCCCGTGGAATAATCTCCTGGAAATAGACCCCCAATAGTGAACTGTCTCCCCACGTGGAATAATTTCCTGGAATAGACCCCCAATAGTGAACTGTCTTCCCCACGTGGAATACTCTCCTGAAATAGACCCCCAATAGTGAACTGTCTCCCCACGTGGAATACTCTCCTGTAATAGACCCCCCCAATAGTGAACTGTCTCCCCCCGTGGAATATCTCCTGGAAATAGACCCCCATAGTGAACTGTCTCCTCTCCCCCCGTGGAATAATCTCCTGGAAATAGACCCCCAATAGTGAACTGTCTCCCCAAGTGGAATAATCTCCTGGAAATAGACCCCCAATAGTGAACTGTCTCCCCACGTGGAATACTCTCCTGGAAATAGACCCCCCCCAATAGTGAACTGTCTCCCCAACGTAAACTCTCCTGAAATAGACCCCCCCCAAGTGAACTGTCTCCCACGTGGAATACTCTCCTGGAAATAGACCCCCCCAATAGTGAACTGTCTCCCCACGTGGAATACTCTCCTGGAAATAGACCCCCCCATAGTAAACTGTCTCCCCACGTGGAATACTCTCCTGGAAATAGACCCCCCCAATAGTGAACTGTCTCCCCACGTGGAATACTCTCCTGGAAATAGACCCCCAATATTTAACTGTCTCCCCACGTGGAATAATCTCCTGGAAATAGACCTCCAATAGTGAACTGTCTCCCCACGTGGAAATCTCCTGGAAATAGACCCCCAATAGTGAACTGTCTCCCCACGTGGAATAATCTCCTGGAAATAGACCTCCAATAGTGAACTGTCTCCCCACGTGGAATACTCTCCTGGAATAGACCCCCAATAGTGAACTGTCTCCCCACGTGGAATACTCTCCTGGAAATAGACCCCCAATAGTGAACTGTCTCCCCCCGTGGAATAATAAGCCACGAATGTGAATTTTTTCACTCACCCATAAACGTCCCGATATCCCAGGACACCTGCATTGATTTACAGGGTGGATCTGCTCTGATCATTAAGTATTCTGGGTAATTATTAGACGCAGTGACCCAATATGCAGCCAGCCAGTCCCTACATTCCCAGGGGTGACCCGGGTCAGAGGGCGTTGGTGGACCCTGTAATTCCCACTGGTAACAGACCAGGTATTAAAGGGGCAGATTCAATGTCCTGTTAGAGCATTCACAATCACAGGGATGATTACAACCTGACGAGTAAATAAACAATAAACATTGAACTGTCTGGGGGTCACTTACTTGATGTTTCCAGGGTTGGATCGGTCCTGGGGGTGCTTTATGGGATTGAGATCCTGGAACAGACTCAGCAGGGGACAAATGTCACATCTCCTGCTCAGCAACTGGCTTGAGAGATTCCCAAGTCCCTGAGATGGGGGGAGTGGTGAGAACACTAAGTGGGGTCTCTCTCCTGGGACCCCCCTCTCAGCCTGTCTCTCAGTCTGTCTCTCTGTCTTTCTCTCAGTCTGTCTCTTTCTCTCTCTCTGCAGAGATCAGCAGCTCTGCCTGCAACTTGACAACTTGAGCTGGTTCTGTGTGTGTGTGTGTAATGTTGTGTGTGAGTGACTCTGCCTGCAGGGCTGAGCAGTAACCAATCAACTCACACACACCCTGAGCATTCTGGGAACTGTAGTCCCTGTTCAATGCAGCCCAATGCTGTTTGCTGCAGATGGAAATGTCACCGAACCTGTCTACATAATAGATGATGTATATTTATCATTATTATTGATTCACGTGACTAGTTTATATATTAATCACACAGTGTGCAGGGCAAAGACAAAATCAACATTTCCCAACATCCCCTAAGTGCACCGTGGGTGCCTTGTCCCTTTAACACAAATATCGGCATTTGCATTGATAGCGTGATCGCGCTGCATTGTAGCGTGTTGCCATACAGCTAGCAGTTTAGATTTCATACATGTTCTAGTCTGAAAAGGGAAAGGGAACTCTACATGTGTGTTACAGAGAAGCTGGGAAATGTTTTCCCTAGAACCTTCCCCAACATTGCTCTTCTCCCCTTCTTAAGCAGTCTGCGGGGCCCCATTGGTGTTAAAGGACTACAATACCCAGCATTCTCAGAGTAAGGGCTAGGCCACACTTGCGCATTTTTGCGTTCGCGGTTGCACATGCGATTTGGTTATAATGGAAATCACGGGACGCAAAAATTCCCCGCGATTTCCGTGCCCATCCGCGATTGCGCAAACATTTCTGTTTTCGGAAACGCATGCGTTACCGAAACGAAATGGCAAAATCATATGCAAAAACACACATGCAAACGCAAAACGCACAAAATCGCGCACACAATCTGATGCGATAACGTGTGATTCTGGTGGCTTGCAGTGCGTCCTCCGCCTTACAATTTAATAAATAGCTGGAAATTCTGATCCACGGAGCCGATACATGAAACTGTCCCCACCCATTAGGACATCGCAGTTTCCCAGGGATGAAACTTTGTTTTTTCTTTCGCTAATGACTAAACAGTGGGAGGAGGAGAGGAATTGGAAATTCTTACTGATTACGGTGTGGGACGGCCCAGAGTTCATTGTCATTTCATTAAACCGACCTGAATTTCGACTAAATTTATAGACTACAATTCCCATCACTCCCTGCGTCATGTTTTCTCTGAACATTATCTGGGTATAACCTACCCCTGTAGTGGATCTATGGAGGAAACTGTAACGATTATAGCCTTAATAACCGACCCCTTAGATGGAATTTCTATGGGAAGGACTGTAAGATTATAGCCTATAACCCTACCCCTGTAAGTGGATTTCTTTGATGGAGACTGTAAGATTATAGCCTTATAAACCTCCACCCCATAGTGTGAATTTCTTATGAGGAGACTTGTAAAATTATAGCCCTTATAAACCTACCCCTGTAGTGGATTTCTATGAGGGACTGTAAGATTATAGCCTTTAACCTACCCTGTAGTGTGATTCTATGGGAGGACTGTAACGATTATAGCCTTATACCTACCCCCTGTAGGGGATTTCTATGGGAGGAACTGTAGAATTATACCTTATAACCTACCCCGTAGTGGCTTTCTATGGGAGGACTGTAAGATATAGCCTTAAATCTTACAGTTCCAAGGAGGATGAAGGAAACCAGAAGCCACAAGGGGTAGTTATAATAAATAATGCACCCCGATCTGTAATTATAAGTCACCTGGAGTTCCGTCCCTTATATACAGGTACTTCTTGCCTTCGGCCCTCCAGTTCTTATATATGGTCAGTGAACTCCTTGGTGACTCTATATCCTTATAATTTACAGTTTGGGGTGCAATTAAATCACTATTATAATAAACAGTCTAGCAGAATTGTAGAAACTTTTATTCATTTTAGTATTACTTCCCCTTTATTTTACTCATCCTAATAGCCAGGAAATTATTTCTATGACGTTTCGTAACGGAGGACCTCAGAGTATACACGTAATTCTCTAAAAACCGCTTCTATTTCCTGCAATAGGCGAGACTGATTCTCTGGGGCGTAAATAGAGACACGAGCACAAGTGTGAGAGTGAGGAGAAGAGAGATGACTATATATCAATCACTGGTACTCCTAAATAGACGTACCGCAACTGTGTGTGACCTCATCATCCAATGCATTTCATCACCACCCTGTATCAGTGCATCAGAGGACTGGACACAAATGTATTATCACCCTGGCATTACCGCCATAGCCCTCACACCAGTACTTGTCCTTGGGAAACCTCTGGCCGCTCCCATCCCATATGATAAATCATAAATATACGAGAAGGAATGTTCTGTACATACAATAGCTATACCCTCAACTGGACTGTCATGGGAAACCATATGGCAAGCTCCCATCCATATAGCGGAAGGCTGGTCAGGGTGGCTTGTATAAAGTAAGGATGGAGTACCCTGTATATGTTCATGTTATTTGAGTAACGTTGTGTTCACCAGTTTACTATGAAGACTTGATATAACGGTGTAAGAAGGAAATCTGCTGAACTAAAACAGTTTTTAAGATTTAAGTTGCCCTTTAATTTAGATGCTGGGTCCCATTCCAAACATTAGGAAGGTCTAGGGGATGGTTTCAATGTTTCAATAGACAGACAACAATGGGTTAAATATAAAATAATTAAAAAGGGGACCACGTCCTTAAATGAATTAAAGGTCAAATAGGCTGAATGCCGTGAATTATATTGGGTGGGTGAAGGGAGATTCTGGAAATAACCAAGTATCAGGAACAACGGGAAACTAGTTCTTTAAGAGGCCAAGATATGGAGCAACTGCTGTGTAAAGGGGAAGTTCACCATCAGTTCTAAATACTGAAAAATAAGTTTATTAACCAAATGCAAACCGTTTTTACAGCCGTAATACATAAATGTCTGATGAAGGTGTCACCGAAATGTGACACTGGTGCCCAATTTCCTGGAAATAGACCCCCCCAATAGTAACTGTCTCCCCAACGTGAATAATCTCCGGAAATAAAGACCCCAATAGTGAACTGTCTCCCCCACTTGGAATAATCTCCGAAATAGACCCCCAATATGAACTGTCTCCCCACGTGGAAATACCTCCTGTAAATATACCCCCAAAGTGAACTGTCTCCCCCCGTGATACTCTTCCTGAAATAGACCCCCAATAGTGAACTGTCTCCCCCCTTTGAATACTCTCCTGGAAATAGATCCCACCCCCAATAATGAACTGTCCTCCCCCGTTGGAAAATCTCCTGAAATATAACCCCCATATGAACTTGTCTCCCCCCCGGGAAATAATCTCCTGAATAGTACCCCCAATAGTACTGTCTCCCCCGTGAATAATCTCCTGGAAATAACCCCAATAGTGAACTGTCTCCCCCCGGGGATAATCTCCCTGGAATAGCCCCCAATAGTTGAACTTGTCTCCCCCCCGTGTGAATAATCTCCTGGAATAGACCCCCACTAGGGAATAATCTCCTGGAAATAGACCCCCAATAGTGAACTGTCTCCCCACGTGGAATAATCTCCTGGAAATAGACCCCCAATAGTGAACTGTCTCCCCCCGTGGAATACTCTCCTGGAAATAGACCCCCAATAGTGAACTGTCTCCCCCCGTGGAATAATCTCCTGGAAATAGACCCCCAATAGTGAACTGTCTCCCCACGTGGAATACTCTCCTGGAAATAGACCCCCAATAGTGAACTGTCTCCCCACGTGGAATACTCTCCTGACATAGACCCCCATAGTAACTGTCTCCCCACGTGGAATACTCTCCTGGAAATCGACCCCCCAATAGTGACCGTCACCCCACGTGGAATACTCTCCTGGCAAATAGACCCCAAATATGACCTGTCTCCCCCCGTTGAATAATCTCCTGGAACTCGACCCCCCAATATTGAACTGTCTCGTCTCCCCCCGTGGGAATAATCTCCTGAATCGACCCCCAATAGTGGAACTGTCTCCCCCCCACTGGAATATTTCCTGGAAATAGACCCGCCCATTGAAACTGTCCTCCCCACGTTGATACTCTCCTGAAATTACCCCCAATAGTGACGTCGCCTCTCCCACGTGGAATACTCTCCTGGTAATTAGGAACCCCCCCAATATGAACTGTCCTCCCCCCGTGGACTAATCTCCTGGAAATAGACCCCCAAAGTGAACTGTCTCGTCCCACGTGGAATACTCTCCTTGAAATAGACCCCCAATAGTGAACTGTCCTCCCCACGTGGAAATACTCTCCTGGAAATAGACCCCCCAATATGAACTGTCCTCCCCACGTGGAATATCTCTCCTGGAAATAGACACGCACAATAGTGAACTGTCTCCCCCGTTGGGGGGGAACAATACTCTCCTGTTAAAGAAGACCCCCCCAATCAGTGAACTGTCTCCCCGTGGAATAATCTTCCTGGAAATAGACCCCCATAGTGAACTTTCTCCCACAGTGAATACTCTCCTGAATAGACCCCCAATAGTGAACTTTCTCCCCATGCTCCCCCCGTGGAATACTCTACTCCTCCTGGAATAGACCCCCAATCGTTGACTGTCTCCCCCCTTGGGAATAACGCTCCTGGGAATAGACCCCCAATAGTGAACTGTCTCCCCCCGTGGAATATCTCCTCCTGGGACTAGCCCGTCGCAATAGTGAACGGTCTCCCCACCGTGGAATACTCTCCTGGAAATAACCCCCATTAGTGAACTGTCTCCCCAACGTGGAATAATCTCCTGGAAATAGACCCCCAATATGAACTGTCTCCCCACGTGAATAATCTCTGGAAAGAACCTAGACCCCCAATAGTGAACTGTCTCCCCTCGTGGAAACTCTCCGGAATAGACCCCCAATAGTGAAGTGTCCTCCCCCCGTGGGAATATACTCTCCTGGAAATAGACCGCCAATAGTGAACTTTCTCCCCCGTGGAATACTCTCCTGGAAATAACCCCCAATATGAACTGCTCTCCCCCGTTGAATAATCTCCTTGGAAATTAGCGCGCCCCAATATGACAACTGTTCTCCCCCGGGGAATAATCTCCGGGAAATAACCCCCCAAAGTGAACTGTCTCCTTGTCCTCCCCCGTGAATAATCTCCGGAAATCGACCCCCAATAGTGAACTGTCTCCCCCGTGGAATAATCTCCTGAGAACCCCAAATAGTGAACTGTCTCCCCCCTGTATAATCTCCTGGAACTAGACCCCCAATATGAACTGTCTCCCAAGTGGAAATCTCTCCTGGAAATAGAACCCAATAGTGAACTGTCTCCGCCACTTGGATACTCTCCTGAAATAGAAAGACCCCCATAGTTAACTGTCTCCCACGTGGAATCTCTCCCTGGAAATAACCACCCCAATAGTGAACTGTCTCCCCACGTGGAATACCTCCTGGACATATACCCCCAATAGTGAACTGTCTCCCCACGTGGAATACTCTGCCTTGAAAGCGACCCCCAATATGAGACTGGACTGTCTCCCCCCCCCTTGGAATAAAATCTCCTGGAAATAGACCCCCCAATAGTGACTGTCTCCCCCCGTGGCTAATTCTCCTGGACATAGAACCCCCAATAGTGAAACTGTCTCCCCACGTGAATAATTTCTCTGAAATAGACCCCCAATATTGAACGGGTCCTCCCCCACGTGATACTCTCCTGAAATAGCCCCCAATAGTGAACTGTCTCCCCCTGGAATACTCTCCTGGTAAATAAGCCCCCCAATAGTGAACTGTCTCCCCGCCCCCCCGTGGATAATCTCCTGGAAATAGACCCCCAATAAGTGAACTGTCTCCCCCCGTGAATAATCCGCCTGGAACTATACCCCCCCAAATGACTGTCTCCCCACTGGATAATCTCCTGGAAATAGACCCCGCAATAGTGAACTTCTCCCCCACCCCCCCTGTATTTCTAAGAAATGCCGCATTATAAAGTTTATCTTTCTTCCCATTAGACAAAGCCAGGTCCGCCCCCTTCCCCAATTTACAATTTGGGCATGGAGGTATCTATTTACGGATTTCAAGCTGTCCGGTCTTGTCTCTGCCCGTTGGTGTTTGGTCTCTCACCTTACAATATTGGGTTGAGACAGTTTCTGTAGTAACTTCGTTTCCCGCACATAACGCATTCGACTACTTTCATTCTTGTAAATCTTCCCCACCATAGACTTGGACCCAACGCCATAACGTTACCTACAGAGCAAAGTGAAGTAGGTCAAAGGCTTCCCATGGGAATAAGCACCTGTGGTCATTTTTATTTGATTGGGGATTAAGAGGAATTTTCTACTAGGATTAACTACACTGCAGATTAACCCACTGAACGGTAAACTGGACCGATTACAAATCCCCAATGGTCTATTTATGGGAAATGTAAACGCAGCTTAGTGGTAGATTGTTCGAAACTGTTGAGTTTCGTTTTCGAATTTTCCGGAAATTTCGAAAGTTGAGTTTCGATTTTTGAAAATCATCTACATTCGGTTTTTGGTTCTCGAAAATCGTGTACTTCGATAAAATCGAATATTAGAAAAAATCCGGGTTCTGTGAAATTCGGGAGTTCAAAACCTTCAGATTTCGATTCGAAACGACATTACATCTCTGCTTTGGTAAATCAACGTCAGGATAACAGAGCGACAGTAGTGATTTCCCAGAGTTCCCTTGTTCACCGTATATACCAATTCCACTGAGAGGCTGCGCCCTGTATCCAACTCACTTTTTTCTTTAACATACCTTGTAACTAGAACGGCGCTGCCATACTGATTTCATTGTAAAGTGAAATATCACCCATAGACCTCAGTAAAATCTGTTTGGGGAGTTGGGAGGACACAGGAACCCAGAATGTACAATGTCCTTCCAGAAAGGGAAGTTCCCACCTTGGGTACCACTTCCTGCGTACGGTGCATTTTGTGCCAAACCAGCCAGAGCACGCGACCAGGAAGGGCACAGAAAGGGCAGGATCTGTGGCACCTCTACAAGGGGGAGGGGGGGCTGATTAAAGGTCCAGTCCAATTCCTTGTAAATTGGACTATAGAACGGATGCTGTAATCTATAAAGGTTTTAATGTATTCGAGAGGAAGAAATTTGGTTGCTGCTTAGTAAAAAGCGTTAGATAATCGCCACGTGCTGCTAATTTACATCCTATTGACTGACTGTCGGCTCATCCTTGTCATCCCAGTTACATAAAGTGCACGTAATGCTGGGGAATTACTGGAATTACATCCCTCTGTAAAAAAGGAGAGCGGTGCTGCCAATGTATCTGAACCTGAACCCAGCGTGATGCCTTAACTAGAACAGGTGTTATTTAAAAGGAATGTTCTACACCTGCAACAGACAGCCTGGGGCAAAGTGCACAGTTCACACCTGCCATAGATCTCCCTGTTTTACGGAGGTACTGGGAACTATATTTTGTCCCCTGTAATAGAAGTTAATCCTGTACACAGCCTGTGCGAAAACCTAGAGATATATTAGAGGGTTTTGTCTGGGTGATTTATTATTATTTCTACACAAATGACTGAATATAATGGAGAGAAGTGGATCCCACGGCAGTTTCCTAAAAAAAGATAAAACATAAAAATGCAGAAAAATAATAAACTTTTCTAAATGTACTGAACTATCCGAACCAAAATTGCTTAAAAAACCTTTTTAAAATTGGAAACCTAAAGTGGAACACATGCGCAATAACGGACACAAAGAGAGAACCCATAGTGGAACACATGCACAATAACGGACACAAAGAGAGAACCCATAGTGGAACACAGCGCATAACTGACCAAAAGAGAGAACCCATAGTGGAACACATGCGCAATAACTGACACAAAGAGGGAACCCATAGTGGAACACATGCACAATAACGGACACAAAGAGAGAACCCATAGTGGAACACATGCGCAATAACTGACACAAAGAGAGAACCCATAGTGGAACACATGCGCAATAACTGACACAAAGAGGGAACCCATAGTGGAACACATACGCAATAACTGACACAAAGAGAGAACACATAGTGTACAGCTGCGCAATAACTCCACAAAGAGGGGAACCCATAGTGGAACACATGCGCAATAACTGACACAAAGAGGGACCCATAGTGGAACACATACGGAATAACTGACACAAAGAGGGAACCCATAGTGGAACACATGCGCAATAACTGACACAAAGAGGGAACCCATAGTGGAACACATGCGCAATAACTGACACAAAGAGGGAACCCATAGTGGAACACATCGGAATAACTGAACAAAGAGGGAACCCATAGTGGAACACATACGGAATAACTGACACAAAGAGGGAACCCATAGTGGAACACATGCGCAATACTGACACAAAGAGGAACCCATAGTGGAACACATGCGGAATAACTGACACAAAGAGGAACCCATAGTGGACACATACGGAATACCTGACCACAAAGAGGGAACCCATAGTGGAACACATACGGAATAAACTGACACAAAGAGGGACCCATAGTGGAACACATACGGAATACTGACACAAAGAGGGAACCCATAGTGGAACACATGCGGAATAACTGACACAAAGAGGGAACCCATAGTGGAACACACTACGGAATAACTGACACAAAGAGGGAACCCATAGTGGAACACATACGGAATAACTGACACAAAGAGGGAACCCATAGTGGAACGCATACACAAACCCAGCTAACAAAGAACAGAATAAAATACAATAATAAACAAATAAAGGGAAAGTAAACACAAAATAACTGAAAAACAAACAAGTTAAAAAAAAGGAAATAATATCGACCAGGGATGTCGAACTTGCTCCCCTCCAGGTATTTGATAACTACAACTCCCTGGGCTGCCAGGGAATGCTGGGAGTTGTAGTTTTCAAACATCTGAAGAATCGACATCCCTGATTTAGACTAAAATATTTATTTTATAGAGACAAACTGAGGACAAAAAGCAAACAAGACAATCAGCACACAAAGGGTTAAGGGGGAGGCAATTGGAATGCGGCATCGTGGGAAATGAAAAAGCGAATATGTAACAAGGGGGCTTAATCGCTACGCCACTCACTGACCATCAATCAGCCTTTTATTTCAATGAACAAAAGCCAAAGCCCCATTAACAGATGTAACTACATACTACATGGGGCGACGGGGGAGATAGTGGATACATCTCCTAGTAAGTAGGAGCGAGTACCCCAACCTCCCAATATTTAATTACAAGAGCTGTCAGCGAGCACCGGAGATGTGCCCCCAGTCCTGCACCCCACAATTCTCTACCTCGTATAAAGGCCTGTGGTGGAGATGGGGGGTGCTGTGAGGTGCAGAGCTAGGCAGTAGGATAGAGGTAGGGAATTTTCTCCTACCTCCAAGAAATTATCAAATTTATTTTTAAAAGTAGAATTTTTTGGTCTGGTGCTCAATAAAGTAACAACAGGAATCGTATATTTCCTACAAAAATAAAAAACTGCTGCTGAAACACATGGAGAGTTGTAGTTTCATCACAACATCACCGCAAAAAAAAATCTGTGGTTTAAAGGGAAACAGTTCTACCTTCTACCAGACCTGGTCCATTAGCCAGGTTTTACCATAGGGAAATTGGCCCAGGGCCCCGACCCTTAAAGGGGCCCCTATACCACCTAAGTCATGAATGGTTGAAATGGGTCCCCACAAGTTTCTTGTTCTGGCCTGATAACAATATGGCTTCCTCATTGCCGGCACTCCCCCAATGTAACAACTTTCCCCTCTAGAAATGACCCGTTTAATGCAGAAAACAGCTCCATTTACCGACTGCCATTTACCCGACTGGAGATTGTTTTAACCCCAACGAATATCAATCTTACTTTAAAGACCTTGGAAGAATCCGTAACCCGATCATTTTCTGCATGAAATTTTTCCCAGAATTCCAGCTTTCTGACGCTTGTTCGGACTTTCTGCCATCTGTCTGCTTGGAAATAGGCGTCGGAGGATTCACACCGTAGAAAGGACTGGACGAGAGAGGACAGAGCCCCGACTCACACATCGCGGGGACGGCCCACTAAAAGAGACATTAGCAAAAGGGAACACGGTTAGGAATGGCTTTATATTTATAACATGGGTGGGAGCTGCCATATTGTTTCCCTTAGACATACAGTATGAGGTATAGCTTATTGTGTGTACAAACATTCCTTCTCTGTATATTTATACATGGGTGGAGCTTGCCATATTTTTTCCCTTAGACAGTACAGTATGAGGGTATAGCTTATTGTATGTACAGAACATTCCTTCTCTGTATATTTATATTTATACATATGGTGGGAGCTGCCATATTGTTTTCCCTTAGACAGTACAGTATGAGGGTATAGCTCATTGATGTACAGAACATTCCTTTCTCTGTATATTTATCATATGGGTGGGAGCTGCCATATTGTTTCCCTTAGACAGTACGTATGAGGGTATAGCTGATTGTGTGTACAGAACATTCCTTCTCTGTATATTTAATACTATGGTTGGGAGCTGCCATTTGTTTCCCTTAGACAGTACAGTATGAGGTATAGCTTATTGGATGTACAGAACATTCCTTCTCTGTATATTTATATTTATCCATATGGGTGGGAGCTGCCATATTGTTTCCCTTAGACAGTACAGTATGAGGTAATGCTTATTGTATGTACAGAACATTCCTTCTCTGTATTTTATACATATGGTGGGAGCTGCCAATTGTTTCCCTTTGACAGTACAGTATGAGGTATAGCTTATTGTGTGTACAGAACATTCCTTCTCTGTATATTTATACATCAGGTGGGAGCTGCTCATACTGTTTCCTTAGACAGTACAATGAGGGTATAGCTTACTGAATGTACAGAACATTCCTCCTCTGTATATTTATACATATGGGTGGGAGCTGCCATATTGTTTCCCTTAGACAGTACAGTATGAGGGTATACTTACTGAAGTACAGAACATTCCTTCTCTGTATTTTTATACATATGGGTGGGAGCTGCCATATTGTTTCCCTTAGACAGTACAGTATGAGGGTATAGCTTATTGTGTGTACAGAACATTCCTTCTCTGTATATTCATATTTATCATATGATGGGAGCTGCCATTTTTGTTTCCTTAGACAGTAACAGTATGAGGGTATAGCTTATTGTATGTACAGAACATTCCTTCTCTGTATATTTATACATATGGTGGGAGCTGCCATATTGTTTCCCTTTGACAGTACATATGAGGGTATAGCTTATTGTGTTACAGAACATTCCTTCTCTGTATATTTATACATATAGGTTGGAGCTGCCATACTGTTTCCCTTAGACAGTACAGTATGAGGGTATAGCTTTGAATGTTACAAAACATTCCTTCTCTGTATATTTATACATATGGGTGGGAGCTGCCATATTATTTCCCTTAGACAGTACAGTAGAGGGTATAGCTTACTGAATGTCAGAACATTCCTTCTCTGTATATTTATACATATGGGTGGGAGCTGCCATATTGTTTCCCTTAGACAGTACAGTATGAGGGTATAGCTTATTGTGTGTACAGAACATTCCTTCTCTGTATATTCATATTATACATATGGGTGGGAGCTGCCATATTGTTCCCCTTAGACAGTACAGTATGAGGGTATAGCTTATTGTATGTACAGAACATTCCTTCTCTGTAAATTCTATTTATACATATGGGTGGGAGCTGCCATATGTTTCCCTTAGACAGTACAGTATGAGGGTATAGCTTATTGTGTGTTACAACATTCCTTCTCTGTATATTTATACATATTGGTGGAGCTGCCATAGTGTTTCCCTTAGACAGTACATATGAGGGTATAGATTATTGTGTGTACAGAACATTCCTTCTCTGTATATTTATACATATGGGTGGGAGCTGCCATATTGTTTCCCTTAGACAGTACAGTATGAGGGTATAGATTATTGTGAGACTCCTCTGACATCTTCAGGTAAATCAGTATTTTGTGAAATATTAAAGGTAAAGTGATGACGTAACCTTCATTACTGGAATGGGGGGATTTCGGGAAGGGACGGGCTGTGCACAGCATTGTAAATCTCCACAATTATACAAACAGGAAGGTGACGGACATCGCCAAGTCACACATGAATTCACTGTGCTCCCTATTGAGGTCACTGTCTCTGTCTGATTTATCCCATTCCCCATATAAACCAAAATGTTAGTTATTTGCACTAGGAAGAATGAAACGTTGGATCCGTCCCTGAACTCTATAGACCAGAAACCTTTCTTCCCACTGCTTATTATGTTAAACGATGCACAGTAACTAGAGTTGGTCTTCAAGTTTGGTCCAAAGCTGCAGGCGAGTCGTTAACAGGCCTGTATTAACAACACACAAGAAATATCCATCCACCTGCCCTGACATGATAATGAACAGGTTTTATTTACAGTGACAATTAGTAGATACAGGGACCAGGTCTGACGTTAAACATTATGTGACCCCCCAACAGATTACACGTGGTCCAGATCATTGCTTGTGTGTTTTATATTTGAAACATTGTGTCTATGACGTGTCACAACCCAAGGGGGTCGGGTTATAAACAATATTTTTTTTTTAATATTCTGATTGAATAGTATTTGTTCCACCAGCAACATCCCTTAACAATCAATAAACAATAAGAGACTTTGTTCCATTGACCGTCACTTAACAAATAAAGACAAGAATTCCCTGCATGTGTCTATTTCATAATAACTCGATTACAATTTGAACAGGTCCTTTAAGAAATCTCAACTTCATCATCACACAGGTGTCCAACCCAACGCTCCCGCTAATTAATACAATTGTTTACTATCCAGTTACTACCTATAACAGGATACAATCTGTATGGCAACTCCTGCTCTATCCATATTTGTTCCCTAGACAAATGGGACATTTACATGATTGTTAAGATTCCTTTTTCTCCCTTAAAGCGATACTGCGTGCACAATTCCATAGCTGAAATTCTATACAATGCGACAATGACAGTCCCAATTAACATAACTCTCTTTACTCTACATTAAACAGTAAGATTGTCCCTCCTGATCCCTCGTACAATAGGATAAGTAACATTTATTTATAGCAAATCCCTTCATACAAACCTCATTATATTTGTATTTTTATTTGGCTTGAAAAAAAGCCAAATTCCTGTCTTTCTATTTTGTCTTCCTTGTTTTTATTCTTCCGCTTTTTTGCTAGAGACATGAAATTCGGTACAGATGTGCGGGCATATAGGAGAAGTGTGCTATCTTCTACTAAGGAATCCGCGAACGTTACGGCGTTATCGGTAAATTACGGGACATTTTCCCATAGACTATAATGGTAACAATCCTCAAATGTGGATATTTCAAAAAAGTTGTTTCATGGTCATAAATACAAATGTGATACCCCCAACCCCCACACAGACCCAGGTACACCCACCTACTGACCTACCTTTCCATTCCCATGGAAGCCATATTTAAAGGGTACCTATAGTAAAAAAAAACTAATTTTGATCAATCATCAATAAAAGTTAGTTATATGGTCATACATGCAAAAACATATACCCCCAACCTCACACGGTACACACACCTACTGACCTTCCCTTTATTTCTTTGGTAGCCATACTTAAAGGTAATAAAGTAAAAAAAACTATTTAGATATTTCCTTAATAAAGATAGTTTTATGGTTGTACACAAAAAACAACAACCCCCTCAACCAGCCCCAGGTCCCACACCTACTGATCTACTTATCCATTACTGTGGCAGCCTACATAAGGGTAACTAAAGTCAAAAAAACTAATTTTGACCAATCATCAAAAAAGTTTGTTTTTTTAGCTTCCAACCTGACACAAAACGTACAACTGAGGTACCCATTCATTCATGTGCAATCATATTAAAGGATATATAGTATAAAAAAAAAAACAACACAAAAAACATGTTGACCAATCATCAAAAAGCTAGCCTTCTTTAACCCAACCATACACACACCAACTGACCTACCCCATTCATTCCGTGCACCATATTTAAAGGGTAATTAAAAAAAACAATGTCCTCTTCATTGGCATTAGTGAGTTTTAAAATCTGCAGCACACACACATTCCCTTCCAAAATGCGGTCTTTTCAAGCCAAATTCAAAGTTTATACTTAAACTTTCCCTTTCTAGTTTATTCTTATTATTTTATTTTTTGGACGTTCCTCTCTCTCATTACGAAATCCAATTAATGAGGGTCCGTTCCTGGCAGCGTTAGACTTACGATCGCAAGAGACCCCGCAATGTCAGGTCACCAAACCAACGATTACACAGGGACTATTTTATAATTACAATAAACGTGAAAATGACACAGAACTGCAGGAAAATGGTGTAAGAATTGAATTTCCATTCGCTAATAAATGGCCTCATTCTCAACTTTAATCCAAATTATAACCCAGAATTGCTAATTAAATCAGTGCAGAGATTGTGTATTTCTAAGAAATGCCGCATTATAAAGTTTATCTTTCTTCCCATAAGACAAAGCCAGGTCCGCCCCCTTCCCCAATTTACAATTTGGGCATGCTCAGTGTGAGAGAGAAGTTCTCCAATAAGCTACTTCTTATTGATCTGTGCCAATAAAAGGAAATAAAGTTTCTATATTTAAAGGACTTTATTTAATTATCCAAAGGGGAAACAAAACAATTTTCTACTGAACAAAAAGTTTCACTGGCTTTGCCAGTTTCAGTGACATCTATAGAAAAACCCAGAGGTTGGTCCCTGACACATACAGACAGATCAAACTATAAGACTGTCTCCTCCCTCCCTTTATTTACTGATTCCATTGTACAGAACATTCCTTCTCTGTATATTTATACATATGGGTGGGAGCTGCCATAGTGTTTCCCTTAGACAGTACAGTATGAGGGTATAGCTTATTGTATGTACAGAACATTCTTTCTCTGTATATTTATACACATGGGTGGGAGCTGCCATATTGTTTCCATTAAAGAGCTAGATTAGACAGTATTATATGTAGTATATATTAATTAGTAATAGTCGTTTTCCAGGCCGTGCATTTGGACACCCAGAGCAGCACGGGACCCTCCTATTAAATAAACTGTGAATGTTGGAGCTGTGGCTTGGTTCCCCTGTTGGCACAGACACGTTAATCACTAGCTAAGCACGGGATCAAGCAGGGATTTCCTTAAATCCCAGACAGAATGTGTCCTGCAGGGCAGAACTTCCTATTTCACCTCTTAAAGCAACAGTATAAAAACAGAAAACTTCCAGATGATAATGAACTACAATTCCCAGAATTTTAAATATTGACAGCTTTAAATTTACCAGATTGCGCTGCCACATCAAACAACAAAATACATCAAAACTCGGGGACATATTTATAAAGGCGCAGTATCGCTTTTTAGCAACACCGCACCTTTAATGATCGGTAAATCGATATGGCCGTAAATTACCGATAAATTACCGTAAATTACCAACGCAAATATATGATAACGATCCCGACTAAATACTATGGTATCCTATGACCGAACGTTCGGTCATAAATGTATGATTGCGGGCGTAAATTTATGACTGCGTTCGTAACTAACCCGCGGTATTGCTAAAAAGCGATACTACGGGTTTATAAATATGGCCCTCTATTCATATAAAACACTAAAAAATAAAGAGATTAAATATAATATATGATAATCCATAGATGCAGGTGGCTGTTATATTTTAAACACTGGTCAGGGTTGGTTGTCCCAGTCCAGATTAAATATAATATATAATAATCCATAGATGCAGGTGGCTGTTATATTTTAAACACTGGTCAGGGTGGCTTGTCCCAGCAGATTAAATATAATATATAATAATCCATAGATGCAGGTGGCTGTTTATAGTTTAACCCTGGTCCGGTGCTTTTATAAATTAAGGATGGAGTACCCTGTATATGTTCATGTTATTTGATAACGTTTGTGTTCACCAGTTTACTAGAAGACTTGAGTAAACGGGTGTAAGAAGGAAAATCTGCTGAACTAAACCAGTTTTAAGATTTAAGTTGCCCTTTAATTTAGATGCTGGTCCCATTCCAAACATTATAGGAAGGTCTAGGGGATGTGTTCAATGTTTCCATAGACAGACAACAATGGGTTAAATAAACATAATTTAAAAAGGACCACGTCCTTAAATGAATTACAAGGTCAAATAGGCTGAATGCCGTGATTATATTGGTGGGTGAAGGGAGATTCTGGAAATACCAGTCTCAGGAACAACGGGAACACTAGTTCTTTACGGGCCAAGATATGGAGCCACTGCTTGTGTAAGGGGAATTCACCTATCAGTTCTAAATACTGACAATAGGTTTTATTAACCACTCCAACCCGTTTTACATTACAGCCGTTACTAAATGTCTGATGAAGGTGTCACCGAAATGTGACACTGGTGCCCCAATTTCTCCTGGAAATAGACCGCCCCCCAATAGTAACTGTCTCCCCAACGTGAATAATCTCCGGAAATAAAGACCCCAATAGTGAACTGTCTCCCCCACTTGGAATAATCTCCGAAATAGACCCCCAATATGAACTGTCTCCCCACGTGGAAATACCTCCTGTAAATATACCCCCAAAGTGAACTGTCTCCCCCCGTGATACTCTTCCTGAAATAGACCCCCAATAGTGAACTGTCTCCCCCCTTTGAATACTCTCCTGGAAATAGATCCCACCCCCAATAATGAACTGTCCTCCCCCGTTGGAAAATCTCCTGAAATATAACCCCCATATGAACTTGTCTCCCCCCCGGGAAATAATCTCCTGAATAGTACCCCCAATAGTACTGTCTCCCCCGTGAATAATCTCCTGGAAATAACCCCAATAGTGAACTGTCTCCCCCCGGGGATAATCTCCCTGGAATAGCCCCCAATAGTTGAACTTGTCTCCCCCCCGTGTGAATAATCTCCTGGAATAGACCCCCACTAGTGAACTTCTCCCCAGTGGAATACTCTCTGGAAATAGACCCCCAATAGTGAACTGTCTCCCCACGTGAATACTCCTCCTGGAATAGACCCCCAATAGTGAACTGTCTCCCCACATGTGGAATACTCTCCTGAAATAGACCCCCAATAGTGAACTGTCTCCCCACGTGGAATCCTCTCCTGACATAGACCCCCATAGTAACTGTCTCCCCACGTGGAATACTCTCCTGGAAATCGACCCCCCAATAGTGACCGTCACCCCACGTGGAATACTCTCCTGGCAAATAGACCCCAAATATGACCTGTCTCCCCCCGTTGAATAATCTCCTGGAACTCGACCCCCCAATATTGAACTGTCTCGTCTCCCCCCGTGGGAATAATCTCCTGAATCGACCCCCAATAGTGGAACTGTCTCCCCCCCACTGGAATATTTCCTGGAAATAGACCCGCCCATTGAAACTGTCCTCCCCACGTTGATACTCTCCTGAAATTACCCCCAATAGTGACGTCGCCTCTCCCACGTGGAATACTCTCCTGGTAATTAGGAACCCCCCCAATATGAACTGTCCTCCCCCCGTGGACTAATCTCCTGGAAATAGACCCCCAAAGTGAACTGTCTCGTCCCACGTGGAATACTCTCCTTGAAATAGACCCCCAATAGTGAACTGTCCTCCCCACGTGGAAATACTCTCCTGGAAATAGACCCCCCAATATGAACTGTCCTCCCCACGTGGAATATCTCTCCTGGAAATAGACACGCACAATAGTGAACTGTCTCCCCCGTTGGGGGGGAACAATACTCTCCTGTTAAAGAAGACCCCCCCAATCAGTGAACTGTCTCCCCGTGGAATAATCTTCCTGGAAATAGACCCCCATAGTGAACTTTCTCCCACAGTGAATACTCTCCTGAATAGACCCCCAATAGTGAACTTTCTCCCCATGCTCCCCCCGTGGAATACTCTACTCCTCCTGGAATAGACCCCCAATCGTTGACTGTCTCCCCCCTTGGGAATAACGCTCCTGGGAATAGACCCCCAATAGTGAACTGTCTCCCCCCGTGGAATATCTCCTCCTGGGACTAGCCCGTCGCAATAGTGAACGGTCTCCCCACCGTGGAATACTCTCCTGGAAATAACCCCCATTAGTGAACTGTCTCCCCAACGTGGAATAATCTCCTGGAAATAGACCCCCAATATGAACTGTCTCCCCACGTGAATAATCTCTGGAAAGAACCTAGACCCCCAATAGTGAACTGTCTCCCCTCGTGGAAACTCTCCGGAATAGACCCCCAATAGTGAAGTGTCCTCCCCCCGTGGGAATATACTCTCCTGGAAATAGACCGCCAATAGTGAACTTTCTCCCCCGTGGAATACTCTCCTGGAAATAACCCCCAATATGAACTGCTCTCCCCCGTTGAATAATCTCCTTGGAAATTAGCGCGCCCCAATATGACAACTGTTCTCCCCCGGGGAATAATCTCCGGGAAATAACCCCCCAAAGTGAACTGTCTCCTTGTCCTCCCCCGTGAATAATCTCCGGAAATCGACCCCCAATAGTGAACTGTCTCCCCCGTGGAATAATCTCCTGAGAACCCCAAATAGTGAACTGTCTCCCCCCTGTATAATCTCCTGGAACTAGACCCCCAATATGAACTGTCTCCCAAGTGGAAATCTCTCCTGGAAATAGAACCCAATAGTGAACTGTCTCCGCCACTTGGATACTCTCCTGAAATAGAAAGACCCCCATAGTTAACTGTCTCCCACGTGGAATCTCTCCCTGGAAATAACCACCCCAATAGTGAACTGTCTCCCCACGTGGAATACCTCCTGGACATATACCCCCAATAGTGAACTGTCTCCCCACGTGGAATACTCTGCCTTGAAAGCGACCCCCAATATGAGACTGGACTGTCTCCCCCCCCCTTGGAATAAAATCTCCTGGAAATAGACCCCCCAATAGTGACTGTCTCCCCCCGTGGCTAATTCTCCTGGACATAGAACCCCCAATAGTGAAACTGTCTCCCCACGTGAATAATTTCTCTGAAATAGACCCCCAATATTGAACGGGTCCTCCCCCACGTGATACTCTCCTGAAATAGCCCCCAATAGTGAACTGTCTCCCCCTGGAATACTCTCCTGGTAAATAAGCCCCCCAATAGTGAACTGTCTCCCCGCCCCCCCGTGGATAATCTCCTGGAAATAGACCCCCAATAAGTGAACTGTCTCCCCCCGTGAATAATCCGCCTGGAACTATACCCCCCCAAATGACTGTCTCCCCACTGGATAATCTCCTGGAAATAGACCCCGCAATAGTGAACTTCTCCCCCACCCCCCCTCTATTGATTCATTAATATATTTATATTTATGGACTGGGAACAACCAACCTGACCATTGGTTTTAAAATATAACAGCCACCGCAATCTATGGATTATCATATATTATATTTATCTCTTATTTTTTATTGTTTTTATTGAATAGAGGGCCATATTTATAAACCCGTAGTATCGCTTTTTAGCAATACCAGCGGGTTTAGTTACGACCGCAGTCATAAATTACGCCCGCAACATACATTTAACGAACGTTCGGTCTAGGGATACCATAGTATTTAGTCGGGGATCGTTATCATATATTTGCGTTGGTAATTTACGGTAATTTATCGTAATTTACGGCCATATCGATTTACGATCATTAAAGGTGCCGGTGTTGCTAAAAGCGATACTGCCTTATAATATGTCCCCGAGTTTGATGTATTTTGTGTTGTTTGATGTGGCAGCGCAATCTGGTAAATTTAAGCTGTCTATTTAAATTCTGGGATTGTAATTCATTACACATCTGGAAGTTTTTCTGTTTTTATTATGTTGCTTTAAGAGGTGAAATAGGAATTCTGCCTGCAGGACACTTTCTGTCGGATGTTAAGAACTCCCTGCTTGACTCCCGTGCTAGCTAAGTGATTAAGCTGTGTCTGTGCAACGGGGAATCCAAGCCACAGTCTCCCAACATTCAACATTTATTTAATAGAGGTCCCGTGCCTTGCTTGGGTTCCAAATGCACGGCCTGGAAAACGACTATTTACTAATTAAAATAACTACAATAATCTGGTCTTCTAGCTCTTTAATGGAAACACTATGTGCAGCTCCCACCCTGGGTATAAATATAACAGAGAAAGGAATGGTTCTGGTACATACATAGCTATAACCCTCATACTGTTCTGTCTAAGGGATAAACACTATGGCAGCTCCCACCATATGTATACTATACAGAGAAGGAGTTCTGTACACACAATAAATCTATACCCTCATACTGTAACTGTCTAGGGAACAATATGGCAGCCCCACCCATAGTATAAATCAGAGGAAGGAAATGTTCTGTCCTACAGCAATAAGCTATACCTCATCTGTACTGTCTAAGGGAAACAATAGGTGTGCAGCTCCCCCCATATTGATAAATATACACGAGCAGGAATGTGTTCTGTACACACAAGAAGCTATCCCTCAAAACGTACTGTTCTAATGGGAAACACTATGGCAGCTCCCACCCATATGTATAAATATACAGAGAAAGGATTTCTGTACATACAATAAGCTTATACCTCATACCTGTCTCTGTCTAAGGAAAATATGGCAGCTCCAACCCATATGTATAAATATACAGAGATTGGAAATGTTTCGTACACACAATAAGCCGTTATACCCTCAACTGGTACTGTCTACAGGGAACACAATATGGCGCTCCACCCATATGTATAAATATAAATTACAGAGAAGGAGATTTCTGTACACACAATAATGCTATACCCTCATACTGTACTGTCTAAGGGAAACATATGGCAGCTCCCACCATATGTTACAATAATAAATATACGCGAATAGAATGTTCTGTACATACAATAATCTATACTCTCATACTGTCTGTCTTCAGGGAAACAATATGGCATGTCCCCCCATGTATAAATATACGAGAAGGAATGTTCGTACACTCAATAAGCTATAGACCCTCATACTGTACTGTCTAGGGACAAAATTGCAGCGTCCCACCCATATTAAAATATACAGAGAAAGGAATGTCTGTACAGACCAATAAGCCTATACCCTCATACTGTATCACTGTCTAAGGGAAACATATGCAAGTCTCCCACCCATATGTAGATAACATATACAGAGAAGAATGTTTGTGTACCTACTCAATAAGCTATACCCTCAACAGATGCAGGTGGCTGTTATATTTTAAACACTGGTCAGGGTGGCTTGTCCCAGTCCAGATTAAATATAATATATAATAATCCATAGATGCAGGTGGCTGTTTATAGTTTAACCCTGGTCCGGTGCTTTTATAAATTAAGGATGGAGTACCCTGTATATGTTCATGTTATTTGATAACGTTTGTGTTCACCAGTTTACTAGAAGACTTGAGTAAACGGGTGTAAGAAGGAAAATCTGCTGAACTAAACCAGTTTTAAGATTTAAGTTGCCCTTTAATTTAGATGCTGGTCCCATTCCAAACATTATAGGAAGGTCTAGGGGATGTGTTCAATGTTTCCATAGACAGACAACAATGGGTTAAATAAACATAATTTAAAAAGGACCACGTCCTTAAATGAATTACAAGGTCAAATAGGCTGAATGCCGTGATTATATTGGTGGGTGAAGGGAGATTCTGGAAATACCAGTCTCAGGAACAACGGGAACACTAGTTCTTTACGGGCCAAGATATGGAGCCACTGCTTGTGTAAGGGGAATTCACCTATCAGTTCTAAATACTGACAATAGGTTTTATTAACCACTCCAACCCGTTTTACATTACAGCCGTTACTAAATGTCTGATGAAGGTGTCACCGAAATGTGACACTGGTGCCCCAATTTCTCCTGGAAATAGACCGCCCCCCAATAGTAACTGTCTCCCCAACGTGAATAATCTCCGGAAATAAAGACCCCAATAGTGAACTGTCTCCCCCACTTGGAATAATCTCCGAAATAGACCCCCAATATGAACTGTCTCCCCACGTGGAAATACCTCCTGTAAATATACCCCCAAAGTGAACTGTCTCCCCCCGTGATACTCTTCCTGAAATAGACCCCCAATAGTGAACTGTCTCCCCCCTTTGAATACTCTCCTGGAAATAGATCCCACCCCCAATAATGAACTGTCCTCCCCCGTTGGAAAATCTCCTGAAATATAACCCCCATATGAACTTGTCTCCCCCCCGGGAAATAATCTCCTGAATAGTACCCCCAATAGTACTGTCTCCCCCGTGAATAATCTCCTGGAAATAACCCCAATAGTGAACTGTCTCCCCCCGGGGATAATCTCCCTGGAATAGCCCCCAATAGTTGAACTTGTCTCCCCCCCGTGTGAATAATCTCCTGGAATAGACCCCCACTAGTGAACTTCTCCCCAGTGGAATACTCTCTGGAAATAGACCCCCAATAGTGAACTGTCTCCCCACGTGAATACTCCTCCTGGAATAGACCCCCAATAGTGAACTGTCTCCCCACATGTGGAATACTCTCCTGAAATAGACCCCCAATAGTGAACTGTCTCCCCACGTGGAATCCTCTCCTGACATAGACCCCCATAGTAACTGTCTCCCCACGTGGAATACTCTCCTGGAAATCGACCCCCCAATAGTGACCGTCACCCCACGTGGAATACTCTCCTGGCAAATAGACCCCAAATATGACCTGTCTCCCCCCGTTGAATAATCTCCTGGAACTCGACCCCCCAATATTGAACTGTCTCGTCTCCCCCCGTGGGAATAATCTCCTGAATCGACCCCCAATAGTGGAACTGTCTCCCCCCCACTGGAATATTTCCTGGAAATAGACCCGCCCATTGAAACTGTCCTCCCCACGTTGATACTCTCCTGAAATTACCCCCAATAGTGACGTCGCCTCTCCCACGTGGAATACTCTCCTGGTAATTAGGAACCCCCCCAATATGAACTGTCCTCCCCCCGTGGACTAATCTCCTGGAAATAGACCCCCAAAGTGAACTGTCTCGTCCCACGTGGAATACTCTCCTTGAAATAGACCCCCAATAGTGAACTGTCCTCCCCACGTGGAAATACTCTCCTGGAAATAGACCCCCCAATATGAACTGTCCTCCCCACGTGGAATATCTCTCCTGGAAATAGACACGCACAATAGTGAACTGTCTCCCCCGTTGGGGGGGAACAATACTCTCCTGTTAAAGAAGACCCCCCCAATCAGTGAACTGTCTCCCCGTGGAATAATCTTCCTGGAAATAGACCCCCATAGTGAACTTTCTCCCACAGTGAATACTCTCCTGAATAGACCCCCAATAGTGAACTTTCTCCCCATGCTCCCCCCGTGGAATACTCTACTCCTCCTGGAATAGACCCCCAATCGTTGACTGTCTCCCCCCTTGGGAATAACGCTCCTGGGAATAGACCCCCAATAGTGAACTGTCTCCCCCCGTGGAATATCTCCTCCTGGGACTAGCCCGTCGCAATAGTGAACGGTCTCCCCACCGTGGAATACTCTCCTGGAAATAACCCCCATTAGTGAACTGTCTCCCCAACGTGGAATAATCTCCTGGAAATAGACCCCCAATATGAACTGTCTCCCCACGTGAATAATCTCTGGAAAGAACCTAGACCCCCAATAGTGAACTGTCTCCCCTCGTGGAAACTCTCCGGAATAGACCCCCAATAGTGAAGTGTCCTCCCCCCGTGGGAATATACTCTCCTGGAAATAGACCGCCAATAGTGAACTTTCTCCCCCGTGGAATACTCTCCTGGAAATAACCCCCAATATGAACTGCTCTCCCCCGTTGAATAATCTCCTTGGAAATTAGCGCGCCCCAATATGACAACTGTTCTCCCCCGGGGAATAATCTCCGGGAAATAACCCCCCAAAGTGAACTGTCTCCTTGTCCTCCCCCGTGAATAATCTCCGGAAATCGACCCCCAATAGTGAACTGTCTCCCCCGTGGAATAATCTCCTGAGAACCCCAAATAGTGAACTGTCTCCCCCCTGTATAATCTCCTGGAACTAGACCCCCAATATGAACTGTCTCCCAAGTGGAAATCTCTCCTGGAAATAGAACCCAATAGTGAACTGTCTCCGCCACTTGGATACTCTCCTGAAATAGAAAGACCCCCATAGTTAACTGTCTCCCACGTGGAATCTCTCCCTGGAAATAACCACCCCAATAGTGAACTGTCTCCCCACGTGGAATACCTCCTGGACATATACCCCCAATAGTGAACTGTCTCCCCACGTGGAATACTCTGCCTTGAAAGCGACCCCCAATATGAGACTGGACTGTCTCCCCCCCCCTTGGAATAAAATCTCCTGGAAATAGACCCCCCAATAGTGACTGTCTCCCCCCGTGGCTAATTCTCCTGGACATAGAACCCCCAATAGTGAAACTGTCTCCCCACGTGAATAATTTCTCTGAAATAGACCCCCAATATTGAACGGGTCCTCCCCCACGTGATACTCTCCTGAAATAGCCCCCAATAGTGAACTGTCTCCCCCTGGAATACTCTCCTGGTAAATAAGCCCCCCAATAGTGAACTGTCTCCCCGCCCCCCCGTGGATAATCTCCTGGAAATAGACCCCCAATAAGTGAACTGTCTCCCCCCGTGAATAATCCGCCTGGAACTATACCCCCCCAAATGACTGTCTCCCCACTGGATAATCTCCTGGAAATAGACCCCGCAATAGTGAACTTCTCCCCCACCCCCCC
>CM033476.1:110829894-110840522 GCA_019447015.1 Hymenochirus boettgeri | reverse complement strand
TCTTTAATGAATGCTGTTCCATTGCGTTGTGTAAATTATTTCCCAGTCAGTACTGTCTATATGTCCCACGTTGCTCTCCATGAACACGGCCAGTAATGAGCTGTCACTAGGACTGGGTCTGTAAACAATCGCAGCTGTTCCCATATCAATCAAACTGGACCCAATCTGGAGATGACTGGTGGGTTCTGGAACCTCGGGGGATTCTATCGATTTCCAATATTGACATGACCTCTAACCTTTCCAATTCTCAGGATCTTATTACAAAAAAGGGGGTCAGACTGACTGTGCCACGGTTATACAATAGCGTTCTCTATCCGTAATTCCTTTTGCGTTTGTACGGTGGGAATGTTTTGCCTAAGAACTGTGTGCCACTGCGCATTATAAACCGCGATTACTATGGGTGACGACTGTCCAATGGAACTTTATAATATATATAAATATATACATACATACTGTATAATCTGTATTGTTATAATGTACAGCTCTGTGTCCCCAAGTGGCGCTATATAAATAAACATATACATACATACTTTTCCTTAAAGTTAAATGTACCACAGCAGCACTCTAGCCAACTGCTGATGTAAAGCTGTCTATCAAGAGATGTGAGTGATGTAGTTTACCAACACTTGCCCCTTGTAGCAAAAGGCTATAAAATGGTCTTAACGCATGTGAGTGCCAGCAATGTGTTCAGGGTGCCCCCTGCTGGATTTATGGGGGATAACATCCTATGCAGAGATGTCAAAGTAAAATTAAGTTATTTTAAATGTTAGGGATTATTGAGAAGGTTAATTTTGTGGCAGCATTATAAAACACCTTACTTCCCCTTTAGGTTTGTGGTTTTGATTGCATTCCTAGATCCAGCATGCAATGGGTTAACGCCAGCATGTGGGTGGCTCATTAATATTTCAATACATCCAATTTCCTCCCTTTTTAATAACTCGTTTATTCTCGCTCCAGCAATTAAAGTGACGGATTGAAATCCGGACAAGGTTCCCCCTGTTGATTAAAGGGATAAATTATGACACTTTAGACTAGCAAAGCGAGAAACACGTCCCTTATGATATACGGCGTTAATCGCCTCTGTCGCCTCTCCAGCGGGGAGAAATGGGTCTATCGAGCCCAGCAGAATGTTTTATAGAGGATCAGTCTTACATCATCAATAATAGACACTGACCTTAATGTTCCTATGGAAAAACCAGGGATAGGATTTTAGGCAATAATGTTACAATATAATAATGTTAAACTATATGTTTTTAATGTTATAATAAAATAATGTAATACTGTTATAACGTAAAACTGTTGTAATGTAATCTTATTATGTTATAATAAATAATGTTAACATGTAATAATGTAATAATATTGTAATGTAATAACTGTTATAATGCTATAATGTAATAATGTTAAAATGTCACAATGTAAAACTGTTATAATGTTATAATAAATAATGTTGTAATGTTAAAATGTTATAAAGTTGTAATGTAATAAATGTTATAATGTTATAATCTATTTATGGTATTATGTAATAATGTTATGATGTTATAACGTTAGAATGTAATAATGTAATGTAATAATATAGGAATGTTATAATGTAATAATGTTATGATGTTATAACGTTAGAATGTAATAATGTAATGTAATAATATAGGAATGTTATAATGTAATAATGTTATTATGTAAAATATGTATAATGTAATAATGTTGGACTGTTATAATGTAATAATGATATTATATTATACTGTAATATAATAATGTTCAAATATTATAATGTAATATATGCTACAATTTACCCATTCTCGAGATTTTTATCAACCCAACCCTATGTTAAGTCCCAGCTACTTCCAGGACCAGTTTTCCCCCAGGGGCAAACAGGGCAATAGCCTAGTGCCCCAAACTCAAAGTGCAGGGCTCTAGTTTTGCAGTGTGAAGCTTATTTAATGTATTAGTGACGTCTGTCTATAGTGTGATAAAGATAAATTGCTCCATATTATTCAGTGTTGAGAATAATACGGTAGTTTTATTTATTTCCTACGAATGAACACACACAGACCCCCAAACCTCTTATAAATAACGTGTGATATAGACAGTCAATAGTAACAAATACAGGAACTGGGGATCGATGTTCATTGGTTAAGACACTTGACAAGAAATCGTTACAGAAACCAATCAAAATGCAGATTGCTAATCGGTCATTCATTTGTACTTTCGATTCCAATTGGGCCTTTAAAAAAGTAACAAACTGGAATTTCAATGAGATTTTCATTATAGGAGATTTGTCATTAATCCCTCCATACATGATACAATGCAGAATGTAACAGATCCCTTAAAGGAGAAGGAACACCTGGAATTAGTTTCAGGGATTATATAGCTTTTAATTGCAATGACCAAACAGCAACATTACTTGTCTGTATGTTAGTATTTATACATGTGAGTTTATACATGTGGGAGCTGCCATATAGTTTCCTTAGACAGCACAGTAAAGGTTATTGCTTATTATTTTAAAGGAACACTGCTCTGTATATTTGTATTTATACATATGGGTGGGAGCTGCCATATTGTTTCCCTTAGACAGTACAGTATGAGGGTATAGCTTATTGTGTGTACAAACATTCCTTCTCGTAATTTATACATATGGGGTGGAGCATGCCTTATATATTGTTCCCTTAGACAGTACAGTATGAGGGTATAGCTTATTGTATGTACCGTAACATTCCTCTCCTCGGGATATTTATACATATGGGGAGCATGCCTATTGTTTCGCTTAGTTATTCAGTAAGGTATGCTTTATTGCTGTAGTACAGAACATGTCCTCTCGTCATATTTATATTAAACTATGGGTGGGAGCTGCTATGTTTACCGTTATCGAGTACAACTACTGAGGTATTAGCTTATTGTATGTATACAGAAACTTCCTTTCTGTATTAGTTTATACATAGTGTGGGTGAGAGCTGCCATAGTGTTTCCCTTAGACCGTCAGTATGAGGTATAGCTATTGTATGTACAGAACATCTTCTTTCTATTATATTTAAACTATGGGTGGATGCTGCCATATGGTTTCCACTTGACACAACAGTAGTGAGGGTATAGCTTACTGTGTTGTACAGAACATTCACATTCTCGTATATTTATATTTTCATAGTGGTGGGAGACTGCCATATTGTTTCCCTTAGACAGTACAAGTATGAGTGTATAGCTTATGTGTGAAGAACATTCCTTCTCTGTAGATATTTATTACACTATAGGGTGGGAGCTGCATAATTGTTTTCCCCTTAGACGTACAGTATGTGGATATAGCGTATTGTATGTATCAGACACCTCCGTCTCTGTATTTTATACAACATATGGGGGGGGGGAGCTGCCAATTTGTTTGCCTTAGACAGTACAGTATGAGGTGGTATAGCTGCTTGTTGTGTAACAGAACATTCCTTCATCTGTATATTTTATACATATGGGTGGGAGCTGCCACACTTGTTTTTCCTTTCTCATTGCATGCATTCCTATAAATTGGCAACCTACTGATAGTGATTGATTAAGAAGAAGGGAATATAGACACAATTTATAAAAGGAAATCTTTCTTGACGTAACACGAAGTGCGTTCGACTTTACTTTACAACCTTTCTTCTTTTCGTCATTGTCCCGCACTGGCTCTTTCCTTTAACATTAAAGTCTTTTCCCACTTTCCCTTTAATACACAAATTAAGGGTTGATTTCGTTTGTTTTGTGTGCCGTCACTGTAGAAATCTGTGATTTGTTTCTCCCAGAGTTTTCTCTTCATGTGATACGGGATCCTTAATGACGCACGACAGGCGTGGACTACTAGCGGACGAGGTAAAGACCCTGCCTTCTTTTCTCCACATTTTGGCTTCTGGGTTTGTAAATGAACACGCCATCTTCTTGTATTCATTCGCCTCGTTGACCCCCGCCGGTATATAAAGCTGGACCCGTACCCACTGATGCCAACATGTGACACAATCGAAGGGGGCATACGGTCATGGTGGTTACCAGTGTCGATGTCCGATGGACCAGTAAACTTTTCGTATTCTTGAACTTGCGAGTCCATTCTGTAGCCTGCGGTAAATGAGACAACCCCCCTCTTGAAACCAAATGTTACAGTGAATTTGGAATCACTGGTTAAATAATCATCTATATTGGTTAACATCATATCCATATTTCATATTATTGGATACCTGGTTAAAAGAATAATCGTGATATTGGTTATCATAATAATCCATTCGTTCAATTTTTATTGGATACTTGGTTAAATAATATCTATATTGGTTACATATATCCCTTGTTCATGTTTATTGGATACTGGTTAAATAACATCTATATTGGTTACCAAATACCCTTGTTCATATTTTTATGGATACGGGTTTAAAATAATCTGCTATCTGGTTACATAATATCCATTGTTCATATTTATTGGATCCATGGTTAAAAATACATCTATATTGGTTACACTAAATCCATTGTTTCATATATTTTTGGAATACTGGTTACATACTATCATAATATTTGGTTACATATTACATATTTCATATTTTATTGGATACTGTCTTACTGAATATCTATAGTGGTTCCATAATACTCCATAGTTTCCAAACAATATTCTTTATATCATGCTACTGGTTAATAATATCTATCTTGGGTTATAAGTTCCATAGTTCATATTTTATTGGATACGGTTAAATAATATCTATATTGGTTGTCCATAATATCCATATTCATATTTTATTGATACTGGTTAATAAGATCTATATTGGTTACTAATAACTCCATAAGTTTCAATATTTTATTGATCTGGTTTAAGTCAATAATTCTATGTTTGGTGTTACACATATCCATACTTTTCATATTTTATTGATACTGTTTAATAATTATCTTTACTAATCGGTTTACATAATACTCCTGTAAGCTTCATTTTTAGTCTTGGATACTGGGTTAAAAATAATATCGTATTTGGTTACAAATATCCTATAAAGTGCTCCTATTTTTCTTGGTGAATACGGTATAAATAATATCTATATTGGTTGTGCATAATAGAGCCATGGGGAAGATCGTCATATTTTATTGTATGTAACTAGTTTCAATAATATCTTTATTGGTCTGTTACATAACATATGCCAGTGTGATCTCTCCTATATATTGGATTCGGTTTAAATAATATATGTATTAGTTTAATATTTTATATGCAATAGTTATATGGACAACTGGTTAAATAATAGCCAAATGTTATATATTATAAATATTATTTACCAGTTATCCAATAAATATAGATATTTAACTAATCTAGATAATACCATAAACTGATCTATACGTATGTTAATATCTCTTATTCAATCTGTGTGGTATTTTGGGATATCAACTTATATAGTGATATTGGTATAATATCTATATTAGGTAATATCTACAGGCAATATTACTCCCTTGGATCTGGTTCTTAAATATCTATCAGTTCCATCGCTATCATTGGATACTGGGTAATAATATCTATATTAGTGATAAATATGCTCTACAGTCAATATTGATGGGATACTGGTTAATATAGCTTACCGACATTCAATATTTTTAATTTTGGATACTGGTTATAAGATCTACATGCCCCAGAGTTATTGGATATTGGTTAATAATATCTAATCTTAGGTAACTATCTCTTCAATATTATTGGATACTGTTAATAATATCCCCCCCTTCCACCTCCCCAATATTTATTGATACTGGTAATAAATCTATATTACAGTAATCTCTACATCAATCTGTATTGGGTACTGGTTAAATAATTCTACATTCACTATTTTATTGGATACTGGTTAATAATATCTATATTAGGTACTATCTTCATTCAATAATTATTGGTACTGGTTAATAATACTACATTCATATTATGGAACGTTAATATATCTACTACATTCAATATTTAATTGGTGATACTGGTTACTAATATCTACATCATATTTATGGCTACTGGTTAATAATATCTACAGTCAATATTTATTGATATGGTTAAGGTATATCTACCTTCATAGTTTATTGGATACTGTTTAATAATATCTACATTCAATATTTATTGGATACTGTTAATATATCTACATTCACATATTT
Source organism: Hymenochirus boettgeri (assembly GCA_019447015.1). Taxonomy (NCBI): domain Eukaryota; kingdom Metazoa; phylum Chordata; class Amphibia; order Anura; family Pipidae; genus Hymenochirus; species Hymenochirus boettgeri. The sequence continues at coordinate 110,834,423 of CM033476.1, read as the reverse complement.
ATTGGGATACTGGTTTAATATATTCTACATTCAATATTTATTGGATATTGGTTATAATATCTTATTAGGTAATATATCTACATTCAATATTTATTGGATACTGGTTAATAATATCTACATTCAATATTTATTGGTCTGGTTAGATATCTACACTTCAATATTTATTGTGATACTGGTTAATAATATCCTTAATAGGTAATATCTACATTCAATATTTATTGGTGATACGTGGTTAATCGTACTTACATTCATATTTAGCAATTGGATACTGTGGTTAATATATCTCATTCCATATTTATTGCTAGCTGTGTGTGTTTAATATTTCTATATTCGGTAATATCCCTACATTCATATCTTATTGGATACTGGTTAACAATATCTACATTCAATATTTAGTGATACGGTAATATGACATATCTACACATTCAATATTTATTGATGTACCGGTTAATAATTCTTCTACATTCAATTATTTATTGGACTACTGGTTAATAATATCTACATTCAATCTTTAGTGGGGATATCTGGTTAATAATATCTACATTCAATATTTATTGGATTACTGTTAATACATATGCATACTACTATGAGAACTGTATTCCTACTACACACAGACCGAAAATCTGTAGCCTGTGTAGAAAGCAGTGTAGGTTTTTTATTCTAACTGCAACCCTCTAGTGGCCCAAAAGATAAACATCAGCAAACGGAAAGCAGAAAAGGATCCAGTCATATGTAAAGTCCTGAGGGCGCGACACCACTATGAGCACGGACATGCAACGCGATAAAAGCGTGCACATGCTGCGATCCTGGGCTTGTTGCCATCAAGGTGAAATGAAAAACCCGCACAACCCACAGCGAGATTCAAAAACGATTCTTATAGTACAAGTCTGGTGCTAATTTTGTGCAACAACCAATCAGATGTTAGCTATTAACAGTGTTATTAATGTGATTATACTTATTTCGAGGATTGTTATATAGCTGTCACATCACTCTTCCATACGCTTTACAATTCCCATGTGGATACCTTCACATCAGGTCCCTAAGAGCTTTAATCAATCTAAGCACATTTATTTGACACATACAACCTATCAGTATTCTTTATGGTTGTGGGGGAAACCTGAGCGCCCAGAGGAAAACCCACTGCAAGCACGGGAGAACATAACAAACTCCATGCAGATGTGTCCAAGGATTGAATCGAACTCATGACCTCAGCGCTGTCAGGATCAGTCTAACCACTGAGGGTCCACCGTACTGCCCCACTCAGCCACTTACTATAAATGTTAAATAAGAGCTGATTGGGTTGGTGCAAAATTAGGCACCATTTTAAAAGATAAGAACCTTTATTAAATAGGCCCTGTAGTGTATCCCAAACCAATTGGCCCTACACTACGTTGCGATTTAATTCTTTTACCGTGTTAAGGCGTGCGTCCTACGTGCATAAGATTCTTGTCTCCCGTAACACCATTCTGGTCACATCGAGCGATCAACGCCATCGCCGATTCACTCACCCAGCGCTTCAGTCGGGGATATCGCTGTACACATCATTTAGGGTCTTTCCCTCGGAAAATCCCCTGTCCAGAAAGAAAACGAAATAGTAATATAAATAATAATTCATGGGAAATGCATTGACCCAGTTGGAGGCGGAATTAATTAATCTGCGTCTCAATAGGCAATAGAGATCTTTAAACTGCCCCACCCCCCCCAAATTCAACCTGAGTATATAAGAATTCTTTTTGTGTGCCGTGCCTGGCCGGGTCAGCCACCGGCATAGGGAAAGATCCGTGAATTCCGCATCGATTCCTGATGGATTAATACTCCTCCACCGGTAGAGTCAGGTGACCCCGCAGAGTCCCTCCCTCCTACCCCACGATAATGCTTCCGCGACACCTACCTGCGCTTGAACCGCGTCCTCCTCTCCTGCCCTCCCTGACACCTGCAACCACGATCCCTTCTGGTTCAAAGCTAAAACCCGCAGGAATTTTGAGAATTTGGGTGATAACGTCACAATAAAAATCAAACGCCTGAAACATTTACATCATATCGGTAATTCACTTAAGTTCTTATCGTGTAATGGTGCAAATTTGGCCCCAACCAATCAGAGTGTTAGCTTTCAAATGTTAAATAGTTCTAATTGGTTTGGGTAAATTTAGCACCATTGACACATAAGAACTTTATTAAATTACCCAATCTTGGGTGTCTTAGCCATAGGTAGTAAATTCTCCCCGGATGGTCGCAATGTACCAGCGTTAGTCATCATGAACTCTACGCTACGACAGCTTACCGCACGCTTAATATTCCACTTGGCGACACGGTAATTCGCTGGGTAAGCTACAGTATTTAAACTGTACGGGGTGTCTCTATGGTTTTTTTTTGTCACCTGACCAAATTTGAATCCGTCCCTAGGTACTAACTACGCCATGTTTATTTTCCCTTCTGTCTGCCTTACACTTTCCCGCCTCCTCTGATTTTAAGCATTTTGCTCATATGCCCTCCTTTAGAGGACACTCCTGAACATGTATCACTAATGAGGCTTTGACGTGATATTGACACAGAACGGTTATTAGTTACCCAAGTGATCCACATGCAAGAGTCAAAACAAATAGCTCCACGTGTTTACGTTCTGTGTGTAAAGTGTAACACGTATTGAACACACGTATGAAGATTATGACTAGTAGAAAAGCCCTTTGGTATGAGGTTCAAGGCGCTTCCCTTATGAAAACTAGTCCCATGCCTTGCTCCAGGTGGACTTGGGCTCATTCTTCTTCCACCTCCTTATCTCGAATGTTTCGGTCTATTCCTGGCAATGGGTCCGGGGGATACATCCCTGCTGGAAGATCAAAATAATGAAGTAGAGACAATGCGCTCTACTTGCGGTTTTCCCACTGGGCGTTTCCGATATCCTGCGCCATATTGTTTCCCTTAGACAGTGCAGTATGAGGGTATAGCTTATTGTATGTACAGAACATTCCTTCTCTATATATTTATACATATGGGTGGGAGCTGCCATAGTGTTTCCCTTAGACAGTACAGTATGAGGGTATAGCTTATTGTATGTACAGAACATTCCTTCTCTGTATATTTATACATATGGGTGGGAGCTGCCATAGTGTTTCCCTTAGACAGTACAGTATGAGGGTAAAGCTTATTGTATGTACAGAACATTCCTTCTCTGTATATTTATACATATGGGTGGGAGCTGCCATATTGTTTCCCTTAGACAGTACAGTATGAGGGTATAGCTTATTGTATGTACAGAACATTCCTTCTCTGTATATTTATACATATGGGTGGGAGCTGCCATATTGTTTCCCTTAGACAGTACAGTATGAGGGTATAGCTTATTGTGTGTACAGAACATTCCTTCTCTGTATATTTATACATATGGGTGGGAGCTGCCATATTGTTTCCTTTCCATTGCATTCCTATAAATTGCAACCTAGCTGATAGTGATTGATTAAGAAGAAAGGAATAAGACACATTATAAAAGGAAATATCTTCTTTACGTAACACTGAAGCGTCACTTATTTTACACAATTTCTTTTGATCATTGTTTCCCTGCTCTGTTCCTTTAACATTAAAGGGCATTTTCCACTTTCCCTTTAATAAACAAATTAAGGGTTGATTTCTTTTTGTCCGTCCCTGTAGAAATTGTGTTTTTCTCCCAGAGTTTCTCTGTCATGTGATACGGGATCCTTATGACGCAGGAGGCGTGGTCTACTAGCGGACGAGGTAAAGACCCTGCCTTCTCCCACATTTTGGCTTCTGGGTTGTAAATGAACACGCCATCTTCTTTATTCATTCGCCTCAGTGACCCCCCGCCGGTAATATAAAGCTTGGACCCGTAACCACTGATGCCAAATTGACAACAATCGAAGGGGGATAAGGTCAGGGTGGTCCAGTGGTCGGTCGATGGACAGTAAACTTCTGTTTCATTGACGTGAGTCCATTCTTTAGCCTGCGGTAAATAGACACGCCCCCTCGTTAACAAATGTTACAGTTAATTGGATACTGGTTAATAATATCTATATTGGTTACATAATATCCATAGTTCATATTTATTGGATACTGGTTAAATAATATCTATATTGGTTACATAATATCCATTGTTCATATTTTTATTGGATACTGGTTAAATAATATCTATATTGGTTACATAATATCCATTGTTCATATTTATTGGATACTGGTTAAATAACATCTATATTGGTTACATAATATCCATTGTTCATATTTATTGGATACTGGTTAAATAATATCTATATTGGTTACATATAGCCATAATTCATATTTTATTGATACTGGTTAATAAGATCTTATTGGTTACTAATACTCCTATATTTCAATATTTTATTGTATCTGGTTAAGTCAATATCTATTTGGTGTACAATACCATACTTCATATTTTATTGGATACTGTTTAATATATCTTATATCGGTTTACATAATATCCTATGTAACTTCATTTTATCTTGGATCTGGTTAGAAATAATCTATATTGGTTACATAAGCTCCATAGTTTCATCTTTTAT
>CM033476.1:110768192-110822590 GCA_019447015.1 Hymenochirus boettgeri | reverse complement strand
AAATCTGTAGCCTGTAGTAGAAAGCAGTGTAAGGTTTTTTATTCTAAACTGACACCCTCTAGTGGCCAAAAGATAGAACATGCAGCAATCGAAAGATAAGAAAGATCCAGTCTTGAAATTCTGAGGCCACACTATGGAGCACGGAAATGCAAAGGAAAAGCGTGCACATGCTGCGATCTGGGCTGTGTTGCACAATCAGAGGAATGCAAAACCCACACACCCACAGCGAGATTCAAAAACATTCTTATAGTTAAAAATGGTGCTAATTTTGCAACAACCAATCAGATGTTAGCTATTAAATGTTATTATTATTATTGAGGATTTATATAGCGCCAACATCTTCCATATCACTTTACAATTCCATGTATACATTCACATCAGGCCCTGTCCCGAAGAGCTTACAATCTAAGCACATTTATTTGACACATACAACCTATCAGTATGTCTTTATGGTTGTGGGGGAAACCGGAGTGCCCGGAGGAAACCCACGCAAGCACGGGGAGAACATACAAACTCCTTGCAGATGTGTCCAAGGGTGGAATCGAACTCAGGACCTCAGCGCTGCAAGGGATCCGTGCTAACCACTGAGCCACCGTACTGCCCCACTCAGCCACTGTACTATAATGTTAAATAAGATCTGATTGGTTGGTGCAAAATTAGCACCATTTTAAAGATAAGAACCTTTATTAAATAGCCCTGTTAGTGTAGCCAAACCAATTGGCCTACACTAGCGTGCGATTTAATGCTTTTACCGTGTTAAGCGTGCGTCCTCCGATGCAGAAGATCTTGTCTCCCGTAACAGCCATTCCATGGTCACATCGAGCGAACGCCATCGACCGATTCACCACCCAGCGCTTCAGGCGGGGGAGATAGCTGTACACATCATTTAGGGTCTTTCCTGCGGAAAATCCCCCTGCAGAAAGAAAACGATAATAGTAATTATAATATAATTCATGGAAATGCAATTGAACCAGTTGGAGGCGGAATTATTAATCTGCGTCTCAATAGGCAATAGAGATTTTACTGCCACCCCCAGAATTCACCTGAGATATATAAGATTCCTTTGTGTGCCGTGCCGGCGTGGTCAGCCACCGGCATAGGGAAAGGAGCCGTGAATTCCCATCGATTCTCTGATGGATTATACTCCTCCACGGTAGAGGTCAGGTGACCCAGCAGAGTCCCTCCTCCTACCACGATAATGCGTTCCGACACCACCTGCGCGTGAAACCGCGTCCTCCTCTCCTGCATCCCGGACACCTGCAACCACGATCCCTGTCTGGGGTCAAAGCGAAAAACCTGCAGGGAATTTTGAGAATTTGGGTGATAACGTCACAATAAAAGGCAAACGCCGGAAAAATTACATCACGGTATTCAATTAAAGTTCTTATCGTGTAAATGGTGCTAAATTTGCCCCAACCAATCAGATGTTAGCTTTCAAATGTTAAATAAGTTCTAATTGGTTTGGGTAAATTTAGCACCATTTACACGATAAGAACTTTATTAAATTACCCAGCTGGTGTCTTAGCCAATTAGGTAGGAAATTCTTCCCCGGATGGTCGCAATGTACCAGCGTTATCATATGACTCTACTCATAGCGACAGCTTACCGCACGCTTAATATTCACGGCGACACGGTAAATCGCTGGGTAAGCTATCAGTATTTAACATGTACAGGGGTGTCTCTAGGGTTTTTGTCACCTGAGCCAAACTTTTGAATGCCGTCCCTATGTACTACTAGACGCCATGTTTATTTTCCTTCTGCTCTGCCTGACACTTTCCGCCTCTCTGATATTTAGCATTTTGCTCATATTGCCTCATTAGAGAGACACTCCTGAACATGTATCACTAATGAGGCTATTGACGTGATATTGACACCAGAAGACGGTTATTAGTTACCCAAGTGATCCACATGCACAGAGATCAAAACAAATAGCTCCACGTGTTACGTTCTGTGTGGTAAAGTGTAACACGTATTGAACACACGTATGAAGATTTATTACTTAGTAGAAAAGCCTTTGGTAATGAGGGTTCAAGGCGCTTCCCTTATGGAGAAACTAGTCCCATGCCTTGCTCAGGTGGGACTGGGCTCATTCTTCCACTCTCCTTATCTAGAAGGTTTCGGTCTATTCCTGGCAAATGGTCCGGGGGATACATCCCTGCTGGAAGATCAGAAATAAATGGAAGTAGAGGACATGCGCTCTACTTGCGGTTTTCCACTGGGCGTTTCCGATAATCCTCGAACGGCCGAATTCGAAAATCCTTGAACTTTTGAGGATTCTCGACCTTAGCTGTATATTTGCGGGTCCCGCGGCTCAACCAGGTCTTGCCTGATCATTCCTCTTCCATCTAAAGTTCTCTTGGCTCTTGGACAAGCCTTCTGATCAGATTACTGCCCCACGGTTCTCCCTGGAACGTTTCATTGATCTGTACCCAACACCATCACTGTATTGAAACAATTAGATGGGGACAGTGTTGAGATGTCTCGTTGGCGGCAATCGTTCACATAGACCATCAATTAGAACTAAATTCATTTGTACGGGATTGTTTCCAGGACTTTTTACACCTCCTTGTCTTCATGTGTTCAATAGGTGTTCGCTGTGTCATTCCACTTCTACACAGAACTTCCTTTATAGACGTATTTGTTTCATGTGTGGATTATTTACCGACATCTGGTCAATGTTGTGTCAATTAGTTCCTATAAAAGGGAACTGAGCTCTCTGAACAACTTAGGGTTGAATAAAAACTTTTCTGTCATAGATTTAAAATGAACTCTGGATCAAATCTCTAATTAAAAACTTACATTGCGGGAAAGGATTAGCAATTTAATTTTCTAAACACTCCCTGCTTTAATCAGCTTGTAGCCATGTGACCAGTCACTGCCTGCATTAATAGCCACCCTCCCTGCAGGCTTCTATTTAACTCTCAGAGACCACAATTACCCTTTAAAGACACTGTATTTATATCTCTCATACTGTACCGTGTGAGGGAAACACTATGGCAGCTCCTACCCATATGTATAAATATACAGAGAAGGAATGTTCTGTACATACAATAAGCTATACCCTCATACTGTACTGTCTAAGGGAAACACTATGGCAGCTCCCACCCATATGTATAAATATACAGAGAAGGAATGTTCTGTACATACAATAAGCTATACCCTCATACTGTACTGTCTAAGGGAAACAATATGGCAGCTCCCACCCATATATAAATATACAGAGAAGGAATGTTCTGTACATACAATAAGCTATACCCGCATACTGTACTGTCTAAGGGAAACAATATGGCAGCTCCCACCCATATGTATAAATATACAGATAAGGAATGTTCTGTACACACAATAAGCTATACCCTCATACTGTACTGTCTAAGGGAAACAATATGGCAGCTCCCACCCATATATAGTATAAATATCAAGAGGCTAGGGTGGGGGGGTTCTGTACATACATAATCTATAGATACCCTCATACGTACTGTCTAGGGAAACAATATGGCAGCTCCCCACCCATATGGTATAAAATATAAAAGATACCGAGAGGAATGTCTCTGTACAGCAATAACTATAACCCTCATACTGTAACCGTCTAAGGGAAACATATGCAAGCTCGCCTCCCACCATAGTATTAATTAAGATAATGAATGTTTGTACATACCATAAGCTATACCTCATACTGTAACTGTCTAAGGAAACCATATGGGGCGCTCCACCCATATCTAAATATACAGAGACGGAATGTTTCTGTACATACATAATCTATACCCGCATCTTTACTGTCTAAGGGAAACCATATGGCAGCTCCCACCCATATGTATAATATACAGATAAGGAATGTTCTGTACCACACAATAGCTATACCCTCATACTGGTAATGGTCTAAGGGAACATATGGCAGCTCCCACCCATATATTATAAATATACAGAGAAGGAATGTTCTGTACATACATTAAGCTATACCCTCATCTGTACCTGTCTAAGGGACACAATATGGCAGCTTCCCACCCATTTATATAATATACAGAGAAGGAAATGTTCTGTCAAACAATAAGCTCTACCCATACTGTACGGTCTAAGGGAAACCTATGGGCAGCTCCCACCCCCTATGTATAATTACAGAGAAGGAATGTTTCCCTGTAACCACAATAACTATCCCTCATCTGTACTGTCTAGGGAAACATATGGCAGCCTCCCACCCATATGTATAAATATACAGAGAAGGACTTTCTGTACACACAAAAGCTACACCCACATACTGTAAGGACTACGGGAAACAATATGGCAGCTCCCATCCCACCCAACCCATATGTATAAATATAAGAGAAGATGTTTCTGTACATCAAAGATATACCTTCATACTGTACTGTCTAAGGGAAACATATGCACTCCCCACCCATATGTATAAATATACCGAGAAGGAATGTTCTGTACACACAAAATCCTCCTACCCTCATACTGTACTGTTAAGAAACAATATGTCCTCTCCCACCCATATGTATAAATATAATATAACAGAGAATGAATGTTCTGTACATACAATAAAGCTATACCCCATACTGTAACTAGTCCTAAGGGAAAATATGGCAGCTCCCCCCCATAGGTATAAATATAAATATACAATATAAGGAATGTTCTGTACATACAATAAGCTATATCCTCATACTGTCTGTCTAGGGACAATAATGGCACTCCCACCCATATGTAATAAATATACAGAGAAGGAAGTTCTGTACTACAATAAGCTATACCCTCATACTGTACTGTCTAGGGAAACAATATGCAGCTCTCCACCCCTATATAAAATATACAGAGAAGGATGTTTCTGTACATCCAATAGCATACCCTCATACTGTACTTTCTCAGGGAAACATATGGCAGCTCCCACTCATATTGTATAAATATAAATATCCATAGAAGGAAGTTCCTGTACACACAATAAGCTCACCCTCATACTGTAACTGTCTAAGGGAAACACTATGGCAGCAGCTCCCAACCCGATATGTATAAATATCAGAGAAGGATTTTTCTGTGCACACAATAAGCTATACCGTCATACTGTAACTGTCTAGGAAACAAATGGCAGCTCCCACCCATATGTATTAATACTACAGAGAAGGAATGTTCTGTACACACAATAAGCTTCCCTCATACTGTAACTGTCCTAAGGGAAACAATATGGTCGCTCCCACCATATGTTAAATATCAGAGAAAGATGTTTCTGTACATACAATATCTATACCCTCATTCTGTACTTGTCTAAGGGAACAATATGGCAGCTCCCACCCATATGTATCGAATATCAATATAACAGAGAAGGAATGTTTCTGTACACACAATAAGTCTATATAAAAAAAACTGATAATAATAAAAAATAAAATAAAAAAAAAAATAATAAATAAAAAATAAAATAAATAACAAATAAATAAAACAAAATAATAATATAAATATAATCATAATATAATAATAAAAAATAAACATAAATAAGCTATAAAAATAGAATAAATCATAAATAAAACAAAAAAAAATAAAAATACTATAATAAACTCCTCCCCCCCCCTTACCTCCCTCCCCCTCTCTCCCCATCCCACTCTCACCCTCCACCCCTCCTCCCCCCTCCCCCCCCCCCCCCTCCTCCTATCATACCCCCCACTCCCCCCTACCTCCACTCCACACCCCCCCCCACCCCCTCTCCCCATCCCCCCCCTCCATACCTCATCCTCCTCTCACCCATCCCTCTCCTCCCCCCCCTACCCCCTCCCCACTCCACGCACACTACCACCCCCATCACCCTACACCCATAACAACCAGATACTAATCTCACCTCATATACACCCCCAAGCTCTAACTCAATCCTCTAACCCTCCACCCTACCTCTACAATCGCTCTCTACACCCCCCCTCCTATCCCACCCTACACAACACACGCTCTCCTACATCTACTCCTACCCCTATCCTCCACCTCATACTCCACCAAAACCCCACCCACTCCTTCCCCCCCTCTCCTCCCCCTCTCTCCTCCCCCCTCTCCACCTCCCTCCCCTCTCCCCTCCTCCACTAATACAAATAACACCCAAAACCCACCCCTCACATAACCAATAAAATATAACTCCAATTCTCATCCCCCAACAAAATAAAAAAAATAAACGCCGCTTATACGTTACGTCTAAGGAAACAATATGGCCAGCTCCCACCCCATTAATGTATAAATATAAATATAACAAGAAGGAATGGTCTGACACCAATAGCCTTATATCCTCATACTGTAACTGTCTAAGGGAACACTATGGCAAGCTCCCCACCCATATTTAATATATACAGAGAAGGAATAGTTCTTAACCACAATAAGCTATACCTATTCCTCATCTGTAACTGTCTAATGGAAACATATGGCAGCTCCCACCAGATGTATAATATACATTACAGAAAGGAATGTTCCTGTACACACATAAGCTATACCCTCATACTGTACTGTCTAAGGGAAACACATATGGCATCTCCGACCCATAGTAATAAATATAAATGTACAAGAAGGAATGTTCTGTACACCCAATAAGCTATAAATACCCCATACTGTACCGGCTCAAGGGAACACTATGGTCAGCTCCCCATATGTATAATATACAGGAGAATGAATGTTCTTACATACATAAGTATACCCTCATACTGTAGATGTCCTAAGGGAACAATATGGCCTCCCACCCCATATGTATAATCATACTAGACGGAAATGTTCTGTACAACACACCATAAGCTATACCCTCTACTGTCTGTCTAAGGGACCACAAACAATATGGAGCTCCCACCCATATGTAATAAAATATACATAAAAAGGAATGTTCTGTGCACACAATAAGCTATACCCTCATACTGTCCTTCGTAAGGGAACACTTTGCAGCTCCCACCCATATGTATAAATAAGTACAGAGAAGGCATGTTCCGTATACGATGGCTCACTTTCCACCTTCCATCCCCAGCCCCTACACACACTGTACATCAGACACGGTTCTAATTAGTTATGTCACGGGAACACTTTCACCTTTCTTATATTTTTTGCTTTCTTCCTATGAAGTTGTGAAGAGAAAGAAAACACAAAACCAAAGGGCAACAAGGAGGAAAACGTGATAACAATGACTGTCACTTTAATGATTTGAAGGAATATAAAACTGCTGGGAACTAGACTCCACCGCTCCCAGCTGATACATTTGGCTCTTACAAGTTCACAAGGTATAGTTGTGTTTACTGGACCATGGCAAAACCCCAGATGAGTTCCCATGCAGAACTTTCTGCTTTAAGTCTATTAGGTACAATATACCAATTAGTGCTGGCATAAGCATGCGGGAAGTTTTAATTCATGGAAACGAATTAGAGGAAATATTTCAGTAAATATTAAAACTTATAAAAACATTGTAACCAATAAGGTTTTCTCATATTGAGGTCAACCCTATTATCTCCTAATAATTTCTGATTTGCCTTTGCACATGTGGATGGAGCTCCATATTGTTTTCCCCTAACCTACAGTATGAGGGTATAGCTATTGTGTGACCGACATTCCTTCCTGTATATTTAATTATACATATGGGTGGAGCTGCCATATTGTTGCCCTTAGACAGTACAGTATGAGGGGTATAGCTTATTGTATGTACAGAACTTCCATCTCTGTATATTATACATATGGGGGGAGCTGCCATATGTTTTCCCTTAGAACATCCAGTATGAGGGTGTAGCTTATTGCGTGTACAGAAACATTCCTTCTCTGTATATTTATACTATGGGTGGGACTGCCATTTGTTTTTTCTATGAACAGTACGTATGAGGTATAGCTATTGTGTGGACAGACATTCCTTCTCTTTATATTTATATTTGACATTGGGTGGGATCTGCCATAGTGTTTACCTTAGACAGATACAGTAGAGGGTAGCTTATTGTATGTACAACATTCCATCTCTGTAATATTATACATAAGTGGGTGGGAGCTGCCCATATGTTCCCCTTAGACGATCCGATGATGGTATAGCTTATTGCGTGTACGAACATTCTTCTCTGTATATTTATACACTATGGGTGGGAGCTGCATATGTTTCCCTTAGACAGTACAGTTGGGTTATGCTTATTGTGAATGACAGAAATTCCTTCTCTGTATAATTTATACATATGGTGGGAGCGGCCATATTGTTCCCTTAACAGTACAGTATGGCGGTAAGTCTATTGTGATGTACAGAACATTCCTTCTGCGTATATATTTTATACATTTATGGGTGGGGAGCTGCCATATTGTTTCCCTTGACAGTACAGTACAGAGGTGTATAGATTATTGTGACGTACAGGAACATTCCTTCTCTGTATATTTCTACTATGGGTGGGAGCTTGCCATATTTTTCCATTAGACAGTAACAGTATGTAGGTTACCAGCTATTGTGAATGTACAGAAATTCCTTCCTCTGTCGATTTTATATAAATAAGTGGTCGGAAGCAGTGCCATATTGTTTCCCTTAGACAGTACAGTATGAGGGTCATAGCTTATTGTGTACAGAACATTCCTTCTTGTATGTATTTTCATACAATGGAGTGGGAGCTGCATTTGTTTTCTCTTAACGTCAGTATGAGGAATGTTATAGTATTGTTTGTACAGAAAATTCCTTCTCTGTATACTATACTATAGTATGGGTTGGAGTTGCCCGTATGTGTTCCCTAGACAGTACAGATATGAGGGTATAGTTATTGTATGTACAGAACATTCCTTCTCTGTATATTTATAATATGGGGGAGCTGCCATAGGTTTCCCTTAGACATTACAGTATGAGGGGTATAGTCTTTTGTGTACAGAACTTCCTTCTCGTGTAATTTACTACTAGCGGTGGAGAGTGCCATATTTTTCCCTTAGACAGATACAGTATGAGGTTTGTATAGCTTATTGTGTGTACAGAACATTCCTTCTCTTATATATTCTACATATGATGGGAGCTGCCATAGTTGTTGTCCCTTAGACAGTACAGTATGAGTGTATATGCGTTATTGTGTTGTACAGAACATTCCTCTATGTATATTTACTTTATATATATGTGTGGGCTCCATATTGTTTCCCCTTAGACCGTACAGTATGAGGTATATCTTATTGGTGTTACAGACATATCCTATCTTATATTTAATATATGGGTGGGGCTTCCATATTGTTTCCTTAGACAAGTAACAGTATGAGGTATATAGTTTATGTATGTTACGAAACATTCTTCTCTTATATTTGATTTATACCTATGGGTGGATCTGCCATATGTTTCCCTGTAGAACAGTAAAAAAACAGTATGAGGATATCGCTTATGTTGTACAGAAATTCCTTCTCTGTATATTTATTATATTAACATATGGGTGGGAGCTGCCATATGGTTTCCCTTAGACAGTACAGTTGAGGGTTATAGCTATTGTGTAACATGACATTCCCTTCTCTTATATTATAATTTATACATAGGTGTGTGAGGCTGCCATATTGTGTTCCCTTAGACAGTACAGTATGCAGGGTCTAGTTCTTGGGTTGTAAGACACTTCCTTCTCTGTATAATTTCATAACATATGGGTGCGGACTTGCCATATAGGTGTCCCGCTTAGACAGGTACAGTATGATGGTATAGATTAGGTGTACAGAAATTCCTTCTCTGTATATTTAAAACATGTGTGGAGCTGCCATTAGTGTTCCCCTTAGACAGTACAGTATGAGGGTAAGCATTTTTGGTGACAGACATTTCTTCTCTGTATATTTATAGACTCTGGGGGGAGCTTGCTATTAGTTTCCCTTAGACAGTTCAGTAGAGGGTATAGCTTAATGTTGTACACGAACTTCCTTCTCTGTTATTTATATATCTAGGGGTGGAGCTGCATAGTGTTTCCCTGAGACAGTACCAGTACTGAGGGGTAGCTTATTGTATGTTACAGAACATTCCTTCTCTGTATATTTATACATAATATGGTGGACGAACGCGCATGTATGTTTTCCCTTAGACAGTACAGTATAGGGTATAGCTATTGTTGTACAGAAAACTTCCTCTCTGTATATTATATTTATACATATGTGGTGGGAGAGCGCCATATGTGTTTCCCTTAGACAGTACGTATGCGGGTATAGTTATTGTAGTACGAGATACATTCCTTCTCTGTATATTTATATATGGTGGGAGCTTCCAGTAGTGTTTCCCTTAGACTACAGTATGAGGGTAATTCTTATTGTATGTACAGACATTCCTTCTCGGTATATTATACATATGGAAGTGGGGCTGCCATATGTTTTACCCTTAGACAGTTAACAGTATGTGCGGGTATAGCTTATTGTTGTACAGAAATTCCTTCTTGTATATTTATATTATCATATGGGTAGGAGCTGCCATATTGTTTCCTTAGACCTGTACAGTATGAGGGTATAGGTTATATGTATGTACAGGAAACTCAATTCTTCCTTCTCTGTATTTACTACATATGGGTGTGAGCTGCCATAGTTTTACCTTAGACCAGTTACACGTATGAGGGTCTAGCTTTTATTGTATGTACAGACACATTCCTTCTTGATATTTATATACATATGGGTGGAGCTGCCATATTGTTTTCCCTTAGAGAGACAATTTGAGGGTACTCTTATTGTGTGTACAGACATTCCTCTCTGTAATTTATATTTATACACATGTGGGGAGCTGCATAGTGTCTTTCTTGAGATATCGCACATATTTAAGAGTGAAGTACCTATTTTCTTTCATGGGTTTTTTTAGAACTTCTTACCACCTCTCTTTGATGGATTATCTCCCTGTTGGTCATTTCCGTTGTCCTCCTATTACTAGAGAAAGTCATATACTGCTACCATTGATTGTACAGCGGGTGCAGAGATCTCGAGTTCAGACCATGATTTTCCCTTTTCACTATCGACTAACCGTCTGGACACATGGTTTTCCCCATGTCCGTCCACCAATCACAGAGCCTATTCCGTGTTGAGCGATGCTGGATCCCTCCCAGTTCAGAGCAGGCCGGCGTAAAGTTGCGCGTGATAGCTCATGCAGCTTGAGGTATCTAAAGCAGCTTGAATCTGTTTCAATGATTGAGGTCTGTCTTACCTGCCCCTGAAGGTCCTTCCAGAGGAATCAGTCCAGAAAACAATCCTGCTGAGAATTCTTCCTGCTTCATAGCCTTGAACTGTCATGTTGCACCAGGGCCACAGCTAACTTCAAACAATCATCTCCTATACTCCGGCACATCCTTCCTGTCCAATATGTCACACAACGGTGGACTTTATCTACTGCCTTTAGATTCTCCGATGCCCCGGGATCCTCTCCATACGGTGATCCCCACAGGTCAACCTTTTCTTTGCTTTAGACCTTCAGGGGACCATAGTTCTATCTAGCTATATTCAGGATTTCCAAGGTTATCGTCTGTCAGATGGTCTTCTAAACACCCAAGACACAACTTAATTGGCTTTCCCGGGGGGGGGGGACGCAGAAACCTCGCTGCCTTCAAAGTATCCTCAATGTTTCTAAAGATACCTTAGTTGTTTGGAGTAGACAAAATCGAAGGACGTTCTTGAGTCCGTTGGCCTTTCACTCCTTGGTTGTTGATGGTTTGCCAACTTGGGGACTGCGAAACAGTTTTACAATAGTGCTGGCGGAAGCGGAGGAGGAATCTTATGGGCGGCGGTAGGAAATTCCATCTCTTCCAAGTGGCATCGCAAAACTACTCCCCGCTGACAGCTCAGTTGGAAGATCCCGTCCAAGATCTTCTCCGCGTACTTTTCAGCGTGTAATGTTGAACATTCCAACCATTTTGCATCTTGGATCTGAGGAAACACTCAATGTCCGAGCGCTGAGAATCGCTATTGTCAACATTTGTTAGCTGTGGTGGGGTCAGTAAACTAGGTTCTCCAAGTCAGCCTTTAATCCTTCTATTAAACTACGAGAAACTTCCCGTTTCCAGTCATTCCAGCTTTTATTTGCAACGTGATGTTTCGAATTGTTCTGTGTGGTTTGATACGTCCATTACAACACCCCTGGAAACTGCCTCTCCTATCTTTCCATCAACTAGGCAATAGGCTCGTAGCATTCCTGACCGCATTTTTCTACAACCCATGGACCCTTGTGTTGGCCTGTATTCAAAAAAAAACACAAAAAACAAAAATACCAAAGAAACAAAAAAAACATAAAACCTTTTTGGGGATTGTACAAAGGATTCTCTTGTAGAGTTGGATCTCCACTGGGGAAAAAAAAGCGCCAATGGACCCAGGAGAGGAGGGAAGAGGGGGGTCTGCATTGGTCCGGAGCCCAGCTAAGGAATTTTAAAGGGATCAGTGCTGTAGGACGAACAGTTCCCATCCTGCAACTTCAACATCACCCACAACAACACTGAGGGACCAGGGGAACCCATGAGAGCAGAAAGGCGCTGGGCCAGGTCAGTAGCACCTGGGGGCTCAGAGACAGCGAACAAGCAAGGGAAGTGTAACCTGACATGTAGGAGACACTTAACCCTCTCACTGCTGGTTCACACCCCATAATCTTGTTAAGGGGTAAATACCCGGCAATATGGCACATAAACGAGTACTCAAACTTCATCACACACATACAGACACGCAACAACACATACACAAACATTCAATGTCACACGTGCACCAACGGGGGATACTTTTATAGATGGAGAGAAGTTGGAGCTGCCATGTTTCACTAAGACTGGGTATTCTTACTAACTGAATGTACTGTACACACATAATCTATATCCTCTAAACTGTACTGTCTAGGAAACACTATGGGCAGATCCCACCCATATGTATAAATATAATATACAGAGGGAATGTTTCTGTACATACATAAGTTATACCCTCATACTGTACTGTCTAAGGAAACAATATGCCAGCTCCCACCCATTGTATATATAAATATACAGAGAAGGAATGTTCTGTACACACAATAAGTTATACCCCATACTGTACTGTCTAAGGGAAAATATTGCAGCTCCCACCCATAGTATAATATAAATATACAGAGAAGGAATGTTCTGTACATACAATAATCTATCATACCCTCATACTGTACTGTCTAAGGGAACAATATGGCAGCTCCCACCCATATGTATAAATATACGAGAAGGAATGTTCTGTACACACAATAAGCTATACCCTCATACTGTACTGTCTAAGGAAACAATATGGCAGCTCCCACCCATATGTATAAATTAATAACAGAGAAGGAATGTTCTATACATACATAAGCTATACCCTCATACTGTACTGTCTAAGGAAACAATATGGCACTCCCCCCCATATGTATAAATATAAATTATCAGAAGGAATGTTCTGTACACACAATAAGCTATACCCTCATCCTGTACTGTCTAAGGGAAACATATAGCAGCTTCCACCCATATTATATAATATACAGAGAAGGAATGTTCTGTACATACAATAGCTTACCCTCTCTTGACTGTCTAAGGAAACACTATGGCAGCTCCCACCCATATGTATAAATATACAGAGAAGGAATGTCTGTACACACAATAAGCTATACCCTCATACTGTACTGTCTAAGGGAAACACTATGGCAGCTCCCACCCATATGTTAAATATACAGAGAAGGAAGTTCTGTACACACAATAAACTATACCCTCATACTGTACTTCTAAGGAAACAATATGGCAGCTCCCACTCATATGTTAAATATACAGAGAAGGAAGGTTCTGTACATACAAAAGTTATCCTCATACTGTACGGTCTAAGGGATCATATGGCAGCTCCACACTCCATATGTATAAAATATAAATACGAGAAGAATGTTCTGTACACACATAACTATACCCTCATACTGTACTGTCTAAGGGAAACAATATGGCAGCTTCCACCCATATGTATAATATAAATATACGAGAAGGAATGTTCTGTACATACAATAAGCTAGACCCTCATACTGTACTGTCTAAGGAAACAATATGGCAGCTCCAACCCATATGTATAAATATACAGAGAAGGATGTTCTGTACACACAAATATTATACCCTCATACTGTACTGTCTAAGGAAACACTATGGCAGCTCCCCACCCATATGTATAAATAAAATATACAGAGAGGAATTTTTCTGTACACACAATAAGCTATCCCCTCATACTGTCCTGTCTAAGGGAAACACTATGGCAGCTCCCACCCATATGTATAAATATACAGAGAAAGGAATGTTCTGTACACACAATAGTTATACCCTCATCTGTCACTGTCTAAGGGAAACACTATGGCAGCTCCCACCCATATGTTATAATATAAATATACAGAGAAGGAATGTTCTGTACATACAATAAGTTTATACCCTCATACTGTACTGTCTAGGGGAACAATATGGCACTCCCACCCATATGTATAATATAAAATACAGAGAAGGAATGTTCTTATACAATAAGTTATACCCTCATACTGTACTGTCTAAGGGAACACTATGGCAGCTCCCACCCATATGTATAATATAAATATACAGAGAAGGAATGTTCTGTACACACAATATCTATACCCTCATACTGTACTGTCTAAGGAAACAATATGGCAGCTCCCACCCATATGTAAAAATATAATATCCAGAGAAGGAATGTTTCGTACACACATATCTATACCCTCTAACTGTACTGTCTAAGGGAAACAATATGGCAGCTCCCACCCATATGTTAAATAATACAGAGAAGGAATGTTCTGTACACACAAATAATCTATCCCTCATACTGTACTGTCTAAGGAAACACTATGGCAGCTCCCTCCATATGTATAAATATACAGAGAAGGAATGTTCTGACCACAATATCTATATCCTCATACTGTACTGTCTAAGGGAAACAATATGGCAGCTCCCACCCTATGTATAAATATACAGAGAAGGAATGTTTCTGTACACACAATAATCTATACCTCATACTGTACTGTCTAAGGGAACAATATGGCAGCTCACCCATATGTATAAATATACAGAGAAGGAATGTTCTGTACACACATAATCTATACCCTCATACGTACTGTCTAAGGGAAACAATATGGCAGCTCCCACCCATATGTATAAATATACAGAGAAGGAATGTTCTGTACACACATAATCTATATCCTCATACTGAACTGTCTAAGGGAAACAATATGCGCATGGCAGCTCCCACCCATATGTATAAATAACAGAGAAGGAATGTTCTGTACACACAAAATCTATATCCTCATACTGTACTGTCTAAGGGAAACAATTAGCAGCTCCCCCCCATATATATAAAATATAAAATCAGAGAAGGAATGTTCTGTACATACAATAATCTATACCCTCATACTGTACTGTCTAGGGAACACTATGGCAGCTCCCACCCATATGTAATAATATACAGAGAAGGAATGTTCTGTCACACCACAATAAGTTTACCCTCATACTGTACTGTCTAAGGAAACAATATGGCAGCTCCACCCATATGTTATAAATATCAGAGAAGGAATGTTCTGTACACACATAAGCTATACCTCCATACTGTACTGTCTAAGGGAAACAATATGGCAGCTCCCACCCATATGTATAATACAGAGAAGGATGTTCTGTACACACAATAATCTATACCCCATACTGTACTGTCTAAGGGAAACAATATGGCAGCTCCCACCCATATGTATAAATATAAAGAGAAGGAATGTTCTGTACATACAATAAGCTATACCCCATACTGTACTGTCTAAGGGAAACAATATGGCAGCTCCCACCCATATATATATATACAGAGAAGGAATGTTCTGACACTCAATAAGCTATACCCTCATACCGTACTGTCTAAGGGAAACAATATGGCAGCTCCCACCCTATATATAAATATACAGAAAGGAATGTTCTGTACACTCAATAAGCTATCCCCTCATACTGTACTGTCTAGGGAAACATATGGCAGCTCCCACCCATATGTATAAATATAATATACAGAAAGGAATGTTCTGTACACTCAATAAGCTATACCCTCATACTGTACTGTCTAAGGGAAACAATATGGCAGCTCCCACCCATGTATAAATATACAGAGAAGGAATGTTCTGTACATACAATAATCTATACCCTCATACTGTACTGTCTAACGGAAACAATATGGCAGCTCCCACCCATATGTATAAATATAACAGAGAAGGAATGTTTCTGTACACACAATTCTATACCCTCATACTGTACTGTCTAAGGGAAACAATATGGCAGCTCCCACCCATATGTATAATATAAGAGAAGAATGTTCTGTACATACAATAAGCTATACCCTCATACGGTACTGTCTAAGGGAAACAATATGGCAGCTCCCACCCTATATTAAATATACGAGAAGGAATGTTTCTGTACACTCAATAAGCTATACCCTCATACCGTCCTGTCTAAGGGAAACAATATGGCAGCTCCCACCCATATTATAATATACAGAGAAGGAATGTTCTGTACACTCAATAAGCTTACCCTCATACTGTACTGTCTAAGGGAAACAATATGGCAGCTCCCACCCATATGTATAAATTAAATATACAGAGAAGGAATGTTCTGTACACTCAATAAGCTATACCCTCATACTGTACTGTCTAAGGGAAACAATATGGCACTCCCCACCCATATGTATAATATACAGAGAAGGAATGTTCTGTACATACAATATCTATACCCTCATACTGTACTGTCTAACGGAAACAATATGGCAGCTCCCACCCATATGTATAAATATACAGAGAAGGAATGTTCTGTACACACAAATAATCTATACCCTCATACTGTACTGTCTAACGGAAACAATATGGCAGCTCCCACCCATATGTATAAATATACAGAGAAGGAATGTTCTGTACACACAATAATCTATACCCTCATACTGTACTGTCTAAGTGAAACAATATGAAGCTCCCACCCATATGTATAATATAATATACAGAGAAGGAAGTGTTCTGTACATACAATAACTATACCCTCATACTGTACTGTCTAAGGGAAACAGTATGGCAGCTCTCATCCATATTATAAATATACAGAGAGAATGTTCTTAACACAATAAGCTATACCCTCATACTGTACTGTCTAAGGGAAACAATATGGCAGCTCCCACCCATATGTAAAATATAATTAACAGAAAAGGAATGTTCTGTCACACAATAAGCTATACCCTCATACTGTACTGTCTAAGGGAAACACTATGGCAGCTCCCACCCATATGTATAATAATATACAGAGAAGGAATGTTCTGTACACACAATAACTATACCCTCATACTGTACTGTCAAGGGAACAATATGGCAGCTCCCACCTATATGAATAATATACAGAGAAGGATGTTCTGTACCCACAATAAGCTATACCCTCATACTGTACTGTCTAAGGGAAACACTATGGCAGCTCCCACCCATATGTATAAATATAAATATACAGAGAAGGAATGTTCTGTAACACAATAAGCTATACCCTCATACTGTACTGTCTAAGGGAAACACTATGGCAGCTCCCCCCATATGTATAAATATAAATATACAGAAAGGAATGTTCTGTACACTCAAAAGCATACCTTCATACTGTACTGTCTAAGGGAAACAATATGGCAGCTCCCACCCATATGTATAAATATACAGAGAAGGAATGTTCTGTACACACAATAAGCTATACCCTCATACTGTACTTCTAATGGAAACAATATGGCAGCTCCCACCCATATGTAGAAATATAAATATACAGAGAAGGAATGTTCTGTACACACAATAAGCTATACCCTCATACTGTACTGTCTAAGGGAAACAATTTGGCAGCTCCCACCCATATGTATAAATATACAGAGAAGGAATGTTCTGTACATACAATAAGCTATACTCTTATACTGTACTAAGGGACAATATGGCATCTCCTACCATATGTATAAATATACAGAGAAGGAATGTTCTGTACACTCATAAGTTATACCCTCATACTGTACTACTATAATCTATACCCTCATACTGTACTGTCTAAGGGAAACAATATGGCAGCTCCCACCCATATGTATAAATATACAGAGAAAGAATGTTCTGTACATACAATAACTATACCCTCATACTGTACTGTTTAAGGGAAACAATAGGCAGCTCCCACCCATATGTTAAAATATACAGAAAGGAATGTTCTGTACATACAATAAGCTATACCCTCAACGTACGTCTAAGGGAAACAATATGGCAGCTCCCCCACCCATATGTATAAATATACAGAGAAGGAATGTTCTGTACACACAATAAGCTATACCCTCATACTGTACTGTCTAAGTGAAACAATATGGCAGCGCTCCCACCCATATGTATAAATAACATAGAAGGAATGTTCGGTACATACAATAAGCTATACCCTCATACTGTACTGTCTAAGAAACACTATGGCAGCTCCCACCTATATGTATATAATATAATATACAGAGAAGGAATGTTCTGTACATACAAAGCTATACCTCATACTGTACTGTTTAAGGGAAACACTATGGCAGCTCCACAACTATATGTATAAATATAAATATACAGAGAAGGAGTTCTGTACAGACAATAAGCTATACCCTCATACTGTACTGTCTAAGGGAAACACTATGGCGCTCCACCTATATGTATAAATAAAATATACAGAGAAGGAATGTTCTTTACACACATAAGCTATACCCTCGTACTGTACTGTCTAAGTGAAACAATATGGCAGCTCCCACCTATATGTATAAATATAAATATCAGAGAAGGAATGTTCTGTACACAACAAGCTATACCCTCATACTGTACTGTCTAAGGGAAACAATATGACAGCTCTCCCACCATATGTATAAATATACAGAAAGGAATGTTCTGTACACACAATAAGTTATACCCTCATACTGTACTGTCTAAGGGAAACATATGGCAGCTCCCACCCATATGTATAAATATACAGAGAGGAATGTTCTGTACAGACAATAAGCTATACCCTCATACTGTACTGTCTAAGTGAAACAATATGGCAGCTCCCACCCGTATGTATAAATATACAGAGAAGGAATGTTCTGTACAGACAATAAGCTATACCCTCATACTGTACTGTCTAAGGGAAACAATATGGCAGCTCCCACCCATATGTATAAATATACAGAGAAGGAATGTTCTGTACACACAATAAGTTATACCCTCATACTGTACTGTCTAAGGGAAACAATATGGCAGCTCCCACCCATATGTATAAATATACAGAGAAGGAATGTTCTGTACACACAATAAGCTATACCCTCATACTGTACTGTCTAAGGAAACAATATGGCAGCTCCCACCCATATGTATAAATATAAATATACAGAGAAGGAATGTTCTGTACATACAATAAGCTATACCCTCATACTATACTGTCTAAGGGAAACAATATGGCAGCTCCCACCCATATGTATAAATATAAATATACAGAGAAGGAATGTTCTGTACATACAATAAGCTATACCCTCATACTGTACTGTCTAAGGGAAACAATATGGCAGCTCCCACCCATAGGTATATTATAAATATACAGAGAAGAATGTTCTGTCAGACAATAAGCTATACCCTCATACTGTACTGTCTAAGGGAACATTATGGCAGCTCCCACCCATATGTATAAATATAAATATACAGAGAAGAATGTTCTGTACACACAATAAGCTATACCCTCATACTGTACTGTCTAAGGAAACAATATGGCAGCTCTCCACCCATAGTATAAATATACAGAGAAGGATGTTCTGTACACACAATAAGCTATACCCTTATACTGTACTGTCTAAGGGAAACAATATGGCAGCTCCCACCATATGTATAAATATACAGAGAAGGAATGTTCTGTACACACAATAATCTATATCCTCATACTGTACTGTCTAAGGGAAAACAATGGCAGCTCCCACCCATATGTATAAATATAAATATACAGAGAAGGAATGTTCTGTACATACAATAAGCTATACCCTCATACTGTACTGTCTAAGGGAAACAATATGGCAGCTCCCACCCATATGTATAAATATACAGAGAGGAATGTTCTGTACACACAATAATCTATATCCTCATACTGTACTTCTAAGGGAAACATATGGCAGCTCCCACCCATATATAAATATAAATATACAGAGAAGGAATGTTCTGTACATACAATAAGCTATACCCTCATACTGTACTGTCTAAGGGAAACAATATGGCAGCTCCCACCCATATATATAAATATAAATATACAGAGAAGAATGTTTCTGTACATACATAAGCTATACCCCATACTTACTGTCTATGGGAAATCATATGTCTATGGAAGCTTCCGCCAATATCCATAAATATAATGTAGGCCCCACTATACTCAGTGGTCCAAATCCATTTGCTAGTTACAATAACATGTGCTGTCCATGTGCCATTATCTGCATTCCACTACAATCTGTTTATTGACATATGCCCACCGCTCTAACATTTCCATCATGTCTGTCCTATAGCCGCCCTCTCTATAATGAAATGAGTTGTCACCCTAGGAGATATTGCTAGCGACACACACGCAATCTATCAATAGAACTGACATCTCTATTTTATTGGCAATGTACAGCAGGGGGGACAAGTCCTGTAGTGAATTCTGGTTCCATTTAATTGCCAGCTCACAATAATACAATGACTGTGGAATCCCTCACTGATTGGCTGAATTATCGGAGGGAGGTAGGGAATGTGTTGGAAAGATACCCCCTTAGGCTGAGCCACACTGCAATGCACAGGAATCAAGCACAAAATCGTGAGCCTTTATCGCACCCGTTGTGCGTGCTTTTCTTGTGCGCTAGTGTAGCCTAGCCCTTAGTTTGCCCTGCTATGTGTGTGGCTCAGAGGGGGTGAGTTCATTTATGGAAGGCAGTTTTCAAATGGAGACTTACTCTTCACACAGACCACTGATACGGACCACTGATACCACTGATATGGACCAATGATACAAGACCTGTATCAGTGGTCCGTATCAGTGGTATCAGTGGTCTGTATCAGTGGTCTGTATCAGTGGTATCAGTGGTCCGTATCAGTGGTATCAGTGGTCTGTACAGACCACTGATACCACGATCATTGATACAGACCACTGATACCACTGATACGGACCACTGATACCACTGATATGGACACTGATACCATTGATACGGACCATGATAACGGACCACTGATACCACTGATATGGCCACCTGATACGGACCACTGATACCACTGATACGGACCACTGAAGGTAACCAATTGATACGGACCACTGATACCGACCACTGATACGTGCACCACTGATACAACTGATACGGACCCTGATTCGGACCACTGATTCGGACCACTGATACCACTGATGCCACTGATACCACTGATCACGGACCACTGATACCACTGATATGGACACACACTGATACCACTGATAGAGACCACGATTGGACCACCTGATTCCCGCTGTTTACCTGGGTACCTGTAGTCATTATTTCATCGAATGTTTCAATAAAAGTTCTTATCATTAAAATGGTGCTAAATTGCCCCAACCAATCAGATATTATTTAATATTTGAAAGCTACAATCTGATTAGTTGGGGAAAATTAGCACCATTTTATAACCATAAGAAACTTATTATAACCACCCTGGTGTGTTGGTACTAAGATTTTGATACTTGTGTGAATGATAACGGACTTCTTCCTCCTCTCCTTCTCTCTTCTCACCCTCATCTTCCTCCTCTTTCTCACCTATTACGCTGCATTTAGGTGCATCACATACCTAATACTACTCACCCACACACCACATACCAACCATTGATAGATCGTGTGCAGCTTTTCTAGCCAAATTTAAAGTTTTCGATTGAACTTTCCCTTTCTGGTTAATTATAGATTAATATGGATTAATACATTAGGTTCACTATATATTAAGAAATTTGATCTCTTGTAACCCAGAGGGACTAAACATCCAGGATCAGTGAAGGTCTAGACTGTAAAGTGGTAGACAACTACAACTCACCAGGAGAGTGCTTGTAAGGGAGTTAAAGCAGAATGCTGGGAGTTGTAGTTTTCAAACAATCTGGGGGGTAACCTGTTGCCATTCCCTGGTCTGGGCTCAAGCTGTGTATTTTGCCCCAACAAATCAGATCTTATTTAACATTTGAAACACATCTGATTGGTCGGAGCAAAATTAGCACCATTTTTAACGATAAGACTTTTATTGAATCTCCCTGTAAGTCCTCTCTTCCCCTGGCCAGGGGCCCAAGTCAATAGAACAGGCAGAGCCAGGGACAGAGAAACCTTTGTATCCCCCTGCCGCACAGCTCGTGTGTTCCACGCAGTCTCTACGGATAAATGAGACACTTGCCCTTTAGCTTTGTGACTGAGGATTCTGGGAGTTTTCCTTGGCCTGTGTTCCTCTAGGGATAATTTAATTCATAAATCCGGGACCTAGAAACATTGTCCATATCAGTCCATATCGGGAAATGTCAGACTGTTTGGCGATGGAATTACCCAGAGGCCATTCCTTAACCTACAATGGGTTCAATAAGAGCAAAACGATTCCGTGCACCAGTGGGAGCTCCATGTTGCTTGTTTGTTGCTTTCTTCTCCAAACTTCTCCAGTTACATGGCTAGGGTTCCCACCTTTCCCTTTAGGACCTCAACGCGTATGGAATCTACATGACAAAGGCTTGTTAGATTCCCATTTTTATCGATATTGGTGTTGCCATACTGCTGGATTCAATGCAGTCATTTTCATGGTCACGCTTAAAGGGAAAGGTAGCAAATCTATTTATACTATTTTTATCTAATTAATGAGTAGGAGCTGCCATATTATCCCTTGGAGTACAAGGGTATAGCTATTGTGCATGTTGGTGGGAGCTCCAATTGCTTGCTTTTCTTC
Source organism: Hymenochirus boettgeri (assembly GCA_019447015.1). NCBI lineage: Eukaryota > Metazoa > Chordata > Amphibia > Anura > Pipidae > Hymenochirus > Hymenochirus boettgeri. The sequence continues at coordinate 110,799,747 of CM033476.1, read as the reverse complement.
ATATTCTTTTTTTGTTTATACATATTGGATTGTTATCAAGTTCTCAGCTCATGGATCCGCTGGTGTAACGGGGGTTAAATGTTCTGGGCTCCTGGTGTTTGTGTTTATCCGTCCATGAGAACGGTTTGTGGTTGACAGTCTAACTTCCTCTTGTCTGTCCTGCCTTTTAGTGTGGATGTTTGGCCAGGGAAGGGCGCTTTCTTTGGGGGTCTGAGAGAGCCAGTCATCCCACCGAGGACCGAGAGAGGACCAAGATGCTACGATAAAATTACCCAGACTCCTCAGTGTCCATCAGATGCCTCGTGTGAGTAACTTGGTTTAATCCATCTGGTTTATATATTCGTCCACCCTGTGTCAGTCATCAAAGTTTACAGATACTATACCCTTTAACCCTCATACCCCGTTCACCCGTTTCTGCAAACAAAGACAGAGTTTAATGCTAAAACCGTGGCTCTGCGTAAAGGAGACATATCTGACAGCGCAATATACTGTCTGTCCCTTTAACTAAGGGTAAGTACAGTATAAAATACTTTACTGACTAGCTCAGCTATAAGCTCAGTTAACAGTGAATAGTGCCAGGACAGATGTGTTTATTTGGGATTGGGGGGATGGGGTGGGGGTGTTAGTTTGTAAATGTAGATTCTATTTTAGGGGAACATTTATTATGCCAGGCCGTTCTAGGTACTCGAATGGGCTTTGTATGAAATAATGTATCAGATGTTAGAACAAAACCCCAGCCGGTTTATATCTGTAAGAACCAAACCCACTGGTCCTGTTTGATATAACTATAGATAAAAACAACTAAAGCTAACTAAAATTAAGGGTAACTGTGGACTCACACATTAGTGGCCTTTATTAAAAGAGAACACTCCTACCTTTAAAATGACTCCCATTATTCTCTAGCTGCAGGGTATCCAAAGTTACAGCAATGTGAAGGGTGCTTTTCCTGCAAATACGTGAGCTGTGGCATCACCCAGAACTTGGGGTCTGGCTCCAGTTTAAGGTTGGAGCATGCTCACGCTGGGACAGAGCACATCAGCTGCATCATAAGCCCCACCCCCAAATTTCTATTTTTAATTTTTATTGTTAAAGCTAGAGACAAGCAGAAATGTTTTTTTCTTTCTTCAGAAAAGATTGTTTTTTGGGGATGGGGTTTACGACACAACATAACACATGCCTGTCCCAAAGACACAAGAGACAGGGCAGTCTGGGAAGTGTAACTTTACAGGCCTATAACTTCCAGAGAAGCTAGATACATCATTCTAGGCTTGTTTGAATGTTCAACAAAAGGGCACATGTACAGAGACCACAGTTAACCCTACAAAATACCGATTACCGTCTCTCGCCTCTCAAATTACATGTATGTATATATATATTATAATATATATATATAATATAATATATATTATTATATATATATACACTGTATATACACATACGGTATATCCTATTTCTCATGCTGTGTTTAAAATGTTGTTTGCTATTGTTATATTTGCAGTTTAAATACCAAAGGCAACAAAAATTTAATTATTTTAAATGCGCCTGCACTTTTATTAAAAGCCTTTTATATAGTGATTGTTCACTTAAGAGAGAGTTGATAAAATATACTAGTACAGTGTGCCAATGGAATTTTCGGCCTTCCCAACGAGCGTCAACTTTGATCATTGGCCGCAGTACTTGTTCGGCGAAACAAGGTACAACATTACCATTAAGCCCCGATACCGTTGGATCCGACGTATTGGGCTTTCGTTACTGTGTGTACCCACTTAGATAGAGCCCATGCAGTCCAGAGTGATTGAAGATGTTTTGGTTACTAAGGGTTTTGATTGGTTCCAACAATCCATGTTAAGGAATACGATTGGATAGCTGCCAACCCTTGTAGTGGGACAGAGAACTGGCAGAAGCCTTCTGTGTGATTTATGGGCATTTTGTTGTTAACGGAAAGCTTCAAGGTTTTGCCTGTTTTAAATCCAGTTTTATTTACCCTTGCCTTGCCCTTTGAAATGTCCACCAAAAAACATATATATAATGGACTTTTCTTTTTACCAACATAAATTTCTAAAAAAAAAATTCTAACCAATATTCGAATGATAAACTAACATTCCTTCAAACACATTTCCCCCAGAATTAATTTCAGAAACTACATTATAATGAAACAATGTATCACTTTCTATGTTTTCAGCACAGGTACCGCCCCATCTTCCTGAGTCAGTGATCTCAGGCATGCTCAAATTGATCCACCCAGGGGAAGAGAAGAATATCAAAATTGATCCAAATGTTGCCTCTCAGCTGTTTGCAAAGATACAGAAAGTCTGTGAGGATACAAAATTAAACTGTATGCTACATACTACATTGCTTGTATACCTCCAGATACTATATCCTACCTGGTTCTATACATTAACTACATCTACTGGAGACAGTAGTTCACTATCACTGTTTCACTGTTCTCTACGGAATTCCAACTGCACACCGCATATTCCAAATGAGGCCTTACCAGTGCCTTGTAAAGAGGGAGAATAATATCTTTCTCCCTTGAATCTATTCCCCCTTTTATACAAGACATATCTTGCTAGCTCTAGCCGTTGCTACCTGGCATTGTTTGCTACAGCTAAGTCTTTATCTACCAGAACCCCAAAATCTCTTTCCATTACAGATGTCACTTAACACAGAGTATTTATGGTGTAGGGGCACAGGGATTATTAAACCCCAAATACATCACCTTTACATCTGTGGGAATCTCTTGTTGACAAACTTCCCATGGACGTGCCAGAAAGAAAGAATAGGGTTTGGTTATATCCATTAATTCTCCCTTTGCTACATTTAGGTTTCAACCAATAATTTATTACCGTAAATACTCGATATAAAACCGAGGCACCCACTTTTACCTCTAAAAAGGAGTAAAACTGATTGACTCAAGTATTAACCAAGGGTAGAAAATGTTTTGAGGGATTAGTTGCCCTTTAAATAGACAGCAGAATTCCCATACAGTAATAGCTAAATCCAGTATGGATATTACTGTATGGGATTACTGTATGGGAATTCTGCTGTCCATTTAAAGGGCAACTAAATCCTCAAAACAATACAGAATCAGAAGGCAGTCTTTAACAAATGGAACCATCCTCCTGATTCGTATTGTTTTTAGGCTTTAGTTGCCCTTTAAATGAACATCAAAGTCCCATACAGTAATAACCTACTGGATTTAGCTATTACTGTATGGGAATTCTTATGTCCATTTAAAAGGCAATTAAAGCCTCTTCCTTGGCACTCCAGATGTTTGGAAACTACAACTCCCAGCATGCTTTAGTTGCTGGGAGTTTTAGTTTTCAAACATCTGCAGTGGCAAGGAATAGCCACGCAGGAATTACTGTGCCTTCCCCCCCTCTCATGTTCTCCTGCAGGCTGCTCTGGATCCTCTTCTAAGCGGCCGCATTCTCCACATTCCTCTGCTGGCTGACGTCACTACTGGGCGCCAGCCTCACTTCCCGGCGCAGAGTAGTGGTGTCAGTCAGCAGAGGATGCAGAGCGTGCGGCCGCCGGAGCAGGTAAGTCTTATACTCGAGTATAAACCGGGACTCAATTTTCAGGCTATTTTTTAGCCTGAAAATCTCAGTTTATACTGGAGTATATACGGTAGCTTATCTTTTGCCTTTATTTCTCCTTTAATCTTGTGTATCTGGAATAGAAGCTGATACACTGTATCAATAGAAACTAATGGTGTATCGTGTTGTTTCTCAAGGTATTCGGGAAGATGGCCATAGTCCGATACCGTCATCCTAAGAGTTCCGCCTTGGACTGCCTCCTCAGTTCTTTCAAATGACCAACGAAACTATAAATATCTGGACCCACTTTCTGCCCACCTGGTGAGTGAGAAGTCCTGTGGTGGAACAACCAGATCACAGGTACCGCATTGCCACCTCTGGTGGAAGAGGAATTACAATACCACAATACCAATCCACCAAATATCAAACTCTTTATTCACACCTACATGACGTAAAAATCACGTATTTATTTTTATTTAATAGCACAGAACAGATAGCAGAGTCAGGGTTATTCAATAAAAGTGCTTATCGTTTAACATGGTGCTAATTTTGCCCCAACCAATCAGATGTTAGCTTTGCAAGTTAAATAAGATCTGATTGGTTGGTGCAAAATTAGCACCATTTTAAACGATAAGAACTTTGTTGAATCTCCCTGATTTGTGTCTTTTTTTTTAATACATTTGTGTCCTATCCATGTTTCCTGTGGAGGTTTCTGTTGCTTTCCTACACCCTCGACTTCTTGGGCACCATATTGTTTCCCTTAGACAGTACAGTATAAGGGTATAGCTTATTGTATGTACAGAACATTCCTTCTCTGTATATTTATATTTATACATATGGGTGGGAGCTGCCATAGTGTTTCCCTTAGACAGTACAGTATGAGGGTATAGATTATTGTATGTACAGAACATTCCTTCTCTGTATATTTATACATATGAGTGGGAGCTGCCATATTGTTTCCCTTAGACAGTACAGTATGAGGGTATAGCTTATTGTGTGTACAGAACATTCCTTCTCTGTATATTTATACATATGGGTGGGAGCTGCCATATTGTTTCCCTTAGACCGAACCAATATGCGCAGCTCCCACCCATATGTATTAATATAAATATACAGAGAAGGAATGTTCTGTACAATACAATAACTATACCCTCATACTGTACTGTCTAAGGGAAACAATGGCAGGTCCCACCCATATGTTAAAAATATACAGGAAGGAATGTTCTTACATAAAAAGCTATATCCTCATATGTACTGTCTAAGGGAAACAAAGATGGCAGCTCCCACCCATATGTATAAATATACAGGAGGATGTTCTGTAACAACAATAAGCTATACCCTCATACTGTACTGTCTAAGGGAAACAATATGGCAGCTCCCACCCATAATATTAAATATACAGAGAAGGCAATGTTGCTGTACAACAATAGATACACCTCATTACTGTATGTCTAAGGGAAACAATATGGCAGTCTCCACCATATGTATAAATATAAAATATACAGGAAGGAATGTTCTGGACACACAATAAGCTATAACCCTCATACGTGACTGGTCTAGGGAAAACAATGGCAGCCTCCCACAATATGTATAAATTATACAGAGAGGAATGTTCTGTGCACACAATAAGCTATACGTCATGATGTACGTCTAAGGGAAACAATATGGCAGCTCCAACCCATATGTATAATATACAGAGGAGATGTTCTGTAACACAAATAAGCTATCCTCATACTGTATGTCTAAGGGAAACAATATGGCAGCTACCACCCAATGTATAAATATACAGAGAAGGAATGTTCTGTACATACATAAGCTATACCCTCATTCTGTAACTGTCTAAGGGAAACCAATATGGCACTCCACCCATATAGTATAAAATACAGAGAAGGAATGTTCTGTACACACCAAAGCTAATAAGCTATATCCTCAACTGTACTGTCTAAGGGAAACAATATGGCAGCTCCCACCATATGTACTAAATATACATATACAGAGAAGGAATGTTCTTGTCCAACAATAAAGTATACCCTCATATGTACTGTCTAAGGGAAACAAATATGGCACGCTCCCGACCGATGTATACATATAATACAGAGAAGGAATGTTCTTACACACAATAAGCTATACCCTCATACTGTACTGTCTAAGGGAAACATATGGCAGCTCCCACCAATAGTATAAATATAACAGAGAAGGAATGTTCTGTACATACAATAAGCTATACCCTCATTACTGTACTGTCTAAGGGGAAACAATATGGCAGCTCCACCCATATGTATAAATATACAGAGAAGGAATGTTCTGTACACACAATAATCTATACCCTCATACATGTATGTCTAGGGAAACAATATGGCAGCTCCACCCATATGTATAAATATACAGAGAAGGAATGTTCTGCCACACAATAACTATACCCTCATACTGTACGTCTAAGGGAAAACATATGGCAGCTCCCACCCATATGTATAAATATACAGAGAAGGAATGTTCCGTATATGTGATGCTCACATTTCCACCAGGCCCTACACACACTGTACATACAGACAGGTTAATTAATTTATGTCTAGGGAACATTAAACTTTCTTATATTTTGCTCTTCCTATGAAGGTGTGAACAACTTTGTAAACAATGACTGATCACTTTAATGATTTGAAGGAATTAAACTGATGGGAAATAGACTCCACCTGCCAGAATGAATACAGTTTGGATCTTACAAGTTACACAAAGGTAAGTTGTTTGTTTATGGAAACGCATGGCAACCCCAGATGGGTAGTATCCATGCAGAAACTTTCTGGCATTAAGTCTATTCGGGACAATATAAAAGACCAAGTTCAGTGCTGGACATAAGCATGCTGGGGAGTTTTAAATTCAGGAACGAAGTTAGATGGAAATATTATGCGTAACTAGAAAAAATTTCATAAAAATCATTGTAACCTAATAACGTTTTTCTATAATGGGACATAAATTCCTAATTTCTTTGCCTTTGCACATGTGGATGGGAGGCCATAATTGTTTCCCCTAGACATGTCAGTATGAGGGTTATAGCTTATGTGTACAGAACATTCCTCTCTGTATATTTACAATTTATAAATATGGGTGGGAAGCTGCCATAGTGTTTCCCTTAGGGACCGTTACAGTATGAGGTATACTAGTGTATGTACAGAACATCCATCCTGTTATTTACTACAAATGATGGTGTGGGAGCTGCCATAGTTCCCTTAGGACAGCAGTATGAGGGTATATATATTGGTGTACAGAACATTCTTCTCTGTTATTTATACATATGGGTGGGAGCTGCCATATTGTTTCTTAGACAGTACAGTATGAGGGGGTATTAGCTTATTGTATGTACAGAACATTCCATCTCTGTTATATTATATATATGGGGTGGGAGCTGCCATATTGTTTCCCTAGACAGTACAGTATTGAGGGTATAGCTATTGTGTGTACAGAACATCCTTTCTGTATATATTATACATATGGGTGGGAGCTGCCATTTGTTCTCTTAGACAGTTACAGTATGAGGGTATAGCTATTGTATGTACAGAACATTCCTTCTCTGATATTTATAATATGGGTGGGAGCTGCCATATTGTTTTCCCTTAGACAGTACAGTATGAGGGTATAGCTTATTGTGTGTACAGAACATTCTTTCTGTATCATTTATACATTCGGTGGGAGCTGCCATATGTTCCCTGCATCAGTACAGTATGAGGGTTATAGCTTATTGTGTGTACAGAAAATTCCTTCTCTGGTTATATTTATAGTTATACATATGGGTGGGAGACTTGCCATTTTTCCCTTATGACAGTAGCAGTGAGGGTATAGATTGTGTGTACAAGAAACATTCCTTCTCTGATATTTATATTATACATATGGGTGGGAGCTGCCATATTGTTTCCGCTTAGACAGTACAGTATGAGGAGGGTATAGCTTATTGTGTGTACAGAAAATTCCTTCTCTGTATATTTATACATATGGGTGGGAGCTGCCATTATGTTTCCCTTAGCCAGTACAGTATGAGGGTATAGCTTATGTAGTGTACAGAACAATCCTTCTGTATATTTATTACATAATGGGTGGAATGTGCCATATTGTATGTCCCCTTAGACAGTACAGTATGAGGGTATAGCTTATGTGTATGTACAGAACATTCTTCATGGTATATTATACATATGGGTGGAAGTGCAAGTGTATGTTCCCTAGACAGTAAGTATGAGGGTTATCGCTTATTTGTGTGTACAGAACATTTTCTCTGGTATATTTATACATATGGGTGGGAGCTGGCCATATGTTTCCCTTAGACAGTACAGTATGAGGGTATAGCTTATTGTGTGTACAGAAACATTCCTTCTCTGTAGATTTATATTATACTTGGGGTGGGAGCCGCCATATTGTTTCCCGTAGACAGTAAGTATGAGGGTATAGCTTATTGTGATAGAACATTCCTTCTTGTATATTTTTATACATATGGGTGGGAGCTGCCATATTGTTCCCTTAGACAGTACAGTATAAGGGTTATAGCTATTGTATGTACAGAACATTCCTTCTCTGTATTATTATATTATACATATGGGTGGGAAGCTGCCATAGTGTTCCCTTAGACAGTACAGTATGAGGGTATAAGATTATTGTATGTACAGAACATTCCTTCTCTGTATATTATAATAGTGGTTGGAGCTGCCATAGTGTTTCTTAGACAGTACAGTATGAGGGTATAAGATTATTGTAGTACAGAACATTCCTTCTCTGTATATTTATACATATGAGTGGGAGCTGCCATATTGTTTCCCTTAGACAGTCCAGTATGAGGGTATAGCTTATTGTGGGGTAAGAACATCCTCTTGTATATATTATACATATGGGTGGGAGCGTGCCATATTGTTTCCCTAGACAGTACAGTATGAGGGTATAGGTATTGTATGTACAGAAACATTCCTTCTCGTATATTTATATTTATACATAGGGTGGGAGCTGCCAATTTTGTTTCCCTTATACAGTCAGTATGAGGGTATAGCTTATTGTGTGTACAGAACATTCCTTCTCTGTATATTTATATTTATACACATGGGTGGGAGCTGCCATAGTGTCTTTCTTAGATCGCACAGTTTAAGAGTGAAGTACCTATTTTTCTTTCATGGGTTTTTAGAACTTCTTACCTCATTTGATGGATATCTCCCTGTTGGGTCATATTGCGTTTGTCCTCCTATTACATAGAGGAAATCATTAATAACTGCTACACAGTGATTGTACAGCGGGGTGCAGAGATCTTCGAGTTCAGACCATGAGTTTCCCTTTTCATATCGGACATAAACGCTTCTGGACACATGGTTGTCCCCTGTCCGTCCACCAATAACGAGGAGCCTTTCCGTGTTGGAGCGAATGCTGGATCCCTCCCAGTTCAGAGCAGGCTGGGTGTAAAGTTGCGCGTGATAGCTCAATGCATCTTGAAGGTATCTAAAGCAGCTTGAATCTGTTTTCATGATTGAGGTCTGTCTGACCTGCCCCTGAAGGTCTTCCAGAGGAATAAGTCCAAAACGAATCCTGCTGAGAATATCTCCTGCTTCGATAAGCCTTGAACTGTCATGTTGCAACCAGGCCACAGCTAAATTAAACAAATCTATCTCCCTATACTCCGGCACATCCTTCCTGTCCAATATGTCACACAACGTGGACTTATCTACTGCCTTTAGATTCTCCAGATGCCCCGGTATCTCTGCATACTGGTGATCCACACAGTCAACACTTTCTTGCTTTAGACCTTCAGGAGGACCATAGTTTCTAGCTATATTCAGGATTTCCAAAGAGTTCTCTTCTGTCAGATGGTCTTCTAAAAACCCAAAGCACAACTTAATGGCTTCCCGGACCAGAAGAACCTCTGCTGCCTTCAAAGTATCCTCAATGTTATCTAAAGATAACCTTAGTTTGTTGGAGTAGACAAAATCGAGGACGTTCTTGAGTCCGTTGGCCTTCACGTCCTTGAGTTTGATGGTGTCGCCAACTTGGGGATCTGCGAAGAGCAGTTTACAATAAGTGCTGGCGGAAGCGAGGATGATCTTATGGGCGCGGTAGGAAATGCCGTCTGCTTCCAAAGTGACATCGCAAAACTCCCGCTGACAGCGAAGTTGGAAGATCCCGTCCAAGATCTTCTCCGCGTACTTTTCAGACGTGTATGTTGAACATTCCAAACCATTTTGCATCTTGGATCTGAGGAAAACCTCAAGTGTCCGAGCGCTGAGAATAGATGATTGTCACATTTGTTAGGTGTGGTGGGGTCAGTAAACTAGGGTTCTCCAATGCAGCCTTTATCTTCTATTAAACTACGAGAAACTTCTCGTTTCCAGTCCTTCCAGCTTTTATTTGGCACGTGATGTTTAGAATTGTTCTGTTGGTTTGATACGTCCATTAAACACACCCCTGACTGCCTCTCCTATCTCCAGCACTAGGCAATAGGCTCGTAGCATTCCTGACCGCATTTCTACACATGACCCTTGTTGGCCTGTATTCAAACACCCTAGATGAGTTCTGAAAGGCAGGTATGAGCTTGTCTGGACTCGCCCCATTTCACAGGTACAAACAAACCCTATAATTTCTACTGGTGCCTGGTCAGCTGTGATGGAATCTGGGTCAAGCTGCCATTTCATTCCACAACCTTCTTCTTTTTTCTTTTAAAGGGGATATTATGGTAGAACAAATCATTAATCTGCTACTATGATAACAGCTCTAAAGGTCCCTACACATGTCCGATAGGACCTACTATGATAACAGCTCTAAAGGTCCCTACACATGTCCGATAGGACCCCCGAGCACAAGATACACGCGCGTTGACCCATCCAATCGGACGGGTCTGAGGCTTTAGGCGTCTCCTGTAGAAGCCCAGACTCAGAGACTTTTTGTGGGTGCAATTCAGCGACATAAGGCTCACCGAGCTGGTTAATGGCTCATTGCCCTTATTTTACAAAGACCTCACCAGGCTACAGCCAATCAGAATATAGAAAAAAAAATGAAAACTCTTCACTTTTGGGTACTGTCCACAATTATTAAAGCCAAGTTGGTCTCTCTTGCATAAGTAGCTCAGGGTGGATGTGAACTCCCGTCTCGGTGTATTTAATCAGTTCTACCCACTGAGCCACCGTACAAGTTCATTTAAAGGAACCTATTCAAAATGGCCAGAAAGCGCAATTGAGAGACTTTGGTGACTTTAATTTATTCATTGGGCTGAAAAGAATTTCCTGATCTGCCTATTGATAGAGTCAACGACAGGACGTTATGTCTTACTAAGAAAGAGACATTCCTCAGATAACCTGGGAACTTCTTAACTATCCAGTTTGACTGGTTCTAGGTAAGGAAAAAATGTCATTGAACTCAATGCTGGAAGGCTCTTCAATCTACGATATTGTTACTGCAAACGAACAGATCATTGCTAAGGGAAAAACAAGACTTTAAACCTTACAATGGTGCATGATGGTAGGGTATAGATTTTCCCTTTACTACGTGTCCGGGCTGTGGACTCGGCCCATTAATCCTTCATCCCTGACTCCTCGTTATTAATATACTAATTATTTCCCATGGTGATTCAGAGGAACAACAACACACAAGGAATTTCATCATCACCAATACTCATTGTTACCTATAAATAAAGATGGTGTCTGCTAATGGGAACAAACTAAAAACCCATTGGCAAGGAGTGGACATTCTCCCTGATATTGGCCAACCAAGACTGGCACTGCCAACATGATTGAAGATACAATTACCTTACTGTACGGAATATTCTGCTATTATATTCCGAATGTGGTTGTAAATTACCAGAAATTATATAACATTAACACATTACAGTATATGGAAGTATTCTACAATAAGGACTTTAGTCCTAATAGGCAATAGGACATTATAACATATTGTATTATTATATTATCATATTGTATGAAGGACGTTACTAACTATGACTGTTATCTGGGTAATAGGACATTGTAAACATATTGTATTATTATATATAATTATTGTATGAAGGACGTTACTAACTATGATTGTTATCGGGGTAATAGGACATTGTAACATATTGTATTATTATATATCATATTGTATGAAGGACGTACTAACTATGACTGTTATCTGGGATAATAGGACATTGTAACATATTGTATTTACATTATCATATTGTATGAAGGAGGTTACTAACATGACTGTTACTGGGTAATAGGGACATTGTAACATCTGTATTATTATATAATATTGTTATGAAGGACTTTACAACTATGGACTGTTATCTGGTAATAGGACATTGTAACATACTGTATTATTATAATATCATATTGTATGAAGGACATTACTAACTATGACTGTTATCTAGGTAATAGGACATTGAACATATTGTATTATTATATATCATATTGTATGAAGGAGGTTACTAACTATGACTGTTATCTGGGTAATAGGACATTGTAACATATTGTATTATATATTATCATATCGTATGAAGGACGTTACTAACTATGACTGTTATTGGGTAATAGGACGTGTAACATACTGTATTATATATTATCATATTGTATGAAGGAGGTACTAACTATTGACTGTTATCTGGGTAATAGGACATTGTAACATATTGTATTATATTTATTATCTATCGTATGAAGGACGTTACTAACTAGACTGTTATCTGGGTAATAGGACATTGTAAATATTGTATTATATATTATCATATCGTAGAGACGTTACTAAACTATGATGTTAATGGGTAATAGGACATTGTAACATTTGTATTATTATAATTATCATATCGGATGAAGGACGTTACTAACTATGACTGTTATTGGGTAATAGGACATTGTAACTATTGTATTATTATATTATCATATCGTATGAAGGACGTTACTAACTATGATGTATCTGGGTAATAGGACATTGTAACATATGTATTATTATATTATCATATCGTATGAAGGACGTTACTAACTATGACTGTTATCTGGGTAATAGGACATGTAAACATATTGTATATTTATATATCATATCGATGAAGGACGTTTACCTAACTAGACTGTTATCTGGGTTAATAGGACATTGTAACATATTGTATTATTATATTAATCATATGTATGAAGGACGTTACTAACTATGACTGTTATCTGGGGTAATAGGACATTGAACATATTGTATATTATATATCATATGTATGAAGGACGTTAATCCAACTATGACTGTTATCTGGGTAATAGGACATTGTAACATATTGTATTATTATATTATCATATTGTATGAAGGACGTTACTAACTATGACTGTTATCTGGGTAATAGGACATTGTAACATATTGTATTATTATATTATCATATCGTATGAAGGACGTTACTAACTATGACTGTTATCTGGTAGGTACTAGGACATTGTAACATATTGTATATTATATTATCCATATCGTATGAAGGACGTTACTAACTATGACTGTTATCGAGGGTAATAGGACATTGTAACATATTGTATTATTATATTATCCTATGTATGAAGGACGTTACTAACTATGACTGTATTCTGGGGTAATAGGACAAGTAACATATTGTATTATTATATTATCATATGTATGAAGGACTTTACTAGCTATGACTGTTATCTGGGTAATAGGACATTGTAACATATTGTATTATATCATTATCATGATGTTGAAGGAACGTTTCTAACTGTGACAAGTTATGGGTTTAAGAGGACATTGTAACATATTGTATTATTATATTATCATATTGTATGAAGGAGTATTATTATATTATCATATTGTATGAAGGACGTTACTAACTATGACTGTTATCTGGGTAATAGGACATTATAGCATATTGCATTATTATTATTATTACTTTACAAACTATGATTGTTATCTGGGTATTAGGAGTACGTTCAGAATGTGTTTACTAGGATATCAAAGTGAGCTGCGTACTCCTATGGCCCCCTCTAGCCCATTCACTTGGTAATATTAGAGACCACATTGATCTTCAATCTCTACTATTACCAAACAGGAGCTTGTAACGTATTGGGGTTTTTCCATTTTAATGTAATGAGAATTATATTGGAGTGAATACAATTTTGCCGACACCACGTTCCAAATAATTGCTTCCGACTTAGATACCATAGACCTGGTGGGCTGAATACAAACCTTAAAGGAATCTACACGCTACTAGGAAATCATATGATATGTATCAGTAGTGACCTCTAGTGGAAGAAAACAGAATAAATAACATAGCAACTTTTTAAAATCGGTTGTTTGGAAGTGAGACGATGTTCTGATCATCCACAATCTCCCCCACAATTCTATGCACATTTCCAGGGGCATTTCTGTACGCCACAGAGATCTAAAGGTGGGTACACACAGTAACAAGAAAGGGGTCCAACATTATCGGCCCTTGCTCGTTACTGTGAGTAGCGCATTTCCGAATGGACAAAAATTCCCTCGGCCTGTGGTTGTCTCCCTGTACTTATAGTATCCGCTCATTTGCCCCTTTATATTTGTCTAATTTACAAAACTCTCATTCATCACCATTTCATAGAAAAATAATCACTCCAACATTCCACCGTTCCCATTGGCTGCCTCATCAGCCTCTATTTAGTCCTTTTCATTCGACAATAAGAAATAAACTGCATATTAATCTGGCCAGGTGACAACTAATGAATGATAAACGTCTCGCGTGCTGGTAATAAGGAGCGTGTCGAATCCTGTTCCAAATCACACACATTTAATCAGCCATTTTAACTTATTATCCTTTTATTGAGGCGTCGTACAGTAAAATCTACAGCATGGCATGTCATCCATTATATCCCACAATCCAGCATTCCTGGAACGGTGCCCACTATCCCGCGCAGGAAGTCGTTTATGGCTACACGCCTTGGCTTAAAGCTTGTTGGTGGAAGATAGTATTATAAGATAGTATTATAAGAACATAATGATGCGGTTTACAGACACCGTGAGATTCTGCCCCAACGTGAAACGTGATCAGGGTTAGGAGAGGGGTTTTTAACACATCAGTGACTGCTCTCCGTCTGCTATTAAAGGGATACGGCCAGTTATTATAAAAAGATCCTCAGGGCTGCACAGAAAGCCTTGGGGTATAAGAGCCGAATTGAATTTCCACCCAATCCAGAGATGCAAACAGATGAATTATTGAGAGCGTCACTGAACCCTTCAGGCCCTTTCTGAATCATGATCACCGTTAAATATTCATTATTGACACAGCCTCTTATATAAAGGAATGGCCCGTTGCAAACAATAGTTACCCCCTAAATTTTCACAGATCAGTGGATCAAGTCAAATTCTAGAAATCTTTCAATGACAAGTAAAGTTAATCTGCCTGGTTTGGAAAGAGGGGGAAACATGCAATTTATTGCATAAATATGCAATAAAATATCAGTTATAATGCTGACATCTAATGGACAGAACATGCAACTGCAGGTACAACAGTGAGATTTAATTTCCATTTAGTATACGTTGACCCAATGTTGAATTAAACCAGGTGAAAAATCGGATTGGCTGAATCACATTTACAAACAGGAGCAGCGTAAACTTATGTGTATCAGGTAATAGGAACACGTTTCACTAGTCTGGAGATTTAAATTGAATTGGTTTACTGACCAAGTTCCTTCCCTATCATTATTACAGCAAGCTTTAGATATATTTCATGATAATTGTTTTTTTTTATCTGTTTTTTACTGGCACATCCGGGTTAATATAAATAAAGACATAATTTGGCTGCAGCTTTTTATTACTTGATCCCTGAAAGTACCTGGGATTCAGCGCCCATAGAAAACACAATTCATGATAATGTTTTATACATGTTAATGCAAGTTGGAGGCAAGCAGGTTAGCTCCAGTTTATGCAAATATGCATGATTTATTCACTTAAAAGGACATGAACCTTCATCTACGGCCAGGCCCAGATTTATCATTAGGGTCTAAGGGAATCTCCCCGCACCCCTTATATAGTCTATTGTCTTCCAAAATAGAAAATGGGTGTGGTTTGGGGGTGTGGCCTGTGTTTAGGGGTGGGGCTAAGTGCTCCTTGTATCAGGCATCTGTTAAAAAGCACATCACTGTGTTTAAAGGAAAGACTATGGTATTTAAAGTTATATTTCATACACAATAAAATCTTAATGGCCAATAATATTTACCATTAAAATCCCGTCCGTTAATCAGCCTTTTCTAAAAGAAAACCAAGTTCCTTCCTTTTACAATATAATACTGGAAAATGACATCAAATAAATATTGAACAAAATGGCCGTCTTTATTATTACAACCGGTGTCCCGTAAAACTTGCCCTTGACTGTGTAGAAACCACATTTATACGAAAGGAAATTAGAAAATGTAACGGGGGAAATTAGAAAACACCCCCCCTTTATTTACGTACGAAAAATAACAAGAATCGTCTCAATCGAAGTGATAAAATGTGGGACTCGTAGAAAAAGTCTGCGAAACATTCCGGAAAAAAAAAAAAAAGTCTCCATTTCGCCGCAAGGAATCGTTAGAAAATAAAAGCGGCGCGATGGAGCGAAGATATACGGCGATTTTGTACAAAAACAGCAATGGCGATATGTTTAGCACACCGCTAAAAAAAAATAGACATATATATATATATATACTCTCCACTTGAATATTTACATCCATTACAAGAGATCCGTGTGAACGGACAGTTTTCACAGTGCGCCCAATTAAAGAAAACCCGGACATGGGTGTATCCAGTTATGGCCCAATAGAAAATAAAAATAATAAACGCAGGATTGGCGTTTATTATGATCTAACCCCCTCCGTACCTGAGTGTTAAAATGTCAAATTAAAAGAGTGACTGTCCCTTTCCAGAATCCAGAGGCAAGTGACCTAATGGCCCCGGCCATTGCAATTACTTCAGCAGCAGAATGCAAACAAGAGGAAATGACATCATAAAAATGGCCTCCATATCACCACTTTCTCAGTCCTGTGTCAACTCACCCACTGGGTGCTAAGATTTCCAAACAGGAAGTGGATGAGCTTCTGTATTAAATACAAACTTGTCCAAATTGATAAAATCTACGTCATCTGAGAAAAGCAGGTAAAGGTACTTAGGGGTCTCGCCCAGGAAGAAACTCTCCATTTTTGTCCCGTGGCTCAGGGTTGCTTGTGCTCTGTACGTTATTGATGGATGAAAACCCCCCAGTGGGAACCTGACAAACAAGTAAAATCACCATTTAATTCATAATAAAACATCCTAATAAGGGGATCAAATTATCAGCAAATTAACAGAAAGGTCAATCTTAAGTTACCTGCCCCCAACCCCCACTGATAGACATGCTGTTTCCTCTGCACACCGCTCAAGCTTATAAAAAGCTCATTGAGCAGAGGAAGAGGCAGATATCTTTGCCATAAAGAATAGAACTTATTAAATATCTGGTTACAAATACACGGAATCAACTAGGAAAAAATAACAGTTGGGGTGTGGGCAGATAACTGACGTCAACCAGTTTTTGTTTTAAGGTGGACTTTGCCCTTTAATGTTTACAGAAGGAAGGGAAACCTTACCCGTGTGTACTTGTTAAAACTCTGCAGTATCTCCCGCCCCAATCCTGGTATTAGTGTCTCCGGTGAACCGATACAGGTAGAAGAGGCTTTCCACGGTCGCTCCGGACGAAGGAGGTGGTGCCGGTCAGCTGGCTGCAAAGAAAAAAAAGATTTGGATTGGATACAGCACAATTACTTCTTTCCATGTATACATTCACATCAGACCCTGCCCCGAAGAGCTTACAATCTAAGCACATTTATTGGACACATACAACCTATCAGTGTGTCTTTATGATTGTGGGGGAAACCGGAGTGCCCGGAGAAACCCACGCAAGCACGTGGAGAACATACAAACTCCTTGCAGATGTGTCCAAGGGTGGAATCGAACTCAGGACTTCAGTGCTGCAAGGGATCCGTTCTAACCACTGAGCCACCGTACTGCCCACGGATTGAAGTGGATTGCAATGTAAGAAGATTGAACAGAAGTTGCCCCATGTTTGGTTGGATTAAACTGGTGACCGCTCAGTGCAGAAATGCATCAATATTACATATGTACCCGACCGTACTCATTAATATGGCCTAGGAGTGGATGGTCCCACAATGAACCCCCATTAAGCAGGAATCCGTCTTTACCTTTACGAACGTCGATATCCTTGTTCCTTTCTGCGCGCGCTCAGAAAAATGTGAATTTCCGGACTCAGCCCAGTTCTCAATCTGCTTGTCATTTGGTAGTCAAGTCTCCCATCAGGGCTGTGGCTATCTCCATGTGATCGCTGGTGATACCATTGTGGGCACCAAGAGCCAGAGTACCAGGCAGAAACAAACAAGTGTCCGGCAAGAAGAAAATAAACCATATAAACACCCAAAGACAAAATCCGCACCAATAAGTACCATTCAATTCATACTTAAACATACCACATAATTACACATTTTCCTACCTCCTAATAATTACACGTTTTCCTACCTCCTAATAATTACAAAAACCAACGTTGTTCCTACCTCCTATATTACTTACGTTTTCCTACCTTCCTAAACAATTACAACAAACGTGTTTTCCTACCGCCTCCTAACATTAAGCAAACAACACTTTTGCCTACTACCTCCTAACTACTACACGTTTTCCTACCTCCTAATATTACACTTTTTCCTAACCTCCTAAAATTGACACGATTTTCCTACCGCGCTAACAATTACCCGTTTTCCCCTACCTAACAATTACACTGTTTCCTACCTCCTACATGGGCAACAATTAATCACGTTTTTCGCTAACCTCTGCGCTAACACATTACAAACAAGTTTTTTCCCTACCTCCTAACAATTAACAACCGTTTTCCTACCTCCTACAATTAACACGTTTTCCTACCTCCCGAATAACAACACTATCACGTTTTCCTACCTCCTAATCATTACACAAGTTTTCCTACCTCTAGCATACAAACGTTACAACAATTACATCGTTTTCGCTACCACCTAACCATTACACGTTTTCCTACCTCCTACCGTCACCTCTAATAATACACGTTTTTCCTACGCTCCTATTTTGCTATTCATTTGAACCTTTAAAACTGTTTTAACAGGAAGTCTTGAGCTCGGTTTTCAATCTGTTTGCAATGTTGGGAAGGTAAAATTCCTGGGGCCTGGCTCTTTTAGAGGGGGAACAATTGTTCCTTTTTGGGTTTTTAGCGTCCCCCAAGGACTAACAAGGTCATGGGAAGGAGACGCAGAAGCCCCTTTACTCTCATTACAGAACATTATGAGATTTAACATGATGACACTGGATATTTGTCCATGTCAGTCCATTCCTGGTATATCAGAAGATTCTTTTCCATAAATGAGAATGCCACCAACCCTTAACCATCTCTCGGGGCTGAAGTGGCCGTGAGAACTATCTCGCCTACGAACGTCAGTCTTGTTGGGATAGGCGACTTCTGGAGCAATTCTTCTTCCCTTCACCCTTCGATGTCGCCTGAATTTAATCCTCCGGAACCTGCCACGGTAAGAAAAGATAACCTCTCAGCCGGACGGAGTCATTCCCTATTATAATAGCGATGGAACCTACGTCTAACCACCCCGTATCGATAGCACCTCTTACACATTCTCCTTCTTTCCGCCGCTCTGATTCCATCTGTTTCAGCAGGTACTCGTAGTACTGCTGCGCGGGCTCCCAGGTAACAATCTCCTAGGTGGGTGACTGGCCATCTGTTGTGTTGATGAACATTGGGACCAGCCCTGCGCCGTTTTCCCCGGGCAGGTTATGGACGTGCTGAGTTAACCTCTGGTCTACAGCTTTCTAAAAGAACACATTTAATAATCAGAGATGCAAAAGTGAACGGGTATGTCCAGGTTAAACCTTTATTTGATGGAGGAGAGTAAGTGAGGGCTGTGTCCTCCGTCCTGTCTCAATAAAAAACGTTCAAGAGACGTGGAATGAAGTTAAGGCAACGTTGCAACTCAGACAGGCCCAGCGCACTCTTCATCCGGATCCGTGGACGTTTGTTTTGAGAACATGGGAGGAGTAGGACAGCTGCTCTTTACCCTCCCACTTCTTTCAATAAATGAATAGCCATATAATGGTTTTAACCACTGGATTACCCGACATTATAAAGGCCTCTGAATGCAAGCACGCATGTGCTACACAGACCTTGGATTAAATACCCTGGAAGCGATCGTGACTCCTGTTAGCCGGGACAACTCCCTGAATCCAGCTGTTACGCATCGTCACTACTTCCTCCACGTACTGTCCCAGGTCTCATCTAGGGGGGTGGGCTGGCCCGCAGTCCGATGTTCACGTCTGAGTAAGGCACCTTGGAAACGGTGGGTTGAAGGGGGCACTGGGAGCTAACGTAGTGCCAGTGTCTTTCTGGGGGGAAAAAATGAAACGTGAGCTCGACAACAGAAAATCCCCCTACTCATTGATGGGGTAGTAAACGACGACCATGTGGTCCTGTTTATATATCATTATACCTGGTACTATTCCCCACGGATCTGTCTATTACCATATATCCTGGTACTATGTCCCTACGGATACGTCATTACCATATATACTGGTACTACTCCCTCACGGATACTTCTCATACATACTATACTGGTACTATTCTCCGCACGGATACTGTCTATTAACCATATATACTGGTACTATTCCCTACGGATACTGTTTATACGCATAATATACTGGTACTATTCCCTACGATACTGTCTATTTACCATATAAACTGGGTACTCATTCCCTACGGATACTGTCTATTACGCATATATAACTGTATATTCCCTCACAGATTACTGTCTATTACAATATATCTGGTACTACTCCACCACGGATACTGTCTAGTTACGTACATATCTACTGTACTATATCCTCCCCACGGATACTGTCTTTTACCATATATACTGGTACTACTCCCACTATACCTTACTCCCAACATCTACGCATATCCATAAACTGGTACTATTCCCTTCACCGGATACTGTCTATTAACATATAATGCGTACTACTTCCACTCCCCACAGATACTGTCTATTAGCCATATATACTGGGTACTACTATCCCCACGGATACCTGTCTATTACCCATATATACTGGTACTATACCTACGAGCTGTCCTATTACCAGATAAGGTACTATCTCGGATACTTCTATTAGGCAATATAGTACTAGGTACTGTTCCCACACGATACTGTGTATTACGCATAATATGGGTACTCCGCTCCTATCTCCCCACCGATACTGTCTATTACCTATATACTGGTAACTATCTCCCCACGGATAACTGTCATTACCATATAGTACTGGTACTACCTCCTACGGATCCTGTCTATTACATATAATTACTGGTAACAATTACACGTTTTCCTACCTCCTAACAATTTACACTTTTTCCTACCTCCTAACAATTACACGTTTTCCTACCTCCTAACATTACACGTTTTCCTACCTCCTAATAATTACACGTTTTCCTACCTCCTAACAATTACACGTTTTCCTACCTAACAATTACACGTTTTCCTACCTCCTAACAATTACACGTTTTCCTACCTCCTAACAATTACACGTTTTCCTACCTCCTAATAATTACACGTTTTCCTACCTCCTATTTTGCTATCATTTAAACTTTAACTGTTTTACAGGAAGTGCTGAGCTCGTTTCAATACTGTTGCTATATTATCATATTGTATGACGGAGGTTACTAACTAATGACTGTTATTCATGTGGTATAGGACATTGTAAACATATGTTATTATTATATTATCATAATCGAATGAAGGACGTTACTAACTATGACTGTTTCTGGGTAATAGGACATTGTAACAATTGTATTATTATATTTTAGTCCAATATCGTCTGCAGGACGTACTAACTATGACTGTTAATCTGGTATAGGAATTCGTAACAATTTGTATTTTATAATTATCAATATCCGTATGAAGGACTTACTAACTATGACTGTTATCTGGGTAAATAGGACAATTGTAACAATTGTATATATTATATTCATCATATCGTTCAAGACGTTCGACATATGACTGTTATCCTGGGGTATAGGACATTGTAACAATTGTTATTTATATCATATCATACCTCGTATGAAGACGTTACTAACTATGACGTTGCCTGGGTAAAGGACATTGTACCAATTTGTATTATTATATATCATAAATCCGTATGAAAGACAGACGTTACTAACTATGACTGTTATCCATGGGTAATAGACTTGTAACATATTGGTATTATTATATTATCATATTGTATTCGAAGGACGTTACTAAACTAACTGTTTCTGTGTAATAGACATGTAAACATATGTATTATGATATTATCACATACTCGTATGAATGACATTATACTAACTAATGAAAACTGTGATCTGGGTAATGAGGACATTGTAACATATTGACTGATATTATTTATATTATCATAAATCATACTAGCCGTATGCAGGTACGTTACAAACTATACCTGTTTTTATCTGGTAATAAGGCATATGTAATTGTAAACAGATTGTAATTACTTATTTATTATCGAATGGGGGAAATATTGTAATGAATGACGTTTACTAACTAATGAACTGTTATATCTGGGTAAAGGACATTGGTACATATTATATTCTTATATTATCCTATTGTATGAAGGACGTCACTAAACACTATGACTGTAACTGGTCACTAGGACAAAAGGTAACCACTATTGTCATTATTTATATTATATCATATTGTATGAAACAGGACTCTACTAGCTTACTGTTTAAACTACAATGGGTAAAATAAGGATAACATTGTAACAATATTAGTATATTATAATTATCATATTGTTGAAAGGACGTTTGACTTACTAACTGTGACAGTTATCTATGGGTAAAATGACCAATTGTAACATATTGTATATTATAATATAATCCGATTGATAACATGAAGACGTAGTATATCTATTATCAATTGTTATGAAGGCCGTTACTACATGACTAGTTATCTGGGTAATAGGACAGTTAATCGGCATATTGCATTAATATATTATATTACTTTACAAACACTATAATGTTATACCACAGGTATGTAGATAAAGTATCACATTCAGAATGTGTATTACTAGGATATCAAAAGTGAGACTACGTACACATCCTATGGACCAGAACACACTCTAAGCCCATTCACTTGGGTAATCATCATAAGAGACCAACTTGCGATCTTACAATCTCTACTATTACCAAACAGAGAGCATTGTAATACGTAATTGGGGTTGGTTTCCTTTAATGTAAAGAATTAGTAAATTACGGACAGTGATACATTTTGCCGACATACCAAAATCACGTTCCAACTACTATTCTTCCGACTTAGATTACCATAGACCTTGTGGGCTAATAAAATAACCTTAAAGGAATCTTAAACATCTACACGCTACTATGAAAGTCATATGAATAATGTACAGTAGGGACCTCTAGTAGGAGACAACAGAATCACATTAACATAAGCCCAAACTTTTTAAAATCGGTTTGTTTTGGAAGTGAGACGGTATTTTCTTATCCATCCACAAGCTCACTCTCCCCTCCCCCACAATTCTATGCACCATTTCGTGGTGCAGTTCTGTACGCACAGAGATCTAAAAGAGTGGGTAACACAGTAACAAGAAAGGGGTCCCAGAACATTATCGGCCCTTGCCCACGTTACTGTGAGTAAGGACGCATTTCCGAATGGCAAAAATTCCCCGACCCTCGTGCCTTTGGGTTGTCTCCGCTGTACACTTAATTCGGTTCACCGCATTCATTTGCACAGCACAACCTTTAATGTTTCTAATTTACAAACACATACATCATTCATCACCAGTTCATTAGAAAAATAATCACATACCAACTGCCACCGTCCCATTGGCTTCCATCATCAGACCTCTATACATTTAGGTCCTTTTCATTCGACCAATAAGATAACTGCATAGATAATCTGGCACAGAAGTGAAACACTAATGAAATGATAAACTCTCAGCGTAGCTGGTAATAATGAGCGTGTCGAATTCCTTTCCAAATCACACACATTTAATTCAGACCATGTTGTAACTTATTATCCTTTATTAGGCGTACGTACAGTAAAATCATATAACACAATGGCACTCATTCATTCACATATATCCCACATCCAGCCATTCCTGGAACGGTGCCCCACTATCCCCGCAGCAGGAAGTCGTATTAATACTATGGCTACAACACGCCTTGGCTTCACGCTTGTTTGGTGAAGAATAGTATTATAAATAGTATTAAGAAATAATGAGCGTTGTACCAGTACAGACAAAACAAACACCGACCTAAACTCCCCTCTTTATTCCTGCCCCCACCTTTAAACCTGCTCCTTTTGATTATATTTTTTTTTAAATTACACATCAGTTACTCTCTCCTTGAACTGCTATTAAGTTCTCACTGCCATTTTTTAATTATAAAAATAATCTCAGGGCTTTTCACAAAACCTTGGTTTATAAGAGCCTCAATTGCATTACCACCCATCCAGAGATGCAAACAGATGAAATTATTGATAGCGTTCACTGGAACCCTTCAGGCCTTTTCTGATCATTACACCGTTGAAATATCATTATTGACACGCCTCTGATATAAACGGAAAAAGGGCCAACCGTACTCAGCAAACAATAGTGTTTACCAACAATACCACCCTACATTTTCAACAGATCAGTGGATCAAGATAAATTCTATAAAATCTTTCAATGGACAAGTAAAGTTAATCTGCCTGTTTGTTTGGAATAAGTGGAAACATGCAATTATATTGCAATAAAATGATGCAAATAAAATATCCGCTATAATGCTGACAATCTAATGGACAGAGACATGCCACTGCAGATACATAACAGTGAGATTTTAAATTTCCCTTATAGTATACGTTGACCCAATACATTGAATTAAACCATGTGAAAAATCGGATTGGCTGAATCACATGTTACAAACAGGAGCAGCGTAAACTGTGTATCAGGGAATAGGAACGACGTTTCACTACAGTCTGAGATTTTAAATTGAATTGGTTTTACTTCCTGAACAGAAGTTACTTCCCTATCATTATTACAACAGCAAGCTATTAGGATCTATTTTCATTATAATTGTTTTATTTAATTCAATTATCTGTTTTTTACGGCCAAAAAAATCCCCGGGTTAAATATAATAAAGACCTATTATTTACACACTGAACAGACGTAAAGACTACAAATTTTAATATACTTGATCCTGAAATTACCTAATGGATTCAGCGCCCATAAGAAAACAACAATTCCTGAATAATGTTATTATACATGTTAATGCAAAAACACATTGGAGGCAATGACAGTCTGGTTTAGCATCTACACAGTTTATGCAAATATGCCATGATTTATTCACTTAAAACGACATACCCCTTCCAACCTAACGGACGCCAGGGCCCAGATTTATCATTAGGGTGTAAGGGAACACTCCCCGCACACCAACCTTATAGAGTCTATTGACTTCTTCCAAAAATAGAAAATAATGTGTGGATTGGGGGGTGTGGTCCGTGTGTTTCCGTTGTGGTGGGCTACAAAGTGCTCCTTGTATCAGCATACCGTTAGAAATCAAAAACAACTATCAACACTGTTTACAGGCAAGACTCTGGTATTTAGTTGCATTTCCACTCACAATAAAATCTTAATGCGCCACTAATATTTACCATTACAATCCCGTCCGTTAATCAGCCTTTTCTTCAAAAAAAACCAAGTCTCACTTCCTTTAATACAATATAATATACACTGCAAGAAAATACATCAATACCTAATTGACACAAAATACGGCCGCTTTATTTTAATATTTACAATAAAAAACAAACCGGTGGTCCGCTAAACTTGCCCTTGACGTGTTGAAACCACATTTTCTACGAAAGGAATTCAAGCAACTGTAACGGGGAAATATAAAACACCCCACCCTGTTTATTTAACGTACAAAAAAGCACAAGAAAATCAACCGGCTCAATTCCGAAGTCTATAAATGTGGGAAACTCGAGAAAATCTGTCGAAACATTCCGGAAAAAAAAAAAAAAGTCTCCATTTTCGCGCCGCAAGGAATCGTTAGCAAATAAAAGCGCGCGCATTGAGGGCAGATAACGGCGAGTTTTAATAGACAAAAACTACAGGCAATATGAATAATTAAGCACAGCTAAAACCTAAAAAAAAAATAGACATATATATAATATATAACTCCCCACTTTGAAGCTATTTACATCCATTAAGCGCATAGATCCTTCAGTGTACAAGCGACATCATTTATTCACATTGCGCCCAAGTATAAAAAGACAAAACTACCGGACATTGGGAGTATCCAGTATATTGGGCCCAAAATACAAATAAAATAAAATAAAAAACGCTAGGAATTGGCGATTTATTAATGAATCTACAACACCACCGCCGTAAACCTGACGTTATTAAAAATGTCACAATTAAAAGAATGACCGTCCCAAATTTCCAAAGCCAAGAGGCAAATGACCTAATGGCCCGGCCATTGCCACATAACTTCACGGACCATAAGAATGCAATTATAATACTATATCACAAGCAATAAAAACAGCAGCAGAATGCCAAACAAATAAATGAAAAAGGTATGAAACATCACTCCAAAATGGCCAAATCATCTTCACCCACTTTCCTCACGTCCTAGTGTCAACAATAACACACCACGGGGTGCCTAAGAATTTCCTTCCAAACAGGAAGGGAGAGCTCTCACTGTATTAAAATACAACTTGTCCCCAATATGTAAGATCTACGTCCTATGCTAAGAAGCTAAGTGAATAAAAGTACTATAAGGGTCCACGCCCAGAAGAAAACTACCCTCTCCATTTTGTCAAACCAGTGGGCTCAGAGGATATGTAACTATGTGCTCTGTAACGTTCAACATTGAAACACTAGATGACAAACCAAACACACACAAGTGGGAACCGACAAACAATTAAAATCACCAATTTTAAATTCACTAAACCAAAACTTAAAACTCCTAAAAGGGGACAAATTATCAAACAATTAACAGAAAGACGATCAAAAATACATATAAGATATTACACTGCCCCCGAACCCCACACTGATAGACACATGCGCTGTTATTCCACCATCCCTCAATCAAGCCAAACCGCTCAAGCCCTTATAAAAAAACTCATTGTGATACGAGAAGGGAGGCAGATATACTTTGCCATACAGGAATAGAACTTATTAAATACTCATGGTAATAATAACAAATACAACATGGACAAAAAATCAACTAGGAAAACAATAACAGTTGGGGTTGTGGGCAAGATAAAAACCCTTACACCAGTTAAATGTTTTTTAAGGGATGACACTTATTATTAGCCCTATTAATGTTACACGAAGTAAAGAGGGCAACGCTTAACCTAAACCCCGTAAGTGGATACCATGTGTTAAAAACTACAAAACTCATGCCGTATCAATCCCCAGCGAACCCCAAATCCCTGGGATACATAATGTCTCCATGTAATGAACCGATACAAAGGTAAAGAGGCATTTCCAACAACGAGATACAATAACCGGAACCACAAAGGAAAGGTATGTGCCATGTAAACAAGTAACTGAAGCTGCAAAAAGAAAAAAAAGCATTTGAGATTGGATACAGCACAATTAACAAATTACTTATTAACATAATAAATAAAAAAAAAATACTCTAATCATAATTCCTATCCATAGTACAATAACATTCACACTCAACCACAGCCAACCACCGAACAGCTTAAACAGTCTAGAGCCCATATAAATTACGGACAACAAAAAAAAATACACCTATCAAAGTGTGTCTTTTGCATTGATATAATGAAAACCAGGAAACTGATGAACCCCAGGATGACACACAAATGCAAGCAAACGTATGAGAACTACAACAAAAACATCCTTGCAGCATGTTCCAGGGTGGATACGTGTACCTCAGGACTTACGTGCTAAAGCCAAGAGATCCCTTCGTACACACACTAGAAAAAGCCAGAGCCAAAACCGTACTGCCACACGGATATAGAATTGATCAATTGCAATGATTTCAGACAAATATAGAATACAGAGAACACAAGATTGCACAAAAATCCCCACAATTTTTAAGGAACTTTGGAATCATACAAAACTGAATCAGAACCAAAATAAAAAAAAGCAATCAGTTCAGACATCAAAAAAAATCAATATTACATATATAATCACACACCGATCATTATATATAAAAAGCACTAAGGAGTGAGAATGGTCCACAAAACACATGACTACAACAACCAAATTAAGCAATGACAAATAAGATTCCGGTCATTACCAAACTTTGTGTACAAAAAGTCCGATAATCCTTAAGTTCCCATATAAAATTACTAAATTCTGAAAAACAACAAACACGCAGACGTAACGGTAACTACAGGAACAAAACAAATGAATGAAATTTTCCTCACGGACTCCGCCCAGTGATTACCCATCTGCTGAATACATAATTGAGTAGAAGTCTCCAATCAGAAGGGACTGTAAGAGCTATCTCCATGATAGTAGAGCGCAAATGGTGATACAACCATTGAACCGGCCCACAAGAAAAACCGAGAACCAGCGGAACCAAACAAGGTAGAATCCTTACAAGATAGACAAAATACACACAAGTTGTAAAGGCGCGTAGTTAAAAAAAAACACCCCAAATAAAAATAAACAAAAATACCACCACCAAAATAAAAAAGGATAGTAAACAATTCAAATTCAATACCTATAATAAACACCCATAATGTAACTTATGTCCACTACCTCCTAACTACAATTACAAAAAAACATTTTCTACTCTCCTACTAATTACAAAAACACCCGTTATTCTACCTCAACATAATAATCTACATACAAATACAAAAACTGTTTTCCTACCTCCTACACAATTACAAAAAAACCGTTTTCACTACTCCTAACATATACATTACAAAACACAAAAAAAAAAAACGTTTTCCTACCAGCCTAATACACAATTACACGTTTTCCTAACCTCCTAACAATATCACAAACGTTGTTTTCCGACCTCGAACAAATTACACGTTTAATCCACCCTCCTAATAATACACAACGTTATATCCTACCTCCTGTTTTGCTATCATTTAACCTTTAACTGTTTTACAGGAAGTGCTGAGCTCGTTTCAATACTGTTGCATGTTGGGAAGGTAAATTCCCTGCCTGGTCTCTTTGAGGGGGGAACATTGTTCCTTTTTGGGTTTAGCCGTCCCCCCAAAGGACTAACAAGGTCATGGGAAGGAGACCAGAAGCCCCTTTATATCATGTTAAAGAATCAATATGGAGATTTAACATGATGACACTGGATATTGTCCAGCACATTCCTGGTAATAGAAGATTCTTTCCATAAATGAGAATCCACCAAACCACTTACCATCTTGGGGCTGAAGTGGCCGTGAGACAATTCGCCTACGAACGTCAGTCTGTTGGGATGCGACTTCTGGAGCAAATTCTTCTTCACTCCTTCGATGGCCTGAATGTAATCCTCCAGGAACCTGCCACGGTAAGAAAAGCCTCTCAGCCCAGGGTCTTCCCTATTATATACATGAACCTACGTCTAACCCCGTATCATCCACTTACACATTCTCCTTCTTTCCGCTCTGGATCCACTGTTTCAGCAGGTACTCGTAGTAACTGTCTGCGCGGGCTCCCAGGGTAAACACTCCTAGGTGGGTGAACTGGCCACTGTTTGTGTTGATGAACATTGGGACCAGCCCATCCCGTTTCCCGGGCAGGTTATGGACGTGCTGAGTAACCTGGTCTACAGCTTTCTAAAAGAAACACATTTAATAAGAGAATGAAAGTGAACGGGTATGTCCAGTGGTTAAAACCATTTATTGATGGAGGAGAGGTAAGTGAGCTGTGTCCTACCTCCTGTTCCTCAATAAAACGTTCAAGAGACGGGAATGAAGTTAAGCAACTTGCAACTCAGACAGGTCCCAGCGCACTCTTCATTCCTGGATCCTGGACGTTGTTTTGAAGAACGGGAGGTAGGACACAGCTCCTTTACCTCCCCTTCTTCAATAAGAATGAATAGCAATAAATGGTTTTAACCACTGGAGTTACCCTTTAAAGGGCTCTGAATCAAGCAGCATGGCAGCACCTTGGATTAAATACCTGGAAGCGATCGTCTCCTGTTAGCCGGGACAACTCCCTGAATTCCAGCTGTACGCTCGTCACTTCCGCCACTGTACTGTCCGAGGTCCATCTAGGGGGGTGGGCAGTGCCGCGTCCGATGTTCACGTCTGAGTAAGGCACCTTGGACGGTGTGTTGAAGGCCGGAAGCAAACGAGTTCCAATGTCTTTCTGGGGGGGAAAAATGAAAGGAGCTCAGACAACAGATAAACCCCCGTACTGCATTAAGGGGTAGTAACGACGGACCAGGTGTCTGTTTATATATCATATATACTGGTACTATTCCCCACGGATACTGTCTATTACCATATATACTGGTACTATTCCCTACGGATACTGTCTATTACCATATATACTGGTACTACTCCCCACGGATACTGTCTATTACCATATATACTGGTACTATTCCCCACGGATACTGTCTATTACCATATATACTGGTACTATTCCCCACCGATACTGTTCTATTACCATATATACTGGTACTATTCCCCACGGATACTGTCTATTACATATATACTGGTACTACTCCACTCCCCAGTATCTGTCTATTACCATATATACGGGTACTATTCCCCCAGGATACTGTCATTACCATAATCGGTACTATCCCCCACGATACTGTCTATACCATATATACTGGTACTATCCCCACGGATACTGTCTATTACCATATACTGAACTATCCCACGATATTGCTATTACCATATATACTGGTACTTCCCACGATACTGTCTATTACCATATATACTGGTACTATCCCCATACTGTCTATTACATATATACTGGTACATTCCCCACGATACTGTCTATTACCAATATATACTGGTACTACTCCCCACGGATACTGTCTATTACCATATATACTGGTACTATTCCCCACGGATACTGTCTATTACCATATATACTGGTACTATTCCCTACGGATACTGTCTATTACCATATATACTGGTACATTCCCCACGATACTGTCTATTCCCATATATACTGGTACTATTCCCTACGGATACTGTCTATTACCATATTACTGGTACTATCCCATGGATACTGTTATTACCATATATTACTGTACTATTCCCTACGGATACTGTCTATACATATATACTGGTACTGTGCCCCACCGATACGTCTATTACATATACTGTACTATCTACCCACGATACTGTCTATTACCAGATATACTGGTACATTCCCCACGATACTGTTCCTATTACCATATCTACTGTCTATTCCCCGGATACTGCTATTACCATATATACTGGTACTATTCCCCACTCATAAACTGACTTTCCCCGTATCTGTCTATTACCATATATACTGGTACTATTCCCTACGGATACTGTCTATTACTATATATACTGGTACTATTCCCCACCGATACTGTCTATTACCATATATACTGGTACTATTCCCCACGGATACTGTCTATTACCATATATACTGGTACTATTCCCCACTGATACTGTCTATTACCATATATACTGGTACTATTCCCTACGGATACTGGTACCGTAGGGAAGGATGTACCAGATATATGGTAATAGACAGTATCCGTGGGAGTAGTACCAGTATTATGGTAAATAGACAGTATCCGTGGAGTAGTACCAGTATATATGGTATAGACAGTATCCGTGGGGAGTATACCAGTATATATGTAATAGACAGTATCGAGGGAATAGTACAGTATATATGGTAATAGACAGTATCCGTGGGGAATAGTACCAGTATATTTGGTAATAACAGTACCAGTATCGTAGGAATAGTACCAGTATATATGTAATAGACAGTATCCGTGGGGAATAGTATACCGTATATATGGTAATAGACAGTATCCGGGGAGTAGTACCAGTATATCCCTGGGTATAGAA
>CM033476.1:110669248-110753801 GCA_019447015.1 Hymenochirus boettgeri | reverse complement strand
AAGTACCAGTATATATGGTAATAGACAGTATCCGTGGGAATAGTACCAGTAAGTATCCGTAGGGAATAGTACCAGTATATATGGTAATAGACAGTATCCGTAGGGAATAGTACCAGTATATATGGTAATAGACAGTATCGGGTCCCCACTGATACTGTGCTCCTATGTTACCATAAATAACTATGGTACAACATTGCCCTCCCCGATACGGTCTAATTCACCATATTCTCAACTGTACTCCTACTACCCCTAACGGATACGTCTATTCACCATATTATCTGGAACTACGCCCCATCGGAATCATGTCCTATTAACCATATATACTGGTAACTACATCCCCACGTGATCTGTCTATTACCATATATACTGGTACTTATTCCCCAGGATACTGTCTATTACCAATATACTGGTATAATCCATTACTACCTATTCAACGTATACTGTCTATTACCATATATACTGGTACTACTAATGTACTGACTACCCACGAATACGTCTATTACATATATACTGGTACTATTCCCCACGGAACTGTCTATTACCAATATGGTACTTTCCCTCGGATACTGTCTCTTACCAATAATACTGGTACTATTCCCTACGGATACTGTCTATTACCATATATACTGGTACTATTCCCCACGGATACTGTCTATTACCATATATACTGGTACTACTCCCCCCTCGGATACTGTCTCTATTACCATATATACTGGTACTATTCCCTACGATAATCGTCTATTACCATATATACTGGTACTATTCCCCCACCGATACTGTCTATTAACATATATACTGGTACTACTCCCCACTGATACTGTCTATTACCATATATACTGGTACTATTCCCACGGATACTGTCTATTACCATATATACTGGTACTATCTCCCCACGGATACTGTCTATTACCATATATCTGGTACTATTCCCACCGATACTGTCTATTACCATATATACTGGTACTATCCCACGATACTGTCTATTACCATATACTGGTATCTATTCCCCAACCGATACTGTCTATTATCCCATATATACTGGTACTATGCCCACGGATCATGTCTATTACTATATTAGCTGGTAATATTCCCCACGTACTGTCTATTACCATATATCTGGTACTCATTCCCCACGGATACTGTCTATTACCATATATACTGGTACTATTCCCCACTGATACTGTCTATTACCATATATACTGGTACTATTCCCTACGGATACTGTCTATTACCAATATATCTAGTGTACTATTCCCAACGGATACTGTCTATTACATATATACTGGTACTATTCCCACCTCGATACTGTCTATTACCATAGATACTTGTATTCATTATTCCCTACCCGATAACTGTCATTACCAGATATATATCTGGTACTATTCCCCCAAACTGATGACTGTCTATTACCATATATACTGGTACTACTATTTCCTATATTCCCTACGGATACTGTCTATTACCATATTACTGGTACTATCCCTACGGAACTGTCTATTACTATATATACGTACTATTCCCCACTGATACTGTCTTTTACAGCTGGGTATTTTAGTTTTTATTGGGGGGGTTTTCCATAGGGGTTGGTGAATCTACAGTGTCCAAAAGCACATTCTCCATTTAACATTTAATTTATTTCGTACAGGCCTGACAATGATAACAAAATCATATATTTGTATTTACTACCTCCCAAAGAACTCAGTCTGTTATCTGCCCACAACTCATACGGCTATTTTCCCAGTTTATTACATGCATTTGTAACCAGATTATTAATGATAAGTTGTTCTCCTTTCTGCCTCCTCCCTTTGCTCAATGAGCTTTTTATAAGCGTGAGCATTGCAGAGGTGAAACAGCAGTCATTGGTTGTGATGTCAGCAGTCACAACGTTGATTGACAGCATGGAGGGAGGGGCCAGTTTATATCATATATATCGTGTTGGGGTTGGGGGCAGGTTTAAGGGTGGACATTCGGTTAAAAAAATCCCAAAATCCGTAGATCCTAAACAGCCGCGGCACTGGATTGTGCTTATCGATAGGGAAGATTAATAACATAGAACAGGGAGAAGAGGAAAAAATAATCCAACTTACAGCTTTTTTCCAGGAACAATTGTCCTTTGTCAGTGTGGTAAGTGCTCAAGAGACCTCCAGGATCCGTATCGTGCTCTCAAACAGGTTACATCTACGTTCTTGCTAAACGTTAGCTGTTTGCTCACCCACTCTCTGGCTCTCTCAAACTCTGCAAGGAAAACACAATTGTAACGTTGTCGCTGATATCTATCCCCAGTGTACAGACCTCTCATTATCAGCAAAGGGCCTTTTATTTACAAGGTTTAAATGAATGAACAATGGAGGTGCAATTACAGAAGTCAGTGTTCCTTCCTTTAGCCCATGATCAACATGGTGTCCAAAGCATCACGAGGGTCAGTCCCAGACCAAACCATTCATTTGTAGGATTTGATATTGGCTTCAGCTCATCGTGACCCCAGGCATCTTGTGTAACCCTTCCAGGCATGATGAATGCCTCGATCACTGCCTTCTGAGCTCGCTAGTAACGGGAACTAATTATATAAATAAAGCTTCGCATTATCACAGAAGTTGAATACGACTCACTTCCTGTTGGAAGCAACTTTCCCCATCTTTCATCATCTCACATCTCTGGCACTCGCATTGCTTCACGTACACAGCAGCGACTTAATGTAGTTTTAACGTACCTGGCTCCTTTTCGTCAGGAACTTCCCCAGGGGAACTGCGCTTGGTTCAGGCACTTTATTCATTACGGACTCTGACGCCTGAACAGGTTCTATGACTGCCCCTCGCCAGCTGGAAGCAAATAATAGAAGCCAGCGTGAGGATATGGGTAAAGCATCAGACTCCCTGCCATTAAAGGGGAGCGAGGTCTTCCTGTACCTGATAACAGGCGGAGGGTTTTCAGCTTGGTCTGGTCTCTGCTCATTGTCTTCCATATTCTGGACTTTGGTAGGTTGTGGTTGTAAGTTGGGGGTCCCCGTTTATTTGGTCTCCTCTGTTTCTAAACAGGAAAATAGTTTTATATATTATTATATTAATCATATATATCCCCATTAAACTGATTTTCGGATCTAACCAATACCTTTAATGGAGGCTTTGGCAGCTTCTGGTCAGTGTCCTCTCCTCTCCTGGGTACCGGGAGAAACGGCCTTGTGGGCGGGATTGTCTCCAGGTCCGCCCTGTTCTTCATACTGATCTTCCGATTGGCGTCGTCAAAGCTGCAAGAAGACAAGAAGGTATACAGATGATAAATCACAATGTGAATGATGCACAAGATGTGAGCATACAGTGGGTATTGCGACCTACAGTATTAAGGGATCGGCTGTAGTTGTAGACCAGCCATTGAATAAAAATGAATTGGGTTTTGTTTTTCTTTTTTATGGTTAAAAAACCAGAAACCAATGAACCATGTGAAAGGATGTTTAACTCCTAGATAGAGTTACATTGATAAATAAAGAGCCAATAGGAAGCCTGGTTTGGCTCGGTTCCCTTAACACAACTCCGCAGGAATTAAACCCCAGTCCCTGTACAGGATGTTGTAATCTACTGACAATACCAGGAGAGGAGAGTCATCACAGCAAAGACTCTTAACCTGGATGATGCAAAGATCCTCGGGAGATTTCAAACGGAAAAGATCATTAAAAAAACACACAAACTGTGCTTTGTCCGCACCACGAAACTAAGGAAAAGCACAAAAAAAGATCAAACTAATATTTTGTGTTATTAGCCCCTCAGGTTTACCCGATAACAGGTTGGGTGCATAGAGTTTTACACAATTGTACACACCAGCCAATCTGTCCATAAGACTGACAGTAATCCCGGTCGTTGTCTGTGAAATGAAAGTGTTTTTGCAATTCCAAACGCTTTGCTTAATGAAAATTTCTGCCGCGTCCAATCCTTTTTCATCTCCAAAATCATCCAAAATTTTTTGAACGCGGTAGAAATTGTGCCCGATATTTAAAACGTGTTTTATAACGAGCAATAAAAATTTTAAATACAATCCTGCGATCAGTCTAATGTTTTACAAATACATTCTCTCTATCCATGATACAGTTCAAACACAGGACGGGGTTCAGTCTAATTCGGTTTGCTAAACGCACACCTGATACTTTCATCCACGGTTCCAGGTTCAGATCTTTGACGTTCTTAATAGTCTCATTGCCTGGGGGGGGGTCCAGACCTGTTAAAATTCTAATTTTTGATCTGCTCCAGTTGGTCTGGCCTGTAACATTCTAAGGGTCTGATTGGTCACAGGTTTATTTAGGTGTGTCGGCAATCTACAGCTTTTACTTACTTAGAGTGGTTGTAATTCAGCGTTAATTATTTTTACAAATAAAGGTTTTTAAAGTCAGAATAACCAAAAAGACACAAATTGAGACAATTTGATTATATAAATTTACTACAACCCCTTTGCAGCGCCCAAGCCTTGAAAAAAAACCAGACTCAACGGAACCCCACAATACACAAACAATTATTAATGTAGAAAAACCCAACTGCGGATATTTGTGCAGAACTGTAAATAAAACTGTTCTCTCATCGGGCGGTTCTATGAGAGAGTTGCCATACGATTTCCCCATAATTTAAAAGAAGAGCGTAAAAGAATTGCTACGTACTCTTCCAGTGCTCTCCCAACTGGAATACGATACAACGGCGCAAACTGCCAACAAACGCAGAGGAAGAAGATGATACTGCGTTGGAGTCTTGACAATTGCTTCCATTTCTGTTTGGATACCAGAAGAAAAGCAGTGTGGGGTTAATTCCATGTCAGTAAAACAACTAAAACGATAACTCAGCACTGACCCATGACAGGAAGGTGGAACATAAAATAAACATTTTCCATAGGGCTCAACGCAGATCTTCCTCTCCGTGATCTGAATGTCACGTCGCAATTTTCAGCTTCATACAAACATGACGGACCAATGTTTTATATTTAATAAGCTACAGAATGACCATTTTTCTATAATCTACAGCAATGTTAGTGATGTCCCAGTCCAAACAACACAACGTAAGTCCAATTACCTGGGTCTCTGCCATTTTGCGGACTTATTAGGCGTCACTCTGCCTTCTTGAGCCTACAGCTGCTATGACTGATCGTTATTTCAGGTGCTCTCCTTAATCACCAGTCATCTTTCACACCTAGCTTCCCCTAGTCTCACCCAATCCCTGGAATTACTGTACTTACCCCCCCTCCGCAGTGGGCTCTGTAGGTAACATTATATTCCCTGTGGATATTATTCCTAGACTACAAACACAATGGCACTTTTATTTAATCCTTCCAACCAACAGGAAAAATAAAACAGCCATCCGTTTTTTTTTAGACATTTTAAACAAGTTAAGAAACTTGAAGTTTATTTCATTGTTAAAATAGACCAAAACATTTGATACCAAACAGAAATTAAAATACGAGGTCAAAATCCAGAAACGCAGCTAGTTAAACTAAGCGGGCGTCACAGTATCGCGTGCACCTAGAGAATTAGGCGTTATATCTGGGAGCCGCCATATCGTGGGTCACAGCTTCAATTAATTTATTAAATATCGAAATTTATTAATCTAAAGGGATTACACACCAACTTTTTATAAAAATGCTGGTTAAATGTTTATCAGAAAATAGAAACATCCAAAATGTCCCTTCTTGGGTTCAGAACGTCTCCCATTCAAAGGGAGATTTGGGTATCAGGTGGTCTGGAAACATGGATAACACTATTAGGTTTGGCAGGTCTCAAAGTTTGTCAAATGCGCCTCTAGCAGTCTGTGGACTACAACTCTATCTGCTCAACTCCCTCTGCTATCAGCTGCAAACAATCCGATACAATGTGACTCTTTGGGAATAAGATCTCTTGTAGAATTCATTGTACATGGGTTAAAAATAAACAGTGATCATATTATACATGTATGTCCCCCCCCCCCCTAAAATCTGACTGCTCTATTATAAATCCTGAACTGAACTGGTTTTACATTGTGTCCTACGTTATAATATTTATCTATGGCCACCGAATTCCGTAACAGCCCTTTATTGCTATATGTACAGTGGGTCTTGTTCTTTCCCATGGGAATCCAAACTGAAGATGTACAGAATTCATTCTATAGGAACTAATAAAAGATTGCTGTATCCCTCACCTCGAAATCTATTTTGCAAAAATCATCTGTTTCATAGAAAACCTTTCCATACTGGGTTCGCTGACCCAGATCTATGGTTGCACAAGCTCGTAAGTTTTTTTTACTCCTTCCTCTACTCCCAGCCAAAGTTTGTAAGTAACTACTGCGTGACCTGCCCGTGTCCTCTTTGTACGTGCAAAATGATAGGTTTTCTTCACATGCTGCTGGTTTCACAGAAAGAGTTACAGATATCTGCTTATCAGGTTAAGGGTCATTGGACAGATGTATAGGAGGTTTGTCTGTCACACAGTATGGTGCAGATTGTACCTTTTATTGGTGATCTTTTAAGGAGAAATAAAAGTAACTGCTAATTGGCTGGGATCAACACAACCAAGGTGGCAATTACGAGCAGGGAGACATTACTAGAGAGATTCCTTCCGGCTGGGATCAGAATAATGAGGTTTGTATCTTTATCACAGGGGGAGCATTCCTGTTCCCTACCAGGGGTCAGTACCCATGTTCCCTACAGGCGACCCAGACTGGCAGCCTGGCATCCATTAGCCAAACCAAGGGGGAACATGGGAGTTTAAATTCTCCATGGACAAGACACTGACGGTCTCTATAGAAACCCAGCACTGCGCCAATACCTTCGGGTTTACCTGGAATGCCAGCAGTAAAGTCTTAAAGGGGAAGAGTGATGGCTGTTTGTTCTGCAGTCTGGCAGCACCTACATTACCACTGTGTGACAGTCAGAGCTGCAGAGAGAATGCTGGTAATTGTAGTTGTGCTGGACACAGGGCATACCCAGCAGCATGTGTTCCTTGTAGGTCAGGTGACATTACCCACGGTTCCATGTGTTAGGGACCAATCACAGCCGGAGCTAAGACTACAAACTCCCAGCATTCCACTGACCCCCTCGTGCACTCACCCTCCAGCAGGTCCTTCTCCTCCAGCTCTTGTTTTTGTTTATATCCGACTCCTCCCCCCCCCCGCCTGGTCACTGACACGGCAGGAAGGGGAATCCTGGCACAGGGGCCCCTAGGAATCACAGTGTCCCCATTACAGTCGCCCGTGGAGGGGAGAAAGATCCGGGAGAGGAGCGGTAGAAGCCCGGTTTCTGCGGCCTGACACAACCCGTAACATCAGCTCACTTCCATCCGTGCGAACGCGCAATGAGCCGGAGATCCAGCACCATCGGCACTGGCTAACGGCGCCGAACCATCATAGAGTCGATGTCTGAGTTCTTGGGATTCCACTGTCATGCTGCGGCGGCCATCTTTCATGTGGGCTCATTCACCCTGCCACACTGGCACAAGTAAAGGGGGAGGAATGGTGTCTCTAGTCTTTATTACTATAGGGGATATATGCTGTCCCACATCTCTAACTTACTCGCACTCGGATACAATGTAGAATGGCTTACAGTTCCATTAACCAATGCACTGTGCCAGAATACTACCTTATTATGGTTATAATGATAGATCTGCAATTCCCAGCAGCCTCCTCCATCCACATACCTGATTGGTTCATTCAGTGCCCATGACAAAATAATTTCAAATTAATTTAAATTGGCCAAATAAATGGTTTAACATGTAAAGAAAATCACAGCTGCAGCTTTAAGGGCTAAATAAGGTATGACATGTTTATGTAACATTTACAACTGAGACATCACTTTACACTAATGACATCACATTACATATTGCGTCACTTTACACTAATGATGTCACTTTACACTATATGAGCATCACTTTAAACTAATGGAACATCACATTACACTAATGACATCACTTACACTAATCGAAATATCCAAACCTACTTGGCCTTTATCGGGCCACACAAATGGCACCAATGACTACAGGTTCCTTGGACTAAGTTTCCAGATCACCTGATTGCAGGACTCTCTTAATTACAATGGTAGTGTCGCAGGGGGGCGGCACCGATTTCTGCCAATAGTCTACTACCATAAACCACTGTAATGAGCAGGGAGAGGGCCCTATCTTTTTTTTTTATTTTTGTTGGGGGCCCCAGTGATTTCTAGTTACGCTCCTGATTACAACTGATTTTCATTAAAACCACTTTACTGATTTGGCGACTTTATCAGGACCCCAATTGTACTTTAGTAATCGATCATAAAGGTTTTTAGCACAAGGAAGGTGAACCAGTTAATTCTTGCACAAGACGTTAATAGCTCAATGCCGAATGTAAAACTGTTAGATGTTGCTATGCCCAGAAGGAAACGTTAACCCTTAAGGCCAACCGTGGTCTCCGAACAAGTTGGATTAAATAAACCCGATAGTCTGGATCACATCTCTGGCCTCTAGCCTGTGAAATTATATTGAGGTGAATGTTCAATTTTCTGCTTCCCAGCAGGTTGTGAGTCATTTGACCCTCTGCCCTCCCCTCTGACACCTAGGGGCAGAGAACGCGGTCTTAACCGGGAAAGAAACAGAATACCAACAGCATTAACAAGAATGCAGTTGAGAGAGGGGTGTGGGGGGGCTATTAATGCAGACGGGGGCTATTAAGCAGCATGGGGTCTTATGGCAGGCAGGGGCGATAATATTTGCTGAACTTTCCACAATTCAGCTAGAGATTGATTTAGGGTTTATATAGGAGGCACAATGAGAGAGATTTTTTTATATATATTCTAACCAGTATGGAAACTTGGAGACCATAATTATACCCCTTTAATGCGGTGGTTAATAAATGTAACTATTATAAAATATAGGGAGGATTGTCTGGGCCTTTCTTACGACCCCAGGGTTAGATAATTGGCACCCTGTGCCATCTGTAAGATTCTGTCCTCCCTGTTATAGATGTTGGCTATACACAGTGCCAAACACGGTCTAACCCTACACTACAGAACAGTTAGCCACACGTGTGAAATTGCCCTTATCGATTATGTGTGTATCCAGCTTATTATGCCCAGGGACCTAATTTAATTGGTACTGTTTTATACTAAAGTTTCATACACATTGTGTGTCACGGGTTGGCTCCCCTCAATCGTACAATGTATGAGTGCCCATTTTTGGTTTGGTGAGGACGAGCGGCCTGTTTAGGCACGGACCCTTATACACTCGCGCGTCACAGGTCCACCCCCACGATCGCACCATTTGTTAGGAGCCTTTAGGCCCTGTTTTCCTGTGTTCCCACATTTTTTGGATTGATTACCTGGTGGAATAATCTCAATTACTCTCCATACACACCCAGTAAGTGAGGATCCTGTACTGTAGTACTGTAGTGAACGGGTAAGTATCTGTACTGTAGTTACGGTACTAAGTTAATCTGTACTGTAGTAAGGGTAAGTAAATCTGTACTGTAGTACGGGTAATATATACTGGTACTGTAGTAAGGGTAAGTATATCGTATAACTGTAGTACGGGTAAGTAATCTGTACTTGTATGTAGGTAGATAGCTGTACTGTAGTACGGGTAAGTAAAATCTGTACTGTAGTACGGTAAGTTGTTCTGTAGTAGGGTAAGTATTGTATCGTCGTAAGGGTATAGTAATCTGTTACTGTAGTACGGGTAAGTAATCTTGTACTGTAGTACGGGTAAGGTAATCTGTACTGTAGTAAGGTAATTAATCTGTACTGTAGTAAGGGTAAGTAATCTGTACTGTACGTACGGGTAATTAATCTGTACTGTAGTTAGGGTAGTAATCTGTATGTAGCTGGGTAAGTACTCTGATACGTAGAGGGTAAGTATCTGTATGTAGTACGGGTAAGTATCTGTACTGTATGTAAGGGTAATACCTATAACTTGTAGTCAGGGTAGTAATCTGTACTGTAGTAGGTAAGTAATCTGTACTGTAGATTACGGGTAGTTAACTGTACTGTATTACTGGGTAAGTAATCTGTCGTGTATCGGTAGTATCTGTACTGTAGTAGGGTAAGTAATCGTACTGTAGTGGGTATAATCTGTACTGTATAGGGTAAGTAATCTGTACTGTATAATGGTAGATAATCTGTACTGTAGTAGGGAAGTAATATGTACTGTAGTCAGGGTAAGTAATCTGTACTGTAGTATGTAGTAAGGGTAAGTAATCTGTACTGTAGTAAGGGTAGTAATCTGTACTGTAGTAAGGGTACTAATCTGTAACTGTAGTAATTGGTAAGTATCTGTACTGTATAGGGTAAACTCTGGTACTGTAGTAGGGTACGTAATCTGTACTGTAGTACTGTATAAGGGTAAGTAATCTGTACTGTAGTAAGGGTAAGTAATCTGTACTGTAGTATTGTAGTAAGGGAAAGTAATCTGTACTGTATATTGTAGTCAGGCGATAAGTAATCTGTACTGTAGTACTGTAGTAAGGGTAAGTAATCTGTACTGTATGTATAAGGGTAATAAATCTGTACTGGTATTGTAAGGTAATCTGTACTGTAGTACTGTAGTAAAGGGTAAAGTATCTGTACTGTAGTTACTGTAGTAAGGGTAAGTAATCTGTCTGTAGTACTTAGTAGGGTAAGTAATCTGTACTGTAGTACTTGTAGTAAGGGTAATATCTACTGTAGTATTGTATGTAAGGGTTAAGTAATCTGTACTGTAGTACTGTAGTAAGGTAATAATCGTACTGTAGTAGTGGTAAGTAATCTGTACTGTAGTATGTAGTAAGTGAGGAGCCTGTACTTACTGATGGGATTTCTCTATAGAAATTTGTATTCTCACCAATTATCCAAAGCAGATCAATTCACCAGGGATTGGAGTTTGATGTTGTAGATTATTCACTCACATTAACAGGTTATAAATAATCACAATTTATTTCTAAAGCTTTTTATTCCATATAAGTTTATAATTATACTGTGCATCGCCCTAATAAACACAGAAAAAGGTGGCCATACACAACACCATAATAGTAATATTCCGGCAGTTGTGTAGGGCTGTTCCCGATGATCGGAGTCGGCATTCCGTTTGGTCGAACGACAGAAAATATAAATTAAAGGGAGCCAATACATCCTTGGTAATCACGTGTATGGCCAGCTTTGCTATTTAAAATGTCATTCACGTATTTTCCCAGCACTATTTTGTGTTGTCCATCAGAGATTTATAGAGTCTGGATTTCATTTCTCAACGCCATTGGTTTCATTATTGCCCAGAGAGGTAATTCATCATCTAATATGAAAGCTGTAAGGCACTTTGGTTTGATTTACTTTACAGGCAGGTCGGCCTAGCGTCACATCTCGACACGCGTTAGATCCTTTAGGGTGCGCAACTTTTCTAACATTTTAAACACAAAGTTATGGCATCTCCCAAGTTAAAATATAACTGCCTCTTATGGCTAATTAAACATGCAGTGCAACCTTTCACCAGAAGGTGGAGCAATTTCTCCATTACACTGCGTTACCTGTCTTGATAATTGGTATCATGTGACCAAGCCTTAGCATTACAGTGAACAATCCATCATTAGTGTTTTCCCTGGCTGAGTCTCTTGGTTTCAATAAAATCTTCGATTTAAAAAAAAAAAGTGCTGGATGTTTGAAATCTTTGGAACGTGAGATCTAACACGGCAAATCAAGTTGGAAAATCTAAAATTCCCTCATTAATACAAGTTTTCCATGGAACAAGATCCTGAGTATTTAAAGACTGTGCAGATCCGGTATGGGAAGTCTATGAAGTGAATGATGGCTCCAGGGTGAGAAATCATGTTCCCGTTGACCAGTCCATGGTAAATTCTTACAGTCCCCTGGCTTTAAACTCATTTTCTTTCCAGAATAAAGGGAAGGGGGAGATTTCCTTGTCTTTTAGGTAGATTCTAACCCCTGGAAACATGAAGACAAATTACAATCATTGATTGAGTAGCCCTGTGTGTATCTTTACTATAGAGTGGGAACATTCCATATCTGTATAGTTATTCTAAGGGGAATATAACGCTCGCCTCACCTCTCCATAATAAGACCTAGTGGGGAAATCTCACATTTGCTGGAGGATCTTGCAGCTCCGTGTTTGCTGTAAAAGACAAATGGTAATTCATTGATACTGGATGACATCATAATCTTTTATCCAAAGGACTTGTGTAATGTACATAAATGAATAGAGATATGGAGAAGGGACCCACCATTTATCTTGTGACTTCTTCGCGGCGGCAATTCACATTTAAGAACCTGGCACCTCTCGCTTTGCCCAGCGGTAATGCTGTCAGAGTAGCGCCGTCTTGCTTTAGTGGGGTTGTCTTTCTCACTGTATCTGCGTTTTTCAGGGGGGAGAATTCTTCCTCTCTTGGAACCACCAATGCACAACAATTCCTAATAACCAATAGAGACAGAGAGTCATCA
Organism: Hymenochirus boettgeri; assembly: GCA_019447015.1. Classification (NCBI taxonomy): domain Eukaryota; kingdom Metazoa; phylum Chordata; class Amphibia; order Anura; family Pipidae; genus Hymenochirus; species Hymenochirus boettgeri. The sequence goes on along the minus strand of CM033476.1, from coordinate 110,741,411 downwards.
ACCCCCCCTCCAACCAACAGTAAACTGTACATTTGTCAATACAAAAGATTGGGCTCTTAATGACCAAGATGCCACACACACCCACATTAATTATTTTTATTTAAGTAGAACACTTCCATTACTACTATTTCTGGTAAATGACATTTTATATGTTGGGGGGGGGGTGTTAATGCGAAAGCAATAAAATGTTTTCTTCAACATTAAACCAATTGCATCATATCACATAATTTACATCACACTATTACATCATCCACCATCAGCAAGTAGGAAGTGAGCATTCTGATAACACTGTACAGATTTCATAATCTGCCAACTGCCAATCAGCAGCGGAGCTTCAACATTAAGTGCAGCCAGAGGATTGATAGCACCTATTGATTTGATAAGAACTAAATTACTAACTAATTGCAAACGGAAGACGTCAACACAAACTTGCTCCATTTTAATCCCTTGGATGTGTGGTTTTCACCAGTGTCCGTTTTCATCCACAAATGGAACTTCTTTATGCTCGTGGTAGTTTTAAACGTGGCTCCAATGACCTGAACTGCAAAACAGACAATCATTAATGTGTTAACAACCTACTATTTGATATTATTAATTGGCTTGAAAAGCCAAATCCTGTTTTCTTTCTATTTCTTTTTTCTTTTCCTCCAATTCTCATTCTTCCACTTTTTTTGGACTGTATCTCCTCCCACGTTTTTGAGCTAGAGACTGAAATTCGGTACAGATGTGCGGGGCATATAGGAGAAGTGTGCTATCTTCTAGCTAAGGATCCGCGGAAGCGTTACGGCGTTATCGGTAATTACGGGACATTTTTTCCCACAGCTATATGGTTAATCCTCAAAGTGGATATTCAAAATAGTTTGTTTCATGTCATAAATACAAATGGTGATACCTCCAACCCCCCCCAGACCCAGGTACACCCACCTACTGACCTACCTTTCCATTCCCATGGAAGCCATACTTAAAGGGTAACTAGAGGCAAAAACTAATTTTGATCAATCATCATAAAAGTTAGTTATATAATCATACATTCAAACACAATACCCCCCCCCCCCCCCACACCTCACACGGGTACACACACCTACGACCTACCCTTCATTCCTTTGGCAGCCATTATTTAAAGGGTAAATAAAATTCAAAAAAACTAATTCGATTTTTCCTCAATAAAAGATTTAGTTTAGTTTAATGGTTTTAAACCAAAAAGACTAACCCCTCAACCAGACCGGTACACACACCCTACTGATCTACTTATCCATTACTGTGGCAGCCATACTTAAAGGGTAAACTAAGGTCAAAAAAACTAATTTTGACCATCATCAAAAAAGTTTGTTTTTTTTTAACCCCCCAACCAGACCCAGGTACACACCTACTGACCTACTCTTCATTTCTGTGGCAGACATATTTAAAGGGTACTATAGTCAAAAATAAATTTTGATCAATAATCAAATACTGAGGTGTGGCCAATCATATTTAAAGGGTAGTTAGTAAAAAAAAAAAAACATTTTGACCATCACTTAAAAAGTTAGTCTTTTATCCCCGAACCTGACACGAGTACACACACCAACTGACCTACCTTTAATTCCTGTGACAGCTATATTTAAAGGGTACGTTAAAAAAACCACAATGTCCTCATCCATTGGCATTATTGAGTTTTAAAATCTGCATCACAAACACACACATTCCCTTCCAAAATGCGGTCTTTCGAGCCGAATTCAAAGTTTATACTTAAACTTTCCCTTTCTAGTTGTAATTAGTATACAAAGAGGACATTAGTGAATTAATATGACCATGTAGACAGAATAGATATATTACAACTAATTATAAGGGGAATAAAAATATTCTGATCCCCGCAACTCCTTACCCACACACAGCCCTGAGAAAGTCTACGGTGAAGAAATGTTACATATGTTGCCAGCATTGTATGTCAGGCTACCGTCGGGATTTTGCTGTTCTGCGGTCTCTGGGCTAATTTCGCTGTATTCTCCACACCTGGTAGACATTTTCTCTACCTGCAAACGACTCCTACAGGTTCGGGACGGATAGACTTTCTCCACCACCTGCGTTAAAAATGGTAGAAACAAAGTGTCAAATCCAATTTATTCTGTAACAGAAGGAGCCTAGAGGGAACTTATATTATAATCGTATTAATAAACTTGGCATTGCTGTATCTTTGCCCCATTCCAAACCCCCTACCATCTTTGCACGCGCAGATACTGTCTATTACCATATATACTGGTACTATTCCCTACGGATACTGTCTATTACCATATATACTGGTACTATTCCCTACGGATACTGTCTATTACTATATATACTGGTACTATTCCCCACTGATACTGTCTTTTACAGCTTGGGTATTTTAGTTTTTATTAGGGGGTTTTCCATAGGGGTTGGTGAATCTACAGTGTCCAAAAGCACATTCTCCATTTAACATTTAATTTATGTTCAGGCCTGACAATGATACAAAATCATTATATTTGTATTTACTACCTCCAAAGAACTCAGTCTGTTATCTGCCCACAACTCATACGGCTATTTTTCCCAGTTTATTACATGCATTTGTAACCAGATTATTTAATGATAAGTTGTTTTCCTTTCTGCCTCCTCCCTTTGCTCAATGAGCTTTTTATAAGCGTGAGCATGTGCAGAGGTGAAACAGCAGTCATTGGTTGTGATGTCAGCAGTCACAACGTTGATTGACAGCATGGAGGGAGGGGCCAGTTTATATCATATATATCGGTTGGGGTTGGGGGCAGGTTTAAGGGTGGACATTCGGTTAAAAAATCCCAAAAATCCGTAGATCCTAAACAGCCGCGGCACTGGATTGTGCTTTATCGATAGGGAAGATTTATTAACATAGAACAGGGAGAAGAGGAAAAATAATCCAACTTACAGCTTTTTCCAGGAACAAATTGTCCTTTGTCAGGTGGTAAGTGCTCAAGAGACCTCCGAGGATCCGTATCGTGCTCTCAAACAGGTTGACATCTACGTTCTTGCTAAACGTTAGCTGTTTGCTCACCCACTCTCTGGCTCTCTCAAACTCTGCAAGGAAAACACAAATTTGTAACGTTGTCGCTGATATCTAATCCCCCGTAGTACAGACCTCTCATTATCAGCAAAGGGGCCTTTTATTTACAAGGTTTAAATGAATGAACAATGGAGGTGCAATTACAGAAGTCAGTGTTACCTTCCTTTAAGCCCATGATCAACATGGTGTCCAAAGCATCAACGAGGGTCAGTCCCAGACCAAACCATTCATTGTAGGATTTAGATATTGGCTTCAGCTCATCGTGACCCCAGGCATACTCTGTGTAACCCTTCCAGGCATGATGGAATGCCTCGATCACTGCCTTCTGACGCTCGTTAACGGGAACTAGATTATATAAATAAAGCTTCGCATTATCACAGGAAGTTGAATACGACTCACTTCCTGTTTGAAGCAACTTTCCCCATCTTTCATCATTCTCACATCTCTGGCACTCGCATTGCTTCACGTACACAGCAGCGACTTAATGTAGTTTTACGTACCTGGCTCCTTTTCGTCAGGAACTTCCCCAGGGGGAACTGCGCTTGGTTCAGGCACTTTATTCATTACGGACTCTGACGCCTGAACAGGTTCTATGACTGCCCCTCGCCAGCTGGAAGCAAATAATAGAAGCCACGTGAGGATTATGGGTAAAGCATCAGACTCCCTGCCATTAAAGGGGAGCGGAGGTCTTCCTGTACCTGATAACAGGCGGAGGGTTTTCAGCTTGGTCTGGTCTCTGCTCATTGTCTTCCATATTCTGGACTTTGGTAGGTGGTGGTTGTAAGTTTGGGGGTCCCCGTTTATTTGGTCTCCTCTGTTTCTAAACAGGAAAATAGTTTTATATTATTATTAATATTAATCATATAATATCCCCATTTAAACTGATTTCGGATCTAACCAATACCTTTAATGGAGGCTTTGGCAGCTTCTGGTCAGTGTCCTCTCCTCTCCTGGGTACCGGGAGAACGGCCTTGTGGGCGGGATTGTCTCCAGGTCCGCCCTGTTCTTCATACTGATCTTCCGATTGGCTCGTCAAAGCTGCAAGAAGACAAGAAGGGTATACAGATGATAAATCACAAATGTGAAATGATGCACAAGATGTGAGCATACAGTGGGTATTGCGACCTACAGTATTAAGGGATCGGCTGTAGTTGTAGACCAGCCATTGAATAAGAAAATGAATTGGGTTTTGTTTTTCTTTTTTATGGTTAAAAAAACCAGAAACCAATGAACCATGTGAAAGGATGTTTACTCCTAGATAGAGTTACATTGATAAATAAAGAGCCAATAGGAAGCCTGGTTTGGCTCGGTTCCCTTAACAGCGTCCGCAGGGAATTAAACCCCAGTCCCTGTACAGGATGTTGTAATCTACTGACAATACCAGGGAGAGGAGAGTCATCACAGCAAAGACTCTTAACCTGGATGATGCAAAGATCCTCGGGAGATTTCAAACGGAAAAGATCATTAAAAAAACACAACAGAACTGTGCTTTGTCCGACCACGAAAACATAAGGGAAAAGCACAAAAAAAGATTCAAACTAATATTTTGTGTTATTAGCCCCCTAAGGTTTACCCGATAACAGGTTGGGTGCATAGAGTTTTACACAATTGTACACACCAGCCAATCTGTCCATAAGACTGACAGTAATCCCGGTCGTTAGTCTGGTGAGAATGAAAGTGTATTTTGCAATTCCAAACGCTTTGCTTAATGAAAATTTCTGCCGCGTCCAATCCTTTTTTCATCTCCAAAATCATCCAAAAATTAATTTGACGCGGTAGAAATTTTGCCCGATATTTAAACGGTTTTATAACGAGCAATAAAAATTCTTAAATACAATCCTGCGTGATCAGTCTAATGTTTTACAAATACAATTCTCTCTATCCATGATACAGTTCAAACACAGGACGGGGGTTCAGTCTAATTCGGTTGCTAAACGCACACCTGATACTTTCACCGGTTCCAGGTTCTAGATCTTTGACCGTTCTTAATAGTCTCATTGCCTGGGGGGGGTCCAGACCTGTTAAAATTCTAATTTTTGATCTGCTACAGTTGGTCTGGCCTGTAAACATTCTAAGGGTCTGATTGGTCACAGGTTTATTTAGGTGTGTCGGCAATCTACAGCTTTTACTTACTTAAGAGTGGTTGTAATTCAGCGTTAAAGTTGTTTACAAATAAAGGTTTTTAAAGTCAGAATAAACCAAAAAGACACAAATTGAGACAATTTGATTATATAAATTTACTACAACCCTTTGCAGCGCCCAAGCCCTTGAAAAAATACCAGACTCAACGGAACCCCAAACATACACAAACAATTATTAATGTAGATAAAACCCAACTGCGGATTATTTGTGCAGAACTGTAAAATAAAACTGTTCTCTGCATCGGGCGTGTTCTATGAGAGAGTTGCCATACGATTTCCCCATAATTTAAAAGAAGAGCGTAAAAGAATTGCTACGTACTCTTCCAGTGCTCTCCCAAGCTGGAATACGATACAACGGCGCAAACTGCCAACAGAACGCAGAGGAAGAAGATGATACTGCGTTGGAGTCTTGACAATTGCTTCCATTTCTGTTTGGATACAAGAAGAAAAGCAGTGATGGGTTAATTCCATGTCAGTAAAACCAACTAAAACGATAACTCAGCACTGACCCATGGACAGGAAGGTGGAAACATAAAATAAACATTTTCCATAGGGCTCAACGCAGATCTTCCTCTCCGTGATCTGAATGTCACGTCGGCAATTTTCAGCTTCATACAAACATGACTGACCAATGTATTTATATTTATAAAGCTACAGAATGACCATTTTCTATAATTCTACAGCAATGTTAGTGATGTCCCAGTCCAAACAACACAACGATAAGTCCAATTACCTGGGTCTCTGCCATTTTGCGGACTTATTAGGCGTCACTCTGCCTTCTTGAGCCTACAGCTGACTATGACTGATCGTTATTTCAGGTGCTCTCCTTAATCACCAGTCATCTGTCACACCTGAGCTTCCCCTAGTCTCACCCAATCCCTGGAATTTACTGTACTTACCCGCCCTCCGCAGTGGGCTCTGTAGGTAACATTATATTCCCTGTGGATATTATTCCTAGACTACAAACACATGGCACTTTTATTTAATCCTTCCAACCAACAGGAAAAATAAAAACAGCCATCCGTTTTCTTTTAGACATTTTAAACAAGTTAAGAAACTTGAAGTTTGATTCATTGTTAAAATAGACCAAAACATTTGATACCAACAGAAATTAAAATACGAGGTCAGAAATCCAGAAACGCAGCTAGTTAAACTAAGCGGCGGTCACAGTATATCGCGTGCACCTAGAGAATTAGGCGTTATATCTGGGAGACGCCATATCGGGGGTACAGCTTCAATTAATATTATTAAATATCGAAATTTATTAATCTAAAGGGATTACACCAACTTTTTATAAAAATGCTGGTTAAAATGTTTATCAGAAAATAGAAACATCCAAAATGTCCCTTCTTGGGTTCAGAACGTCTCCCAATCAAAGGGAGATTTGGGTATCAGGTGGTCTGGAAACATGGGATAACATATTAGGTTTGGCAGGTCTCAAAGATTGTCAAATGCGCCTCTAGCAGTCTGTGGACTACAACTCTATCTGCTCAACTCCCTCTGCTATCAGGCTGCAAACAATACGATACAATGTGACTCTTTGGGAATAAGATCTCTTGTAGAATTCATTGTAACATAGGGTTAAAATATAAACAGTGATCATTATTATACATGTATGTGCCCCCCCCCCTTAAAATCTGACTGCTCTATTATAAATCCTGAACTGAACTGGTTTACATTGTGTCCTACGTTATAATATTTATCTATGGCCACCGAATTCCGTAACAGCCCTTTATTGCTATGATGTACAGTGGGTGCTTGTTCTTTCCCATGGGAATCCAAACTGAAGATGTACAGAATTCATTCTATAGGAACTAATAAAAGATTGCTGTATCCCTCACCTCGAATATCTATTTTGCAAAAATCATCTGTTTCATAGAAAACCTTTCCATACTGGGTCGCTGACCCAGATCTATGGTTGCACAAGCTCGGTAAGTTTTTTTTAGCTCCTTCCTCTACTCCCAGCCAAAGTTGTAAGTAACTACTGCGTGACCTGCCCGTGTCCTCTTTGTACGTGCAAAATGATAGGTGATTTCTTCACAATGCTGCTGGTTTCACAGAAAAGAGTTACAGATATCTGCTTATCAGGTTAAGGGTCATTGGACAGATGTATAAGGAGGTTTGTCTGTCACACAGTATGGTGCAGATTGTACCTTTTATTGGTTGATCTTTAAGGAGAAATAAAAGTAAACTGCTAATTGCTGGGATCAACACAACACAAGGTGGCAAGTAGCGAGCAGGGGAGACATTACTAGAGAGATTCCTTCCAGGCTGGGATCAGAATAATGAGGTTTGTATCTTTATACACAGGGGGAGCATTCCTGTTCCCTACACAGGGGTCAGTACCCATGTTCCCTACAGGCGACTCCAGACTGGCAGCCTGGCATCCATTAGCCAAACCAAGGGGGAACATGGGAGTTTAAATTCTCCATGGACAAGACACTGACGGTCTCTATAGAAACCCAGCACTGCGCCAATACCTTCGGGTTTACCTGGAATGCCAGCAGTAAAGTCTTAAAGGGGAAGGAGTGATGGCTGTTTGTTCTGCAGTCTGGCAGCACCTACATTACCACTGTGTGACAGTCAGAGCTGCAGAGAGAATGCTGGTAATTGTAGTTGTGCTGGACACAGGGTCATACCCAGCAGCATGTGGAGTTCCTTGTAGGTCAGGTGACATTACCCACGGTTCCATGTGTTAGGGACCAATCACAGCCTGAGCTAAGACTACAAACTCCCAGCATTCCCACTGACCCCCTCGTGCACTCACCCTCCAGCAGGTCCTTCTCCTCCAGCTCTTGTTGTTGTTATATCCGACTCCTCCCCCCGCCTGGGTCACTGACACGGGCAGGAAGGGGGAATACATGGCACAGGGGCCCCTAGGAATCACAGTGTCCCCATTACAGTCGCCCAGTGGAGGGGAGAAAGATCCGGGAGAGGAGCGGTAAATGAAGCCCGGTTCTGCGGCCTGACACAACCCGTAAACATCAGCTCACTGCCATCCGTGCGAAGCGCGCATGAGCCGGAGGATCCAGCACCATCGAGCACTGGCTAGACAGGCGGCCGAACGCATCATAGAGTCGATGTGCTGATGTGTCTTGGGATTCCACTGTCAATGCTGCGGCGGCCATCTTTAATGTGGGCATCATTCACCCTGCCAGCATCTGGCCAGCAAGTAAAAGGGGGAGGAATGTGTGTTACAAAGGTGTTCTCTCCATTAAACTCCCAATGCACCTTCTGTGTCCAGAAATCTAACCTTATTATGGTTATAATGATGGAAGATCTGCAATTCCCAGCAGCCTCCTCCATCCACATACCTGATTGGTTCATTCAGTGCCCATGACAAAAAATAATTTCAAATTAATTTAAATTGGCCAAATAATGGTTTAACATGTAAAGAAAATCACAGCTGCAGCTTTAAGGGCTAAATAAAGGTATGACATGTTTATGTAACATTTACAACTGATGACATCACTTTACACTAATGACATCACATTACAGTAATTGCGTCACTTTACACTAATGATGTCACTTTACACTAATGACATCACTTTAAACTAATGACATCACATTACACTAATGACATCACTTTACACTAATGAAATATACAAACCTACTTGCCTGTTATCGGGCCACACAAATGGCACCAATGACTACAGGGTTCTTGGACTAGAGTTTCCAGATCACCTGATTGCAGGACTCTCTTATTAAAATGTAGTTCGCAGGGCGGCACCGATTTACTGCCAGATAGTCTACTACCATAAAACCACTGTATATGAGCAGGGAGAGGGGCCCTATCTTTTTTTTTATATTTTGTTGGGGGCCCCCAGTGATTTCTAGTTACGCGACTGATTACAAACTGATTTCATTAAAACCACTTTACTGATTTGGCGACTTTATCATGGACCCAATTTGTACTTTAGTAATCAGATCAATAAAGGTTTTTAGCACAAGGAAAGGTGAAACCAGTTAATTCTTGCACAAGACGTTAATAGCTCAATGCCGAATGTAAAACTGTTAGATGTTGCTATGCCCAGAAGGAAACGTTAACCCTTAAAGGCCAACCGTGGTCTCCGAACAAGTTAGGATTAAAATAAACCCGATAGTCTGGATCACATCTCTGGCCTCAGCCTGTGAAATTATATTGAGGTGAATGTTCAAATTTTTCTGCTTCCAGCAGGTTGTGAGATCACTTGACCCTCTGCTCCTCCCCTCTGACCTAGGGGCAGAGAACGCGGTCTTAAACCTGGGAAAGAAACAGGAAATACCTACACAGACATTAACAAGAAATGACAGTTGAGAGAGGGGGGGGGGGGGCTATTAATGCAGGCAGGGGGCTATTAATGCAGGCAGGGGGCTATTAATGCAGGCAGGGGCAGTAATATTGCTGAACCTTTCCACAAATTTCAGCTAGAGATGTGATTTAGGGTTTATTATGGAGGCACAATGGAGAGATTTTTTTATATATAATTCTAACCAGTATGGAAACATTGGAGACCATAATTACCCTTTAATGCGGTGGTATAAACTGTAACTATTATAAACAATATAGGGAGGATTGTCTGGGCCTTTCTTACAGACACGCAGGGGTTAGATAATTGGCACACACTGTGCCAATCTGTAAGATTCTGTCCTCCCTGTTATAGATGTTGGCTATACACAGTGCCAAACAACGGTCTACCCTACACTACAGAACAGTTAGCCAACCGTGTGAAATTTGCCCTTTATCGATTATGTGTGTATCCAGCTTTATGCCAGGGACTAATTAATTGGTACTGTTTAGTACTAAAGTTTCATACACATTGTGTGTCACGGGTTGGCTCCCCTCAATCGTACAATGTGTATGAGTGCCCATTTTGGTTTGGTGAGGACGAGCGGCTGTTTAGGCACGGACCCTTATACACATCGCGCGTCACAGGTCCACCCCCACGATCGCACATTTGTATGAGCCTTTAGCCCTGTTTTCTGTGTATCCCACATTTTTGGATTGATTACCTGGGTGGAATATCTCTAATGATCTCCATACAGACAGCCAGTAAGTGAGGAGCCTGTACTGTAGTAAGGGTAAGTAATCTGTACTGTAGTACGGGTAAGTAATCTGTACTGTAGTAAGGGTAAGTAATCTGTACTGTAGTACTGTAGTAAGGGTAAGTAATCTGTACTGTAGTAAGGGTAAGTAATCTGTACTGTAGTATTGTAGTAAGGGTAAGTAATCTGTACTGTAGTATTGTAGTAAGGGTAAGTAATCTGTACTGTAGTACTGTAGTAAGGGTAAGTAATCTGTACTGTAGTAAGGGTAAGTAATCTGTACTGTAGTACTGTAGTAAGTGAGGAGCCTGTACTGTACTGATGGGATTTCTTCTTATAGAAATTGTGTAGATATTCTCCACCCAATTATCCAAAGCAGATCAATATTCACCAGGGATTGGAAAGTGTTGATGTTGTAGATTATTCACTCACATTAATCAGGTTATAATAAATCACAATTTATTTCTAAAGCTTTTTATTCCATATAAAGTTATAATTATACTGTGCATCGCCCTAATAAACACAGAAAAAGGTGGCCATACACACAAACCATAATAGGTAAATTCCGGCAGTGTGTAGGGGCTGTTCCCGATGATCGGAGTCGGCATTCCGTTTGGTCGGAACGACAGAAAATAATTAAAGGGAGCCAATACAATCCTGTGGAAATCACGTGTATGGCCAGCTTTGCTATTAGAAATGTCATTCAGTATTTTCCCAGCACATTATTTTGTGTTGTCACAGTCAGAGATTTATAGAGTCTGGATTCATTTCTCAACCCAATTGGTTCATTATTGCCCAGAGAGGTAATTCATCATCTAAATATGAAGCTGTAAGGCACTTTGGTTTGATTTACTTTATCAGGTCGGCCTAGCGATCACACGCGTGTAGGATCCTTTAGGGTGCGCAACTTTTCTAACATTTCTAAACACAAAGTTATGGCATCTCCCAAGTTAAAAAATATAACTGCCTCTTATGGCTAATTAAACATGCAGTGCAACCTATTCACCAGAAGGTGGAGCAATTTCTCCATTACACTGCGTTACCTGTCTTGATAAATTGTATCATGTGTACCAAGCCTTAGCATTAACAGTGAACAATCCATCATTAGTGTTTCCTGGCTGAGTCTCTTGGTTTCAATAAAATCTTCGATTTAAAAAAAAAAAAAAGTGCTGGATTGTTGAAATCTTTGGCAACGTGAGATCTACCGGCAAATCAAGTTGGAAAATCTAAAATTCCCTCATTAATACAAGTTTTCATGGGAACAAGATCCCTGAGTATTTAAAAGACTGTGCAGATCCGGTTATGGGAAGTCTATGAAGTAGAATGATGGCTCCAGGGAGTGAGAAATTCATGTTCCCGTTGACCAGTCCATGGTAGAATCTTTAATCAGTCCCCTGACTTTAAACTTCATTTCTTTCCAGAATAAAGGGGAAGGGGGAGATTTCCTTGTCTTTTAGGTAGAATTCTAACCCCTGGGAAACATGAAAGACAAATTACAATCATTGATTGAGTAGCCCTGTGTGTATCTTTACTATAGAGTGGAACATTCCATATCTGTATAGTTATTCTAAGGGGAATATAACGCTCGCTCACCTCTCCATAATAAGACACTAGTGGGGAAATCTCACATGTTGCTGGAGGATCTTGCAGCTCCGTGTTGCTGTAAAAGACAAATGGTAATTCATTGATACTGGATGACATCATAGATCTTTTATCCAAAGGGACTTGTGTAATGTAAATAAATGAAATAGAGATATGGAGAAGGGACCCACCATTTATCTGGTACTCCGCGGGCATTCACATTTAAGAACCTGGCACCAGCTCGCTTTGCCCAGCGGTAATGCTGCCAGAGTAGCGCCCGTCTTGCTGTAGTGGGGGTGTCTTTCTCAGCTGTATCTGCGTTTTTCAGGGGGGAGAATTCTTCCTCTCTTGGAACCACCAATGCAACAAAATTCCTAATAACCAATAGAGACAGAGAGTCAGTAACCCCCCCTCCAACCAACAGTAACTGTACATTTGTCAAATACAAAGATTGGGCTCTTAATGACCAAGATGCCACACACACACACATTTTTATTTTAATTAGAAACACTTCCATTACTACTATTTCTGGTAAATGACATTTTATTGTTGGGGGGGGTGTTAATGCGAAAGCAATAAAAATGTTTTCTCAACATTAAACACATTGCATCATATCACATAATTACATCACACTATTACATCATTCCAATCAGACAAGTAGGAAGTGAGCATTCTGATAACACTGTAAGATTTCAGTAATCTGCAACTGCCAATCAGCACGGAGCTTTCAACATTACAGTGCAGCCAGAGGATTGATAGCACCTTATTGATTTGATAAGAATCTAAATTACTAACTTTGCAAACTGGAAGACGTCAAACACAAACTTCTCCATTTTAATCCCATTTGGATGTGTGGGTTTCACCAAGTGTCCGTTTTCATCCACAAATGGAACTTTCTTTATGGCTACGTGGTAGTTTAAACGTGGCTCCAATGACCTGAAATGCAAAACAGACAAATCATTAATGTTGTTAACAACTACTATTTGATATTATTAATTTGGCTTGAAAAAGCCAAATTCCTGTTCTTTCTATTTCTTTTTCTTCCAATTCATTCTTCCACTTTTTTGGACTGTATCTCCTCCCACAGTTTTTGAGCTAGAGACATGAAATTCGGTACAGATGTGCGGGGCATATAGGAGAAGTGTGCTATCTTCTAGCTAAGGAATCCGCGGAAGCGTTACGGCGTTATCGGTAAATTACGGGACATTTTTCCCACAGACTATAATGGTTACAATCCTCAAATGTGGATATTTCAAAATAGTTTGTTTCATGGTCATAAATACAAATGGTGATACCTCCAACCCCCCACACAGACCCAGGTACACCCACCTACTGACCTACCTTTCCATTCCCATGGAAGCCATACTTAAAGGGTAACTATAGGCAAAAACTAATTTTGATCAATCATCAATAAAAGTTAGTTATATAATCATACATTCAAAAACACCCCCCCCCCCCCCCCCCTACACCTCACACGGGTACACACACCTACTGACCTACCCTTCATTCCTTTGGCAGCCATATTTAAAGGGTAAATAAAATTCAAAAAAACTAATTTCGATTTTTCCTCAATAAAAGATTTAGTTTAGTTTAATGGTTGTAAACACAAAAAAAGACATAACCCCTCAACCAGACCCAGGTACACACACCTACTGATCTACTTATCCATTACTGTGGCAGCCATACTTAAAGGGTAACTAAGGTCAAAAAAACTAATTTTGACCAATCATCAAAAAAGTTTGTTTTTTTAACCCCCCAACCAGACCCAGGTACACACACCTACTGACCTACTCTTCCATTTCTGTGGCAGACATATTTAAAGGGTAACTATAGTCAAAAATAAATTTTGATCAATAATCAAATACTGAGGTGTGGCAATCATATTTAAAGGGTAAGTATAGTAAAAAAAAAAAAAAACATTTTGACCAATCATTAAAAAAGTTAGTCTTTTATCCCCGAACCTGACACGAGTACACACACCAACTGACCTACCTTTAATTCCTGTGACAGCTATATTTAAAGGGTACGTAAAAAACAACAATGTCCTCATCATTGGCATTATTGAGTTTTAAAATCTGCAGCACAAACACACACATTCCCTTCCAAAATGCGGTCTTTCGAGCCGAATTCAAAGTTTATACTTAAACTTTCCCTTTCTAGTTGTAATTAGTATACAAAAGGACATTAGTGAATTATATGACCATGTAGACAGAATAGATATATTACAACTAAATTAATAAGGGGAATAAAAATATTCTGATCCCGCAACTCCCTTACCCACACACAGCCCTGAGGAAGTCTACGGTGAAGAAATGGTTACATATGTTGCCAGCATTGTATGTCAGGCTACCGTCGGGATTTTGCTGTTCTGCGGTCTCTGGGCTAATTTCGCTGTATTCTACCACCTGGTAGACATTTTCTACCTGGCAAACGACTCCTACAGGTTCGGACGGATAAGACTTCTCCACCACCTGCAGTAAGAATTGTAGAAACAAAGTGTCAAATCCAATATTATTCTGTACAGAAGGAGCCGTAGAGGGAACTTATATTATAATCGTATTTAATAAACTTGGCATTTGCTGTATCTTTGCCCCATTACACCCACCTACCTTGCCGCCACAATCGGCACCTTTTGACACGCAGAACCCAATAAAAACCGGGTCGGCCATCTTGACCAGGATATTATCCACACAGTAAACATGAACGTACTCAATGCCCCTGTTCTCCATATCTTCCAGGATTTTGTTATCAGACAGTGCACGGTACAGGCCACCATTGCCGTCTAGAAGACAGAAGGTGAATTAATTCGTGTTGATATCTTGGGCTAATTGATTAGATACACAGGTCCATACGCAGTGGGACACACCATAAAGTCTTATTCATGATACGATGTTTGGTGGCTTTTTGCAGACAAGGCAACTGGATTAAAACTATAGTAAAGAGGATCAGGCTCTTTATAACCCTGGAGTGGATCCTAATGTGGCTTAAGGCAATGGGCCAAGGATTACCCCAACCCAGTTCCTTTAATGTGCAATTTACTCATTTCACAAAGCGTGTAGCTGTCTGCTAATCAAAGTCCTTTATGTTTACATGGGAGCTTTTACAATTATACTGTTTCTAGTTATTTCATTCCCTGCTAGGATCAACCAAAGGGTACGTGTAGCTACCTGGAGCCATTGCAACCTTGGCTTTATTTTCCAAGATGGCTTTCCCATCAAACCCAACAGCTGGCAGCATCCTCTGTTCAAACATGATCACGTCCGACCTCTCCAGGCCAAAGTAATTGTGTTCTTCAAAAAACGTCTTTGTAGGTCCCAGAGTAAACTCACTGGTCATGATATACCTGGAAAGATGAAGGAATGTTAATTCACTAGCTCGGGGTTAACAATAGTAACTTACTACTAACCGAGGTTACTGAAGTCATCTAGTCCAACCTTTATACCCTACCCATAATGTCTGTATAACAGTTACATAGTAACATAGTATTGGAGGTTGTATAAAGACATACGTCCACTATCCAACCTTTATACCCTACCCATAATGCTCTGTATAACAGTTACATAGTAACATAGTATTGGAGGTGTTAAAGACATACGTCCATCTAGTCCAACCTTTAACCCTACCCTAATGTCTGTATAACAGTTACATAGTAACATAGTATTGGGGTTGTATAAGACATACGTCCGTCTAGTCCACCCTTTATACCCTACCCATAATGTCTGTCTAACAGTTACATAGTAACATAGTATTGGAGGTTGTATAAAGACATACGTCCGTCTAGTCCAACCTTTATACCCTACCCATATGTCTGTCTAACATGTTACATAGTAACATGTATTGGAGGTTGTATAAAGACATACGTCCGTCTAGTCCAACCTTTATACCCTACCCATAATGTCTGTATAACAGTTACATAGTAATAGTATTGGAGGTTGTATAAAGACATACGTCCATCTAGTCAGTCCACCTTTATACCCTACCCATAATGTCTGTATAACAGTTACATAGTAACATATTATTGGAGGTTGTATAAAGACATACGTCCGTCTAGTCCAACCTTTATACCCTACCCATAATGTCTGTATAACAGTTACATAGTAACATAGTATTGGAGGTTTGTATAAAGACATACGTCCGTCTAGTCCAACCTTTATACCCCTACCCATAATGTCTGTATAACAGTTACTAGACCATAGTATTGGAGGTTGTATAAGACATACGTCCGTCTAGTCCAACCTTTATACCCTACCCATAATGTCTGTATACAGTTACATAGTAACATAGTATTGGAGTGTTAATAAAGACATACGTCCATCAGTCCAACCTTTATACCCTACCCATAAGTCTGTATACAGTTACATAGTAACGTAGTATTGGAGGTTTTATAAAGACATACGTCCATCTAGTCCAACCTTTATCCCCTACCCATAATGTCTGTATAACAGTTACAGGGTAACGTAGTATTGGAGGTTGTATAAAGACATACGTCCGTCTAGTCAACCTTTATACCTACCCTATACCCTACCATAATGTCTGTATAACAGTTACATAGTAACTAGTATGGAGTTTTGTATAAAGACATACGTCCATCTGGTCCAACCTTATACCCTACCCATAATGTCTGTATAACAGTTACATAGAAACGTAGTATTGGAGGTTGTATAAAGACATACGTCCATCTAGTCCAACCTTTATACCCTACCCATAATGTCTGTATAACAGTTACATAGTAACATAGTATTGGAGTGTTGTATAAGACATACGTCCATCTAGTCCAACCTTTATACCCTACCCATAATGTCTGTATCACGTTACATAGTAACATAGTATGGAGGTTGTATAAAGACATACGTCCGTCTAGTCCAACCTTTATACCCTACCCATAATGTCTGTCTAACAGTTACATAGTAACATAGTATTGGAGGTTGTATAAAGACATACTTCGTCTAGTCCAACTTTATACCCTACCCATAATGTCTGTCTAACAGTTACTATTAACATAGTATTGGAGGTTGTATAAGACATACGTCCGTCTAGTCCACCTTTATACCCTACCCATATGTCTGTATAACAGTTACATAGTAACATAGTATTGGAGGTTGTATAAAGACATACGTCCATCTAGTCCAACCTTTAACCCTACCCATAATGTCTGTATAACAGTTACATAGTAACATAGTATTGGAGGTTGTATAAAGACATACGTCCGTCTAGTCCAACCTTTATACCCTACCCATAATGTCTGTATAACAGTTACATAGTAACATAGTATTGGAGGTTGTATAAAGACATACGTCCGTCTAGTCCAACCTTTATACCCTACCCATAATGTCTGTATACAGTTACATAGTAACATAGTATTGGAGGTTGTATAAAGACATACGTCCGTCTAGTCCAACCTTATACCCTACCCATAATGTCTGTATAACAGTTACATAGTAACATAGTATTGGAGGTTGTATAAAGACATACGTCCATCTAGTCCAACCTTTATACCCTACCCATAATGTCTGTATAACAGTTACATAGTAACGTAGTATTGGAGGTTGTATAAAGACATACGTCCATCTAGTCCAACCTTTATACCCTACCCATAATGTCTGTATAACAGTTACATGGTAACGTAGTATTGGAGGTTGTATAAAGACATACGCTCATCTAGTCCAACCTTTATACCCACCCATAATGTCCGTATAACATTAATGGTAACATAGTATTGGATTTGTATAAAGACATACGTCCATCTAGTCCATCCTTTATACCATACCCATAATGTCCGTATAACAGTTACATGGTAACATAGTATTGGAGGTTGTATAAAGACATACGTCCATCTAGTCCAACCTTTATACCCTACCCAATGTCCGTAAAAACAGTTACATGTAACATAGTACTGGAGGTTGTATAAAGACATACGTCCATCTAGTCCAACCTTTATACCCTACCCATAATGTCCGTATAACAGTTACATGGTAACATAGTATTGGAGGTTGTATAAAGGCGTACGTCCATCAGTCCAACCTTTATACCCTACCCATAATGTCCGTATAACAGTTACATGGTAACATAGTATTGGAGGTTGTATAAAGGCGTACTTCCATCGAGTCCAACCTTTATACCCTACTTATAATGTCCGTATAACAGTTACATGGTAACATAGTATTGGAGTTGTATAAAGACGTACGTCCATCTGTACCAACCTTTATACCCTACCCATAATGCCTTTAACCCTACCCATAATTCTGTTAACAGTTTACATAGTAACATAGTATTGGAGGTTTGTATAAAGACATACGTCCATCTAGTCCCAACCTTTATAATCCTACCCATAATGTCTGTATAACAGTTACATAGTAACGTAGTATTGGAGGTTGTATAAAGACATACGTCCATACTAGTCCAACCTTTATACCCTACCATAATGTCTGTATAACAGTTACATAGTACATAGTATTGGAGGTTGTAAAGACAACGTCCATCTAGTCCAACCTTTATATCCTACCCATAATGTCTGTATACCAGTTACATAGTAACGAAGTATTGGAGGTTGTATAAAGACATACGTCCATCTAGTCCAACCTTTATATCCTACCCATAATGTCTGTATAACAGTTACATAGTATAACGAAGTATGGAGGTTGTATAAAGACATACGTCCATCTAGTCCAACCTTTATACCCTACCCATAATGTCTGTATAACAGTTACATAGTAACATAGTATTGGAGGTTGTATAAAGACATACGTCCATCTAGTCCACTTTATATCCTACCCATAATGTCTGTATAACAGTTACATAGTAACATAGTATTGGAGGTTGTATAAAGACATACGTCCATCTAGTCCAACTTTATATCCTACCCATAATGTCTGTATAACAGTTACATAGTAACATAGTATTGGAGGTTGTATAAAGACATACGTCCATCTAGTCCAACCTTTATACCCTATCCATAATGTCTGTATAACAGTTACATAGTAACATAGTATTGAGGTTGAATAAAGACATACGTCCATCTAGTCCAACCTTTATACCCTACCCATAATGTCTGTATAACAGTTCACAGTAACATAGTATTGGAGGTTGTATAAAGACATGGTCCATCTAGTCCACCTTTATACCCTACCATAATGTCTGTATAACAGTTACACAGTAACATAGTATTGGAGGTTGTATAAAGACATACGTCCATCTAGTCCAACCTTTATACCCTACCCATAATGTCTGTATAACAGTTACATAGTAACATAGTATAGGAGGTTGTATAAAGACATACGTCCATCTAGTCCAACCTTTATACCCTACCCATAATGTCTGTCTAACAGTTACATAGTATTGGAGGTTATATAAATTCATCCAAGGAGGGAATTCCTTCCTGACTTCAAATCTGAAAGTATCCTGTACCAACTAGAACTACAGTATATGTAGTAATACCAGTAATTCTCAATATTATTTAGTTTTAGAAACGTATCCAGACCACTTTTGAAGCTATTAAATGAACTTGCTATTACCAAGATATCCACGAGTCCTCTGATATGACCTATTAGTGAACAATGCACCAGAGAGTTCATTGTATGGCCCATAAATATATTTGTATAAGGTTATCATGTCCCCACGCAAACATCGCTTCTCCAATGTAAACAGCCCTAACTTGTCTAATCTGCCTGCATAGTCAAGCCCCTCCATTCCCTTTATTAATTTAGTTGCCCTTCTCTGAACTGCTTCCAGTTCCAAGATGTCCCTTTTGTATATGGGATTCCAAAACTGCACTGCATATTCCAAATGTGGCCTTACCAGTGCCTTGTAAAGAGGGAGAATAATATTTTTCTCTCTTGATTCCATTCCCCTCTTTATACAAGACAATATCTTGCTAGCTCTAGCCGTTGCTACCTGGCATTGTTTGCTACAGCTAAGTCTGTTATCTACCAGAACCCCAAATCTTTTTCCATGACAATGGTTTAACAGATCTTCTAGAACCAACGCCTCACCAAGGAACGGTGCATTGGACGCCATGTTGTTCACCGGCCAACTGCTGCACACGAATAATCCTCTCTGCCTGGATCTGGTACATGGTCCTGCCGCTGGGGAGCCCCACATTATACATCCCTTTTGGGTACGTCACTCCTAGACGGGTACCCTGACCTCCAGCAAGAAGCAGCACTGCCACCTTGTTTCTAGAGATCTGAAGGAAACCTGGAGGTTGACAAACATTTACTGTACTTGTCCCCCATGTACATCACCATCTGTAACATAACAATGTAAATAGGGACTTGGATAAAGCCAACAAACCTTCATGTTAGTAGAAGTAGGACGCAGTATTCCTACCTCTAATTCTGCTTGTTAGATTGGGCGATCCCATTTTAAAGATTATCACCTTAAAGGGCATGTATCCCCAGCCCCAACCGCTATATTATATTGTCAAGAAAGTCCCCCAATTGTTACTTACCTTCCCTCTCTCCTACGCCGCAATGCCCGGCCTTCTGCTTGCAAGCAGGGGGCCAGACCGGCAGTCGCTTCTGTGATTGGCTGAGAGGCAGCCAAAGATCGGTGGATTTTCTTATAAATAGTTTATTGCAGTTGGGTCTGGGGGAACTATCACTAATATGTGGGAAATGGGTTTTACACTAGGGGGAGGGAGAACAAAACGGGACGGAGAGGGAGGGGGGGCAAAATGTGGGAGACGCTTGCGGCAAGCTTTAAAAAAGGATGATACTGGCAAGCAGAAGGTAGGAATAATCAATCTGGCTTCCCTTACAAAGATAGAATTAGGATATGTAATCTTGGGTATTGTTATCCTTTAAAGAAATTTTAAAATGAATCAGTATACACAGTGTAATTTTATACTATTATATACTATATACACAGTGTAATATTATATTATTATAAACTATATACACATTGTAATATTATATTATAAACTATATACACAGTGTAATATTATATTATTATAAACTATATACAGTGTAATATTATACTATCATAAACTCTATACACAGTGTAATATTATAAACTCTATGCAGTGTAATATATTATTATAGACTCTATGCAGTGTAATATATTATTAGAAACTCTATGCACAGTGTAATATTATATTATATTATTACCTTCCCTCTCCCATTCCCTCCCCATCTCCCCATTGGTTCTCCCAAGTAAGTGACTAGGTACAGGCTGCATTCTGCTGTCCATCCGCTGGGTGTCGCTGTTCTCCCGGACCCGTTCAAGCTCCGCCCGCCGGCAGTGATCGCTCAGTTCATGGGGATCCATCACCTCCAACTGCTCCAGCAGCGACTCCCGGTCCTCCGGGCTCAGCTCGTCCCAGAACCGGAACAGGTGCCCCTGACCAGACTCTTCCACCCGCCGCCTCCGACTCTCTACCTTGACCTGGTCCATCCCCGCTCCGGTTACTATGGAGACCGTACAGCCGGCGGCGGAGCAGATAAACTGACAGGGGGCGTGGAAAGCCAGGCGCGTGACATTAAGGGGAGGAGTCAGGTTGTGGTCACGTGCTTGACGTGCGTTATAAAGAGTCATTTCCCGGCTTCCCGCCCAGTTAGCCGCTGAGCTGAAGTGGGTAGAGTAGGGAGGTGCAGTGTGGCAGCACCATGGGTCCTGGGGATAATTATAATCCTATAATGTTCTCTATCCTGTCAATAAGGACCTGGGATAAATCAGTGTTTGGCTGGAGGATCATCCACCTGCATGGGACCCAGAAAGCAATGGGGGGCAGGGAGTATATGAAACAAGGGGGAAGGTTATATATAAAATGGGAGGGGTATGTATAACAAGGGCGGGGGTGGGTGGGGGGTATAAATAACAAGGGGGAGGGGGTATATATAACAAGGGGGAGGGGTATATGTAACAAGGGGGAGGGGTATATGTAACAAGGGGGAGGGGGTATAAGTAACAAGGGGGAGGGGTATATATAACAAGTGGGAGGAGTATATATCTCACGCGGGCGGGGACGGGTATATGTACAAGGGGGAGGGGGTAAAATAACAAGGGGGAGGGGTAATAACAAGTGGGAGGGGTATATATAACAAGAGGGAGGGGGTTATATATAACAAGGGGGAGGGGGACAGGGTTATATTAACACGCGGGGGGGGGGGGGTGGGGATATAAATAACAAGGGGGGTATATATAACAACGGGGAGGGGTAGTATATATAACAAGAGGGAGGGGTCTATATATATATATATATAAAACAAGGGGAAGGGGTTATACAACAAGGGGGAGGGGGGTATATATATATATATAACAAGGGGCAGGGGTATATATAACAAGGGGAAGGGGGGTATATATATATATATATAAAACAAGGGGCAGGGATATATATAACAAGGGGAGGGGGCGAGGTGGGGCATATATAACAAGTGGAAGGGTATATATAACAAGGGAGGGGAGGGGTATATATAACAAGTGGGAGGGGTAGGGTATATAAACAAGAGGGAGGGGGTATATATAACAACGGGGAGGGTGGTATATATAACAAGAGGGAGGGGTCTATATATATATAACAAGGGCAGGGGTATATATATATATATATATTAAACATGGGGAAGGGGTATATATAACAAGGGGAAGGGGGGTATATATATATATATATATCGGGGAGGGGTATATATAACAAGAGGGAGGGGTCTATATATATATATATAACAAGGGGCAGGGGTATATGTATATATATATATATAACAAGGGGAAGGGGTGTATGTATATATATATAACAAGGGGAAGGGGTGTATATAACAAGGGGAAGGGGGGTATATATATATAAAAAGGGGGAGGGCGTATATATAAAAAGGGGGAGGGCGTATATGTAAAAAGGGGGAGGGGGTATATGTAGCAAAGGGAAACAACATTTCCCTTTAAGTCACTGACCCATTTGCTGTGATGAATGGGGGACTGTAACTTTAAGACTGCGGCTTGTGCAACCGCTGCAGGTGATGAACCGACAAATCACGTGGTTCCATCTGTTTATCCAGGGGAAGTGATAGCAATAACCACTCCCAGTATGTCACCCTCACCTGTATCCTGAACTACATGATGGGGATTTACTCTTCCCAGGGCAACAAGTGCAACCCCCCCACCCCACCCATTTTCAGGCTCCAGACCTGCCCCCAAGGGGGCTTACGGTTAGTTTAGACCTCCAGAAACTACAACTCCCACTAACGGGGAATGCTGGGAGTTGTAGTTTCAAAACATCTTTGAGGAACTACCAATGTGATTAACACCATTAACATGCGTGTCAGGTGTAGTGAATGGCCACGTATGTTTATTATATATGAATAAGGGGCATTATTAACATAATATCCAGACCATTTTGTAGATAGGAACACGGCCCAATGCATGACAGTCTGGTCAGCGATAATAAGTATCCAGGGTACAGAATGTGCACTGTGTGTAATAGACTCTCCGCCAAGATCAACACAATCTACCCAAAGAGTTCCCAGAACAGGACTTGTCTCTCTCCTAAACCCACTGGGAGGGGCGCGTCTGTCTCATTCCATCACGTGAGCGGGGGGGGTCTGTCTCATTCCATCACGTGAACAGGTTTCACATCTTAGGTTCCTGTGTTTGAAGCTTGAGTGTTTACAACCTGAATGTGGAAATGAGATTTAAAGGGCAACTATACCCGTTTGCTACTTTTAAGGTTTGAAAACTCCATTTTCAGGGGTGGAAGGATCTCTTCCTTTAATGTCTTCAGACTTTTTACAATGTATATTCACACGATACGATACATTCGAGGGTTATCGAAAACTGTACTTTAGAGGGTTAGCGAACGGCCCGTAAATTCAACAATTATCGAATTTACGATAATTATCGAAAAAACGGCCTCGAGTCCGGAAAAACGAACTAGTCCGAATAGTCCAAGTTTGTGCGAACTCATAAAGTTCGGCTCGAAATCGGGTTTGAGTTTGGTTTTGTGTCCATCTCTATTCACAAGGTGGGACGTTAATATTGATCTGTCTGCTCCAGCCCGACCTGCTTGGAGCCCAGACAGAGAAAAAGGCCCTTTATGTGAATAATACATATTACCGTAATCGGAAGATTGATTTACATGTGGGCTCACCTATTATATTGTTATATTTTAATTAATTTAATTATTATATAGCATTCACAAGTTTGAGTTAGTCATGTGACCAGCCTCTGCCTGCATTAATAGGCTCCCTTTAATTTTATTTTTTTAATTTCTGTTCAGATACTTCCTGTTTCCTCCAGCAATAAGTCTTAACTGAGCATGCTCTGTCCCTGGGTCAGGGGTCAGGTGATGTCACTCAACCAACTGGAAGCAGGAAATATGAACATTCATTGCAATATAATTTCTCACAGGCTCCACCCAGAGATGTGATGTCAGGGCTAATTTTAAAGGAATGACTGCAGGCTTTTGTCTAGCCCTAACTTATTCAGAGACTACAGTTGCCCTTTAAGGATAGTATTCACAGAATATTTTATTAAATAATAAAATATATCGTTTAAAGGTTTGCATGGTGCGATGACCGAAGACGGAAACAAGGGCTAAGAATAAAAACCAGAGCACATGCGGAATTGTGGGTCAGTGAGTATTGAAGACGTTTAAAGTTGTCTGTTTGCCAGGAATATCTAGTCTAAATTGATGTGTGTTCCAGACCTTATGTTGGCCATACACGTAGCAATGTTAATGGTCGATAACATTGTGTGTGGTGTCCATCAACTAAATAGGGAACACAGACATGTCTTTTTTTTATAATGCGACACGGCAATGTTTGTTTGTTTTTTATAGCAATATTAATGGCCCCAGATCGGACAATGCTATGTGTATGTCCACCGTAAGACATCTCCAGCATTCCAGATTAATGATTCTCCCAAAAATGTTGCTGTATGTTTATCAGTACAAATATACAGAAAAAAAAAATTCATAGTGACATAGAGTAAGCAGAAGCTTATTTATTAAACGTTATAATAAATTATCTACTAAACACACAACAGAGAAATAGCCAACAGTGTCACTGATACATGTACACAAAGTAATAAATCTGACGTAGACCTGATCTAGAGGTGAATCGGACCTGGTTTGGTTCCTATGAAACCAGCGAGTTATTAATCCTTATGGTTCTTAACCAATGTCGCTGTGCTACACTAACCACAATGAACTGATATATCCTGAGAAATATAGGACCCGTTCTGCCTTTTCTTACAAGATGAGATGAGATGAGCAGGTCTGTAGATTGTAACCTTGGTACAAACCAAGTTATGATTGGATATCCACGCGGGTTTGGTTTTTAATTTATGGCTTTTGACTTCTAGTTTTGAACTTCCTAAGACTTTTTATAAAGTTGCTATAATTTCTCTAACGATCACCACGAAACGCTTGTATTAGGCACGCGCCATGCTGCCTCCGTCAAACGCATTAGTGGGCGGTTCTACAGTACAAGACAAGGATAAAGGCAGGATTTGTAGCATTGGCTACAACTCTCATTGGCTTGGCTCTGGCTGCCTCTCTTTTCCTTTCTGCTGTCGCCAGCACATAAACTAGAGCCCTCTGTCCCCTTGAGTTTAGATTTTCGTGGTTCTCTGGATGTAGATGGGGCTTGGTTTCTGGGCGTAAGGGTTTGCGTAGCCTTCCCTCTGTATGGGTTTCAAGCAGCGCTGAATGAAAAATAACAGGACATCCAAGAGGAGCTCAAAGAACTCGGCCAGTGTGCAGACGGAGAATCCCACCCAGAGGCCAACTAAGCCCCCCATGTTAGAGATAAGGTTGATTTCCTGGAGAGACAGAAATAGAAAGTTTTTTGCTGGTTCATTATTCAGATGAAGCTTCACCTTCCGCTACTACACACCATAAACATGGTCACAAACTGAATTAAAGTGTAAAGCCCCCTCTGTGTACCACTGGTCCTAGGGAAATGCTTATAGAAAATAGTTTACTTTCCTTGTTTAAAGGGCACCTAAAGCCATAAAAGAAAATGAATGTAGGAAAAGTTTTCTAACATTGTGTGCTTCATTTCCCAGAATTGCTCAATTTGGTCACAGACCATTATGTTCTCCGCACATGCTCAGTCCTAAACTACTGCAGGGACGTGTTACAACAGGCCACTCCCACCAAAACTGAGTATTCTATCCTGTAGCAACCCAGATTAGGGAAGGGAACATGAGTTTTATCCAGTATTTCAGTAGGTTAAATTTATTTTAATGCCATTTATGGGCATTTTGCAGCTTATTGATGTTCCTGGGGGGGGGGGGGGGGGGGGGTCATATGTTGGAGTGGTAAAGTTTGGTTTAGTTCTCCTATACGGAGGACAATGAATTGTAGAATTCTTACCGTCATAGATGGCTCTTCCTCAATCAGCTCAAAATTAAGCTGCTTGAAATAAACTACAACTTTGACGAAATTATCCCTGCGGGAACAAAGAAAGGAGGTTGGATTTAATGGGCGACATCACGCACAGGACAGTATTGAACAGGAGCTTAAACTGGGGCTATGAACTTAAACTGGTGTTTGGGACAGGACAGGAGCATTGAATATGTTTGAAAAAAACAATAAACTGAAATCCCTGTGTCAGGAAGAGGGAGGATCGCTGTGCTGTAATGTGATTGGCTGCCAGCTTTTAGGAGGTAAGGCTGCAACTTCTTTGTTTTAATCTGTTGAGCATTACAGAGCATGTGAAGTGTACTACGTACACTTACATGGGTTTACCCAGCTAAAGTGGATTATGGGGGCTGACCCCTAGTATCCACATGTTAGTTTCACCCAGCAGCTACAGCGAAGGAAAAAGTGAGACACAGCTTGTTGTATGTTTGCGAATGGGCTCTGTCTATTGGGACAAGGTCTGGAGACTTTACTTCCCCTTTAAGGAACCAATTCAGGATACAGGGGTCTGATATTCGTATATTCGTATATTCTTTGTGTTCGGTAGAAGAAACATCTGAATTTCAGAGCTTTACCTGATCATCGAAGGATTATCCGCAATATCTTTCATCTGTCCACCCATCTCCTTAAGCTCCCGGGAGAAATTTTCCTGAAAGACATTTTAAAAGGACACAGAATTGATTTATCATTTATTAGAGACAATGTTAACGTGTGTGCGTATCTGGTTCATTTCATCGTATGGTTACGTTGGACTCACAATGAATGCGGTAGACGGCCATTGGGATCCGGACACCGTTAATTCATAGAGATCTTCACTAAAGGAAAACGATAAACAGGATTTCGGTGACATTATTTATAATGTAATTAAGCTAAAAATGTACAATAGGAATATGGCTGCCAAACCTGAATAAATGTAACTCATGTCCTAGTGGAATAGAACCCTGACCCAATTATATGCATTGTGTGCGTAGCTTTGTGTGTGTGCTACGATTACGCCAAAAAAGTGCACACCGATTAGCTGATCGCAGCGCACTTACAGGGAGATTCAATAAAAGTTCTTATCGTTAAAAATGGTGCTAATTTTGCCCCAACCAATCAGATCTTATTTAACATTTGAAAGCTCACATCTGATTGGTTGGGGCAAAATTAGCACCATTTTTAACGAGAACTTTTATTAAATAACCCTGATAGTGTGGCCCTGTCAATTGTTGATTATTGATGGAATTCAGTAGTAGAATGTAACTAAATTCTTAGTGGACCCCATAGAACCCAAAAAAAAGTTTTTTTACTTTTCTCAGTTTAGGCAGTCGGGTGTGTTTCCTACGTAGGTTGATTACTCAGGAAAAATGAGAACATTTGACCAGTAAACTCAGCTAAAAACAGGGTGAATCGTCATTCCAGGTCACCGCAAGGCACATATCTAATGGTCACACGTCCTCAAGCTGCATCTACATTTCCTGCTTTGGGGAAGTTGTTGAGCTAAACGAGAGAACTTTTTGCTTTTTTTTCTCTGTGATTTAGTTCACAGTTCAGTCTCTCTATATAATGTACAATTCAGAGTACAGAGCTCCAAACTAAATTAAAGGAATAGTTCACTACAATAGTGAACAATTCCTTTACTACATTGATTGAATCCTGGGAGGTTACGGAGCTTTGCCTTACCTCCCGTTCTTCAATCAATTGTTGGAGAGCTAAGAACGAAAATGCCAAAAGCTTTCGCCTTTTGCGCAGTTCAGTGTGGCCTCACTGACAGGTCCCGACCGCTCCCTTCTTCTGTTTTCCGCTATATCGCGCATGCCGATAATCTCCGCTATAGCGGAACAGCTACAAAAGGTCTACAAAACAAAACCACTTACCTGCACTGCAGAGGACAGTGACAGTTTAACTCGTCGTGTGCAAATTTAAACTCGTACAACTTTACGCAGTCGCCTGAAACAGAATAACAGATGTGACCGACTCAACGTGTTATAACAAACAATCAGGGAGATTCAATAAAAGTTCTTATCATTCAAAACGGTGCTAATTTTGCCCCAACCAATCAGATCTTATTTAACATTATTATTATTATTTATTATATAACATTATTATTATTTAAAAGCTAACATTTGATTGGTTGGGGCAAAATTTAGTACCGTTTCGAACGATAAGAACTGTTATTGAATATTTATATAGCGCCACTGGGGGATGAAGGGTTGTACAATATTCAAACGCAAAAAGCCGTACAAGGGTGACAAAATTATAAATAGATACATAGCTCCTTTACCTTACGTTCTTCAGTTAATGCAATAAAGGAATAATTCACTTTTCAGTGAACTTCTCCTTAACTAAGAGACAGTAAATTTCATTGAACTCCAATAAATACATGATCTCGTAAATGTACCTACTGTACGTGTGTATAGCACTGTATAGATACTGCATTCACTGTCACTTTAAGAAAACACGGGGGCTGTGTAAGACATGTGCCTGTTGCAGCCAATCAGCTGTGAGTTGTCACATTGGTATAGCAGTTAAAATACAGAAAGCAAGCGTGCCATTGGTTGCTGTGTAATAATGTATTTTTTGTAATAAAGCGGACTTACGGATTAATGCATTACTGAGGTTACATTTCGGATAATTCAAATCTTTCGGATATGCAAATTCCCAGTGACTGCAGCCGCAGTTTTCCATGATGTTCTGCTGCGCACACGTTCTCTTACACGCCTGGAAGGTTCATTAAAGAAAATAACACCTTTACCCAGCTTGCACGCCTTACAAAAAACACGTCTTTCCATATAAACATTTCTAAATATCCTAGAAACATGAATATAATGATGATACGGCATCATAAGGCGTGGGATATACGTTTCACGGCTTTATAGGCCACGCCGCTCACCTCTCGGGTGTATCCAGCTCCGTATTTATCCTTGTAGAAGTTTTTAATATTCTCTCCTTCAGTGCACTGACTTCCATATGGCGACCGCAGTCTGTTAATGTGAACCTTGAAAGAAATAAAAACATGGTATCAGTGGCCACGTTTGAATTTCTCGGAGGTTCCCAAAAGTTGCAATGCAGCAATGGAACCCGGTTGGAATGGGTAAAACCAAGATGATATCACTTGATTGTGACATGGTTGGGCAGGCGAGACCTGTCCACTGAGTAGAAATCGTCAACAGGTCATTAGTTTGTGGTATAATGCTCTTACAGATCGTGACGCATTCATTGAAGAGCTGCCATGGAAATTACCTAGAAGCCAAGCCAAATCGGTTTCACAAGGCTTATTTGCTACTAAAATGCACAGCACTTGACCAGCATAGCCAATCAGAATTCAGAAAAAGAACCAGAGAAACCATCTTTTCCTGGAATTATCTTTGTAACTTTTTGCAAATGATAACATGAATTTGTACTGAACAATCTTGTTTTGACCATGTTCAGCACTTTATCGCCCCCTGCTGAAAATCTATAGGAATGCATATAAAAGGACAAGTACATGTAGAAAATAGGAAAGGCGCCTACTCCCTTTCTTTCAAAGTCCAACCATCCATATCTTTCCTGATCCTAGTGCCACATTGATAAAAAGGGATTTCTGAATGTCCGTTTACTCTCTGGGTATTTTCCTCGTACTGTATAGGGTTTAAAGGTTAATTATAGTTTTTAGCAATAAAAACAGGTAAAATTTGTGCTTGTAATAAAAACCTCTAATGTTAGGGGTATCAGCCTATTAACTGAAATTCATAGAGATTTTTCTGAACGTGCCAGTGACATAAATCAATAGAGACGTTTCCGTTAGGTCAGGGAGTTTTTTTTTAATGAGCCCAGTCGTTAAAACCAGCAGGACATGTCTATTTCTGCAGTAACCAGTTAAAATCAATGTATGTCTGAAGTCCCTGCGGATTAGTCTGTAGATGTGCTACATTATATAAAAACAAACTAACATACCCTCCAACAATGCCCCTTAAATAGGGACACTTATAGATACATATACCCTCCAACATTCCCCTTTAATAGTTACACTTATAGATACACATACCCTCCAACATTCCCCTTTAATAGTTACACTTATAGATACACATACCCTCCAACATTACCCCTTTATAGTTACCTTAAAACACATACCCTCCAACATTCCCCCTTTATAGTTACACTTATAGAAACACATACCCTCCAACATTACCCCTTTAATAGTTACACTTATAGATACACATACCCTCCAACATTCCCCTTTAATAGTTACACTTATAGATACACATACCCTCCACACATTCCCCTTTAATAGTTACACTTATAGATACACATACCCTCCCATTACCCCCTTTAATAGTTACACTTATAGATACACATACCCTCCACATTACCCCTTTAATAGTTACACTTATAGATACACATACCCTCCAACATTACCCCTTTAATAGTTACACTTATAGATACACTCCCTCCAACATTCCCCCCCTTTAATAGTTACACTTATAGATCACATACCCTCCAACATTCCCCTTTAATAGTTACACTTATAGATACACATACCCTCCAACATTCCCCCTTTAATAGTTACACTTATAGATACACATACCCTCCAACATTCCCCTTTAATAGTTACACTTAGATACACATACCCTCCAACATTACCCCTTTAATAGTTACACTTATAGATACACATACCCTCCAACATTCCCCTTTAATAGTTACACTTATAGATACACATACCCTCCTCCCTCACACATTACCCCCTTTAATAGTTACACTTATAGATCATACCCTCCAACATTCCCCTTTAATAGTTACACTTATAGATACACACCCTCCAACATTCCCCCTTTAATAGTTACACTTATAGATACACATACCCTCCAACATTCCCCCTTTAATAGTTACACTTATATACACATACCCTCCAACATTCCCCTTTAATGTTACACTTATAGAACACATACCCCCAACATTCCACTTTATAGTTACACTTAATATACACATACCCTCCAACATTCCCCCTTTAATAGTTACACATTATAGATACACATACCCTCCAACATTCCCCTTTAATAGTTACACTTATAGATACACTACCCTCCAACATTACCCCTTTAATAGTTACACTTATAGATACACACTACCCTCCAACTTACCCCTTAATAGTTACACTTATAGAAACACATACCCTCCAACATTCCCTTTTAATAGTTACACTTATAGATACACATACCCTCCAATATTCCCCTCTTAATAGTTACACTTATACAC
Source organism: Hymenochirus boettgeri (assembly GCA_019447015.1). Lineage (NCBI taxonomy): Eukaryota > Metazoa > Chordata > Amphibia > Anura > Pipidae > Hymenochirus > Hymenochirus boettgeri. The sequence continues at coordinate 110,710,075 of CM033476.1, read as the reverse complement.
ATACCTCCAACATTACCCCTTTATTAGTTACACTTATAGAAACAAATACCCTCCAACATCCCTTTAATGGTTACACTTATAGATACACATACCCTCCAACATTCCCCCTTTAATAGTTACACTTATAAAACACATACCCTCCAACATCCCCCCTTTAATAGTTACACTTATAGATACACATACCCTCCAACATTCCCCCTTTAATAGTTACACTTATAGAAACACATACCCTCCAACATTCCCCTTAATAGTTACACTTATAGATACACATACCCTCCACACTTCCCCATTAATAGTTACACTTATAGAAACACATACCCTCCAACATTCCCCTTTAATAGTACTTATAGATACACATACCCTCCAACATTCCCCCTTTAATAGTTACACTTATAGAAACACATACCCTCCAACATTCCCCCTTTAATAGTTACACTTATAGATACACAATACCCTCCAACATTCCCCTTTAATAGTTACACTTATAGATACACATACCCTCCAACATTCCCCCTTTAAAGTTACTTTAAGAAACACATACCCTCCAACAGTCCCCCTTTAATAGTTACTTATAGAAACACATACCCTCCAACATTACCCCTTTAATAGTTACACTTATAGAAACACATACCCTCCAACATTCCCCCTTTAATAGCACACTTATAGATCACTACCCTCCAACATTCCCCCTTTTGTTAGTTCACTTATAGAAACACTACCCTCCAACATTCCCCCTTTAATAGCACACTTATAGATACACATACCCTCCAACATTCCCCTTTAATAGTTATACACTTATGAAACACATACCCTCCAACATTCTCCCTTTAATAGTTACACTTATAAACACACACACCCTCCAACATTCCCCCTTTAATAGTTACACTTATAGAAACACATCCCCTCCAACATTCCCCTTTAATAGTTACACTTATAGATACACATACCCTCCAACATTCCTCTTAATAGTTACACTTATAGATACACATACCCTCCAACATTCCCCCTTTAATAGTTACATTTCTAGAAACACATACCCTCGAACAGTCCCCTTTAATAGTTACACTTATAGAAAACATACCAACCCTCCAACATTACCCCTTTATAGTTACACTTATAGAAACACATACCCTCACAACATTCCCCCTTTAATAGTCACACTTATAGATACACATACCCTCCAACATTCCCCCTTTAATAGTTACACATACCCTCCAACATTCCCCCTTTAATAGTTACACTTATAGATACCAATACCCTCCAACATTCCCCCTTTAATATTTACACTTATAGATACACATACCCTCCAACATTCCCCCTGTAATAGTTACACTCTATAGATACCATACCCTCCAACATTACCCTTTATAGTTTCACTTATAGAAACACATACCCTCCACATTCCCCTTTAATAGTTACACTTATAGATACACATACCCTCCAACATTACCCCTTTAAGTTACACTTATAGAAACACATACCCTCCAACATTCCCCTTTAATAGTTCACTTATAGATACCATACCCTCCAACTTACCCCTTTAATAGTTACACTTATGAAACCATACCCCTCCAACATTCCCCCTTTAATAGTTACACTTATAGAAACACATACCCTCCAACATTCCCCTTAATAGTTACACTTATAGATACACATACCCTCCAACATTCCCCCTTTAATAGTTACACTTATAGAAACACATACCCTCCACATTCCCCTTTAATAGTTTACTTATAGAAACACATACCCTCCAACATTCTCCCTTTAATAGTTACACTTATAGATACCACTACCCTCCAACATTCCCCCTTTAACAGTCACACTATAGATACACATACCCTCCAACATTCCCCCTTTAATAGTTCCACTTATAGAAACACTACCCTCCAACATTCCCCCTTTAATAGTTACACTTATAGATCACATACCCTCCAACATTCCCCCTTTAATATTACACTTATAGATAACATACCCTCCAACATTCCCCTGTAATAGTTACACTTATAGATACACATACCCTCCAACATTATCCCTTTAATGGTTACACTTATAGATACACATACCCTCCAACATTATCCCTTTAATGGTTACACTTATAGATACACATACCCTCCAACATTATCCCTTTAATAGTTACACTTATAGAAACACATACCCCCAACATTCCCCTTAATAGTTACACTTATAGAAACACATACCATCCAACATTCCCCCTTTAATAGTTACACTTATAGAAACACATACCCTCCAACATTCCCCTTTAATAGTTACACTTATAGATACACACACCCTCCAACATTATCCCTTTAATGGTTACACTTATAGATACACATACCCTCCAACATTATCCCTTTAATGGTTACACTTATAGATACACATACCCTCCAACATTATCCCTTTAATGGTTACACTTATAGATACGCATACCCTCCAACATTCCCCTTAATAGTTACACTTATAGAAACACATACCCTCCAACATTCCACTTTAATAGTTATACTTATAGAAACACATACCCTCCAACATTCCCCCTTTAATAGTTACACTTATAGAAACACATAACCCCCCAACATTCCCCTTTAATAGTTACACTTATAGAAACACATACCCTCCAACATTACCTTTTAATAGTTACACTTATAGAAACACATACCCTCCAACATTCCCCTTTAATAGTTATACTTATAGAAACACATACCCTCCAACATTCCCCTTTAATAGTTACACTTATAGATACACATACCCTCCAACATTCCCCTTAATAGTTACACTTATAGAAACACATACCCCCAACATACAGTAGTTAATAGTTACACTGTATGTATTTCTCAGCTATGTACCTATTTAAAGGGGAATATTAAAGGTTGGGTTTGTATCTATGGAACTGGCTCCCTTGTAGATGGGATTGTAGATTTTTCCAACTGGCTCCTAATGTCAAAAATAATTGTCCACTTGACTTTATATTCCGGTTTTCAATATATTACCTTGAGTGACACAGCGTTTCAATAAACCTTTTAATCGCGTCCTGTACCGATCTTACCAGTCAATTTGGTTAGATTGGCGGTTAATGGGGTTGCTATGGTTCCGGTTTCTTAGTCTCAAATGTAATGACATTTTCTATTTATTTTAAGGTTTTATATAACAAATTAAAATGTTCACTTCAAGACCATGTCTCCTTTAACAAAATGAACATTCACTATGTGTATAATATGTATTCATACCAACCTCACACAGAGACCGGGGTGTCTATCAGACTACACTGCGCTCATTCATTATATCCAGTCCGTCCACTTTCCACCAATAAATCATTTATTTTTATAACCAGAAGATACAGTACATTTGGTTTTATCAGTACGATATTCTCAGCAAAATAACCAATGTACGGTAAATAGAACATATACCGAAATTGTACGTAGATATAGAAACACTATGGCAGCTCCCACCCTATGTATAAATATAAATATACAGAGAAGGAATGTTCTGTACATACAATAAGCTATACCCTCATACTGTAATGTCTAAGGGAAACAATATGGCAGCTCCCACCATATGTATAAATATACAGAGAAGGAATGTTCTGTACATACAATAAGCTATACCCTCATACTGTACTGTCTAAGGGAAACAATATGGCAGCTCCCAACCATATGTATAAATATACAGAGAAGGAATGTTCTGTACATACAGTAAGCTATACCCTCATACTGTACTGTCTAAGGGAAACACTATGGCAGCTCCCACCCATATATATAAATATACAGAGAAGGAATGTTCAGTACACACAATAAGCTATACCCTCATACTGTACTGTCTAAGGAAACAATATGGCAGCTCCCACCCATATGTATAAATATACAGAGAAGGAATGTTCTGTACATACAATAAGCTATACCCTCATACTGTACTGTCTAAGGGAAACAATATGGCAGCTCCCACCCATAGTATAAATATACAGAGAAGGAATGTTCTGTACATACAATAAGCTATACCCTCTACTTACTTTCTAAGGGAAACAATATGGCAGCTCCCACACATATGTATAAATATACAGAGAAGGAATGTTCTGTACATACAATAAGCTATACCCTCATACTGTACTGTCTAAGGGAAACAATATGGCAGCTCCCACCCATTTACCTTCATCATGCCAATTTCTGTTTCGGCTCCTGGTGGGACATTGACACCTTCGTCTTCAGGAAATGGCATCTGCGACTGATCGTGGACAAGGAGTCGTATTCCGGCTGCGTGGGTCATGTCCCTGACGTATTCGATCTGCTGGATGAACAGCTCCAAGTGTAGCCCTGATAGGGAGAACATTGTGTATTGACATTGGGGATAAATTGGATCTGGTCCTTTTTAAATGCAAAGTGAATTACATTAAAGGGTTAACTCACTTTATATAGGGGACGTTAATATCCACCAATCATTTATCATTCACATTGATTGGATGTTGTAACTCTATGTACCTCTTCCATCTAAAGGGGTATTGGATAGTCATTCCCACTACCTAGAAGCATTCAGTATGGCATCTCCAATTTCTGGGATATACCTCAGCACTTTTGGGCCATGAAGATCACAGGCGTAACTACCAGGGGAGCAAGCGCAGGGGGGGCGGAGTCCAAGGGGGCCCCTGTGGATGAAGCACGGATAGGGGCCCCATCATAATTTTGCTGGGGAGCCCAGTGATTCCTTTACGCCCCTATAATTAACATTATGTATCATATATAGACTCTGTGCTACAGTATCAAAGCTCCATCATTGTTAACAAACCCACAGCCTGTTTCCTATTGGACAGTGACCACTTACCGTACATAAAACCTGCCTTTGTGATGTTCAGCGGATCGATGGTGATCGGGTTCCCTCGAATGTCTGTTGCCTTCTGGGAGTTGAAAGTGTAACAATTGCCAAACTTATAGTTTATGAAGCCAGAGAAGAAGCTGTAATTAGGGGATAAAAGAGAAAAAAATGGAAAGCGACAGGACTGAAATGTCAAACCTATTTCTTCCAGTAGGTGGCAGCATTGTACTGATGTGTGGATCATTAGATAAACTTATCCTACCCCTAATCACAAGCACATATGGTTCAGAGATAGCTGCATGAAAGGGGCTCGTCACCCAAGTGCACCACACGTGTACAGCAAACGGACATTTTGGGAACAGTCACACTGCGCCGCAAACACGATCGATTGCGTGTGAAAGGGTTGGGGTTGAGTTGAATGGGATGGGTAAACCGCAGTGAGTTGAATGGGTTGGGTAAACCGCAGTGAGTTGAATGGGTTGGGTAAACCGCAGTGAGTTGAATGGGTTGGGTAAACCGCAGTGAGTTGAATGGGTTGGGTAAACCGCAGTAAGTTGAATGGGTTGGGTAAACCGCAGTGAGTTGAATGGGTTGGGTAAACCGCAGTGAGTTGAAAGGGTTGGGTAAACCGCAGTGAGTTGAATGGGTTGGGTAAACCGCAGTGAGTTGAAAGTATGCTTGTGAAGGTTCTCATTCATCCAGGTCATGGTATATCTGTTGTATTCAATTAGATCAACTGGACTTGAAATGTAGTTCTTGAAGACGTTTCGCTAGTCATCCGACTGGCTTTCTCAATTCAGAATGACTTGTACAGAATCTGTGGCAATTATGTACCCTGGAAAATCCCAATTAGCATATCACACACCTTAACACCTGGCTGTGATATGCTAATTGGATTTTCCAGGGTACATAATTGCCACAGATTCTTGTACAAGTCATTCTGAATTGAGAAAGCCAGTCGGATGACTAGCGAAACGTCTTCAAGAACTACATTTCAATCAGTTGATCTAATTGAATACAACAGATTAGTGAGTTGAAAGGGTTGGGTAACAGCGTGAGTTATGGTGGGTAAACGGCAGTGAGTTGAATGGTTGGGTAAACGCAGTGAGTTGAATGGGTTGGGTAAACGCAGTGAGTTGAATGGGTTGGGTAAACGCAGTGAGTTGAATGGGTTGGGTAAACGGCAGTAGTTGAATGGGTTGGGTAACGGCAGTGAGTTGAATGGGTTGGGTAAACGGCAGTGAGTTGAATGGGTTGGTAAACGGCAGTGAGTTGAATGGGTTGGGTAAACGGCAGTGAGTTGAATGGGTTGGGTAAACGGCAGTGAGTTGAATGGGTTGGGTAACGGCAGTGAGTTGAATGGGTTGGTAACCGGCAGTGGTTGAATGGGTTGGGTAAACGGCAGTGAGTTGAATGGGTTGGGTAAACGGCAGGGTTGATGGTTGGGTAACGCAGTGAGTTGAATGGGTTGGGTAAACGGCAGTGAGTTGAATGGGTTGGGTAAACGGCAGTGAGTTGAATGGGTTGGGTAAACGGCAGTGAGTTGAATGGGTTGGGTAAACGGCAGTGAGTTGAATGGGTTGGGTAAACGGCAGTGAGTGAATGGGTTGGGTAAAGGCAGTGAGTTGAATGGGTTGGGTAAACGGCAGTGAGTTGAATGGGTTGGGTAAACGCAGTGAGTTGAATGGGTTGGGTAAACGGCCAGTGAGTTGAATGGGTTGGGTAAACGGCAGAGTGAGTTGAATGGTTGTGTAAACGGCAGTGAGTTGAATGGGTTGGTAAACCGCAGTGATTGAATGGGTTGGTAAACCGCAGTGAGTTGAATGGGTTGGGTAAACGGCAGTGAGTTGAATGGGTTGGGTAAACGCAGTGAGTTGAATGGGTTGGGTAACCGCAGTGAGTTGAATGGGTTGGGTAACCGCAGTGAGTTGAATGGGTTGGGTAAACCGCAGTGAGTTGAATGGGTTGGGTAAACCGCAGTGAGTTGAATGGGTTGGGTAAACGCAGTGAGTTGAATGGGTTGGGTAAACCGCAGTGAGTTGAATGGGTTGGGTAAACCGCAGTGAGTTGAATGGGTTGGGTAAACCGCAGTGAGTTGAATGGGTTGGGTAAACCGCAGTGAGTTGAAGTTGGAAGTGTTGTGGGTTGGGTAAACCGCAGTGATTGATGGGTGTAAACGCAGTGAGTTGAATGGGTTGGGTAAACCGCAGTGAGTTGAATGGGTTGGGTAACCCACAGTGAGTTGAATGGGTTGGGTAAACCGCAGTGAGTTGAATGGGTTGGGTAACCCACAGTGAGTTGAATGGGTTGGGTAACCCACAGTGAGTTGAATGTTGAGTAAACCGCAGTGATTGAGGTTGGGTACCCACATGTGAGTTGAATGGGTTGGTAACCCACAGTGAGTTGAATGGGTTGGGTAACCCACAGTGAGTTGAATGGGTTGGGTAACCACAGTGAGTTGATGTGGGTACCACAGTGATTGAAGGTTGGGTAACCCACAGTGAGTTGAATGGGTTGGGTAACCCCGTGAGTGAATGGTGGAACCCACAGTGAGTTGAATGGGTTGGGTACCCACGTGATTGAATGGGTTGGGTAACCCACAGTGATTGAATGGGTTGGGTACCCACAGTGAGTGAATGGGTTGGGTAACCCACAGTGAGTTGAATGGGTTGGGTAAACCGCAGTGAGTTGATGTTGGGTAAACGCAGTGAGTTGAATGGGTTGGGTAACCCGCAGTGAGTTGAATGGGTAGGGTAAACCGCAGTGAGTTGAATGGGTGGGTTGGATGCCAGGTGTGACTACTTTGCGGTCTGAACAATTTGACCCCGCAGGACTCTACTTAAGGAGATGCCAATTGGTCAATTGATGGTGAGTTGGCATCAGACAATATGGGTGTAAATACTACAAATAACATCCAACCTGGCATTGCAGTCCTGACCATGGAAATTACAGAATATCAACATGTCTTCCAACTGGTGACCCTGTCCACCTTCTGCTCATCTGGCAATTGGTTGAACTCGGAAGCAAACTTGTTGAAGGCGTTGCATAAAGTATGTTTCCTCCATAGCCTCTGATCCGTTCATATGGTGAGACCGGTTCCTCCGATGGGTCAGTTCTAGCCGGAGTCCTGAGCACAGAAGAATCCAAAATGAAGTCCAATTAGGAGAAACGTTCCCAGAAGGAGATACGTTTGTTAATATTCTACACAACAAGACCATTTATTCCTCCTATGTAAAACTGTGTCTCCTGTCTATTTATTATTAGACATTAATAATATATATTTATAAACATGCACTTGATAATGGAGAGCAGCATTATATCTTTATAACAGTCACTTAGCTATGCCATAAAATAGCCACATATGCTTGTGTCCTCCTATGACAATAAAACTCTATTTGAATGTTTTACACAGTGGACATTATCTCTTATGTAAATTATAATAATTAGAAGGTCCAAAGGAATATTAAGTTGTGATAATAGATAATATTTTTCATTGTGGGTTATCTATTTTCTTACAAATTTTCCATCAAACAATATAATCTCCATTATTTCTAAAGAGTCAGACCTGCAGCGAGGTTGCCATGGCGAAACTGCGCGCCAAAGACGAGATTTGACGCTGTTGAGGTTACAGATGGTGATGGCCGGAAACTTGAGCTTGGCGCTGGAGATCAGCATGATCTTCTCGTGGGAAGGGTAGGTGTAATAGGTAAGGACCATTTCGGTTGCACTGCCAGAGGGCGCAGCACAGGGCGAAGGTCACAAAGCACAACCAACCGTCCGTCGGAACCAGTGCTTGGAGCGGAAGATGTTGGGATGCCGTGGGCGGAGGTGTGCTGGAGAGTGGTCCTGCCCAGTTACGGAGAGTGGTGTCATCGTAAGACGATTTGTCCACCTTCATTTCTGGGTAGTACATTGTTTCTCTCTGCCATACAGACCAGACGTCCAAGAACAAAGTCCCCGTCCTCTCGCCTCTTGTATATAAAGATATATATAAATGTGCACTGCCTTCCGGACAGCCCTAGGAGGGGCTTGAAGTAAAAGGACAAGAGATTTTAATACCCAAAGGCATATGTGAACCTATCCGCATCCAATAACCCGTTACCTTAGCGACATCTATAATAACGAACCAATTATCACTCCTGGTTGCTTGGTCTCTGTCAGCTGCTGTTCCTGGCCTGGATCTGAGATGCAATTAAAAAGCAACACAAGGTTCATTGGGAATTAATACGACCCGTATCAATTGAACAAAACCTTCCTGAAATAAATATTCATCTTTCCCATTCCAATTCTAAAAGGAAATTGATTGGACGTTGGTTTAGGCTAGGTACACCTATACAATCCTTTCCACCGGTCGCACGCCAGGAGCAAGGACTGTCGTTCACGGCAAAAGTACCCGCATATTATATACTGTACACATACCTGGGAATGTGCATATTACATACTGTACACGTACCTGGGAATGTGCATATTATATACTGTACACATACCTGGGAATGCTATTATATACTGTACACATACCTGGAATGTGCATATTATATACTGTACACATACCTGGGAATGTGCATTATATACTGTACACATACCTGGGAATGTGCATATTATATACTGTACACATACTGGGAATGTGCATATTATATACTGACACATACCTGGGAATGTGCATATTATTACTGTACATACTGTAATCATATCTGTACATACTGGGATGGCATATTATATACTGTACACATACCTGGGAATGTGCATATTATATACTGTACACATACCTGGGATGTGCTATTATATACTGTACACATACCTGGGAATGTGCATATTATATACTGTACACATTACCGGGAATGTGCATATTATACTGTACACATACCTGGGAATGTGCATTTGTATACTGTACACATACCTGGAATGTGCATATATACTGTACACTACTGGAATGTGCATATTATATACTGTACACATACCTGGGAATGTGCATATTATATACTGTACACGTACCTGGGAATGTGCATATTATATACTGTACACTTACCTGGAATGGCATATTATACTGTACACATACCTGAATGTGCTATTTATACTGTACACGTACCTGGAATGTGCATATTATATACTGTACACGTACCTGGGAATGTGCATATTATATACTGTACACGTACCTGGGAATGTGATATTATATACTGTACAACGTACCGGGAATGTCATATTATACTTAACGTACCTGGGAATGTGCATATTATACTGTAACACATACCTGGGAATGTGCTTTATACTGTACACATCCTGGGAAGTGCTATATATACTGTACACTACCTGGGAATGTGCCTATTATATACTGTACACATACCTGGGAATGTGCCTATTATATACTGTACACATCCCTGGGAATGTGCCTATATATACTGTACATACTGATTGATAATCTTACACATACCTGGGAATGTGCTATTATATACTGTACACATACCTGGGAATGTGCCTATTATATACTGTACACATACCTGGGAATGTGCTATTATTACTGTACACATACCTGGGAATGTGCTATTATATACTGTAACACTACTGGGAATGTGCTATTATATACTGTACACATACCTGGGAATGTGCTATTATATCTGTACACATACCTGGGAATGTGCTATATATACTGTACAACTACCTGGGAATGTGCCTATTATATACTGTACACGTACCTGGGATGTGCATATTATATACTGTACCGTACTGTGAATGCATCTTATATACTGTACACGTACCTGGGAATGTGCATATTATATACTGACTGTACACGTACCTGGATGTGCATATATATACTGTACACTTACCTGGGAATGTGCATATTATATCCTGTACACTACCTGGGAATGTGCATTTATTTGTACACATACCTGGGAATGTGCATATTAATACTTTTACACATACCTGGGAATGTGCATATTAATACTGTACACATACCTGGGAATGTGCCATTTATATACTGTACCAACCTGGGAATTGCATATTATTACTGTACACATACCTGGGAATGTGCATATTATATACTGTACACATACCTGGGAATGTGCATATTTATACTTACACGTACCTGGGAATGTCCTATTTATACTGTACACGTACCTGGGAATGTGCATATTTATACTGTACACGTACCTGGGAATGTGCATATTATATACTGTACACGTACCGGGGAATGTGCATATTATATCTGTACAACTACCTGGAATGTGCATATTAATACTGTACACTACCTGGGAATGTGCATATTTATACTGTACACATACCTGGGAATGTGCATATTATATACTGTACACATACCTGGGAAGTGCATATTATATCTGTACACATCCTGGAATGTCATATATATACGTACACATACCTGGGAATGTGCATATTATATACTGTACACATACCTGGGAATGTGCATATTATATACTGTACACGTACCTGGGAATGTGCATATTCTATATACTGTACACGTACCGGGGAATGTGAATATTATATACTGTACCATACCTGGGAATGTGCATATTATATACTGTACACATACCTGGGAATGTGCATATTATATACTGTACACGTACCTGGGAATGTGCATATTATATACTGTACACGTACCTGGGAATGTGCATATTATATACTGTACACGTACCTGGGAATGTGCATATTATATACTGTACACGTACCTGGGAATGTGCATATTATATACTGTACACGTACCTGGAATGTGCATATTATTACTGTTACACGTACCTGGGAATGTGCATATATTATACTGTACACTACCTGGGAATGTGCCTATTGTATACTGTACACATACCTGGGAATGTGCCTATATATACTGTACACATACCTGGGAATGTGCCTATTATATACTGTACACATACCTGGGAATGTGCCTATTATATACTGTACACGTACCTGGGATGTGCCATTATATACTGTACCACTACCTGGGAATGTGCCTATTATATACTGTACACATACCTGGGAATGTCCTTTTATTACTGTACACATACCTGGGAATGTGCATATTATACTGTACACGTACCTGGGAATGTGCATATTATATACTGTACACGTACCTGGGAATGTGCATATTATATACTGTACACTACCTGGAATGTGCATATTATATACTGTACACGTACCTGGAATGTGGATATAGATACTGTACACTACCTGGAATGTGCTATATATACTGTACACATACCTGGAATGTGCATATTATATACTGTACATACCTGGGAATGTGCATATTATAACTGTACACATCTGGGAATGTGCATATTATATACTGTACACATACCTGGGAATGTGCATATTATATACTGTACACATACCTGGAATGTGCATATTATATACTGTACACATACCTGGGAAGTGCATATTTATATACTGTACACATACCTGGGAATGTGCATATTATATCTGTACATACGGATGTGCATATTTACTACATACCTGGGAATGTGCATATTATATACTGTAACACATACCTGGGAATGTGCATATTATACTGTACACTACCTGGGAATGTGCATATCATATACTGTACACATACCTGGGAATGTGCAATATCAATACTGTACACGTACCTGGGAATGTGCCTATTATATACTGTACACGTACCTGGGAATGTGCTATTATATAGTACACATACTGGGAATGTGCCTATTATATCCGTACACATACTCTGGGAATGTGCTATTATATACTGTACACATACCTGGGAATGTGCTATTTATATACTGTACACATACTGGAATGTGCCTATTATACTGTACACAACTGGGAATGTCTATTATATACTGTACACTACCTGGGAATGTGCCTATTATATACTGTACACATAGCTGGGAATTGTGCCTTTTTTTACCTAGTGGAATGTGCCTATTATATACTGTACACCTAGCTGGGAATGTGCCTATTATTATACTGTACACATAGCTGGGAATGTGCCTATTATATACTGTACACATACCTGGGAATGTGCCTATTATATACTGTACACATACCTGGGAATGTGCCTATTATATACTGTACACATACCTGGGAATGTGCCTATTATATACTGTACACATACCTGGGAATGTGCATATTATACTGTACACGTACCTGGGAATGTGCATATTATATACTGTACACATACCTGGGAATGTGCCTATTATATACTGTACACACTACCTGGGATGTGCTATTATATACTGTACACATACCTGGGAATGGTGCATATTATATACTAACACATACCTGGGAATTGCATATTATATACTGTACACAACCTGGGATGTCATATATATACTGTACACTAGCTGGGAATGTGCATATATACTGTACACATACCTGGGAATGTGCTATTATATATGTCACATACTGGAATGTGCATATTATATACTGTACACATACTGGAATGGCATATTAATACGTACACATGCCTGGGAATGTGCATTGATCTGATCATCTGTTTCTCTTGTTTGGGCATTTCAGTGCTTCCCCAAGTCATTGTAATTTATCTTCTTCTGAAAACCAAATGAGATCTAATGTTTTTTGAGTGTCTTGGACGGGATATGTACATTGATTTTTAAAGGTACAGTGATAAATTAAACCTTTATTTGCCCTGCTTTATCAATGTGCTGGATTATAACATGCAATTTGTTTCAGAACCGAATTCCTAAATGCCTGTTGGTGTCTCTTCAAACAGGAGGTTCCTTAACCTTTAAGCCATGACTTTCTGGCTTCAGAACTGAGTTGCTTTAAAAAATGGAAGAGACAGACAGATCCCTACCACCTAAATCCCGTTATGTCAGTGATTTGACATTTCGCATTAACCACATGCAATCCTGATCCCATTTAATCCTTGACCATTTTTGCAGGACATCCTTTGTGTCTCTTAAATACTGTGAAGAATTTGAGATTTTAACTAGTGGTTGTAAATAATATTGATAATTTCCCCCATCACTCCAGTACTGGAGACAATATATAGAAAATTGAGCTGTTGTACATCCATATTAAGTGCAACTAGAGACAATATGTCATAACCCCGTCGGTGTTTCTCTGGGTTTTTATGCACTTTGGCAGTTGGCAGGGGTCCCCTACCTTGAAGCAAACCGAAACATTTGCTCAGGGCGCTGTAGAAACTTAAAAGGCGGCAGTTAAAAAAAACTTCTTTCCTGCAATACTGCATTTCAGCAGCAGTCCACCAATCAGTGTTAGTTAGCCCACCACACCCACCTCCACAAGCCGCGCCTATGTTCCCTGATGAAGCCATGCCCACTTCATGTGTACACATATACACAGCTATACACAGCATATTTACATCATATACACAGCATTACATCATATACACATCATACACAGCATATTCACCATATTTACATTGTCTACACACATATACACTCATATAACACGCAATACACAGCATATACACATCATATACACATCATATACACAGCATATACACATCGTATACACATCGTATACACCCGTATACACGCTGTTCACACCATATACACATCGTATACACACGTATACACATCGTATACACATCGTATACACGTCTTATACACATCATATACACATTGTTACACATCGTATACACATCTAGCACAGCATATACACATCATATACACACAGCATATACACATCGTAACACATCGTATACATATTGTATACACCCCGTATACACACGCGTATTCACAGCACGTATACACAGCGTAATACACATCGTATAAACTCGTATACACATTATATACACAGCATATACACATCATATACAACACTCATGTACACATCATATCACATCATATACACAGCATATACACACCATATACACACATATAACAATCAATATACAGCATATACACATCATATACACACCATATACACAGCATACACACATCATATACACACCATATACATACCATATACACAGCATATACACATCATATACACAGCATATACACAGCATATACATACCATATACACTCAATCACGCATATACACATCTATACTCATACACAACATATACACAGTTCACTCATAATACAGCAGATGTACAATAATACACATCATATACACACTACCTGCATATACACATCATATACACATATACACATATACACAGCATATATCACATCGATATACACAGCATATACAAGGCATATACACATCATATATCACATCCATATACACAGCACTATACACCTCACTATCCCACCATATAAACACAACATACACAACCATATACACAGCATATACCATCTACATATACACATCAATATACACAAGCATATACATATGCATATACACAGGCATATACACATCACATACCAGCATATACTTACACTACTATGATACACAGCAGCATACATCTACATAGCACATACACAGATACACAGGCATATACACACATATACACAAGCATAACACATACATAAATACAGCACACATCCTATACACATCATATACACATCATATACACACCATATACCCCAGCATACACACAATCATATACACACACATATCTCACACATATACACGTGGATATACCACGCATATCACAGTATCAACCAATACACACACATGCATACACCAATCATAATCAACACCATCAACACTCATATACGACACACACTCATATTACCACCATATCACATCATATAACAACTATATACACACATATCACAATACACAGTAATACACATCATATACACCATATACACCCATATACACAGAATATACACACCTCATTAATACACAACATATACACAGCATATACTCACTCATAATACACATCATAATACACAATATACCCATCATATACACGAATATATACACACCTATATACACAGCATAACAACATTCTAAACAGCATATACACAGCATATACACATCATATACCACAGCTAATATACACATCATAACCATCATATACACAGCATATCACATCATATCACACATCATATACACAGCATATACACATCATATACACATCATCAAAGCTATACCATCATATACACATAACACAGCTATATCTATACATATACACCACATATACACAGCATATAACATAGCATATACACATCATATACGACATATACAACATAGCATATACACATATATAACACTATAACACTAAAGCACGATACACCTATCATATACACACCTATACACAGCATTATACATATCAATAATATACACATACATAATACAACAGCATATACATAGCATATACACATCCATATACACAGCACTACATGCATATACAACATACATATACACAGCATATACACAGCATATACATAGCATATACACATCATTTACACAGTATAAGAACGCTCGGAACTTTGTGTTTCCCTCTGCCGTACCTAGCTTAATACAGCAACAGCCCCTCCCTTGTTTGTGGTTTTGATTGGCTCAGCTTTTTTAGTACTTTCCGTTCCCTTTTTTGTGACATTATGATAATCCCCTTTTTTCTCAATTGACCTTTTTGGTAACTTTTTAAGGTCATTTCCCCCATCTGTTGGAAGGGATCTATAGTGTTTGTTTGTGTACATTGATTGTTTACGCAATCGGCTTTCTAAGCGACTCGCTCTTTGGAGCGGTTCATTTTCAGTGAAATTTCCTAAATCCTGTAAATCACAAACTAAGCGGTGGTCTGTAAAATTCAATGTTTTTGATTGATCTGTTGTGTCTATTTGTTAAGATTATTTAGCGAAGACAAAATCAACTCAGTCAGTATAAGTGTCGATTGAAGTATTTCTTATAAAACGGTTCCCATCGCAAGTAATGAACAAATCAACGTGTGCTATTGGAAGAAAGGTCCATCCCCTGGACAGAACACACACCTGCTCTTTAGTCAATCCGTCTTTCTCTAAGTGTAAGGGCATGGCCACACTGCAGCGCCAACGCAATGGCACACGGAGTCACGTGCGATTTCATTGAGTTTGCGCATGCGTTTTCTTCATTAGGTATAGGAAAACGCATGCAATTGCGATTAAAAATGCGGAACACAAATCGCAACGCACCCGAAAACATGCGTTTTTGGTGCGTTGCCGCGTTTTCAATGATTTGAAATACGCAAATGCAGAAAAATCGCAGCATTGTGGCGTAGCCCTAACCTCTGTGATCCATCTTGTTTTTTTCTCCCTTGTCTCATCGGTTTGGGTGGAGATCTGTTTCATCTGTATTCATCTTGTTTGAATTTGTCCCTATTTGAACATACAATAAATAGGAAAGTGTGTGATGCTCTTTTATTTACACTAACAATATTTTTATTAATAGATCCGCGTTCCGTAGCTTCCCCCACTTCCATTTTTTAGATGATTCCAAGAAAAAAATCTCCCCTCTGATCCATGTCCCACCCTCAATTCAGCGTCTGATAAATTCTCCTTGAGTCCCATGTGGCCGAGTCACCAACTGAAATTGAGCCATCACCAGTGGGTAAATATATTTATTCATACATTTTATTCTGATCATAATCTGAAACATTGGAGGGTAGGTACCTATTTAAAGGGGAGCGTTGGAGGGTAGGTAACTCTCTATTTAAAGTGGGAGCGTTGGAGGGTAGGTACCTATTTTAAAGGGGGACTTTGGAGGGTAGTTACGCTATTTAAAGGGGAGCGTTGGAGGGTAAGGACCTATTTAAAGGGGGAAGCTTTGGAGGTAGGTACCTACTTTAAATAGGGGAGCCGTGTGGAGGGTAGTGTACCTATTTAAAGGGGCTGGAGGATTCCTATTAATGGGCTTGGAGGGTAGGTACCGTATTTTAAAGTTGGAGCGTTGGATAGGTAGGTACCTATTTAAAAGGGAAGTGTGGATGGGTAGGTACCTTATTTTAAGTAAGTTGGTTTGTAATTTAAGAGCGTTGGAGGGGTAGTATCGCTAATTTTAAAAGGACAATTGGGGGAGGTTACCTATTTAAAGGGGAACGTTGGATTGTGGTATCTATTTAATAGGGGAAGCGTCTGAGGGTAGGATACCCATAATTTAAAGGGGAGACTTGGATTGTAGGTACCTATTTAGGGGGAAGCGTTTGGAGGTTAGTACCCTATTTAAAGGGAGTTAGGGTACCTATTTAAATAGGGGAAAATGTAGGGTAGGTATCTATTTAAAGGGGACATTGGAGGGTAGCAGTCATCTTATTGCATCTAGAGTATGCTAAACCGGGGGAGCGTTGTGAGGGTAGCTACCATTTACGAAGTTGAGACCACTATTAAAGGGGAGGGTAGGTAACTCCTACCGTCATACTCGAGTATAAGCCGACGGTTTTGGGTTAAAGGGAGGGAGGTACCATATTTAAAGGGAGCGTTGGAGGGTAAAGTGCAACCCTATTTAACGGTGAACGTTGGAGGGTAGGGGAATGCCGAGTTTTTCTACCTCCGTGTTTAGTCCCAGGTCTGTTTCCCATATTTCCTTTCCTCCTTCTCCCGCTACATGGCGCCTCTGATTATACAATAAAAGATTCGACGTCTCATCCACCAGGAAAACTGAGACTGTGACAGTGATCGTGCAAAGGAGTCCAAGAGACAAATCAATTTAACCACGTTAAAGGGGTGACAGGGGGGTGGGGTGGTGTCCCGTGGGAGATTTCCTACCCTTATTTACCAATTGGGTCAGATATAAACCCACTGCCATTTCCACTTCAATTAGAGAGATATTTGGAGTTTAAGTCCAATTGAACGAACCTCCCCCCTATGAATAAATAAGGTTATCCCGCTCTGCAACTGGCCAAGCAGAAATTACATAATCAGTAGACCAAATAATGACAGCGGCGTCAATGGTTAAAGTAGAACTATAGTGGGTAGAATTAAAAAAACAGCTAAAATAAAAAGTACTTGGGACAGGGATATATAGGACGGGTAATCCCTACCTCCTAATATTGTTTCTGTGAGGAGCACCAGCCCAAAGAAAATTTCTGCACTATCTTTAGTACAGGATGTCCAGATTACACTGGCAATGAAACTTATGTGCTGCAGCTCCTTAACAAAATGATATCGGGAGGTAGGAATAATCAACCCGACCTCCCTGCCACAATTACTCTCCATTTATAAAGAGTTCATTTTTAGTATGGTTATCCCTTAAAGCTTGTAGTGATTCCAATGGAGAAATAACATTACTAATAACCCCCAATCCCAACACTGCAATAATAACCTTTACCCCTGAAGATATTCCCAGTCCTTCAGCCATGAAGGTGACGTCCTGGCCAGTGACTTATGGCTCCTTGCCCTGCCACCTGCCCATACAACTGAAGGGCGGACATGCCCTTTACTACAGAATAAAATAATATTCTATAATAATAATATAATATCAATGTATATATACTATAAGTACATATAATATACTATAATAAAATAAACTACTTAGAATCTCATATAATAATCTAAATACTATACTAATAGATTAACATACTAATAATACTACTATAAACTATAGTAATAATTTACAACTAATAATATAATAAACTATGTATAATAATATCATAATATATTTAATATACTATATATAACTTAATATAATATAATTCTATAGTAATACAATAATAATAATAATAATATAATTTAATATACTATAATAATGATATAATGACTATAGTAATACTATAATAATCACCGTAATACAATAATAATAATAATAATCATATAATTTAATATACTATAATAATAATATAATATAATTCTATAGTAATACAATAATAATAATAATAATAATATAATTTAATATACTATAATAATAATATAATACTATAGTAATACTATAATATACCGTAATACACATAATAATTAATATATAAAAATAATTAATATACTATAATAATAATTATATAATATATTCTATAGTAAGTACATAATAATATAATAATTATCTTTACATATACTGAATAATAATAATATAATACTATAGTAATCACTAATATACCGTAATACACATAATATAATAACGAATAATTTTATATACTAGAATAAACATATAATATATGCTAGACTACTAATAAATATCATATAATAATCACTACATGATCTAATAATATACAAATAGATCATATTCTATAAATATATAATATACCGTACATCAATAATAATAAAATTAATTTAATATACTATAATAATAAAATATAATATAATACTATAATAATACTGTAGCTACTATAAAATAATAATAATAAAAATAATACTATAATTCTATAGTATACTATAACATACTGTATCCTATCATAAATACTATAATACCTACTGTATACTCATAATAATACTGTATAACCTATAATATACTAATAATAATACTGTAATTCTATAGTAATACATAATAATACTGTACATAACTGATAAACTAAATAGATACTGTATAACCGTATAGTAATACTCATAATACTGTATCTATAGTATATACTATATCATACTGTATCTACTATATAGATACTGTAATACTATAATAATACTATAATAATACTGTAATACTATAGTAATACGATAATAATAATAATAATAATAATAATATAATTTAATATACTATAATAATAGTAATACTATGAGTCATACTATAATATACAACGCGTATATACAATAATATAATAATCAATATAAATTTAATCATACTATAATAATAATATAATAGAATTCTATAGTATAACCAATAATAATAATATATAATCTAATTTAATATACTATATAGAAATAAATCCTACCTAGTAAGACTTAACCATACCGTATACCCAATATAATATATAATACTATAATTACATATTAAATACTAAATTAATATAAAAATATTAACGTCATACTAATATGATACTAATATGAATACTAAGCTTATAGTACACATAATAATAACTGTACAACTATAAATAATACTGTAATACTATAATAATACTATAATAATACTGTAATTCTATAGTAATACTATAATAATACTGTAATACTATAATACTATAATAATACTGTAATACTATAGTAATACTATAATAATACTGTAATACTCATATAATACTATCCTAATATACTGTAAATACTATAATAACTACTGTAATACTATAATACTACATAATCAATACGTAATATGAATAGTACACGATACTAATACGTACTACTAATATCTATATAATCATACTGTACTACTATATATCACTTGCATAATACTGTAATACTATAGTAAACCTATAATATACTGTAATACTATATATATACTATATAATACTGTACAATACTAGTAATACTGTAATACTATATTACCTATAGATAATAGTAACATACTTATTAAACTATAATAATACTGTAAACTATAGTAGTATACTATAATAATGACTGTAATACTATAAATATACTGTAAACTATATTAATACGATAATAACTGTATACTTATATTTTAATTAATGTCGGTATAATATATACTGTAATACTTATGTAATAGTTCATAATAATACTGTAATACTATAGTAATACTATAATAATACTGTAACTATAGAACTATAATAATGTACATAAATAACTGTAATACTATAATAATCTGAATAATAATACTGTAAACGATAATAATACTGGTATAATACTGATGTAATACTATATGATTACCTCACTAATACTGAATACTAGTAATACATATAATATACTGTAACCCGATGTTAATCCTAATAATACTGTAGCATATATTCTATATAATACTGTAAATACTATAGTAATCTATTATATTTTCTATAATAATTATACTTAATACGTATACTAAGTAATGACTATATATACTGTTAATACTATGAATATCTTAATCATATTAATACTATAATAATACTGTTATCTATACATACTATAATAATACCTGTAAATACTATTAGTATTCATATATTGTAATACCATAGAATAGTTTCTGTTAATACCTTTGATATAGTAATACGATATATAATACATGCTAAATCCATTAATCTATAATCTAATTGTGAATGACTAGCTACTAATATAACTACTTACTATCTTATCCCAATAACTACACATGTGTAATAGCCATTATAGTAATGTAATACTTGTCAATACTTAAGTAGCTATACGTAACTGCTAACTACTCATTCATTAATACCACACTTAATAGATCTGTAAATCTACTATATACTTAACTGAACTAATATACATAATCTGTAATACTATAATAATACTTATAATAATGACTGTAATACATTTCTGTTAATACTATTAATTCTTTAGATCTACTGACTTATATACTCAATACTACTTCGTCTTCCCCTTTTAATACTTATCATTAATATACACTATAATAATACTGTAATACTAATTGTAATCTCATAGTAATACTTAATCACTCTAGACACGATCATACTGTAAATACTTAGTAATACTATTGCTATAATACCCTATGTCAATACTGTCATACCTATATATAATAACTTGTTATCCTACTCATTATTAACTAACATACTACCGACTACCTATAGTAATACTGAACTCCATATACATCTTCTAATACCTGTAATACTATAGTAATATCTACTAATATTATACTTGTAATACATCCATAATACTATTAATTACTTGATATCGATAATCTCGTAATACTTATCGTGATCCATAGATTAATTATAAACGTATAAGATAATACTTTCGTTAATACTATAATTAAAAGTAATACTATAGTAATACGTAATACTATAACTACTGTAATATATTAGAACTCATAAATCCTGACTCTATAAGATACTGTAAATACCTATAATAATACCTGATAAAATACTGAAGTACTAAGAATACTATATGAATACTATATACATATACTATGTATACGAATACTAATAATACTGTATACATATAAAAAAAACTTAATAATAATATGTAATACTAAATAAATACTGTAAATATAATACTATACGTAACTAAAATAAATCTATAATAATACTGTAATACTATTAGTTAATCTATAATAATAACTGTTAATACCTATCATAATACTATAATATACTGTAATATACTATAGAATACTATAATAATCCTGTAATACTATAATAGACTGTATACTATAGTATACATACTAATACGTAATACCATAGTAATACTATGAATACTGTAATACTAATACAATAATATATTTCTGTAATACTATAAGAATACTATAATACTACTGTGAATCCTATAATAATACTATACATAATTACTGTACATACCTATAGGAAATCTATAATGATACTGTAATCTATAGTAATCCTATATACTGTACAAGGACTATAATAATACTGTATACTCTAATTAATACTATAATAGATACTGTATATAGAGTCATACTAAATAAATAATCCGTAATACTAATAATAATACTATAGATAATCTGTAATAATGATATTACTTACGTATAATATACTGTAATACTATAGTAATACTATAATATTCTGTAAATACTAATAGTAATCTAGAATAAATACTGTAATACTATAGAATCTATAATATACTGTAATACTATATAAGTTTGTAGCAGTCTCGCTGTGTTCCCATTTACTTCCTCCTGTAAAGGTTAGAAATCAAACTCCATGTCTTCGACCATCGTCCCAATCAGCGTTCACCTACCGCTGTGCGCCGCCTAATAGAGGGCCGGTGTGGGCGTGTCGGAATCCAGTGGGGCGGGCCGGTGTTCGGTTAGTGCCGGGATGGATCAGGTGTCGGGGATCCCCCTCGCGCTTTATTCTCTGCTTCCCCTCCGGACTCTGTTTCGTATCTCCTGGATGAACATCGGCCGGGTCGGTTCACCAATCGCGAGATAGAGATCGCTGGCAAGGGCGGGAGACCCGGAACTTAACCCCACCGGGGTCCTGCCATGTCCTAAGAGAGTCGCTCCCTACCCGGACTGGTTCTCACATTCGTACCGCTTTGTCCTGGGGCTCAGATCGTTCCGTGATTCCGGAACCACGATGAGAACTACCGGGAACCTGGGGGGAAAGACCGACCACTAAGGACAGGGATCAACTTGCGCCCCCTCTGGTGCCCCGATACCCCTAACATCCAGCAGGGTAACTAGGGGATTAATTGGTAATACGGTCTGTGTATTCTGTATGTGGAGACCCGGGGTTGTGTATCTGTAGGGGACCAGCGGGTGTGGTATCTGTATGGGACAACCCCGGTGTGGTGTAATCTGTAGGACCCGGGTATGCAATCTGTGTGTGTTCTGGTATGGGACCCGGGGTGTGTATCGTCAGTGGTCTCTGTATGGGACCCGGGGTGTGTATCTGTATGGGAACTCCGGGGTGGTAGCTGTAGTGGACTCCGGGTGTGTACATCTGGTATGTGTATCTGTATGGACCTCTGGGTGTGTATCTTGTATGTGTCATCTGTATGGGACACGGTGTGTATCGTATGGGAGCGCGCATGGGGGTACTGCATCTGCTGTGTATCTGTATGGGAACCCCGGGGTGAATATCTGTATGGGAATCCCGGGGTGTGGGGTTAATCTGTATGGACTCCGGGTGTGTATCTTATGGGACCCGGGTGTGTATCTATATGTGGACCCGGGGGTATGTATCTGTATGTGTATCTGTATGGGACTCGGGGTGTGTATCTGTATGTGTTCTTAATGGGACCCCCGGGGTATATCTGTATGGGACCCGGGTAATTTATTCTGTAAATATGTGTAATCCTGTATGGGGGGACCCGGGTGTGTATCTGTAAATGTGTATCTTGTATGGGACCCGGGGTGTATCTGGTATGGGGTACCCGGGGTGTGTATCTGTATGGGACCCGCGGTGGTTGCTGTATTTACTTATAAATCTGTATGTGGACCTCCGTGGTGTGGGTTCTCTGTATGGGACTCCGGGGGTGGTATCTGTATGGGGACCGCGGGGTGTGTAATCTGTATGGGACTCCGGGGTGTGTATCTTGTATGGGCCCGGGGTGTGCATCTGTTATGGGACCCGGTGTGTGCATCTGTATGGACCCGGGGTGTGTAATCTGACCAGGGGGGTGTGTAATTCTGTATGGGACCCCGGGGGTGCTTAATACTGCACTATGGGACCCGGGGTGTGTATCTGTATGGGACCCGGGTTTTAATTCTGTATGTGGACCTCGGGGTCGTGTGGTCTGATTGTGACGTCCGAGGTGTGTGTCTGTATTTGGACCTTAGAGATACACATACCCCCTCCAACATTCCCCCTTTAATAGTTACACTTAAGAGAACACATACCCTCCAACATTCCCCTTAATAGTTCACTTATAGAACACATACCCTCCAACATTCCCCTTTAATAGTTACACTTAAAGATACACATACCCCCTCCAACATTCCCCTTTAATAGTTACACTTATAGAAAACACATACCCTCCACACATTCCCCCTTTAATAGTTACACTTATAGAAACACATACCCTCCAACATTCCCCCTTTAATAGTTACACTTATAGAACCACATAACCCTCCAACATTCCCCCCTTTAAAGTTACACTTATAGATACACATACCCTCCAACATCCCCTTTTAATATTCACTTAAGAAATAACATACCTCCAAATTCCCCTTTAATAGTTACACTTATAGAACCACATACCCTCCAACATTCCCCTTTAATAGTTACTTATAGATACACATACCCTCCAACATTACCCCTTTATAGTTACACTTATAGATACACATACCCTCCAACATCCCTTTATAGAATTACCTTATAGATACACATACCCTCCACATTCCCTTTAATAGTTACACTTATAGAAACACAACCCCCCAACATTCCCCTTTAATAGTTACACTTATAGATACACATACCTTCCAACTTCCCCCTTAATAGTTACACTTATAAACACATACCCTCCAACATTCCCCCTTTAATAGTTACACTTATGAACACAACCCTCCAACATTCCCCTTTAATAGTTACACTTATAGAAACACATACCCTCCAACATTCCCCCTTTAATAGTTACACTTATAGATACACATACCCTCCAACATTCCCCTTTAATAGTTACACTTATAGAAACACAATACCCTCCAACATTCCCCTTTAATAGTTACACTTATAGATACACATACCCTCCAACATTCCCCCTTAATGTTACACTTATAGATACACATACCTCCAACATTCCCCTTTAATAGTTACACTTATAGATACACATACCCTCCAACATTCCCATCCAACATTCCCCCTTTAATAGTTACACTTATAGATACACATACCCTCCAACATTCCCCTTTAATAGTTACACTTATAGATACACATACCCTCCAACATTCCCCTTTAATAGTTACACATACCCTCCAACATTCCCCTTTAATAGTTACACTATAGATACACATACCCTCCAACATTCCCCCTTTAATAGTTACACTTATAGAAACCATACCCTCCAACATTCCCCCTTTAATAGTACACTTATAGATACACAACCCTCCAACATTCCCCTTCTTTATATTTACACTTATAGAAACACATACCCTCCAACATTCCCCTTAAAGTTTTTACACTTAGATACACATACCCTCCAACATTCCCCCTTTAATAGTTACACTTATAGAAACACATACCCTCCAACATTCCCTTTAATAGTTACACTTATAGATACACATCCCCTCCAACATTCCCCTTTAATAGTTACACTTATAGATACACATACCCTCCAACATTCCCCTTTAATAGTTACACTTATAGATACACATACCCTCCAACATTCCCCTTCCCCTTAATAGTTACACTTATAGAAACACATACCCTCCAACATTCCCCTTTAATAGTACACTTATAGATACACATACCCTCCAACATCCCCCTTTAATAGTTACACTTATAACACATCCCCTCCAACATTCCCCCTTTAATAGTTACACTTATAGATACACATACCCTCCAACATTCCCCCTTTAATAGTTACACTTATAGAACACATACCCTCCAACATTCCCTTTAATAGTTACACTTATAGAACACATACCCTCCAACATTCCCCCTTTTAGTTACACTATAGAAACATACTACCCTCCAACTTCCCCTTTAATAGTTACACTTAAGATACACATACCCTCCAACATTACCCCCTTTAATAGTTACACTTATAGAAACACTACCCTCCAACATTCCCCCTGTAATAGTTCACTTATAGAAACACATACCCTCCAACATTCCCCCCCTTTAATAGTTACACTTATAGAAACCATACCCTCCAACATTCCCCCCTTTAATAGTTACACTTATAGAAACACATACCCTCCAACATTCCCCCTTTAATAGTTACACTTATAGAAACACATACCCCTCAACATTCCCCCTTTAATAGTTACACTTATAGATACACATACCCTCCAACATTCCCTTTAATAGTTCACATTATAGAACACATACCCCCCCAACATTCCCCTTTAATAGTTACACTTATAGATACACTACCTTCCAACATTCCCCCTTTAATAGTTACACTTATAGAACACATACCCTCCAACATTCCCCCTTTATAGTCACTTATAGATACCATACCTCCCTCCAACATTCCCCCTTTAATAGTTACACTATAGAAACACATACCCTCCACATTCCCCCTTTAATAGTCACACTTATAGATACACATACCCTCCAACATTTCCCCTTTAATAGTTACACTTATAGAAACACATACCCACCTCCAACATTCCCCTTTAATAGTTACACTTATAGAACACATACCCTCCAACATTCCCCTTTAATATTTACACTTATAGATACACATACCCTCCACATACCACCCCTTAATAGTTACACTTATAGATACACATCCCCTCCAACATTCCCCTTTAATAGTTACACTTATAGAAACACATACCCTCCAACATTCCCCCCCTTTATAGTTACACTATAGATACACATACCCCCAACATTCCCCTTTAATAGTTAACACTATAGAAACACATACCCTCAACATTCCCCTTTAATAGTTACACTATAAACACATACCCTCCAACATTCCCTTTAATAGTTACACTTATAGAAACACATACCCTCCAACATTCCCCCTTTAATAGTCACTTATAGAAACACATACCCTCCACATTCCCCTTTAATAGTTACACTTATAGATAACATAACCCTCCAACATTCCTTACCTCTTAATAGTTACACTTAGATACACAATACCTCCAAACTCCAACATTCCCCCCTTTAATAGTTACACTTATAGATACACATACCCTCCAACATTCCCTTTAATGTTTACACTTATAGATACCATACCACCTCCAACATTACCCTTTAATGGTTCCACTTATAGATACACATACCCCCAACATTCCCTTTAATAGTTACACTTATAGAAACACATACCCTCCAACATTCCCCTTAATAGTTACACTTATAGAAACCATACCTCCAACATTCCCTCCTTAATAGTACACTTATGAAAACACATACCCTCAACAACATTCCCCTTTAATATTTACCCTTATAGAAACACATACCCCCCACATTCCCCTTTAATAGTTCACTTATAATAACACATACCCTCCAACATTACCTTTAATAGTTACACTTATAGATACACCTACCCTCAAACATTCCCCTTAATAGTTACACTTATAGATACACATACCTTCACCATTCCCCCTTTAATAGTTTACACTTATAGAAACACATACCCTCCAACATTCCCCCTTTAATAGTTAACTTATAGAAACACATACCCTCCAACATTCCCCTTTAATAGTTACACTTATAGAACACATACCCTCCAAAATTCCCCTTAATAGTTACATTTATGAAACACCACCCCCAACATTCCCCCTTTAATAGTTACTTATAGAAACACATACCTCCAACATTCCCTTTAATAGTTACACTTATAGATACACATACCCTCCCAACATTCCCCCTTTAATAGTTACACTTATAGATAACACATACCCTCCAAACTTCCCCTTTAATAGTTACACTTATAGATAACACTACCCTCCAACATTCCCCCTTAATATTTACACTTATAGAAAAACACATACCCTCACATACAGAGTTAATAGTTACACTGTGCATGTATTCTCAGCTATTACCTATTAAGGGATATTAAAGGTTGGTTGTATCTTGGAACTGGCTCCCCTTGTAGATGGAGTGTGATTTTTCCAACTGGCTCCTAATGTCAAAAATAATTAGACCACTTGACTTTATATCCCGTTTTCAATATTATACCTGTGAGTGACACAGCAGTTTCAATAAACCCTTTTAATCGCGTCCTGTTAACCGACTTACCAGTCAATTTGGTTAGATTGGCGGTTAATTTGGGGTTGCTATGGTTCCGTTATCTAGTCTCACAATGTAATGAACATTTTTCTATTTCTTTTAAAAGGTTTTAATATAACAAATTAAAAATGTTCACTTCCAAGCACCTGATCCCTTTAACAAAATGAACATTTCACTATGTGTATAATATATGTATTCATACCAAACCTCAACACAGAGACCGGGGTGTTCTATCAGACACACTGCGCTCATTCATTATATCCAGTCCGTCCACTTTCCACTCAAATAAATCATTATTTTTTATAACCAGAAGATACAGTACAACTTGGTTTTATCATTTAACGATATTCTCAGCAATAACCAATGTACGGTAAATAGAACATATACCGAAATTGTACGTAAGATATAGAAACACTATGGCAGCTCCCACCCCATTGTATAAATATATAACAGAGAAGAGATGTTCTGTACATAATAAGCTATACCCTCATACGTAATGTCTAAGGGAAACAATTTGCAGCTCCCACCCATATATATAAATATCAGAGAAGGAATGTTCAGTACCACACATAAGCTATAAACCCTCATACTGTACTGTTTCTAAGGGAAACAATATGGCAGCTCCCACCCATATGTTATAAATATACAGAGAAGGAATGTTCTGTACATACATAAGCTATACCCTCATACTGTACTGTCTAAGGGAACATATGGCAGCTCCCACCCATATGTATAAATATACAGAGAAGGAATGTTCTGTACCTCAAAAGCATACCCTCATACTGTAACTGTCAAGGGAAACACTATGGCAGCTCCTACCCCCATATGTATAAATATAAATATACAGAGAAGGGAATGTTCTGTACATACAATAAGCATACCCTCATACTGTACTGTCTAAGGGAAACAATATGGCAGCTCCCAACCATATGTATAAATATACAGAGAAGGAATGTTCTGTACATACTAACATACCCTCATACTGTACTGTCTAAGGGAAAACATATGGCAGCTCCCCACCCATATATAAATATACAGAGAAGGAATGTTCGTACAACAATAAGCTATACCCTCTACTGCTGTCTAAGGGAAACAATATGGCAGCTCCCACCCATATTATAAATATACAGAGAAGGAATGTTCTGTACACACAATAAGCTATACCCTCATACTGTACTGTCTAAGGGAAACAATATGGCAGCTCCCACCCATATGTATAAATATATAACAGAGAAGGAATGTTCTGTACATCACAATAAGCTATACCCTCATACTGTACTGTCTAAGGAAACAATATGGCAGCTCCCACCCATATGTATAAATATACAGAGAAGGAATGTTCTGTACATACAATAAGCTATACCCTCATACTGTACTTTCTAAGGGAAACAATATGGCAGCTCCCACACATATGATAAAATATACAGAGAAGGAATGTTCTGTACATACAAAAGCTATACCCTCATACTGTACTGTCTAAGGGAAACAATATGGCAGCTCCCACCCATTTACCTTCATCATGCCAATTTCTGTTTCGGCTCCTGGTGGGACATTGACACCTTCGTCTTCAGGAAATGGCATCTGCGACTGATCGTGGACAAGGAGTCGTATTCCGGCTGCGTGGGTCATGTCCCTGACGTATTCGATCTGCTGGATGAACAGCTCCAAGTGTAGCCCTGATAGGGAGAACATTGTGTATTGACATTGGGGATAAATTGGATCTGGTCCTTTTTAAATGCAAAGTGAATTCAATTAAAGGGTTACTACACTTTATATAGGGGACGTTAATATCCACCAATCATTTATCATTCACATTGATTGGATGTTTGTAACTCTATGTACCTCTTCCTCTAAAGGGGTATTGGATAGTCATTCCCACTACCTAGAAGCATTCAGTATGGCATCTCCAATTTCTGGGATATACCTAACTTTTGGGCCATGAAGATCACGGGCGTAACTACCAGGGGAGCAAGCGCAGGGGGGGCGGAGTCCAAGGGGGCCCCTGTGGATGAAGCACGGATAGGGGCCCTATCATAATTTTGCTGGGGAGCCCAGTGATTCCTTTACGCCCCTATAATTAACATTATGTATCATATTAACTCTGTGCTACAGTATCAAAGCTCCATCATTGTTAACAAACCCACAGCCTGTTTCCTATTGGACAGTGACCACTTACCGTACATAAAACCAGCCTTTGTGATGTTCAGCGGATCGATGGTGATCGGGTTCCCTCGAATGTCTGTTGCCTTCTGGGAGTTGAAAGTGTAACAATTGCCAAACTTATAGTTTATGAAGCCAGAGAAGAAGCTGTAATTAGGGGATAAAAGAGAAAAAAATGGAAAGCGACAGGACTGAAATGTCAAACCTATTTCTCCAGTAGGTGGCAGCATTGTACTGATGTGTGGATCATTAGATAAACTTATCCTACCCCTAATCACAGCACATATGGTTCAGAGATAGCTGCATGAAAGGGGCTCGTCACCCAAGTGCACCACACGTGTACAGCAACGGACATTTTGGGAACAGTCACACTGCGCCGCAAACACGATCGATTGCGTGTGAAAGGGTTGGGGTTGAGTTGAATGGGATGGGTAAACCGTGATTGTGGTTGATAAACCGCAGTGAGTTGAATGGGTTGGGTAAACCGCAGTGAGTTGAATGGGTTGGGTAAACCGCAGTGAGTTTGAATGGGTTGGGTAAAACCAGCGTGAGTTGAATGGGTTGGGTAAACCGCAGTAAGTTGAATGGGTTGGGTAAACCGCAGTGAGTTGAATGGTTGGGTAAACCGCAGTGAGTTGAAAGGGTTGGTAACCGCAGTGAGTTGAATGGGTTGGGTAAACCGCAGTGAGTTGAAAGTATGCTTGTGAAGGTTCTATTCATCCAGGTCTAGGTATATCTGTTGTATTCAATTAGATCAACTGGACTTGAAATGTAGTTCTTAAGACGTTTCGCTAGTCATCCGACTGGCTTTCTCAATTCAGAATGACTTGTACAAGAATCTGTGGCAATTATGTACCCTGGAAAATCCCAATTAGCATATCACACACCTTAACACCTGGCTGTGATATGCTAATTGGATTTTCCAGGGTACATAATTGCCACAGATTTCTGTACAAGTCATTCTGAATGAGAAAGCCAGTCGGATGACTAGCGAAACGTCTTCAAGAACTCCATTTCAAGTCCAGTTGATCTAATTGAATACAACAGATATAGAGGATTTGAAAGGGTTGGGTAAACAGCAGTGAGTTTGAATTGGGTTGGGTAAACCGCAGTGAGTTGATGAAATGGGTTGGGGTAAGAGCGCAGTTGGAGTTGAATGGGTTGGGTAAAACGGCAGTGAGTGTGAAATGGGTTTTGGTAAACGCGCAGTGAGTTGAATGGGTTGGGTGAAACCGCAGTGAGTTGAATGGGTTGGGTAAACCGCAGTGAGTTGAATGGGTTGGGTAAACGCGCAGTGAGTTGAATGGGTTGGGTAACCGCAGTGAGTTGAATGGTTGGGTAAACCGTGAGTTGAATGGGTTGGGTAAACGCAGTGAGTTAATGGGTTGGGTAAACCGCAGTGAGTTGAATGGTTGGGTAAACAGCAGTGAGTTGAATGGGTTGGTAAACGCAGTGAGTTGAATGGGTTGGGTAAACCCATGAGTTGAATGGTTGGGTAAACCGCAGTGAGTTGAATGGGTTGGGTAACCCCAGTGAGTTGAATGGGTTGGTAACCCAGTGAGTTGAATGGGTTGTAAACCGCAGTGAGTTGAATGGGTTGGGTAACCCACAGTGAGTTGAATGGGTTGGGTAAACCCACAGTGAGTTGAATGGTTGGTAAACGCAGTGAGTTGAATGGGTTGGGTAAACCGCAGTGAGTTGAATGGGGTTGGGTAAACCGCAGTGAGTTGAATGGGTTGGGTAACCCAGCAGTGAGTTGAATGGTTGGTAACCCACAGTGAGTTGAATGGTTGGTGTAACCCAGTGATAATGGGTGGGTAAACCAGCAGTGAGTTGAATGGGTTGGGTAAACCCACAGTGAGTTGAATGGGTTGGGTAACCCACAGTGAGTTGAATGGGTTGGGTAACCCACAGTGAGTTGAATGGGTTGAGTAAACCGCAGTGAGTTGAATGGGTTGGGTAACCCACAGTGAGTTGAATGGGTTGGGTAACCCACAGTGAGTTGAATGGGTTGGGTAACCCACAGTGAGTTGAATGGTGGGTAACCCACAGTGAGTTGAATGGGTTGGGTAACCCACAGTGAGTTGAATGGGTTGGGTAAACCGCAGTGAGTTGAATGGGTTGGGTAAACGGCAGTGAGTTGAATGGGTTGGGTAACCCGCAGTGAGTTGAATGGGTTGGGTAAACCGCAGTGAGTTGATGGTTGGTAACCCAGTGAGTTGAATGGGTTGGGTAAACGGCAGTGGAGTTGAATGGGTTGGGTAACCCACAGTGAGTTACAGTGAGTTGAATGGGTTGGGTAAACCGCAGTGAGTTGAATGGGTTGGGTAACCCGCAGTGAGTTGAATGGGTAGGGTAAACCGCAGTGAGTTGAATGGGTTGGGTTGGATGCCAGGTGTGACTACTTTGCAGGTCTGAACAATTTGACCCCCGCAGGACTCTACTTAAGGAGATGCCAATTGGTCAATTGATGGTGAGTTGGCATCAGACAATATGGGTGTAAATACTACAAATAACATTCCAACCTGGCATTGCAGTCCTGACCATGGAAATTACAGAATATCAACATGTCTTCCAACTGGTGACCCATGTCGACCTTCTGCTCATCTGGCAATTGGTTGAACTCGGAAGCAAACTTGTTGAAGGCGTTGGCATAAAGTATGTGTTCCTCCATAGCCTCTGACCCGTTCATATGGTGAGACCGGTTCCTCCGATGGGTCAGTTCTAAGCCGGAGTCCTGAGCACAGAAGAATCCAAAATGAAGTCCAATTAGGAGAAACGTTCCCAGAAGGAGATACGTTTGTTAATATTCTACACAACAAGACCAGTTATATTCCTCCTATGTAAAACTGTGTCTCCTGTCTATTTATTATTAGACATTAATAATATATCATTTATAAACATGCACTTTGATAATGGAGAGCAGCATTATATCTTTATAACAGTCACTTAGCTATGCCATAAAATAGCCACATATGCTTGTGTCCTCCTATGACAATAAAACTCTATTTGAATGTTTTACACAGTGGACATTATCTCTTATGTAAATTATAAATAATTAGAAGGTCCAAAGGAATATTAAGTTGTGATAATAGATAATATTTTTCATTGTGGGTTATCTACATTTCTCTTACAAATTTTCCATCAAACAATATAATCTCCATTATTTCTAAAGAGTCAGACCTGCAGCGAGGTTGCCATGGCGAAACTGCGCGCCAAAGACGAGAGTTTGACGCTGTTGAGGTTACAGATGGTGATGGCCGGAAACTTGAGCTTGGCGCTGGAGATCAGCATGATCTTCTCGTGGGAAGGGTAGGTGTAATAGGTAAGGACCATTTCGGTGCACTGCCAGAGGGCGCAGCACAGGGCGAAGGTCACAAAGCACAACCAGACCGTCCGTCGGAACCAGTGCTTGGAGCGGAAGATGTTGGGTATGCCGTGGGCGGAGGTGTGCTGGAGAGTGGTCCTGCCCAGTTTACGGAGAGTGGTGTCATCGTAAGACGATTTGTCCACCTTCATTTCTGGGTAGTACATTGTCTTCTCTCTGCCATACAGACCAGACGTCCAAGAACAAAAGTCCCCGTCCTCTCGCCTCCTTGTATATAATAGATATATATAAATGTGCACTGCCTTCCGGACAGCCTAGGAGGGGCTTGAAGTAAAAGGACAAGAGATTTTAATACCCAAAGGCATATGTGAACCTAATCCGCATCCAATAACCCGTTACCTTAGCGACATCTATAATAACGAACCAATTATCACTCCTGGTTGCTTGGTCTCTGTCAGCTGCTGTTCCTGGCCTGGATCTGAGATGCAATTAAAAAGCAACGGACAAGGTTCATTGGGAATTAATACGACCCGTATCAATATAAAGAACAAAACCTTCCTGAAATAAATATTCATCTTTCCCATTCCAATTCTAAAAGGAAATTGATTGGACGTTGGTTTAGGCTAGGTACACACTATACAATCCTTTCCACCGGTCGGCACGGCCAGGAGCAAGGACTGTCGTTCACGGCAAAAGTACCCGCATATTATATACTGTACACATACCTGGGAATGTGCATATTACATACTGTACACGTACCTGGGAATGTGCATATTATATACTGTACACATACCTGGGAATGTGCATATTATATACTGTACACATACCTGGGAATGTGCATATTATATACTGTACACATACCTGGGAATGTGCATATTATATACTGTACACATACCTGGGAATGTGCATATTATATACTGTACACATACCTGGGAATGTGCATATTATATACTGACACATACCTGGGAATGTGCATATTATTACTGTACACATACCTGGAATGTGCATATATACTGTAACATACCTGGGAATGTGCATATTATATACTGTACACATACCTGGGAATGTGCATATTATATACTGTACACATACCTGGGAATGTGCATATTATATACTGTACCATACCTGGGAATGTGCATATTATATACTGTACACATACCGGGAATGTGCATATTATATACTGTACACATACCTGGGAATGTGCATTTTATACTGTACACATACCTGGGAATGTGCATATATTACTGTACACTACCTGGAATGTGCATATTATATACTGTACACGTACCTGGGAATGTGCATATTATATACTGTACACGTACCTGGGAATGTGCATATTATATACTGTACACGTACCTGGAATGTGCATATTATCTGTACACATACCTGAATGTGCATATTTATACTGTACACGTACCTGGAATGTGCATATTATATACTGTACACGTACCTGGGAATGTGCATATTATATACTGTACACTACCTGGGAATGTGATATTTATACTGTACACGTACCGGGAATGTCATATTATACTGTACACGTACCTGGGAATGTGCATATTATACTGTATACACATACCTGGGAATGTGCTTTAATACTGTACACATACCTGGGAAGTGCTATATAATACTGTACACTACCTGGGAATGTGCCTATTATATACTGTACACATACCTGGGAATGTGCCTATTATATACTGTACACATCCCTGGGAATGTGCCTATATATACTGTACATACTGATTGATAATACTGTACACATACCTGGGAATGTGCCTATTATATACTGTACACATACCTGGGAATGTGCCTATTATATACTGTACACATACCTGGGAATGTGCCTATTATATACTGTACACATACCTGGGAATGTGCCTATTATATACTGTAACACTACTGGGAATGTGCTATTATATACTGTACACATACCTGGGAATGTGCTATTATATTGTACACATACCTGGGAATGTGCCTATATATACTGTACACATACCTGGGAATGTGCCTATTATATACTGTACACTACCTGGGATGTGCATATTATATACTGTACCTACTGTGAATGCATCTTATATACTGTACACGTACCTGGGAATGTGCATATTATATACTGTTACACGTACCTGGATGTGCATATATTACTGTACACTACCTGGGAATGTGCATATTATATCTGTACACTACCTGGGAATGTGCATTTATTCTGTACACATACCTGGGAATGTGCATATTAATACTTACACATACCTGGGAATGTGCATATTAATACTGTACACATACCTGGGAATGTGCATTTATATACTGTACCATACCTGGGATGTGCATATTATATACTGTACACATACCTGGGAATGTGCATATTATATACTGTACACATACCTGGGAATGTGCATATTTATACTTACACGTACCTGGGAATGTCCTATTGTATACTGTACACGTACCTGGGAATGTGCATATTTATACTGTACACGTACCTGGGAATGTGCATATTATATACTGTACACGTACCTGGGAATGTGCATATTATATCTGTACAACGTACCTGGAATGTGCATATTATATACTGTACACGTACCTGGGAATGTGCATATTTATACTGTACACATACCTGGGAATGTGCATATATATACTGTACACATACCTGGGAATGTGCATATTATATCTGTACACATCCTGGAATGTCATATATATACGTACACATACCTGGGAATGTGCATATTATATACTGTACACATACCTGGGAATGTGCATATTATATACTGTACACGTACCTGGGAATGTGCATATTATATATACTGTACACGTACCTGGGAATGTGCATATTATATACTGTACCTACCGGAATGTGCATATTATATACTGTACACATACCTGGGAATGTGCATATTATTACTGTACACGTACCTGGGAATGTGCATATTATATACTGTACACGTACCTGGGAATGTGCATATATATACTGTACACGTACCTGGGAATGTCATATATATACTGTACACGTACCTGGGAATGTGCCATATTATATACTGTACACGTACCTGGAATGTGCATATTATTACTTTACACTACCTGGGAATGTGCATATTTATACTGTACACTACCTGGGATGTGCTATTTATACTGTACACATACCTGGGAATGTGCTATATATACGGTACACATACCTGGGAATGTGCTATTATATACTGTACCATACCTGGGAATGTGCCTATTATATACTGTACACGTACCTGGGATGTGCATTATATACTGTCCACTACCTGGGAATGTGCCTATTATATACTGTACACATACCTGGGAATGTGCCTTTTATATACTGTACACATACCTGGGAATGTGCATATTATACTGTACACGTACCTGGGAATGTGCATATTATATACTGTACACTACCTGGGAATGTGCATATTATATACTGTACACTACCTGGGAATGTGCATATTATATACTGTACACGTACCTGGGAATGTGATATAGATACTGACACGTACCTGGAATGTGCTATATATACTGTACACATACCTGGAATGTGCATATTATATACTGTACACATACCTGGGAATGTGCATATTATAACTGTACACATCCTGGAATGTGCATATTATATACTGTACACATACCTGGGAATGTGCATTATATACTGTACACATACCTGGAATGTGCATATTATATACTGTACACATACCTGGGAAGGTGCATATTATATACTGTACACATACCTGGGAATGTGCATATTATTATCTGTACCATACTGGAATGTGCATATTTATCTGTCACATACCTGGGAATGTGCATATTATATACTGTACACATACCT
This sequence comes from Hymenochirus boettgeri, assembly GCA_019447015.1. NCBI lineage: Eukaryota > Metazoa > Chordata > Amphibia > Anura > Pipidae > Hymenochirus > Hymenochirus boettgeri. The sequence continues at coordinate 110,671,801 of CM033476.1, read as the reverse complement.
GGGAATGTGCATATTATACTGTACACTACCTGGGAATGTGCATATCATATACTGTCACATACCTGGGAATGTGCATATAATACTGTACACGTACCTGGGAATGTGCCTATTATATACTGTACACGTACCTGGGAATGTGCTATTATATGTACCATACTGGGAATGTGCCTATTATATCCGTAACATACTCTGGGAATGTGCTATTATATACTGTACACATACCTGGGAATGTGCCTATTATATACTGTACACATACTGGGAATGTGCCATTATACTGTACACAACTGGGAATGTCTATTATATACTTACACTACCTGGGAATGTGCCTATTATATACTGTACACATAGCTGGGAATGTGCCTTTTTTTACCTAGCTGGAATGTGCCTATTATATACTGTACACATAGCTGGGAATGTGCCTATTATATACTGTACACATAGCTGGGAATGTGCCTATTATATACTGTACACATAGCTGGGAATGTGCCTATTATATACTGTACACATACCTGGGAATGTGCCTATTATATACTGTACACATACCTGGGAATGTGCATATTATATACTGTACACATACCTGGGAATGTGCCTATTATATACTGTACACATACCTGGGAATGTGCCTATTATATACTGTACACATACCTGGGAATGTGCCTATTATATACTGTACACACTACCTGGGATGTGCCTATTATATACTGTACACATACCTGGGAATGTGTGCATATTATATACGTACACATACCTGGGAATTGCATATTATATACTGTACACAACCTGGGAATGTGCATATTATATACTGTACACATAGCTGGGATGTGCATATTATATCTGTACACATACCTGGGAATGTGCATATTATATACTGTACACATACCTGGGAATGTGCATATTATATACTGTACACATACCTGGGAATGTGCATATTATATACTGTACACATGCCTGGGAATGTGCATTGATCTGATCATCTGTTCTCTTTGTTTTGGCCATTTCAGTGCTTCCACAAGTCATTGTAATTTATCTTTCTTCTGAAAACCAAATGAGATGCTAATGTTTTTTGAGTGTCTTGGACGGGAATATGTACATTGATTTTTAAAGGTACAGTGATAAATTAAACCTTTATTTGCCCTGCTTTATCAATGTGCTGGATTATAACATGCAATTTGTTCAGAACCGAATTCCTAAATGCCTGTTGGTGTCTCTTCAAGACAGGAGGTTCCTTAACCTTTAAGCCATGACTTTCTGGCTTCAGAACTGAGTTGCTTTAAAAAAATGGAAGAGACAGACAGATCCCTACCACCTAAATCCCGTTATGTCAGTGATTTGACATTTCGCATTAACCACATGCAATCCTGATCCCATTTAATCCTTGACCATTTTTGCAGGACATCCTTTGTGTCTCTTAAATACTGTGAGAAATTTGAGATTTTAACTAGTGGTTGTAAATAAATATTGATTAATTTCCCCCATCACTCCAGTACTGGAGACAATATATAGAAAATTGAGCTGTTGTACATCCATATTAAAGTGCAACTAGAGACAATATGTCATAACCCCTTATGTCGGTGTTCTCTGGGTTTTTATGCACTTTGGCAGTTGGCAGGGGTGCCCCTACCTTGAAGCAAACCGAAACATTTGCTCAGGGCGCTGTAGAACACTTAAAAGGCGGCAGTTAAAAAAAACTTCTTTCCTGCAATACTGCATTTCAGCAGCAGTCCACCAATCAGTGTTAGTTAGCCCACCACACCCACCTCCACAAGCCGCGCCTATGTTCCCTGATGAAGCCATGCCCACTTCATGTACACATATACACAGCATATACACAGCATATTTACATCATATACACAGCATATTTACATCATATACACATCATATACACAGCATATTCACAGCATATTTACATTGTATACACATCATATACACATCATATACACAGCATATACACAGCATATACACATCATATACACATCATATACACAGCATATACACATCGTATACACATCGTATACACCCCGTATACACGCTGTATACACACCATATACACATCGTATACACATCGTATACACACGTATACACATCGTATACACGTCTTATACACATCATATACACATTGTTACACATCGTATACACATCATATACACAGCATATACACATCATATACACACAGCATATACACATCGTAACACATCGTATACATATTGTATACACCCCGTATACACACCGTATTCACGCCGTATACACAGCGTAATACACATCGTATAAACACTCGTATACACATTATATACACAGCATATACACATCATATACAACACTCATGTACACATCATATACACATCATATACACAGCATATACACACCATATACACAGCATATACACATCATATACACAGCATATACACATCATATACACACCATATACACAGCATACACACATCATATACACACACATATACATACCATATACACAGCATATACACCATCATATACACGCATATACACGCATATACACTACCATATACACAGCATATACACATCAATAAAATCTAT
>CM033476.1:110626647-110668999 GCA_019447015.1 Hymenochirus boettgeri | reverse complement strand
ACTATGTAACCGTTATACAGACATTATGTAGGGTATAAAGGTTGGACTGGATGGACGTATGTCTTTATATAACCTCCAATACTATGTTACTATGTAACCGTTATACAGACATTATGGGTAGGGTATAAAGGTTGGACTGGATGGACGTATGTCTTATACAACCTCCAAACTATGTTACTATGTAACCGTTATACAGACATTATGGGTAGGTATAAAGGTTGGACTGGATGGACGTTGTCTTTATACAACCTCCAATACTATGTTCCTATGTAACCGTTATACAGACATTATGGGTAGGGTATAAAGGTTGGACTGGATGGACGTATGTCTTTATACAACCTCCATACTATGTTACTATGTAACTGTTTTCAGACATTATGGGTAGGGTATAAAGGTTGGACTGATGGACGTGTGTCTTTATACAACCTCCAATACTATGTTACTATGTAACTGTTATACAGACATATGGGTAGGGTATAAAGGATGGACTGGATGGACGTGTGTCTTTATACAACCTCCAATACTGTGTTACTAGTATACTGTTATCAGACATTATGGGTAGGGTTAAAGGTTGGACTAGATGGACGTATGTCTTTATACAACCTCCAATACTATTTTACTATGTAACTGTTATACAGACTATGGGTAGGGTATAAAGGTTGGACTAGATGGACGTATGTCTTTATACAACCTCAATACTATGTTACTATGTAACTGTTTATACAGACATTATGGGTAGGGATAAAGGTTGGACTAGATGGACGTATGTCTTTATACAACCTCCAATACTATGTTACTATGTAACTGTTATACAATTATGGGTAGGGTATAAAGGTCGGACTAGATGGACGTATGTCTTTATACAACCTCCAATACTATGTCACTATGTAACTGTTATACAGACATTATGGGTAGGGTATAAAGGTCGGACTAGATGGACGTATGTCTTTATACAACCTCCATACTATTTTACTATGTAACCGTTATACAGACATATTGGTAGGGTATAAAGGTCGGACTAGATGGACGTATGTCTTTATCAACCTCCAATACTTGTTACTATGTACCGTATACAGACATTATGGGTAGGGTATAAAGGTCGGACTAGATGGACGTTGTCTTTATACAACCTCCAATAATATTGTTACTATGTAACTGTTATACAGACATTATGGGTAGGGTATAAAGGTCGGACTAGATGGACGTATGTCTTTAACAACCCCCAATACTATGTTACTATGTAACTGTTATACAGACATTATGGGTAGGGTATAAAGGTTGGACTAGATGGACGTATGTCTTTATACAACCTCCAATAATATGTTACTATGTAACTGTTATACAGACATTATGGGTAGGGTATAAAGGTTGGACTAGATGGACGTGTGTCTTTATACAACCTCCAATACTATGTTACTATGTAACTGTTATACAGACATTATGGGTAGGGTATAAAGGTTGGACTAGATGGACGTATGTCTTTAAACAACCTCCAATACTATGTTTACTGTGTAACTGTTATACAGACTTATGGGTAGGGTATAAAGGTTGGACTAGATGGACGTATGTCTTTATACAACCTCCAATACTATGTTACTATGTAACCTGTTATACAGACATTATGGGTAGGGTATAAAGGTTGGACTATGAACGTATGTCTTTATAAACCTCCAATACTGTGTTACTATGTAACTGTTATACAGACATTATGGGTAGGGTATAAAGGTAGGACTAGATGGACGTATGTCTTTATACAACATCCAATACTATGTTACTATGTAACTGTTATACAGACATTATGGGTAGGGTATAAAGGTTGGACTAGATGGACGTATGTTATGTAACTAACAAGGTTTTACTAATTACCTGCTGGTACAGAGACAGGCCCCAGTGCGGTTGGATTGGTATTAACCTGCCCATGGATCTGTGTGTGGAGGATTGTGTCTAGTTCTGAGATAAACTGGAGTTTGATAGGAATGTAGGTGGTTAGTGTGACGGTCCTACCTCATATACCTTGGGTACTTGCATTCCTAACAGAGATGAACTTCCCCTTTATGTCTCTCCCAATCTTACCTGGTAAAGTTGTCCCATAGTGGCACTGGTTGGGGGGATCACGTTATTGACAAAGAAGAAAAGTGCGTCCTCAGCACGGAGGTGAATCCTCTTCCTTATCAGGAAGTAAAATTGTCCGACTTGGGAAGAAAAAACAAACAAAACAGGTCACTTCCCTCCCTCCAATCGATATATTCTGCACATTATTTCCTGCATCACTAACCGGTATTTAATGATAAATATGGTCACCCTTCTGCAGAGTAGGCTGGCTCCTCCCCCTATGCAGTCAATCAAGGCGATATCACAGCCAATGATTGACTGCTGTTTCACCTGCTGCCTCCTCTGCACATGTTCAATCTTATAGAAAGCTCTTGAGCAGAAGGAGGAAGCAGATAGCTTTGCTGAACGGTAGAGAATTAATAATTAAATATCTGGTTACAAACACACGTAATAAAAATAACAGAGCAGTTGGGGTTGTAGGAAATAACGGACCATTTACCAGTATTTGTTCAAATACATTTTATTCATTAACAGTGAGTAAGATCAACAGAAGTCACAGTGAAAAACCTCCAGTACCCACCTGCCTTCCCCTGGATACCTGACCAGCGGTATGGTATAAATAACTACCGGTTACTTAATAAGGATACCACTCTTTATTTCTATAACAGAACAACGCTATTTAAATATCTACCTGTTACTTAATAAGGATACCACTCTTTTATTTCTATAACAGAACAACGCTATTTAAAACACTACCTGTTACTTAATAAGGATACCACTCTTTATTTCTATAACAGAACACGCTATTTAAATAATACTACCCGTTCTTAATAAGGATACCACTCTTTATTTCTATAAACAGAACAACGCTATTTAAATAATACTACCGGTTACTTAATAAGGATACCACTCTTTATTCTATAACAGAACAACGCTATTTAAATAATACTACCTGTTACTTAATAAGGAACCACTCTTTATTTCTATAACAGAACAACGCTATTTAAATAACACTACCTGTTACTTAATAAGGATACCACTCTTTATTTCTATAACAGAACAACGCTATTTAAATAACACTACCTGTTACTTATAAGGATACCACTCTTTATTTCTATAACAGAACAACGCTATTTAAATAACACTACCTGTTACTTAATAGGATACCACTCTTTATTTCTATAACAGAACAACGCTATTTAAATAATACTACCTGTTACTTAATAAGGATACCACTCTTTATTTCTATAACAGAACAACGCTATTTAAATAACACTACCTGTTACTTAATAAGGATACCACTCTTTATTTCTATAACAGAACAACGCTATTTAAATAATACTACCTGTTACTTATAAGGATACCACTCTTTTTTCTATAACAGAACAACGCTATTTAAATAACACTACCTGTTACTTAATAAGGATACCACTCTTTATTTCTATAACAGAACAACGCTATTTAAATAATACTACCTGATACTTAATAAGGATACCACTCTTTATTTCTATAACAGAACAACGCTATTTAAATAACACTACCTGTTACTTAATAAGGATACCACTCTTTTTCTAAACAGAACAACGCTATTAAATAATACTACCTGTTACTTATAGGATACCACTCTTTATTTCTATAACAGACAACGCTATTTAAATAACACTACCTGTTACTTAATAAGGAACCACTCTTTATTTCTATAACGAACAACGCTATTTAAATATACTACCGGTTACTTAATAAGGATACCACTCTATTTCTATAACAGAACAACGCTATTTAAATAATACTACCTGATACTTAATAAGGATACCACTCTTTATTTCTATAACAGAACAACGCTATTTAAATAACACACCTGTTACTTAATAAGGATACCACTCTTTATTTCTATAACAGAACAACGCTATTTAAAATACACTACCTGTTACTTAATAAGGATACCAACTCTTATTTCTATAACGAAACACGCTATTTAAATAATACTACCTGTTACTTAATAAGGATACCACTCTTTATTTCTATAACAGAACACGCTATTTAAATAACACTACCTGTTACTTAATAAGGATACCACTCTTTATTTCTATAACAGAACAACGCTATTTAATAATACTACCTGTTACTTAATAAGGATACCACTCTTATTTCTATAACAGAACAACGCTATTTAAATACATCACCTGTTACTTAATAAGGATACCACTCTTTATTTCTATAACAGAACAACGCTATTTAAATAACCTACCTGTTACTTAATAAGGACCACCTTTATTTCTATAACAGAAAACGCTATTTAAATACACTACCTGTTACTTAATAAGGATACCACTCTTTATTTCTATCAACGAACAACGCTATTTAAATAATACTACCTGTTACTTAATAAGGATACCACTCTTTATTTCTATAACAGAACAACGCTATTTAAATAATACTACCTGTTACTTATAAAGGATACCACTCTTTATTTCTATAACAGAACAACGCATTTAAATAACACTACCTGTTACTTAATAAGGATACCACTCTTTATTTCTATAACAGAACAACGCTATTTAATAATACTACCTGTTACTTAATAAGGATACCACTCTTTATTTCTATAACAGAACAACGCTATTTAAATAATACTAACCTGTTACTTAATAAGGATACCACTCTTTATTTCTATAACAGAACAACGCTATTTAAATAACACTACCTGTTACTTATAAGGATACCACTCTTTATTTCTATAACAGAACAACGCTATTTAAATAATACTACCTGTTACTAATAAGGATACCACTCTTTATTTCTATAACAGAACAACGCTATTTAAATAATACTACCTGTTACTTAATAAGGATACCACTCTTTATTTCTATAACAGAACACGCTATTTAAATAATACACCTGTTACTTAATAAGATACCACTCTTTATTTCTATAACAGACAACGCATTTAAATAATACTACCTGTTCCTTAATAAGGATACCACTCTTTTTTCTATAACAGAACAACGCTATTTAAATAATACTACCTGTTACTTAATAGGATACCACTCTTTTATTTCTATAACAGAACAACGCTATTTAAATAATACTACTGTTCTTATAAGGATACCACTCTTTATTTCTATAACAGAACAACGCTATTTAAATAATACTACCTGTTACTTAAAGGATACCACTCTTTATCTATAACAGAACAACGCTATTTAAATAACACTACCTGTTACTTAATAAGGATACCACTCTTATTTCTATAACGAACAACGCTATTTAAATAATACTACCTGTTACTTATAAGGATACCACTCTTTATTTCTATAAACAGAACAACGCTATTTAAATAACACTACCTGTTACTTAATAGGATACCACTCTTTATTTCTATAACAGAACAACGCTATTTAAATAACACTACCTGTTACTTAATAAGGATACCACTCTTTATTTCTATAACAGAACAACGCTATTTAAATAATACTACCTGTTACTTAATAAGGATACCACTCTTTATTTCTATAACAGAACAACGCTTTTAAATAACACTACCTGTTACTTAATAAGGATACCACTCTTTATTTCTATAACAGAACAACGCTATTTAATAATACTACCTGATACTTAATAAGGATACCACCTTTATTTCTATAACAGAACAACGCTATTTAATATACTACTGTTACTTAATAAGGATACCACTCTTTATTTCTATAACAAACAACGCTATTTAAATAATACTACCTGTTACTTAATAAGGATACCACTCTTTATTTCTATAACAGAACAACGCTATTTAAATAACACTACCTGTTACTTAATAAGGATACCACTCTTTATTTCTATAACAACAACGCTATTTAAATAATACTACCTGTTACTTAATAAGGATACCACTCTTTATTCTATAACAGAACAACGCTATTTAAATAACACTACCTGTTACTTAATAAGGATACCACTCTTTATTCTATAACAGAACAACGCTATTTAAATAATACTACCTGTTACTTAAAAGAATACCACTCTTTATTTCTATAACAGAACAACGCTATTTTATAATACTAACCTGTTACTTAATAAGGACTCATCCAGCTTTTTATTAAACTGACCAATGAACTGCATAACAACGTCCACTGGAAACAGTTCCATAGCTTTACCGTTCTCACAGTGACAAACCCTTTCCCAACTCTTCTTTATGTATCAATCCCAGTAACTTTGTAACATTCCTTGTTTGTGAAACTCATCAGCTTTTTTATTAAACTGACCAATGAACCTGCCATAACAACGTCCACTGGAAGACAGTTCCATAGGTTTACCGTTCTCACAGTGACAAACCCTTTCCCCACTCTACTTTATATCAATACCAGTAACTTGTAACATTCCTTGTTTGTAGAAACTCATCCAGCTTTTTATAAACTGACCAATGAACCCCATAACAACGTCCACTGGAAGACAGTTCCATAGCTTTACCGTTCTCACAGTGACAAACCCTTTCCAACTCTACTTTATGGATCAATCCCAGTAACTTGTACACATTCCTTGTTTGTAGAAACTCATCCAGCTTTTTATTAAACTGACCAATGAACCTGCCATAACAACGTCCACTGGAAGACAGTTCCATAGCTTTACCGTCTCACATGTGACAACCCTTTCCCAACTCTTCTTTATGTTCAATACCAGTAACTTGTAACATTCCTTGTTTGTAGAAACTCATCCAGCTTTTTATTAAACTGACCAATGAACCTGCCATAACAACGTCCACTGGAAGACAGTTCCATAGCTTACCGTTCTCACGAGTGACAAACCCTTTCCCAACTCTACTTTATGTATCAATCCAGTAACTTGTAACATTCCTTGTTTGTAGAAACTCATCCAGCTTTTTATTAACTGACCAATGAACCTGCCATTACAACGTCCACTGGAAGACAGTTCCATAGCTTTACCTTTCTCACAGTGACAAACCCTTTCCCAACTCTACTTTAGATCAATACCGTAACTTGTAACATTCCTTGTTTTGTAAACTCATCCACTTTTATTAAACTGACCAATGAACCTGCCATAACAACGTCCACTGGAAGACAGTTCCATAGCTTTACCGTTCTCACAGTGACAAACCCTTTCCCAACTCTCTTTATGTATCAATCCCAGTAACTTGTAACATTCCTTGTTTGTAAACTCATCCAGCTTTTTATTAAACTGACCAATGAACCTGCCATTACAACGTCCACTGGAAGACATTTCCATAGCTTACCTTTCTCACAGTGACAAACCCTTTCCCAACTCTACTTTATGTATCAATACCAGTAACTTGTAACATTCCTTGTTTGTAGAAACTCATCCAGCTTTTTATTAACTGACCAATGAACCTGCCATAACAACCGTCCACTGGAAGACAGTTCCATAGCTTTACCGTTCTCACAGTGACAAACCTTCCCCACCTTCTTTATTTATCAATCCCAGTAACTTGTAACATTCCTTGTTTGTAGAAACCCATCCAGCTTTTTATTAAACTGATCAATGAACCTGCCTAACAACGTCCACTGAAGACAGTTCCATAGCTTTACCGTCTTCACAGGGACAAACCCTTTCCCAACTCTACTTTATGTATCAATACCATAACTTGTAACATTCCTTGTTTGTAGAAACTCATCCAGCTTTTTTATTAAACTGCACCATGAACCTGCCATAACAACGTCCACTGGAAGACAGTTCCATAGCTTTACCGTTCTCACAGTACAAAAACCCTTTCCCAACTCTACTTTATGTATCAATCCCAGTAACTTGTAACATTCCTTGTTTGTAGAAACTCATCCAGCTTTTTATTAAACTGACCAATGAACCTGCCATAACAACGTCCACTGGAAGACAGTTCCATAGCTTTACCGTTCTCACAGTGACAAACCCTTTCCCAACTCTACTTTATGTATCAATCCCAGTAACTTGTAACATTCCTTGTTTGAGAAACTCATCCAACTTTTTATAAACTGACCAATGAACCTGCCATAACACCGTCCACTGGAGACAGTTCCATAGCTTTAACCGTTCTCACAGTGAAAAAACCCTTTCCCAACTTGAAGATTAACTTCTTTTCTTATAGTATCCTTGTTCCACCAACCAAACTACAGTATATGTATAGAGAATTACAGGTTTTAATATATATCTGTAGTTTTGGTTGGTACAGGGATACTATATAATATTGAGAATTACTGGTTTTAATATATATACTGTAGTTCTGGTTGGTACAGGGATACTATATAATATTGAGAATTACTGGTATTAAATATATTACTGTAGTTCTGGGTTACGGGGATACTATATAATATTGAAATTACTGGTATTAATTATATAATACTGTAGTTCTGGTTGGTACGGGGATACTATATAATATTGGAATTACTGGTATTAATACATAACTGTAGTTCTGGTTGGTACGGGGATACTATATAATATTGAGAATTACTGGTATTAATATATAATATACTGTAGTTCTGGTGGTACGGGGATACTATATAATATTGAGAATTACTGGTATTAATACATATACTGTAGTTCTGGTTGGTACGGGGATACTATATAATATTGAGAATTACTGGTATTAATACATTACTGTAGTTCTGGTTGGTACGGGATACTATATAATATTGAGAATATGGTATTAATACATATACGGTATTGTTCTGTGGTACGGGGATACTATATAATATTGAAATTACTGGTATTAATACATATACTGTAGTTCTGGTTGGTAAGGGATACTATATAACATTGAGATTACTGGTATTAATACATATACTGTAGTTCTGGTTGGTACGGGGATACATATAATTGAGAATTCTGTATTAATACATATACTGTAGTTCTGTTGGTACGGGATACTTATAACATTGAGAATTACTGTTATTGATACATATACTGTACGCCCCTTTAATGGGAGGTCCTCTGCCTTTAATAAAGCACTGGATGGCCTCTTCCCTCATTTAAAAAGCCAAAGGGCTGGGGGGAAGGGAGAGAGCCTGTTTTTGGATCCAGTGTGTAAGATTGAGAAGCAAAATTTTGCTAATGGTAATTGAAGTAAAAGGTTAGATGTTAGGACCTTCCAGACTGGGGTTACCTTGACTGGTTGGAAGGCTTTTCATTCATGTGATCACAGTAATGTATACTAAAACCCCTTGTTTATAAAGTATCCAGTGTGCAGATAAATGATATTGTATGGGGCCTAGGAATGTACATTGATTATCTTTTCTATGTTTGTATAAATGTTTGACCAGATCAGTAGCACTTCCACTAAATGTAGTTGTAAATTAGCCTAATTGGAGTGCTTCCACAATTCTTGTATTGTATATACTGTGTTCTGGTTGGTACAGGTACTATATAACATTGAGAATTACTGGTATTAATATATATACTGTAGTCTGGTTGGTACGGGGATACTATATAATATTGAGAATTACTGGTATTAAATATATATATAACTGTAGTTCTGGTTGGTACAGATACTATATAATAATGAGAATTACTGGTATTAATACATATACTGTAGTTCTGGTTGGTACAGGGATACTATATAATATTGAGAATTAATGGTATTAATATGCTTGTGAAGGTTCTCATTCATCCAGGTCACGGTATATCTGTATTATTCATCCACCAGGTCACGTATATCTGTAATATTCATTCATCAAGGTCACGGTATATCTGTATATTCATCCATCCAGGTCACGTATATCTGTAATATTCATCCATCCAGGTCACGGTATATCTGTATATTCATCCATCCAGGTCACGGTATATCTGTAATATTCATCCATCCAGGTCACGGTATATCTGTAATATTCATCCTCCTGTCACGGTATATCTGTAATTTCATCCATCCAGGTCACGGTATATCTGTAATATTCATCCATCCAGGTCACGGTATATCTGTAATATTCATTCATCCAGGTCACGGTATATCTGTAATATTCATCCATCCAGGTCACAGGTATATCTGTATATTCATCCATCAGGTCACGGTTATCTGTAATATTCATCCATCCGGTCACGGTATATCTGTATATTCATCCATCCAGGTCACGGTATATCTGTAATTCATTCATCCAGGTCACGGTATATCTGTAATATTCTCCATCAGGTCACGGTATATCTGTAATATTCATTCATCCAGTCATGGTATATTCTGTAATATCCATCCATCCAGGTCACGGTATATCTGTAATATTCATCCATCCAGGTCATGGTATATCTGTAATATTCATCCATCCAGGTCACGGTATATCTGTATATCCATCCATCCAGGTCACGGTATATCTGTAATATTCATCCATCCAGGTCATGGTATATCTGTAATATCCATCCATCCAGGTCACGGTATATCTGTAATATTCATCCATCCAGTCATGGTATATCTGTAATATTCATCCATCCAGGTCACGGTATACTCTGTAATATTCATCCATCCAGGTCACGGTATATCTGTAATATTCATTCTCCAGGTCACGGTATATCTGTAATATTCATCCATCCAGGTCACGGTATATCTGTAATATTCTCATCCAGGTCATGGTATATTTGTTAATATCCATCCATCCAGGTCACGGTAATCTGTAATATTCTCATCCAGGTCATGGTATATCGTAATATTCATCCATCCGGTCACGGTATATCTGTAATATTCTTCCATCCGGTCACGGTTATCTGTATATTCATCCATCAGGTCACGGTATATCTGTAATATTCATCCATCCAGGTCACGGTATATCTGTAATATTCATCCATCCGGTCACGGTATATCTGTAATATTCATCCATCCAGGTCACGGATATCTGTAATATTCATCCATCCAGGTCACGGTATATCTGTAATATTCATTCATCCAGGTCACGTATATCTGTAATTTCATCCATCCAGGTCCGGTATATCTGTAATATTCATCATCCAGTCACGGTATATCTGTAATATTCATCCATCCAGGTCACGGTATATCTGTAATATCATCCATCCAGGTCACGGTATATCGTAATTTCATCCATCCAGGTCACGGTATATCTGTAATATTCATTCATCCAGGTCACGTATATCTGTAATATTCTTCATCAGGTCATGGTATATCTGTAATATCCACATCCAGGTCACGGTATATCTGTAATATTCATTCATCCAGGTCATGGTATATCGTTGTATTCAATTAGATCAACTGGACTTGAAGTTTAGTTCTTGAAGACGTTTCGCTAGTCATCCGCTGGATCTCTCAATTCAGAATGACTTGTAATACTGTGGCAATTATGTACCCTGGAAAATCCCATTAGCATATCACAGCCAGGTGTTAAGGGTGTGATTAGATAGTGGCTAAGAGGTGTTATAGGAACGCCCAGAGTAAGGTGTCAAAACAGCATTGTACATGGCAGACATCGGTGTCAAACTATTCTTTTTTTTTAAAAAAATCTAACTTAAACTATAAATCTTATTCATACCTTACCTAAAATGCTAATAACATTACTTTCACAGTCCGATCCCTGTCCTGCTAGTGGAAGCCTCCTCTGCTGCTGCACTTGTTATCTGCCTCTCCTCTCATCTCCTAGTATGGCAGTGATGGTTTGGGTGTGAGTTAAGAGTCACCACTTTGACGACTGCCAGACCGGGAAGCTGCAGAGAGGAGAGGAACTGTGGCGAGGGATTGTGCTGTCCAAGCGAGTCCCCTTCACAGGAAAACTGAATGACAATACCTGTGAGGTCGGGACAATCACATAATAATTACACTGACGGTAAATGTCATTTTGTTATACCGTGTCCCTAGCGTAAATGAAGTAGATCGGTCACTGCATTGAACAAAATGACCAGAAAAGTCCAGTACCTGTGAGATCTGATGGGACGAGGTATTTCTTCTTGTCCAGTCCCCTATTCGCGCTTTGGGGGCTTTTTCCACAATAACCTGTGGGGGGAAGAAAAAGCAAACAGACGTTTCCTATAGACAATGTAAACTGGACACGAGAGATCCACTGGGCCACAATCAAGGAGATTTACCTACAGCCATAGCCATGCTGGGTAAATCTCCCTTACGAATCCACCAGAATGGGCGGTTAGTAGCATAAAAAATTGCGCAATAAGAGCTCACAAATTCTATTATTATTATAAGTGGCGGGTAGTTAATGGTAGGGGGTGGTTTTTAGTACATGGGGTTATATGGTTGAATACAGGGGGGGTATGATATAATATATACGGTACAGGGGGGTATAAATATATACACGGTACAGGGGGGATATGATATAATAATACGGTACAGGGGGGATATAATATAAAGATAAAAAAAAATCTACGGTACAGGGGTAACATAGTATTGGAGGTTGTATAAAGACATACGTCCGTCTAGTCCGACCTTTATACCCTACCTATAATGTCTGTCTAACGGTTACATAGTAACATAGTATTGGAGGTTGTATAAAGACATAAGTCCATCTAGTCCAACCTTTATACCCTACCCATAATGTCTGTATAACAGTTACATAGTAACACAGTATTGGAGGTTGTATAAAGACACACGTCCATCCAGTCCATCCTTTATACCCTACCCATAATGTCTGTATAACAGTTACATAGTAACATAGTATTGGAGGTTGTATAAAGACATACGTCCATCTAGTCCTGTAGTGTCGGATCCGTGAGCTCGTGTGCTGGCAAAGGGCAAATATTACCATAGGAAGTTGTCAAACACTCGTAAGATCCAACGTGTAGACAATCTGTGTCCATTACCTTTATAGGACGGTCTCAGGGTCATTCAATAAAAGTTAAATGGGCTAATTTTGCCCAACCAATCAGATGTTAGCTTTCAAATATTAAATAACATCTGATTGGTTGGGCAAAATTAGCCCCATTTTAACGATAAGACTTTATTGAATCTCCCTGTCTATTTCGGACTATTGATTGCACCAACAAATATTGGTCATCGGTCCGAGGGTTGCCGTTAATTTCTGTTGCGACTGGTTTAATTGGCCGACCCTCTTGCGGAATCAACGTAGTTTGGATGTAGCGGAGATTTCGTGCCGATCACGTGGTTATAAATGGCCACGCCATTGGCTGATTGAAATATCCGTAGAACCGCTTTGTTTTACATCAGACCAACTGCCAACCGACATTAAGGGGCGATAGGACTGTGTGGCAATCGGAAGGTGTCCGTACGTTTACCGCTGCCATTACCAACGCCAAAGGATTATCCAGACATATATATCATTATACGACATCTAATCAAGTGGTTGATGGGTCCATTGTCCCTGGGTTGGGTCACTAACTGTCCATTCTTTCTTCCGGGCGGTGAAATGAGGGGGATGTGCCGATCCCGGAGGCGAGGCCACTAGGGAGGGTCTCATTAACCAGACAAGATACAAGCCAACCCAGATGAGCCCCGCAGACACACCATCACCAATGGGGTGGATTACAACATGGTGAGCTCGTCCCCCTGTGGATACACTTTGTAGGGGCAACCAGTCTGTTATTACAGAGCCAATGTCTCTCACAATAGCCAAGTACAGATACTTATCTCCAGATCCCTGTACAGACAGGCTGTGGCACTGGGCGAGCGGCTGGCTCTGTTTGAATGGAGGATGGGGAGCGATCCAAGAAATCCCCCAATGCAATAACCATAGGATCGATCTCCCTGGTGGTCACTATATCCTAGAGCAGCCACCACTGATACTTCCCTGTTCTGGAGACTCGCTGGGTCTCAATCATTCGCCGTGAGCCTTGATAGTTTAATCCAAGTTCTGTTTAATGAATTGACTTGGAACTTTGTGTTTTGTGCAGCTGAAGAAAATGAAGGAACTGGAACAAGAGAGAGATTTCCTCTTGCAGGGTCTGGAGATGGTGGAGAGAGCACGAGACTGGTACCACCTCCAGCAGATCCAGGTTGTACGTGATCAGCAGAAAACCTTGACCAATCCCACGGTAGCACCGGGGCCTGCGTGATTAAAGAGCATTTCAATGAAACTATTGGGGGTTTTTGTTTTACTGTTTGGCTTTCTTCTTCCCCCTCTATTGCCGTATGTCCTTCATTAATGGAGCGGAGGATAAGAAATGTCCTTTAGCAAGGCGGAGATTAATATTTGATATTAAATCATTATTTACCGTTTTATTGTAAACTAAAGCGCCGGCAATGCTCACTTTTGTCTAAGGCTACGTTCACACTCATCTCGTTTATTAGTGCGATGTTCCACTGCGTTAATGCATAGCGGCGCCCCATTTTTATCAATGGCACCAATGTGCGTTTAATGCACAAAACTTCTGCATGGTTGTGTGTTTTTGACAATGGGAACGTTGCCATTCATTTCTATCGCTTGCGTGAAATCGCACTAAAACGCAGAATATGTGAACGAACCGTTAGTCTATAGGTCCCTGGCTAATGATGTCACAGAGGCAGTTCTCACTGATTGGCTGTTTGGTATGGCGGACTTGCCTGACGGTGTGGGTGGTATTGGGAGATGTTCCTCTAATCTGGTGGCATTAACCGCATAATAATATAGGATCCTGTTCCTTTAATATATTTAAGATTGAGACAAAGCTTTGACCATAGCTTCCCCTTTACCCGCTAGGATTATCTGTCTGATGCAAGTGCGGTTCTACCAATCAGAGGCTTCCAAAGCTACAAGAAATAAACCGCTGCCTGAGCGAACTTATCGCCCTTGGAAGGTAAGTCTCCTCCGTCTTATTCTTCCTCTTCCTTGGGTGTCTGTATATAAACTGCCTTATGGTTTATATGGCAGCTCGTATCCAAAGGGCATATGAATGACTGATTTATTTAGTTCTTTCCTGTTATATGAAGGGTCATTCAAAGAATCATTGGGTCTTAATCTCATTTACCCTTTAAAATCTGCACTTTACACCTGCGTAGAGGCCCTCTAGTGGGGAAAGTTATCTGGTGTTTTAAAGGCATCTATAGTGGGAAAATGAACTTTTTTTCCTTTCTTTCCATGAGTTCTATAATTCCCCACAACCCCCAGAGTGTCTTCACTCACTTTTTTCAGATTCCCTCTCCTCTGTCCTGAGATACAACCAGTTAGAAGAATACGTGATTGCATTCCTCTACTCACTACTTGGACTGTCAATCAAATCCCTGTGACGTGATCCCCCCTCCCTGCTCTGTAATAACCATAAGAGCATTAGCAGGGGGAGAGAGGTAGCTTGATGGTAGATATAAGGCTGCACTTCACCCCCCTTCTTATAGCTTTCCTGATTGATGATGGGTCACAAAGTGAGAGATCGTAAACTGTACTGATCTCCTTCTTCCCTGTCTCCAGGACAGCTTACTTTCTATTGCGACTGTGCGTGGGTGTGTTTTCAGATGTTGAACTTTAACTCCTACTGCAGCATAAAAAGCTTGTCGTTAGCCGGAGCTGAGACATGGGGAGTAACAGAGGGGAGGGAGAAGGGGGAATGCTGCACCTAGATCTGAAACCATGGTTAAACAGAGTCACTGACGAGATATAGGATTAAGGCAGCACAGAGTACATGAATTTAACTTGGCAAAGGGCAATGTGTTTTTTTTCACTATAGATGCCCTTTAAGGTTTTCCGATACACAATACATTCCACTTTCCCCTTATGGGAGCTGCCACATTGATTACCTACACAATACTTTACATAGTTTTATGTCGCAGGACATTCTCTGTTTTTTGTATTTATTTGTACAGGCGGGAAGCTGCCATATTCATTTCCATCATTGTCGCATTGCATTTTATACCAGGACATGATCAGTGTTAATGTTAATTGGAGACCTGGTGTGTAAATTGTGTTATTCGTGATGTAATCCGCAGCGCGTATGTTACAGTTCCCGCTTCTGTCCCTAGTTATTACTACTCCCTCACACCACATCAGCCACGGGTGGAAATACTCAGTTCCAGCCACCGGGGGGCAGCAGATCCAACGTTACATCCTGAGGAACAGAACCGACCTCCTAACCAAGTGCCGCATGTTATATAATGGTTTCTGTCGTTATAAAATACGGTTTTCGGTTATTTTAATTCTTCCCAGCGTCCCAATAAACTGTTTATTATGATATGGAAGGATTTCATCTCCTACTATGTGACAGGGAGAACAGTACAGCCCCGTTTTATATTTAATATTGAATGGGGCTGGGGGTTGAACTTGCCCTTTAATTCACTGTGTTTGTGGTAGTTTGGTCTGACGCTCTAATCCTGAATCCCCCCCTGACCTCCTAGGATTGACCGACAAAAGCGCCGCCGCATCACACCCAGCTGGAACAGGAGAAATCGGCCCTGATCAACAGCTCTCTTCGAGCTCGAGCTCGCAACGTCCAGGAGTCACCCATATGGCCACGTTAATAGGAGACCGGACTCTGCGCTCGCTCAGGGGATCACAACCGCACACTGGGCGGATCTGTTATATAAAGACTTGATTGGCAGCAGGAAATTAATGCTGGATCCCAGTTAGTCTATTGGTCCTCCAGCATGGCTGAATCACGGCACAGCTCTTCCTCCTACTAGCCGCACAGCCTCCTACTAGCCGGCACAGCTCTCCTACGTAGCCGTCACACAGCTCTCCTACTAGCCCACAGCTCTCCTACAGCCGGCAACATAGCTCTCCTACTAGCCGGCACAGCTCTCCTACTACGCAGCAGGCTCTCCTACTAGCCGGCACAAGCTCTCAGCTCTCCTACTAGCCGGCACAGCTCTCCTACTTCTACTAGCCTACTAGCCGGTACAGCTCTCCTACTAGCTATCTACTGCCGTACAGCTCTCCTACTAGCCTGTACAGCTCTCCTACTACTACTACTAGCCGTACAGATCTTCTACTAGCCGGTACAGCTCTCCTACTAGCTTCCTACTAGCCGGTACAAGATCTCCTACTAGCTCTACTAGCCAGTACAAGCTCTCCTACTAGCTTCCACTAGCCTTACAGCTCTCCTACTAGCTATCTACTACCGGTACAGCTCTCTCTCCTACTAGCCGGTCAGCTCTCCTACTAGCTACCTACTGCCGGTACAGCTCTCCTAATAGCTACCACTAGCCGTACAGCTCTCCTACTAGCTACCCTCTAGCATCCGAACCGGTACAGCTCTCCTACTAGCTGGACCCTGGACACAGTACAGAGAAGAGAGTTTCCATTTTTACACTACGCCAATGGGTCCTTTTTGTTATTAATAATATGATATAACTTTACACACTTTACACACACTCCAACACTAGTGAATCCTCTTTGCACACATAACTGTAATTTTGAGTTTTCATGATGCCGAATTGCCTATATAATAATAGTGACGTATTTGAGGCCGGCCAGTCAGGAAGCCACATTAATGCAGCGTTTCTAATCCGGTGCCTCAATGTTTACATTTTCCTATGTTAATGTTTTTGTTTATTTTGTCTGTTGTTTTTGTTAACCTAGACACTTTATAAATGTGATTTTTAATCTGTCCGTTCAATGTTACAGGCCCCCGATTCATGCGTTACAGGGAAACTGCCCCCACAATGGCAGAGGAAGGGGCCCCATTATAGTTTTACGGGGGCTCCTGGTCTGTTATCAAATGTGATGTAACTGGAATTTTCCAAATCTGCACCCAAAAGAAACAAGAATTCTCATTGGAAGAAAAAGTTGTGTACAGATGGTGGGCACAGAAAATGGCGATAACACAATGTTAATCATTCCAGGGCTGGATACAGGGATTGTTCACTGGAGTTTCCACACACAGATACATTTAGGAAGTTTTAAAGGAAATTTTAAAGCTAAAATTCCTTTTTTCCGACTTGTTGTTAATTTATGAGTTGATAATTGGAACACTGTGTCGCTTTCCTGGTAGATTTTCCTGCCTGGATCCTTGGTTGTATCCTAATGTAGGATACACAAAGAAAGACAGGCGTTCTATCTGTTTAATAGTAATGTCTGTTGGTTTCCTATAATAGCCATACCCTGTATAATGTATACGTCAATATAATAGCCAATGACCCTCGTATAATGTATACGTCAATAAATAGCCAATGACCCTCGTATAATGTAAACGTCAATAGTAACCTCATTAAGGAGAACCTAAATACCAAATATCCAAACCATTTCATAATTGACAATGTGGTGTACGATGTATTTAACCCAGTTATACCGAGTCATAATATTTGTGATGGACCCGTTGTCAGATGAGCGATCCACTCTCTATATGTTCTCTATACGTTCTCTATAACACTTCTCTATCCCTCCCCTATATGTTCTTTATTCTTATAGAAGTTCTCTATTCTCTCTCTCCTGTTAGTAATTGACGTCTGAATTCATTAGCTAAAGGCTGTGAATTGTCCCGAGGCCAAACGTGAGGTCCTTAGATATTTCATTACTTTTGCCAGTATAACACGTTCCAGACAAATCCCGAGCCTTGGAGGTTTTTTGTTTGCTTTTCCTCTATGTTCTGACCGAGTCTCCTGTCGAGAGCAGGTGGGGACTAGAGGTCTTGATGGGAACCGTCCATCGCTCTTAGGAAATACAGTATTGTGTTTGTCCAAATGATTAAAACAAGGAAGTTGCCATTTCTAAGACACACAAAGGGGTGTGTAACGAGTCGCACTACACGTTTCGCACTAATTAGCTTCATGTTAGACTGGATTGTGGCACGGAGCTCCACACAATTTACCAACCACCGGTTGTGCGCTTTGTGTGTTATAAATGGCACGTTTAATCACACAACGTTTGGTTATTGGTAACTTCATTCCACGCCCCATACCGAGCGATGGCACTCCTAAATTACCCACATTCTCTGTCTACGGCACGTTGGGTAAATAGAAACTTCACTTATTGACTCAACACAAGTGACGTCCTTCTTCACCGACGTATCACTATAAAGTACTGAGTGTTTGATTAAGACGCAGCGCCCTCAGCTGCCACGTACACCAGACCGCAAGCTCCTCTCCGGTAAACACTAATAACGTGCAGCTCGCCACGCCACGAGGGGTCACAGCGAAATCTTTACTTGCAGTGGTTGTAGTGCGGCCGCGTGGGGAGGGTTGTGAAAGGGTTAAAGTAATCCGTGGAAAGTTCTCTGTTTCACTAGAATGGGAGCCAAGCACATCCTGCTCTCCGGTCACACTCCCAATGGTAAAGTGGAAAGGCCTGTTGTGTCCTTTGTAGACACGACTATGAAGCTCTTGGGGTTGGGGACAGTTTGTCCCTGATGTGAACTGCTTGAGGGATTATCTCACACCTTGAACCCGGGAACCCTCCTGAGGGGCTCATTACTAGCAGAGCGACATTGGAATGAACAGTAGGGATATATGGGTAGGGGCGAGAAAGGGGGGGGCTACAGGTGCCACAATCCCCCTTCTTACTGACACGTAACCTGCTGTTCTGGAATTTAGAACATTGATCCGATCATTCTCTTTCTGATTCTCCTATCGGGAATGGCGGCCCCCTGGTGAGGTTTATCAGAAAATGCAAGTGGTGTTCAGGCGCAAGTGCAAGATAGGGCACTGGCCACATAGACAGTGACAGAGCCCACAATGGGACAAATTGGTATTTATTGTCCCGGTACCAGTATACAGAATGTTGTGGACGCAGTGTGACTGTGCACAGTGACATCTACTGGCCATCTGTATACAGCACAATGAACTGGATTCCAAATGTCCTATCAATTAGGTCCTTTCTGTTCTGTCCTCATCTTGTCACAAGCGGAGGAAAATAACTGACCAAGCTCCACCCCCTCTGCCCAGTGCGAGGTCCTCCCCCTGGTTTCCTTAATATTTCGATCGCTGGTCCATTGTAGCTCCACCAAAGGTGAGCTGCAGTGTGGATCTTCTCATTGGTTTGGCCCGGGCTGAAAAGGAGGAGGGGCTACAACAGACAGACAATTGGAATATTCAGTTATAAGATTGAGTGATAAATACATTTACATAGAACTCCTTGGGGGGGGGTCCTATATGCAATTTTCATTGAAGGGCAAACTTGCCCTTTAATATTCTTTGATTTGCATGACTTGGATGAGAAACACTCCTGAAAACATTTATTTTGTCCACTAGGGCGCACCAGTTACCGTAAGACCGTTGTAATGCCCTGAGCGATTGTAGGAAGTCAGTCTTGGTGGATTCGCTGCAGGAGCATGCCCGGTGTAATTGCCTTAAGCCGAGATAAATGAAGTTATATATAGATAAGATATGTTAGGCATTTCACCAGGCTAACGGCCCCTTTTCATCACACCCCTCACTGTACAATGCAAGCAGCTACAAAACGCACGCACCTCGTAACACATAAAGACGTCTGTTTGAGGATCCTGGCCAACGTGGAAGTCAATTATTGAATTTTCCAGGCACTGTGAATAAGACGAATATAAATAACCCTCTTTGTTAGTTACATTGATGCTTGGGTGATCATTTTTTGTTGATCCTTTAAATCTAATCCCCCTCCAAGCAGTTTAAACGTTGTGTGGCCCTTGGAGATGCGTCCGGGGTTAAATATAAAAGAGGGTTATTAAATCAGAAGGTAATAGAGCCAATGACATTTCCCTGGGGCGACTGTCCCATTTCAGCAGTTTGACATGAGCCAAAGAAGTTTCAGTTCTCGTAGTGAGAAATGTTGAATGTCCTTAAAGGTAGGGCTAGGGATTATGGAACAGATAAGGCCACGGTGATTTTTGTTAACAACATGGGGGCAATAATTCCTGAAATAGCTGTTATAAAACATCTAATAATGTGCTGAATGTATCAGTCGTGGTTTGGGAGAGGTAATGGGCACATGGCCAGTGTTTTGTTTTAGGTGTGGACATGCCCTTTAAGACAAGTGTGAATCTCGGCACTCCAGATGTTAGAAACTACATTCCTGCGCCTTTGTGTCATAGCAGGAGTTGCATTGCTGATGTTTATCTGCATTGCTGTATATACCTGTATTGCTGTACGTATCTGCATTGCTGTATGTATCTGAATTGTAAGTATCGCATTGCTGTGCGTATCTGCATGCTGTTACCAGTTGTACGGGTGTGTATCTGCATTGCTGTGTATATCTGCATTGCTGTATGTACCTTTATTGCTGTGTGTATCTGCTGCATTGCTGCAGGTATGCATTGCGGTATGATGTGGATTTCTGTAGTATCTTTTTTTTTCTGTGGTGTATCTGTAGTGCTACAGATAAATAACAGGGATATTTGAGATCTTGATTGTACAATTTTATTTTGCACCAGAAGGTAATTTAATGGTGAAACTTGGTGTAGACAATATGTGTTTATTCACATTGAATTATCATTGGAAATCTCTGTTGGTTCATTAATATAAAATTTTATTCCATAAACAAGCCCATAATGTAACCCACCAGACCCCTTAATAAAGTGTAGAAGTATTGCACGGACGCTGGTCAATGTGAAATATACAGATACATTCATCTGATGTTAGAAAAAATCCTTCATTTAAATATCTCTAATCTCCAACTTTCATGTGACGCCAGAACAAGATGGAAATGAGTTGGACTCAACCACCGAGAACTAATATTGTTTAACTTCCATTCTCCCTGGGAAGGAATAAAATAATACAGATTATTTAAATAATATTGGTTGGGTTGGGAGGGTGAATCAGTAGGTGATGTGTAGCTACTGTGGGATTAGGGTTCCATAGTAACATAGTATTGGAGGTGTATAAAGACCTGTCCATCTAGTCCAACCTTATACCCTACCCATATGTCTGTATAACAGTTACATAGTAACAATGTATTGGAGGTTGTATAAAGACATACGTCCTCTAGTCCAACCTTTATAACCTACCCTACCCAAATGTCTGTCTTACAGTTACTAGTACCATAGTATTGGAGGTTGTATAGAGTAACGACCATCTAATCCAACCTTATTTCCCTACCCATACTGTCTGTATAACAGTTACATAGAACATAGTTATTGGAGGTTTGTATAAAGACATACGTCCGTCTAGTCCAATCTTTATTCCTATCCCTACCATAATGTCTGTATAACATTTACATAGTACATAGTTTGGAGGTTGTATAAAAGACATACCGTCGTCTAGTCCACCTTTATACCCTACCCATAGTGTCTGTATAACAGTTTACATATAACATAGTATTGGGGTTGTATAAACAATACGCCCATCTAGTCCCACTTTATACCCTACCCATAATGTTCTGTATACAGTTACATAGTAACATAGTATTGGAGGTTGTATAGAACATACGTCCATCTAGTCCACCTTTCTATACCCTACCCATAATGTCTGTATAACAGTTACATAGTAACATAGTTTGGAGGTTGACTAAGAATGACTACGTCCATCTAGTCCAACCTTATATCCAACCCATAATGTCTTGTAACATTTACTAAATAATACTGTAATACTATAATAGTTGAGCAGGTCCCATGTGGTTCCCATTTACTTCCTCCTGTAAAGTAGAAAATCAAACTCCAGGTCTTCGGACCATCGTCCAATCAGCGTTCACCTCCGCTGTGCAGCCGCCAATAGGAGCCGGGTGTGGGCGGGGTCGTATCCAGTGGGCGGGGCGCGGTGTTCGGTTAGTGCCGGGATGGATCGGGTCGGGGATCCCCCTCGCGCTTTCCTGCTCCCCCTGCGGACTCTGTTCGATATCCTGGATGAACATCGGACCGGGTCGGTTCACATCGCGGAGATCGAGAGTCGCTGGCAGGGGGCGGAGACCCGGAACTTACCCCCCGGGGTCCTGCAGTGTCTGAGGAGAGTCGCTCCCCCGGACGGGTTCCTCACATTCGACCGCTTTGTCCTGGGGCTCAGATCGTCCGTGATCCGGGGAACCAACGATGAGAACTACCGGGAACCGGGGGGAAGACCGACCACTAAGGACCGGGGATACAGACCGCCCCCTCTGGGGCCCCGATACCCCAACATCCAGCAGGGTAACTAGGGGATTATGGGTAATACGGTCTGTGTATCTGTATGTGGACCCGGGGTGTGTATCTGTATGGGACCCGGGGTGTGTATCTGTATGGGGACCCGGGGTTGTGTCCTGATTGGGACGGTGTATCTGGGACCCGGGGTATGCATCTGTGTGTGTACTGTATGGGACCCTGGTGTGGTATCTGTATGATGTGATCTGTATGGGTACCCGGGGTGTGTATCTGTATGGGACCCGCTGTGTCTGTATCTGTATGGGACCCGGGGTGTGTATCTGAAATGTGTATCTGTATGGACCCGGGTGTGTATCTGTATGTGTATCTGTATGGGACCCGGGGTGTGTATCTGTATGGGACCCGGGGTATGCATCTGTATGTGTATCTGTATGGGACCCGGGTGTTGTACTGTCTGAGGGGGACCCGGGTGTGTATCTGTATGGGACCCTGGGTGTGTATCTGTATGGGACCCGGGGTGTGTATCTATATTGACCCGTGGGTATGTATCTGTATGTTTATCTGTATGGGACCGGTGTGTGTAATCTGTATGTAATCTGTATGGACCCGGGGTATGTATCTGTATGGGACCCGGGGTATTGTATCTGTATGTGTATCTGTATGGGACCCGGGGTGTGTATCTGTATGTGTATCTTGGACCCGGGGTGTGTATCTGTATGGGAACCCGGGTGTATCTGTATGGGACCCGGGGTGTGTATCTGTATGGTGGAACCCGGTGGTGTATCTGTATGGGACCCGGGGTGTGTATCTGTATGGGACCCGGGGTGTGTATCTGTATGGGACCCGGGGTGTGTATCTTATGGGACCCGGGTGTGCATCTGTATGGGACCCGGGGTGTGCATCTGTATGGGACCCGGGGTGTGTATCTGACCAGGGGTGTGTATCTGTATGGGACCCGGGTGTGTGTATCTGTATGGGACCCGGGTGTGTATCTGTATGGGACCCGGGGTGTATATCTGTATGTGGACCCGGGGTGTGTGTCTATTTGTGGACCGGGGTGTGTGTCTGTATGGGACCCGGGGTGTGTGTCTGTATGTGGACCCGGGGTGTGTGTCTGTATGTGGACCCGGTGTGGTGTCTGTATGTGGACCCCGGGTGGTGTGCGTATGTGGACCGGGGTGTTGTCTGTAGTGACCGGGGTTGTTGTCTGTTGTGGACCGGGGTGTATATCTGTATGTGGACCCGGGGTTGTTATCTCGTATGTGGACCCGGGGTGTGTGGTCTGTTTGTGGACCCGGGGTGTGTGTCTGTATGTGGACCCGGGGTGTGTGTCTGTATGTGGACCGGGGTGTGGTCTGTCATGTGGACCCGGGGTGTGTGTGTCTGTATGTGGACCCGGGGTGTGTGTCTGTATCTGTAGGTGACCCCTGATGTGTCGGGGCCCTAGAGATGATCTAAGACTAGGGGACCCTGATGTACATTATATTTCATATATGGGAAGGAAACCAGTATCTAGAACCTGTGGCCAATGCAGGTTGGTGATCAGCCTCTCTCTCTCTGGTATTAGTATTACAGACGGGTAACCAAATCTCCCTGTTACCAGTCCAGACCCACACTGGTTATATCACTGGTACAGTTCACACTGGGCACACCTGAGTCTTGGTCCCTCCAGCTGGTATCCGACATGAGAGGGTTTCTATTCGCCCCCAATCCTACAGCTCAGGGTGGGGATCTCAATCTCAGGAATGTCTGAAATTCCTCTCAATCCACTGCTCACAGGTCTCTGTGTACGGCCCTTGGTCTGTGTTCTACCCCCATTAGGGAGGGAACAGCCATAAAAACAGATTGAACAATCCCCCTATAAACAACATCCAGGTGTTTGTCCTCCTAATGCATAGACACCCAGGGAGGGTGCAAGCTGAGGGTTGTAGTTTCACAACGGTTCTGAATAGAACCTGTAGGTTTGGTGAATTTTCCTGTATTGTCAGGGATCCGTGAGCTCGTGTGCTGGCAAAGGGCAAATATTTACCATAGGAAGTTGTCAAACACTCGTAAAGATCCAACGTGTAGACAATCTGTGTCCATTACCTTCTATAGGACGGTCTCAGGGTCATTCAATAAAAGTTAAAATGGTGCTAATTTTGCCCCAACCAATCAGATGTTAGCTTTCAAATATTAAATAACATCTGATTGGTTGGGGCAAAATTAGCCCCATTTTAACGATAAGAACTTTTATTGAATCTCCCTGTCTATTTCTGGACTATTGATT
Source organism: Hymenochirus boettgeri (assembly GCA_019447015.1). Lineage (NCBI taxonomy): Eukaryota > Metazoa > Chordata > Amphibia > Anura > Pipidae > Hymenochirus > Hymenochirus boettgeri. The sequence goes on along the minus strand of CM033476.1, from coordinate 110,643,900 downwards.
TGCACCAACAAATATTGGTCAATCGGTCTGAGATGTTGCCGTTAATTTCTGTTGCGACTGGTTTTATTGGCCGACCCTCTTGCTGGAATCAGACGTAGTTTGGATGTAGCGGAGATTTCGTGCCGATCACGTGGTTATAAATGGGCCACGCCATTGGCTGATTTGAAATATCCGTAGAACCGCTTTGTTTTACATCAGACCAACTGCCAACCGACATTAAGGGGCGATAGGACTGATGTGGCAATCGGAAGGTGTCCGTACGTTTACCGCTGCCATTACCAACGCCAAAGGATTATCCAGACATATATATACATTATACCGACATCTAATCAAGTGGTTGATGGGTCCATTGTCCCTGGGTTGGGTCACTAACTGTCCATGTCTTTCTTCCAGGCGGTGAAATGAAGGGGATGTGCCGATCCCGGAGCGAGGCCACTAGGGAGGGTCTCATTAACCAGAGCAGATACAAGCGCAACCCAGATGAGCCCCGCAGACACACCATCACCAATGGGGTGGATTACAACATGGTGAGCTCGTCCCCCTGTTGGATACACTGTGTAGGGGGCACCAGCTGTTATTACAGGAGCCAATGTCTCTCACAATAAGCTAAGTACAGATACTTATCTCCAGATCCCTGTACAGACAGGCTGGTGGGCACTGGGCGAGCGGCTGGCTCTGTTTGAATGGAGGATGGAGGGGAGCGATCCAGAGAAATCCCCCAATGCAATAACCATAGGATCGATCTCCCTGGTGATCACTAGTATCCTAGAGCAGCCAACACTGATATTCCCTGGTCTGGAGACTCGCTGGGTCTCAATCATTCGCCGTGAGCCATTGAATAGTTTAATCCAAGTTCGTGTTTAATGAATTGACTTGGAACTTTGTGTTTTGTGCAGCTGAAGAAAATGAAGGAACTGGAACAAGAGAGAGATTTCCTCTTGCAGGGTCTGGAGATGGTGGAGAGAGCACGAGACTGGTACCTCCAGCAGATCCAGGTTGTACGTGATCAGCAGAGAAACCTTGGGAACAATCCCACGGTAAGCCACAGGGGGGCGCTGGTGATTAAAGAGCATTTCAATGAAAACTATTGGGTTTTGTTTTACTGTTTGGCTTCTTCTTCCCCCTCTATTGCCGTATGTCCTTCATTAATGGAGCGGAGGATAAGAATGTCCTTTAGCAGGCGGAGATTAATATTTGATATTAAATCAGTATTTACCGTTTTATTGTAAACATAAAGCGCCGGCAATGCTCACTTTTGTCTAAGGCTACGTTCACACTCATCTCGTTTATTAGTGCGATGTTCCACTGCGTTAATGCATAGCGGCGCCCCATTTTTATCAATGGCACCAATGTGCGTTAATGCACAAAACTTCTGCATGGTGTGTGTTTTTGACAATGGGAACGTTGCCATTCATTTCTATCGCTTGCGTGAAATCGCACTAAAACGCAGAATAGTGTGAACGAACCGTTAGTCTATAGGTCCCTGGCTAATGATGTCACAGAGGCAGTTCTCACTGATTGGCTGTTTGTATGGCGACTTGCCTGACGGGGTGGGGTGGTATTGGGGAGATGTTCTCTAATCCTGGTGGGAATTAACCTGCATAATAATATAGGATCCTGTTCCTTTAATATATTTAAGATTGAGACAAAGCTTTGACCATAGCTTCCCCTTTACCCGCTAGGATTATCTGTCTGACTGCAAGTGCGGTTCTACCAATCAGAGGCTTCCAAAGCTACAAGAAATAAACCGCTGCCTGAGCGAACTTATCGCCCCTTGGAAGGTAAGTCTCCCCGTCTTATTCTTCCTCTTCCTTGGGTGTCTGGTAATAAAACTGCCTTATCGGTTATATGGCAGCGTCGTATCCAAAGGGCATATAGAATGACTGGATGTTTATTTAGTTCTTTCCTGTTATATGAAGGGTCATTCAAAGAATTCATTGGGTCTTAATCTCATTTACCCTTTAAAAATCTGCACTTTACACTTGCGTTAGAGGGCCCTCTAGTGGGGAAAGTTATCTGTGTTTTTAAAGGGCATCTATAGTGGGAAAATGAACTTTTTTTCCTTTCTTTCCATGAGTTCTATAATTCCCCACAACCCCCAGAGTGTCTTCACTTTTTTCAGATTCCCTCTCTGTCCTGAGATACACCAGTTAGAAGAATACGTGATTGCATTCCTCTACTCCTACTTGGACTGTCAATCAAATCCCTGTGACGTGATCCCCCCTCCCTGCTCTGTAATAAACATAAGAGCATTAGCAGGGGGAGAGAGGTAGCTTTGATGGTAGATATAAGGCTGCACTTCACCCCCCTTCTTAATAGCTTTCACTGATTGATGATGGGTCACAAAGTGAGAGATCGTAAACTGTACTGATCTCCTTCTTCCCTGTCTCCAGGACAGCTTACTTTCTATTGGCCACTGTGCGTGGGTGTGTTTTTCAGGATGTTGAACTTTTAACTCCTAATGCTGCACAGAGATCTGACACCATGGTTAAACAGAGTCACTGACAGATATAGGATTAAGGCAGCACAGAGTACATGAATTTAACTTTGCAAAGGGGCAATGTGTTTTTTTCACTATAGATGCCCTTTAAGGTTTTCCGATACACAATACATTCCACTTTCCCCTTATGGGAGCTGCCACATTGATTACCATACACAATACTTTACATAGTTTATGTGCGCAGGACATTCTTCTGTTTTTTGTATTTATTTGTACAGGCGGGAGCTGCCATATTCATTTCCATCATTGTCATGCATTTTATAACAGGACATGATCATGTTTAATGTTAATTGGAGACCTGGTGTGTAAATTGTGTATCTGTGATGTAATCAGCGCGTATAGTTACAGTTCCGTCTTCTGTCCCTAGGTTATTACTCCCTCCCCATCAGCCACGGGTGGAAATACATCAGTTCCAGCCACCGGGGGGCAGCAGATCCAAGCGGTTAACATGCTGAAGGAACAGAACCGACTCCTAACCAAGGTGCCGCATGTTTATTAATGGTTTCTGTCGTTATAAATACGGGTTTCGGTTATTTTAATTCTTCCCAGCGTCCCAATAACTGTTTATTATGATGATGGAGGATTTCAATTCACTATGTGGACAGGGGAACAGTAGCCCCGTTTATAATTTAATATTGAATGGGGCTGGGGGTTGAACTTGCCCTTTAAATTCACTGTGTTTGTGGTAGTTTGTGACGCGCTAATCCTGATATCCCCCCGACACCTTAGGAGGTGACCGACAAAAGCGACCGCATCACCCAGCTGGAACAGGAGAAATCGGCCCTGATCAAACAGCTCTTCGAGGCTCGAGCTCGCAACGTCCAGGAGTCAAACCCAATGGACTCAACGTTTATATAGGAGACCGGACTCTGCGCTCGCTCAGGGGATCACACCGCACACTGGGCGGATCTGTTATATAAAGACTTTGATTGGCAGAAGGAAATTAATGCTGGATCCCAGTTAGTCTATTGGTCACTCCACGCATGGCTGAATCACGGCACAGCTCTCCTACTAGCCGGCACAGCTCTCCTACTAGCGGAACAGCTCTCCTACTAGCCGGCACAGCTCTTCATACTAGCCGGCACAGCTCTCCTACTAGCCGGCACAGCTCTCCTACTAGCTCTACTAGCCGGTACAGCTCTCCTACTAGCTATCTACTAGCCGGTACAGCTCTCCTACTAGCCGGTACAGCTCTCCTACTAGCTACCTACTAGCCGGTACAGATCTTCTACTAGCCGGTACAGCTCTCCTACTAGCTTCCTACTAGCCGGTACAGATCTCCTACTAGCTCTACTAGCCAGTACAGCTCTCCTACTAGCTTCCTACTAGCCGGTACAGCTCTCCTACTAGCTATCTACTAGCCGGTACAGCTCTCCTACTAGCCGGTACAGCTCTCCTACTAGCTACCTACTAGCCGGTACAGCTCTCCTACTAGCTACCTACTAGCCGGTACAGCTCTCCTACTAGCTACCTACTAGCCGGTACAGCTCTCCTACTAGCTGGTACAGCTCTCCTACTAGCTACCTACTAGCCGGTACAGCTCTCCTACTAGCTACCTACTAGCCGGTACAGCTCTCCTACTAGCTGGACCCTGGCACAGTACAGAGAAGAGAGTTTCCATGTTTACACTACGCACAATGGTTCCTTTTGTTATTAATAATATGATAATAACTTTACACACTTTACACACTCCAACACTAGTGAATCCTCTTTGCACACATGAACTGTAAATTTGAGTTTTCATGATGCCGAATGTGCCTATATAATAATAGTGACGTATTTGAGGCCGTCCAGTCAGGAAGCCACATTAATGCAGCGTTTCGAAATCCGGTGCCTCAAGTTTACATTTTCCTATGTTAATGTTTTTTGTTTATTTTGTCTGTTGTTTTTGTTAACCTGAAAGACACTTTATAAATGTGATTTTTAATTCTGTCCGTTCAATGTTTACAGGGCCCCCGATTCATGCGTTACAGGGAAACTGGCCCCCACAATGGCAGGAGGAAGGGGCCACATTATAGTTTTACGGGGGCTCCTGGTCTGTTATCACATGTGATGTAACTGGAATTTTCAAATCTGCACCCAAAAGAAACAAGAATTCTCATTGGACAGAAAAGTGTGTACAGAATTGGTGGGCACAGAAAATGGGCGATAACACAATTGTTAATCATTCCAGGGCTGGAATTTACAGGGATTGTTCACTGGAGTTTCCACAACAGATACATTTAGGAAGTTTAAAGGAAATTTTAAAGCTAAAATTCCTTTTTTCCTGACTTGTTGTTAATTTGATGATTTGAACAATGTGTCGCTTTCCTGTGATTTTCCTGCCTTTACCGTGTTGTATCCTAATGTAGAAATCACAGAGAAAGACGAGCGTTCTATCTGTTTAATAGTAATCTGTTGGTTTCCTATAAATAGCCAATGACCCTCGTATAATGTATACGTCAATATAAATAGCCAATGACCCTCGTATAATGTATACGTCAATATAAATAGCCAATGACCCTCGTATAATGTATACGTCAATATTAACCTCATTAAAGGAGAACTCTAAATACCAAATAATCCAAACGCATTCCCATTAATGACAATGTGGTGTAGGATGTATTTAACCCAGTTATACCGAGTCTATAATATTTGTGATGGACCCGTTGTCAGATGAGCGATCCACTCTCTATATGTTCTCTATACATTCTCTATATGTTCTCTATACACGCTCTCTATCCCTCCCCTATATGTTCTTTATTCTCTATAGAAGTTCTCTATTCTTCTCTCTCCTTTAGTAATTGACGTTTGAATTCATTAGCTAAAGGCTGTGAATTGTTCCCGAGGCCGAGCGCGAGGTCCTGAGACATTTCATGTACTTTTGCCAGATAAACACGTTCCAGACAAATCCCAGAGCCTTGGAGGTTTTTGCTTTTCTCTATGTTCTGACCGAGTCTCCATGTAGAGAGCAGGTGGGGACTAGAGGGTCTTGATGGGAACCGTCCATCGCTCTGTAGGAAATACAGTATTGTGTTTGTCCAAATGATTAAAACAAGGAAGTTGCCATTTCTAAGACACACAAAGGGGTGTGTAACCGAGTCGCACTACACTGATCGCACTAATTTAGCTTCATGTTAAGACTGGATTGTGGCACGGAGCTACCACACAATTTACCACCGTGATTGTGTCGCTTTGTGTGTTATAAATGGCAACGTTTAAATCACACAACGTTTGGTTATTGGTAACTTCATTCCACGCCCCATACCGAGCGATGGCGACTCCTAAATTACCCACAATTCTCTGTCTAGCGGCACGTTGGGTAAATAGAAAACTTCACTTATTGACTCAACACAAAGTGACGTCCTTTTCACCGACGTATCACTATAAAGTACTGAGTGTTTGATTAAGACGCAGCGCCCTCAGCTGCCACGTACAGCCAGACCGCAAGCTCCTCTCCGGTAAACACTAATAACGTGCAGGCTCGCCACGCCACGAGGGGTCACAGCGAAATCTTTACTTGGCAGTGGTGTAGTGCGGCCTGCGATGGGTTAAGGGTTGTGAAAGGGTTAAAGTAATCCGTGGAAAGTTCTCTGTTTACATTAGAATGGGAGCCAAGCACATACCTGCTCTCCGGTCACATCCCAATGTAAAGTGGAAAGGCCTGTTGTGTCCTTTGTAGACAGACTATGAAGCTCTTGGGGGTTGGGGACAGTTTGTCCCTGATGTGAACTGCTTTAAAGGGATATCGTCACCTTGAACCCCGGGAACCCTCCTGATTGGGGCTCATTACTAGCAGAGCGACATGTGAATGCAACAGAAGGGGATTATGGGTAGGGGCGAGAAGGGGGGGGGGCTACAGGTGCCCAGAATCCCCCCTTCTTACTGACACGTAACCTGCTGTTCTGGAATTTAGAACATTGATACGATCATTCTCTTTCTGATTCTCCCTATCGGGAACTGGCGCCCCCTGGTGAGGTTATCAGAAAATGCAAGTGGTGTCAGGCGCAAAGTGCAAGAATAGGGACTGGTCCACATAGACAGTGACAGAGCCCACAATGGGACAAATTGGTATTTATTGTCCTGGTACCAGTATTAGCATGAATGTTGTGACGCAGTGTGACTGTGCACAGTGACATCTACTGGCCATCTGTATAACAGCACAATGAACTGGATTCCAAAATGTCCTATCAATTAGGTCCTTTCTGTTCTGTCCATCTTTACTATAATGAGGTTTCCACTTGTCACAAGCGGAGGAAATATACTGACCAAGCTCCACCCTCTGCCCAGTGCTAGGTCCTCCCCCCTGGGTTTACCTTTAATATTCCGATCGCTGGTCCATTGTAGCTCCACCCAAAGGTGAGCTGCAGGGTGGATCTTCTCATTGGTTTGGCCCTGGGCTGAAAAGGAGGAGGGGCTACAACAGACAGACAATTGGAATATTCAGTTATAGATTGAGTGATTAAAATACATTTACATAGGAACTCCTTGGGGGGGGGTCCTATATGCAATTTTCATTTGAAGGGCAAACTTGCCCTTTAATATTCTTTGATTTGCATTGACTTGGATGAGCAAACACTCCTGAAAACATTTATTTTGTCCACTAGGGGCGCACCAGTTGCCGTAGACCGTGTGAATGCCCTGAGCGATGTAGGAAGTCAGTCTTGGTGGATTACGTGCAGGAGCATGCCTGGTGTAATTGCCTTAAGCCGAGATAATGAAATTATATATAGATAAGATATTTGTGAGGCATTTACACCAGGCTAACGGCCCCTTTCACCCTCCTCACTGTACAATGCAAGCAGCTACAAAACGCACGCACCTCGTAACAATAAGACGTCTGTTTGTAGGATCCTGGCCAACGTGGAAGTCAATTATTGAATTTTCCAGGCCTGTGAATAAGACGAATATAAATAAACCCTCTTTGTTAGTTACATTGATGCTTGGGTGATCATTTTGTTTGATCCCTTTAAATCTAATCCCCCCTCCAAGCAGTTAAACGTTGTGTGGCCCTTGGAGATGCATCTGGGGTTAAATATAAAAGAGGGTTATTAAATCAGAAGGGTAATTAGAGCCAATGACATTTCCCTGGGGCGACTGTCACATTTCAGCAGTGTGACATGAGCCAAAAGACGTTTCAATTCTCATAGTGAGAAAATGTTGAATGTCCTTAAAGGGTAGGGCTAGGTTATTGGAACAGATAAGGACAACAACAAAATGGGGGCAATAATTATCCTGAAATAGCTGGTTAGTAAAACATCTAATAATGTGCTGAATGTATCAGTCGTGGTTTGGAGCAGGTAATGGGCACATGGCCAGTGTTTTGTTTTAGGTGTGGACATGCCCTTTAAGACAGATGTTGAATCTCGGCACTCCAGATGTTTAGAAACTACAATTCCCTGCATGCCTTTGTTGTCATAGCAGGAAGTTGCATTGCTGTATATATCTGCATTGCTGTATATACCTGTATTGCTGTACGTATCTGCATTGCTGTATGTATCTGAATTGTAAGTATCTGCATTGCTGAGCGTATCTGCATTGCTGTGCGTATCTGCATTGCTGTATGTACCGTTATTGCTGTGTATATCTAAATTGCTGTATGTACCTTTATTGCTGTGTGTATCTGCTGCATTGCTGCAGGTATCTGCATTGCTGTATGTATGTGGATTTCTGTATATATATGTTTTTTTCTGTGTGTATCTGTAGTGCTACAGATAAATAAAATGCAGGGATATTTGAGATCTGATTGTACAGATTTTATATTTGCACCAGAAGGTAATTTAATGGTGAAACTTGGTGTAAGGACAATATGAGTTTTATTCACATTTAATATATTCATTGGAAATCTCTGTTTGTTCATTAATATATAAAATTTTATCCCCTAAACAAACCCATAATGTAACCCACAGACCCCTTAATAAAGTGTAGAAGTATTGCACGGACGCTGGTCAGATGGGAAATATACAGATACATTCATCTGATGTTAGGTAGAATCCTTCATTTAAATATCTCTAATCTCCAACTTTCATTGTGACGCCCAGACAAGATGGAAATGAGTTGGACTCAACCTTCCGAGAACTAATATTTGTTTTACTTCCATTCTCCCTGGGAAGGAATAAAATAATACAGAATTATTTATAATAATATTGGTTGGGTTGGGAGGGTGAATCAGTAGGTGTGTGTAACTATGTGGGATTAGGGGTTACATAGTAACATAGTATTGGAGGTTGTATAAAGACATACGTCCATCTAGTCCAACCTTTATACCTACCCATAATGTCTGTATAACAGTTACATAGTAACATAGTATTGGAGGTTGTATAAAGACATACGTCCATCTAGAACAACCTTTATACCCTACCCATAATGTCTGGATAACAGTTACATAGTAACATAGTATTGGAGGTTGTATAAAGACATACGTCCATATAGTCCAACCTTTATACCCTACCCATAATGTTTGTATAACAGTTACATAGTAACATAGTATTGGAGGTTGTATAAAGACATACGTCCATCTAGTCCAACCTTTATACCCTACCCATAATATCTGTCTAACAGTTACATAGTAACATAGTATTGGAGGTTGTATAAAAGACATACGTCCATCTAGTCCAACCTTTATACCCTACCCTAGTGTCTGTAAACAGGTTACATAGTAACATAGTATTGGAGGTGTATAAAGGACATACGTCCATCTAGTCAACTTTATACCCTACCCATAATGTCTGAAACAGTTACATAGTAACATAGTATTGAGGTTGTATAAAGACATACGTCCATCTAGTCCAACCTTTATACCCTACCCATAATGTCTGTATAACAGTTACATAGTAACATAGTATTGAGGGTTGTATAAAGACATACGTCCATCTAGTCCAACCTTTATCCCTACCCATAATGTCTGTAACAGTTACATAGAACATAGTATTGGAGGTTGTATAAAAGACATACGTCCATCTAGTCCAACCTTTATCTACCCATAATGTCTGTAAACAGTTACATAGTAACATATATTGGAGGTTTGATTAAGACAACGTCATCTAGTCCAACCTTTATACCCTACCCATAATGTCTGTTAACAGTTACATAGTAAATAGTATGGAGGTGTATAAAGACTACGTCCATCTGTCCAACCTTTTTACCCTACCCATAATGTCGTATAACAGTTACAAGTAACATGTATTGGAGGTTGTATAAAGACATACGTCCATCTAGTCCAACTTTATACCCTACCCATATGTCTGTTACAGTAAATAACATAGTTATTGGAGGTTGTATAAAGACATACGTCCATCTAGTCCAACCTTTATACCCTACCCATAATGTCTGTATAACAGTTACATAAACATAGTATTGGAGGTTGTATAAAGAATACGTCCATCTAGTCCAACCTTTATACCTACCCATAATGTCTGTTAACAGTTACATAGTAACATAGTATTGGAGGTTGTATAAAGACATACGTCCATCTAGTCAACCTTTATACCCTACCCATAATGTCTGTATCACAGTTACATAGTAACATAGTATTGGAGGTGTATAAAAGAATAGTTCATTAGTCCAACCTTTATACCCTACCCATAATGTCTGTATAACAGTTACATAGTAACATAGTATTGGAGGTTGTATAAAGACATACGTCCATCTAGTCCAACCTTTATACCCTACCCATAATGTCTGTATAACAGTTACATAGTAACATAGTATTGGAGGTTGTATAAAGACATACGTCCATCTAGTCCAACCTTATACACCTACCCATAGTCTGTATAACAGTTACATAGTAACATAGATTGGGTTGTATAAAGACATACGTCCACTACTCCAACCTTATACCCTACCCATAATGTCTGTATAACAGTTACATAGTAATATATATGGAGGTTGTATAAAGACATACGTCCATCTAGTCCAACCTTTATACCCTACCCAAATGTCTGTAAACAGTTACATAGTAACATAGTATTGGAGGTTGTATAAAGACATACGTCCATCTAGTCCAACCTTATACCCTACCCATATGTCTGTATAACAGTTACATAGAAACATAGTATTGGAGGTTGTATAAAGACATACGTCCATCTAGTCCAACCTTTATACCTACCCCATAATGTCTGGATAACCGTTACATAGTAACATAGTATTGGAGGTTGTATAAAGACTACGTCCATCTAGTCCAACCTTTATACCCTACCCATAATATGTTTATAACAGTTACATAGTAACATAGTATTGGAGGTTGTATAAAGACATACGTCCATCTAGGTCCAACCTTTATACCCTACCCATAATGTCTGGATAACAGTTACATAGTAACATAGTATTGGAGGTTGTATAAAGACATACGTCCATCTAGTCCAACCTTTATACCCTACCCATAATGTCTGTCTCCATAGTTTTACAGTTCTCACAGTGACAAACCCTTTCCCAACTTGAACCCTAAACCTTTTATCTTCAAGTCTTAAGGGATGTCCTTGTGTCCTCTGACATGCTCTATTGGTGAACAATGCCCCAGATAGTTTATTGTATGGCCCGTTAATGTATTTATACACAGTAATCATATCCAGCGTACATAATTGTAACTTATCCAATCTCTCTTTATATTCTAGCTCCCCCAATCCCCTTATTAATTTAGTTGCCCTTCTCTGAACCCTTTCCATTTCAAAGATGTCCTTTTTGTACACAGGATTCCAAAATTGCACTGCATATTCCAAATGAGGCCTTACCAATGCTTTGTAAAGAGGGAGAATTACATTTTCCTCCCTTGAATCCATACCTCTCTTTATACAAGACAATACCATGCTGGCTCTGGCTGTTGCCGCCTGGCACTGCTTGCTACCTTTAAGTTTGTTATCCACCAAAACTCCAAGATCCCTTTCCAACAGGGATTCACTTAACACAGAGCCATTTATAGTATAAGCAGCACAAGTCTAAAATGCATCACCTTCCATTTATCAACATTGATACAGTCCAAATAATAGGAAGACACACAGGGAGGAAAAAAATAAAAAGTACAGGAATTGGTCCCTTTAAGCCAAATTAATAGTAGTAAAATAATATAACAATATAATATTAATAATAATAATAGTAATAGTATAATAACAATAGTATAATAGTAATATAAGGGATAATGCGCCCCTTACAGTGTAATATAAGGATATTACGCCACCGAGGAGTTCCCTGACCATATAGAAGCTTTTATACAGGACAGGGAACTCTGAGGTGGCGTAATACCCTTATATTATAATGTGAAGGGGCGCATTATTTCTTATAATACATAAGTATCGGATTCCTTCACCCCATTCACATTTTAAATTTTAGCCGTGTCCCTATTTCCACCTTAAACCCCCCAAGCTCCTTCTGTCACTTAAACCCAGTAGAAAGGAACATCCCAGCCCAGCATCTATGGGGTTAAACAAATCTTCGTGGAGGAGGAGAGAGACATTGGTTATGAAGTGACAGGAAGCAGCTCCAGCAGGTTCCATTAGTGAAGTTAAACACCGAGTCATTGTCCAGACATGAACACTGGAATGGGCGGGGCAGTGGGATATAAGAAATATAAGAAATGAGTCACTTAGTGACATAGCTGAGTGATTTTTATAAGGATATATACCACTGCAGCTCCCATTATAAAATACCACACTTATGTATTATGTAATAATAAAAATAATAATAGTAATATAATACAATTATAACCGTAATATAATAGTAGTATAATGGTTATATATTAGTATAATAATAATGTCTCTTTTTCAACAATACATGTAAGAAACTCAACATAAACATCCCAGAGACACTGGGGAATGAAGAATTTATTTTATTTCCACTTCGTTGCCAAATAGCTAATAGGAATGTGCTGGGGAGTGTGGAATATCACTAAAGGGAAAGTTCAGCCTGAAATACACCCAGGGGCTCATGTATAAAGGTCCGTAAACGTATCGCCGCCGTTATTGGTAAATCAGCACGATAACTGATTGCAATAAGTCATTGTCACCTCGGTCACAGTTATGTGCGGCAGTGACGAGAGGGATTTGTGACGGGATTTTGTGGCCAGGGGCGCTTAAAGGAGTCTTTTGGGGCTGAAGGGGTCCCACAGCTCAAAACTGGAACTCCTCTTCATAGCACCAATAAGGGACTTTCTGAGGGTCATGCAGCTCGAAATCAGGACCCCCATTGGCTCTTTAAAGAGACCTTGTAGCTTTAATAAGAACCTTTGCGGAGAAAGGAAACCGGGGATATTAGTGATTGTAAATACCGTCCCTAGTCTACAAACTGCTGATTAAATATCCCTCCCCTTCACCAGTGATTCCGACACTAACAGGGATAGGGGCCCTATTGTCATTTTGCTGGGGGGCCCAGTGATTCCTAGTTACGTGACTGCTACTTTGTACCAAATGATTGGTCGTGCGCACTGTCAGCCTCTATTGCCGCGACCCACAGTCATTTGTCCCTGCCGAGCGCTCGTTCGGGACAAATAATAGCCCCGTGAGTGCCCAGCCTTAGGATGCGTGTTGTACATTATTGTTATATGGTAATCGGGTTGAAGGGCAGTGTTAACTAATGTTAAAGTAAACAAAACCACACAGTAACTGTGACAAATCATAAGATGGATCTGTCACTTTCCATGTATTAGTCATTTCCTTAATGCTGGTATCAAAGGTCGAACTGGAACCCACACTGCTTCCTGTTCCCATTCTGCGAACCTTGCACCCTGCCAGTAAACCCACCGCACCCACTGCCATTGGGTTATTATGGCCAGAGGGACATCTAGCAGTAATATGACAGGTGCACATTGGCCCTTACTCTGATTTGTGTGTGTTGCTGCATGCCTTCAATCCAGCACACATTTTGTTTAGGAGCAGTATATCCCCTCCCTCTTTTAACCACTCCCACTTCCATCTGACCTGACTTTTTCCCCTACACACCAACTGTCAAGCCTGCACACAGCATACAGCATTCCAACTGTCAAATCTCTGTCACCATTCCAGCTACAGTAAAACTACCCACAGAAGAATAGTTTTTGAGAGCAAGGAACTTGATTGACAGCTGAAATATAAGAAGTTTTAGATTGGATATCTAGAGAAATAGGGGGCAGATCACTAAACAAGGATACAGTGGTGGTTGGGAAGATTTATAGTTTCCAGTTATGGTCAATGTAAAATAACCGATTTATCGATATAGACGCCCTTTAAACTACAGTAATTCCAATCTCTCCTTTAAACCACTTACTAGGGGCAGGTGTCCTCTCTACTAATCAGAAAATGTTGTACACTGGAGTCATGTCCCTACATTAGCTGGACCACTTGCCCTATAACGTATATACAAAAATATGTCTATGAGAAGGGCGTTTTCCATAGAGAAACAGCTGCACTTTTCACAGCCAAGGCCAAAATTCTTTACATTTTCTGATTTGTAGACGTTGATCCATTTACACAGAGGTGGATGGAGAGGACATTTCCTTGGGGGGGGGGATTCTTCTGTATCCTAAAAGTGAAATGATTTCCATATGTGCTGAGTGAGAGATTTGTGTAGAAACTCGTCAACAGTGCGAAACGCGTGGGAATTGGTTTTTATGTAAATCTGTCTTTGTTGGCAAAAAAGTGCGGTGAAATCGAATCCCCTAAGCGCGGTCCCCCGTGTCCAGGGCCAGTTTGTAGAGTGTTTAATCCCAGCATAAGAATCGGATTTCTCCTGTACGTTTAACCTCTTTCATTGCTATGGGAAAATCCTGCGCACGGCCTGTTTTACATCAGCTGTCCCATCCAGGTGCGCCATGTTCCCAAACTCTAGTTTGTATGGTAACTTTAACTTCTAATTCCTGTTCCTCTTTCCTGATGTCATTTTACTTTCCTCTTAAAGGGAATGTCCAACCCTTAAAGGGCAACTCCACCCCCATAAGAATATCTTTTAGAAAGAATGGCCTCTTTATAATATGTTGATATATCATAGTTTGTCCTATGAATTCATTACTGTATGCCTGCTATGCTTCTGGATGCCTCATGGACACTGAGCCATTTAGAAACCTGTACTGAGCCTGTACTGAGCCTGGGCATGCTCAGAAGGGGCAGACAGGGGATTAACATTCAGTCATTGGCTGTGATGTCAACTGTCAAATTAATAACTGACAGTTACTAACTGGAAGAACCAGGAAGCAGAAACAGGGAAACAGGACATTGTGCAGGATTTCAGGTTAGACTTACACCTTTCACATTTCAAACTATTACCGTTTAGGGTTTTGGGGGTGATTTACCTGTATGTAAGTATTCATTTTGGGGCTGGACTTGCCCTTTAAACAATTCAATTATAACATGCATTTGTAACCAGATATTTAATGATACCTTTTCCAGAATGGAAAACTTATCTGCCCCCTCCCTCTGCTCAATGAGCTTGAGCGTGTGCACAGGAGGCAGCAGGGGAAACAGCAGTCAATCATTGGTTGTGATGTCAGCAGTCACAGCCTTGATTGACAGCATGGAGGGAGGGGCCAGCTTACTCTGCCAGAATGGGGACAATAGATATCATTAAATATCTGCTTAGTAATGCAGGTAATAAAGTGATTAATGTATCAGTTGGGGTTGGGGGCAGGTAAACGTCATGTGACCAGTTTTTTGTTTTTAGAGTGGACTTACCGTTTAATGTTAAAGCATTTGGAACCCTTGGATCCAAGTTTGATATGTTTGTCGTCTTGTAGACCGGTGTTGAATGTCCAGGACCCATGACACGTCTTTTATCAAGTCACCTGATTAACAGTTAAAATACTCCACGTCACGCAAAATTGTAAACAGCCACATGCATTGTCTCAGGTACAATGGCTCTTTAAACAAGTTGGCTGTAGGCACATTTTTAACCCATCACATTGCTATAGGGTTCCAGCTCCGATCGGTTTACATTTTGCAATGTGTTGGGGCTATTTACACTTGAACAGCTAAAAGGACCCGTGTCCCTAGTGGAGCAGTTACATTCACTCACACTGGGTAGTAGCAGGTGACGGAGGGCGGACACACCTGGGGATCACAAAGATTATTTCAGGGTCTTTGGGGAAAATATTAAGAAGTGGATCTGGAGTCTCAATCTCCAGATGGATTTAAAGCCACTACAATATGTTACATTATATTATATTATATTATATTACGTTACATTACATTATATTATATTATATTACGTTACATTACATTACATTATATTACGTTACATTACATTATATTACGTTACATTACATTACATTATATTACGTTACATTACATTATATTACGTTACATTACATTACATTATATTACGTTACGTTACATTACATTATATTACGTTACATTACATTATATTATATTACGTTACATTACATTACATTATATTACGTTACATTACATTATATTACGTTACATTATATTACGTTACATTACATTACATTGTGTTATATACGTTACATTCCATACGTATATTATATTACGTTACATTACATTAATTATATACTACATTACATTATATTATATTACGTTACATTACATTTTTATGTATATTACGTTACATTACATTATATTACGTTTACATTACATTATATTACCTTATTTTACATTAATTACATTATTATGTTACATTACATTATATTACGTTACTTACATTATATTATCTTACGTTTACATTACATTATATTATATTACGTTATTACATTATATTACGTTAAGTTACCCATTATAATATAATTATGTTACATTACTTATATTATATTTACTTACATTATACTTACGTTACATTACATTACATAATATTATATTAGTTACATTACATTATATTATATTATGTTACATTACATTATATTACGTTACTTTACATTATATTATATTACGTTACTTTACATTATATTATATTACGTTACATTACATTATATTATATTACGTTACATTACATTACATTATATTACGTTACATTACATTATATATTATGTTACATTATATTACGTTAAGTTATATTACATTACATAATATTATATTACGTTACATTACATTATATTATATTACGTTACATTACATTATATTATATTACGTTACATTACATATATATTATATACGTTACTAAATTTTATTATATTACGTTACATTAACATTACATTATTACGTTACATTACATTATATTAACTTATTACATTAACATTATTGATATTATGATTAATGTAAAGTTTTAATTACTTAATTACATTATAATTATTCCGGTACATTACATTATATTATATTACGTTACATTACATTATATTATATTATATTACATTACATTATATTATATTATATTACATTACATTATATTATATTGTGTTACATTACATTATATTATATTATGTTACGTTACATTCCATTATATTATATTCCGTTACATTCCATTACATTATATTATATTACATTAGGTTACATTTCATTATCATTATATTATATTATATTACGTTACATTTCATTATCATTGTATTATATTATATTACGTTACATTACATTAAATTACATTACATTACATTCCATTATATTATATTACATCACATTCCATTCCATTACGTTATATTACATTATATTACGTTACATTACATTATATTACATTACGTTACATTATATTATATTACGTTACATTACATTATATTATATTACGTTACATTACATTTTTACATTCCATTATATCTTAAATTTACATCACCTGCCATTCCATGACGTTATATAACATTATCTACGTTCCATTACATTATATTACATTACGTTACATTATATTATATTCGTTACATTACATTATAATTATAT
>CM033476.1:110549458-110626491 GCA_019447015.1 Hymenochirus boettgeri | reverse complement strand
ATATAATTATAATGTAATGTAACGAATATAATATAATGTAACGTAATGTAATATAATGTAATGTAACGTAATATATGTACTATAACGTCATGGAATGCATATGTGAAATTGTAAGATATAATGGAATGTAAATACGTTACATTACATTATATTATATTACGTTACATTACATTATATTACGTTACATATTATAGTACGTTACATTACATTATGTTACATTATGTTACATTACGTTATATTACATTATATTGTATTACGTTACATTACATTATATTACAGACTGTTGCGGAATACACTGCATTCTGAGTGTTGTCTGATTTGTCTTTATGTTGATGTTTATGGGGTGAGATCTATAGAAAAGTGATTTAGGAAATTGGAGGGATGTAGTTCATTTTTAGTTTTGTGCGTTCGAATAATTTGTATTGGTTAATGGAAAATATTTTGGACTTCATTTTGTTTGTGTAAAAAATGAAGGAAAGTAGATCTGCATCCAATGTGGCCTTTATGTTGTCTACAGACATAGAAATGTATTATTAATGTCTGACTATGTACCAACAACTGTCAATAATAACCCCCGAACCTGACCCATCACTGACCAGCCAGACAGCTCCATAATGAAGTGATAGGTTCTTTTGTCTAAATATATATATATATATACCATATATGTGTATGTGTATGCACTTCTGGCAATTGGAGTAATAAAAAGGGATGTTAAATATGAAATTTTGCAGTAGAGAGAGCTCTGTAGACATGGCCCCTCCCCCAGGTCAGTGACCTCAGACATGCTCAGTGTAATTAACCCAGAGAGAGAGGAATTCTTAAACTAGATACTTTCAGGGAGATACAATATCCTGTGCTAAGGGGGAAAATAAGTGCAAAACCCATGGTAACTGATGTAATATCGGGTCAGCGGGTTTTTTACTGATTTTGCATCACTTGCACCCTTTCCAAAGACGTCTGGAAATAGCTCAGTGCAATAAAATTAGAGCTGATCATTGCACGTTTTTTGCACCAAAATTAACGCCTTTTCAATTGTTGCTTTGCAACGTCTCGCACTCACACGATGGAGTAACAGTCGCAAGTGGTTACTACATCGCGGGAACAAGTGCATGTCGGTTGTGATAGTGAAATTTATTGCAGAGATGGGGAATGAAACGGGCGATGGTTCTCTGTCATTTCTATAGGCTCCGCCCTCCTGGACACACAGACCGAAGTCAATCACTTTCTCCGTAGCTTGGGCTTGGTACACGGGGCTCAGTCTTTACCGTATTTTTTAGACCGACTCACCAGCAAAACATAAACCCAGTCGTCTGCTTGTTAAAACATTTTTGGCGCTGCCGACGATGAATAACCGGACAAAGTGATCTGACAATGAAATTCCAGCTGATTTGGAGAAAGTCTGACGGCCTAAAATTTTCCCCAAAAATAGAACAATTGCCTAAATATCGCCCCATGTGTACCAGGGGAGGTAGGAGTAAGGGTGCCCATCTCCGTGCTTAATGTAGACTGCACATACCTAGGGAATGCTGGGAATTAGTTTTTAAACATCTGGGTGGCTGCAGGTTGTTTAGGACGCACAATGTGTATGAAATGGCGCTCGTTCGGAGATCCACCTGGCAGATCGGGCAACAATCCCTGAATGAACGACCGTTTTGGCCGACAATGTGCCCACACATGGGTGGATTATTGGGCGAAACGGCCATTCATACACATCGTGCGTTGCGTGTTTAATAAAATCCTTTTGAATTGTACATTTCTCTAAATTAGGACATTTAACTTCCCCTTTAATTGGCAGCATCTCGGATGTAGAAAAAGAATTTGGAAACTTTACAGAATCCATTAATCTTAATTAATATTCATTTTACCCGCCCTCCAATTAAGCAGAATTATCAGACAGGTGACAAGCGCATTACTAAATTTCTTGCGTAATTATTATTAATTAGTAAAACAATAATCAGGATGATTTTAACTGGAAACAAAAATCAGCTCGTGTAAACTTTATAGTGTTTAGAGGAAACTGCAAGTATACAGACCTGCTAGTGCATAAAATGCAGTCCGAGTGTTCCCAAGTCCGACTAACAGTCACTGTCACTGTGTGTAGGGGTCTTGATATAGACTTTATATAGGGAAACACTCGGGACTGTGTGTAGGGGTCTTGATATAGACTTTATATAGGGAAACACTCGGGACAGTGTGTAGGGGTCTTGATATAGACTTTATATAGGGAAACACTCGGGACGGTGTGTAGGGGTCTTGATATAGACTTTATATAGGGAAACACTCGGGACGGTGGGTAGGGGTCTTGATATAGACTTTATATAGGGAAACACTCGGGACGGTGGGTAGGGGTCTTGATATAGACTTTATATAGGGAAACGCTCGGGACTGTGTGTAGGGGTCTTGATATAGACATTATATAGGGAAATGCTCGGGACGGTGTGTAGGGGTCTTGATATAGACTTTATATAGGGAAACACTAGGGACGGTGTGTAGGGGTCTCGTGATAATAGACTTTATATGTGAAAAACACTAGGGACGTGTGTAGGGGTCTTGATATAGACTTTATATAGGGAAACACTCGGGACGTGTGTAGGGGTCTGGATATAGACTTTATAGGGAAACACTCGGGACTGTGTGTAGGGGTCTTGATATAGACTTTATATAGGGACACTCGGGACGTGTGTAGGGGTCTTGATAAGACTTATATAGGGAAACACTCGGGACGTGTTGTAGGGGTCTTGATATAGACTTTATATAGGGAAACACTCGGGACAGTGTGTAGGGGTCTTGAATAGACTTTATATAGGGAAACACTCGGGACGTGTGTAGGGGTCTTGATATAGACTTTATATAGGGAAACCCTTGAGACTGTGTAGGGGTCTTGATATAGACTTTATATAGGGAAACACTCGGGACTGTGTGTAGGGGTCTTGATATAGACTTTATATAGGGAAACACTCGGGACGTGTGTAGGGGTCTTGATATAGACTTTTATATAGGGAAACCTCGGGACGTGTGTAGGGGTCTTGAATACTTTATAGGGAAACACTCGGGACGGTGTGTAGGGGTCTTGATATAGACTTTATATAGGGAAACACCGGACGTGTGTAGGGGTCTTGATATAGACTTTATATAGGGAAACACTGGACTGTGTAGGTGGTAGGGTCTTGATATAGACTTTATATAGGGAAACACTCGGGACGTGTGTAGGGGTCTTGATATAGACTTATATAGGGAAACACTCGGGACGTGTGGTAGGGGTCTTGATATAGACTTTTATAGGGAACACTCGGGACTGTGTGTGGGGGTCTGATATAGACTTTATATAGGGAAACACTGGGACGTGTGTAGGGGTCTTGATATAGACTTATATAGGGAAACACTCGGGACGGTGTGTAGGGGTCTTGATATAGACTTTATATAGGGAAACACTCGGGACGTGTGTAGGGGTCTTGATATAGACTTTATATAGGGAAACCCTTGAGACTGTGTAGGGGTCTTGATATAGACTTTATATAGGGAAACACTCGGGACTGTGTGTAGGGGTCTTGATATAGATTTATATAGGGAAACACTCGGGACGTGTGTAGGGGTCTTGATATAGACTTTATATAGGGAAACACTCGGGACGTGTGTAGGGTCTTGATATAGACTTTATATAGGGAAACACTCGGGACGTGTGTAGGGGTCTTGATATAGACTTTATATAGGAAACACTCGGGACGTTGTGTAGGGGTCTTGATATAGACTTTATATAGGGAAACACTCGGAGGTGTGTAGGGGTCTTGATATAGACTTTATATAGGGAAACACTCGGGACTGGGTGTAGGGGTCTTGATATAGATTTATATAGGGAAACATCGGGACTGTGTGTAGGGGTTCTTGATATAGACTTTATATAGGGAAACACTCGGGACTGTGTAGGGGTCTTGATATAGACTTTATATAGGGAAACACTCGGGACTGGTGTGTAGGGGTCTTGATATAGACTTTATATAGGGAAACACTCGGGACTGTGTGTAGGGGTCTTGATATAGACTTTATATAGGGAAACACTCGGGACGTGTGTAGGGGTCTTGATATAGACTTTATATAGGGAAACCTCGGGACGGTGGTAGGGGTCTTGATATAGACTTTATAGGGAAACACTCGGGACGGTGTGTAGGGGTCTTGATATAGACTTTATATAGGGAAACACTCGAGGATGTGTAGGGTCTGATATAGACTTTATATAGGGAAACACTCGGGACGGGTGTAGGGTCTTGATATAGACTTTATATAGGGAAACACTCGGGACGTGTGGTAGGGGTCTTGATATAGACTTTATATAGGGAAACACTCGGGACGGTGTGTAGGGGTCTTGATATAGACTTTATATAGGGAAACACTCGGGACGGTGTGTAGGGGTCTTGATATAGACTTTATATAGGGAAACACTCGGGACGGTGTGTAGGGGTCTTGATATAGACTTTATAGGGAAAACTCGGGACGGTGGTAGGTGGTAGGGGTCTTGATATAGACTTTATATAGGGAAACACTCGGAGGTGTGTAGGGGTCTTGATATAAGACTTTATATAGGGAAACACTCGGGACGGTGTGTAGGGGTCTTGATATAGACTTTATATAGGGAAACACTCGGACGTGTGGTAGGGTCTTTATAGACTTTATATAGGGAAACACTCGGGACGTGTGTAGGGGTCTTGTATAGACTTTATATAGGGAAACACTCGGAGGTGTGTGTAGGGTCTTGATATAGACTTATATAGGGAAACACTCGGACGGTGGTGTAGGGGTCTTGATATAGACTTTATATAGGAAACACTCGGGACGGTGTGTAGGGGTCTTGATATAGACTTTATATAGGGAAACACTCGGGACGGTGTGTAGGGGTCTTGATATAGACTTTATATAGGGAACAACTCGGACTGGTGTGTAGGGGTCTTGATATAGACTTTATATAGGGAAACACTCGGGACGTGTGTAGGGGTCTTGATATAGACTTTATATAGGGAAACACTCGGGAGTGTGTAGGGGTCTTTGATATAGACTTTATATAGGGAAACACTCGGGACGTTGTGTGTAGGGTCTTGATATAGACTTTATATAGGGAAACACTCGGGACGGTGTGTAGGGGTCTTGATAAGACTTTATATAGGGAACACTCGGGACGGTGTGTAGGGTCTTGATATAGACTTTATATAGGGAAACACTCGGGACTGGGTGTAGGGGTCTTGATATAGACTTATATAGGGAAACACTCGGACGTGTGGTAGGGGTCTTGATATAGACTTTATATAGGGAAACCACTCGGGACGTGGTGTAGGGGTCTTGATATAGACTTTATATAGGGAAACACTCGGGACGTGTGTAGGGGTCTTGATATAGACTTTATATAGGGAAACACTGGGAGATGTGTAGGGGTCTTGATATAGACTTTATAGGGAAACACTCGGATGTGTTGTAGGGGTCTTGATATAGACTTTATATAGGGAAACACTCGGGACGTGTGTAGGGGTCTTGATATAGACTTATATAGGGAAACACTCGGGACGGGTGTGTGTAGGGTCTTGATTAGACTTTATATAGGGAAACACTCGGACAGTGTGTAGGGGTCTTGATATAGACTTTATATAGGGAAACACTCGGGACGGTGTGTAGGGGTTTGATATGACTTTATATAGGGAAACACTCGGGACTGTGTGTAGGGTCTTGATATAGACTTTATATAGGGAAACACTCGGGACGTGTGTAGGGGTCTTGATATAGACTTTATATAGGGAAACACTCGGGACTGTGTGTAGGGGTCTTGATATAGACTTATATAGGGAAACACTCGGGAGGGTGTGGGAGGGGTCTTGATATAGAACTTTATATAGGGAAACACTCGGGACGTGGGTAGGGTCTTGTATAGACTTTATATAGGGAAACACTCGGGACGTGTGTAGGGGTCTTGATATAGACTTATATAGGAAACACTCGGGATGTGTGTAGGGGTCTTGATATAGACTTTATATAGGGAAACACTCGGGACGGTGTGTAGGGGTCTTGATAGACTTTATATAGGAAACACTCGGGCTGTGTGTAGGGGTCTTGAATAGACTTTATATAGGGAACACTCGGGACTGTTGTAGGGGTCTGATATAGATTTATAGGGAAACTCGGGACGTGGTAGGGGTCTTGATATAGAATTTATATAGGGAAACACTCGGGACGGTGGTAGGGGTCTTGATATAGACTTTATATAGGGAAACACTCGGGACGGTGGTGTAGGGGTTCTTGATATAGACTTTATATAGGAAACACTCGGGACGGTGTGTAGGGGTCTTGATATAGACTTTATATAGGGAAACACTCGGGACGTGTTTAGGGGTCTTGTATAGACTTTATATAGGGAACACACTCGGGACGTGTGTAGGGGTCTTGATATAGACTTTATATGGAGAAACACTGGGACGTGTGGTAGGGGTCTTGATATAGACTTTATATAGGGAAACACTCGGGACGTGTGTAGGGGTCTTGATATAGACTTTATATAGGGAAACACTCGGGACTGTGGTAGGGGTCTTGATATAGACTTTATATAGGGAAACACGTGGGACTGTGTGTAGGGGTCTTGATATAGACTTTATATGGGAAACACTCGGGACTGTGTGTAGGGGTCTTGATAGACTTTATATAGGAAACACTCGGACTGTGTGTAGGGGTCTTGATATAGACTTTATTAGGGAGGAAACACTCGGGACGGTGTGTGGGGTCTTTGATTAGACTTTATATAGGGAAACACTCGGGACGTTGTGTAGGGGTCTTGATATAGACTTTATATAGGGAAAACATCGGGAGTGTGTAGGGGTCTTGATATAGACTTTATATAGGGAACACTCGGGACGGTGTGTAGGGGTCTTGATATAGACTTTATATGGGAAACACTGGGAACGGTGTGTAGGGGTCTTGATAATAGACTTTATATAGGGAAACACTCGGGACGTGTGTAGGGTCTTGATATAGACTTTATATAGGGAAACACTCGGGACAGTGTGTAGGGGTCCTTGATATAGACTTTATATAGGGAAACACTCGGAGACGGTGTGTAGGGGTCTTGATATAGACTTATATAGAGGAAACACTCGGGACGTGTGTAGGGGTCTTGATATAGACTTTATATAGGGAAACACTCGGGACTGTGTGTAGGGGTCTTGATATAGACTTTATATAGGGAAACATCGGGACTGTGTGTAGGGTCTTGATTAGATTTATATAGGGAAACACTCGGGACGGTGTGTAGGGTCTTGATATAGACTTATATAGGAAACATCGGGACGGTGTGGTAGGGGTCTTGATATAGACTTTATATAGGAAACCACTTCGGGACTGTTGTTGTAGGGGTCTTGATATAGACTTTATATAGGGAAACACTCGGGACGTGTGTGTAGGGGTCTTGATATAGACTTTATATAGGGAAAACCGGGACTGTGGGTGTAGGGGTCTTGATATAGACTATTAATAGAGGAAACACTCGGACGTGGTAGGGTTTATATAACTTTATATAGGGAACACCGGACGTGTGTAGGGGTCTTGATATAGACTTTATATAGGGAAACACTCGTGACGTTGTAGGGGTCTTGATAGACTTTATATAGGAAACACTCGGGACTGGTGTGTAGGGGTCTTGATATAGACTTATATAGGAAACACCGGGACGTGTGTAGGGGTCTGAGATAGACTTTTATAGAGGAAACACTCGGGACTGTGTGTAGGGGTCTTGATATAAACTTTATATAGGGAAACACTCGGGACTGTGGTGTAGGGTCTTGATAGTAGACTTTATATCGGGAAACACTCGGGAACGTGTGTAGGGGTCTTGATATAGACTTTATATAGGGAAAACACTCTCGGGACTGTGTGGTAGGGGTCTTGATATAGACTTTTATATAGGGAAACATCGGGAGGTGTGAGGGGTCTTGATATAGACTTTATATAGGGAAACACTCGGGACTGTGGGTAGGGGTCTTGATATAGACTTTATATACGGGAAACACTCGGACGGTGGGAGGGGTCTTGATATAGACTTTATATAGGGAAACACTCGGGACTGTGTGTAGGGGTCTTGAATAGACTTTATATAGGGAACCTCGGACTGTGGTGGGTCTTGATATAGACTTTATATAGGGAAACACCGCGAGGCTGTTGTAGGGGTCTTGATATAGACTTTATATAGGGAAACACTCGGGACGTGTTAGGGGGTCTTGATATAGACTTTATATAGGGAAACACTCGGGACTGTGTGTAGGGGTCTTGATATAGACTTTATATAGGGAAAACGCTCGGGACTGTGTGTAGGGGTCGTTGATATAGACTTTATATAGGGAAACACTCGGGACGTGTGTGTAGGGTCTTGATATATAGACTTTATATAGGGAAACACTCGGGACGTGTGTAGGGGGTCTGATATAGACTTTATATAGGGAAACACTCGGGACTGTGTGTAGGGGTTGATATAGACTTTTATAGGGAAACACTCGGGACTGTGTATGTAGGGTCTTGATATAGACTTTATATAGGGAAACACTCGGGACTGTGTAGGGGTCTTGATATAGATTATATAGGGACTCGGGACTGTGTGTAGGGGTCTTGATATAGACTTTATATAGGGAAACACCGGGATGTGTGTAGGGGTCTTGATATAGACTTTATATAGGGAAACACTCGGGAGTGTTGAGGGGTCTTGATATGGATTTATATAGGGAACACTTGCGGGACAGTGTGGTAGGGTCTTGATATAGACTTGTATAGGGAAACAATCGGACTGGTGTAGGGGTCTTGATATAGACTTTTATATAGGAAACACTCGGGAGGTGTGTAGGGGTCTTGATGATATACTTTATATAGGAAACACTCGGACGTGTGTAGGGGTCTTGATATAGACTTTATATAGGAGGAACACTCGGGACGTGTGTAGGGTCTTGATATAGACTTTATATAGGGAAACACTCGGGACTGAGTTGTAGGGGGTCTTGATATAGATTTATATAGGGAAACACTCGGGACGGTGGTAGGGGTCTTGATATAGACTTTATATAGGGAAACACTCGGGACGGTGGTGTAGGGGTCTTGATAGACTTTATATAGGGAAACACTCGGGACTGTGTAGGGTCTTGATATAGACTTTATATAGGAAACACTCGGGACTGTGTGTAGGGGTTCTTGATATAGACTTTATATAGGGAAACACTCGGGACTGTGTGTAGGGGTCTTGATATAGACTTTATAGGGAAACACTCGGACGGTGTGTAGGGGTCTTGATATAGACTTTATATAGGGAAACACTGGGACGTGGTGGTAGGGGTCTTGATATAACTTTATATAGGGAAACACTCGGGACGGTGTGTAGGGGTCTTGATATAGACTTTATATAGGGAAACACTCGGGACTGGTTAGGGGTCTTGAATAGACTTTATATAGGGAAACACTCGGGATGTGTGTAGGGGTCTTGATATAGACTTTATATAGGGAAACACTCGGGACGGTGTTGTAGGGGTTTTTTTTTTCTGTATAGACTTATATAGGAAACACTCGGGACGTGTGTGTAGGGGTCTTGATATAGACTTATAATAGGGAAACACTCGGGACGGTGGGTAGGGGTCTTGATATAGACTTATATAGGGAAACACTCGGGACTGGTGTAGGGGTCTTGATATAGACTTATAGGGAAACACTCGGACGGTGTTGTAGGGGTCTTGATATAGACTTATATAGGGAAACACTCGGGACGTGTGTGTAGGGGTCTTGAATAGGCTTATATAGGGAAACACTCGGGTACGTGTGTAGGGGTCTTGATATAGACTTTATTAGGAGAGAACACTCGGGATGTGGGTAGGGGTCTGATATAGACTTTATATAGAGGAAACACTCGGGATGGTGTAGGGGTCTTGATATAGACTTTATATAGGAAACACTCGGGACGGTGGGTAGGGGTTCTTAGAGACTTTATATAGGGAAACATTCGGGGACTGTGTGTAGGGGTTTGATATAGACTTTATATAGGGAAACATCGGGACGGTGTGTAGGGGTCTTGATATAGACTTTATATAGGGAAACACTCGTGGACTGTGTGTAGGGGTCTTGATATAGATTTATATAGGAAACACTCGGGAGGTGTGTAGGGGTCTGATATAGACTTTATATAGGAAACACTCGGGACGGTGTGTAGGGGCTTGATATAGACTTTATATAGGAAAACACTCGGGACGTGTGTGGGGGGTCTTGATATAGACTTTATATAGGGAAACACTCGGTGACGGTGGTGTAGGGTCTTGATATAAGACTTTATATAGGGAACACTCGGGACTGTGTGTAGGGGTTTGATATAGACTTTTATAGGGAAACACTCGGACGGTGTGTAGGGGTCTTGATATGACTTTATATAGGGAAACACTCGGGACGGTGTAGGGGTCTTGATATAGACTTTATTATAGGGAAACACTCGGGACGGATGTGTAGTACGGTGGTCGGTCTGATATAGACTTTATATAGGGAAACACCTCGGGACGGTGTGTAGGGTCTTGATATAGACTTTATATAGGGAACACTCCCGGATAGTGTGTAGGGGTCTTGATATAGACTTTAATAGGGAAACACTCGGGACGGTGTGTAGGGGTCTGATATAGACTTATTTATAGGGAAACACTCGGGACGGGTGTAGGGGTCTTGATATAGACTTTATATAGGAAACACTCGGGACGGGTGTGTAGGGGTCTTGATATAGACTTTATATAGGAAACATCGGGACGGTGTGTGGGGTCTTGATATAGACTTTATAATAGGGAAACACTCGGGACGAGTGTGTAGGGGTCTGATTATAGACTTTATATAGGGAAACACTCGGGAGGACTGTGTAGGGGTCTTGATATTAGACTTTATTTTATAGGGAACACTCGGGACGGTGTGTAGGGGTCTTGATATAGACTTATATAGGAAAACCAACTCGGGATGGTGTGTAGGGGTCTTGATATAGACTTATATAGGGAAACACTCGGACGGGGTGGTAGGGGTCTGATATTAGCATTTATATAGGGAAACACTCGGGACGTGTGTAGGGGTCTTGATATAGACTTTATATAGGGAAAACACTCGGGACGGGTGTCGAGGGTCTTGATATAGACTTTATATAGGGAAACACTCGGAGGGTGTTAGGGGTCTTGATATAGACTTATATAGGAAACACTCGGGAGGTGTGTAGGGGTCTTGATATAGATTTATATAGGAAACACTTCGGGATGGTGTGAGGGTCTTGATATAGACTTTATATAGGGAAACACTCGGGACGTGTGTGGGGTCTTGATATAGACTTTATATAGGGAAACACTCGGGACGTGTGTGGGGTCCTGTATTAGATTATAATAGGGAAACACTCGGGACGTGTGTAGGGGTCTTGATATAGACTTTATATAGGGAAACACTCGGACGGTGTGTAGGGGTCTTGATATAGACTTATATAGGGAAACACTCGGGACGTGTGTAGGGGTCTTGATATAGACTTTATAGGGAAACACTCGGACGTGGTAGGGGTCTTGATATAGACTTTATATAGGGAAACACCTAGGGGCGTGTGTAGGGTCTTGATATAGACTTTATATAGGAAACACTCGGGACGTGGGGTGGGGTCTTGATATAGACTTTATATAAGGAAAACACTCGGGATGGTGTGTAGGGGTCTTGATATAGACTCTTATATAGGGAAACACTCGGGACGTGTGTAGGGGTCTTGATATAGACTTTATATAGGGAAACACTCGGGACGGTGTGTAGGGGTCTTGATATAAGACTTTATAGGGAAATCACTCGGACGTGTGGGGTCTTGATATAGACTTTAGATAGGGAAACCACTCGGGAACGGTGTGTGGGGTCTTGATATAGACTTTATATAGGGAAACACTGGGACGTGTGTAGGGGTCTTGATATAGACTTTATATAGGGAAACACTCGGGACAGTGTGTAGGGGTCTTGATATAGACTTTATATAGGGAAACACTCGGGACATGTGTTGTAGGGTCTGTGATATAGACTTTATATAGGAACACTCGGCTGGTTGTGTAGGGTCTTGATATAGACTTTATAAGGGAAACACTCGGGACGGTGTGTAGGGGTCTGAATATGACTTTATATAGGAAACACTCGGGACGTGTGTGTAGGGGTATTGATATAGCTTATTATAGGGAAACACTCGGGACGGTGTGGTAGGTGGTCTTGATATAGACTTCTGATAGGAAACACTCGGGACAGTGTGTAGGGGTCTTGATATAGACTTTATATAGGGAAACAACTCGGGACAGGGTAGGGGTCTTGTATAAGACTTTATATAGGGAAACACTCGGGACGTGTGTAGGGGTCTTGAGTATAGACTTTATATAGGGAAACACTGGCGACTGTGTGTAGGGGTCTTGATATAGACTTTATATAGGAGAACACTCGGACTTGTGTGTAGGGGTCTTGATATAGACTTTATATAGGGAAACACTCGGGACTGTTGTAGGGGTCTTGATATAGAGCTTATATATGGGAAACACTCGGGACGTGTGTAGGGGTCTTGATATAGACTTTATAGTGGAAAACACTCGGGATGGTGTGGGGTCTTGATATAGTACTTATATGGGAAACACTCGGGACGGTGTGGTAGGGGTCTTGATAGACTTTATCTAGGGAAACCACTCGGGACGTGTGTAGGGTCTTGATATAGATTTGAATAGGGGAATAGGGACGGTGGGGTCAGTGGGTTCGTGATATAGACTTTATGGGAAAACTCGGGACGTGTGGTAGGGGTCTTGGATATAGGATATATATGGGAATAAATCACACTTCGGGTACGGTGGTGTGGTGAAGGGTGGTCTTGTAAAAAAGTTGTGTCTCTCCTCATTCATCTCTCACAGGATTGAATAATAAATGTGGGCGGTGGACTTTTGCCTGTTCTTAATACTGAGGACCATCTGCCATGTCCCTAAATAGGAGTCTCACTATGGAAACAAGATCTGAGTTTATCAAGATGACAAAACTACACATGGTCTTGATCCAAAATACACTGACTGGAAATGCAGTTGATTTGTTTTTTCCATAACCCCCTCCTATAACGACCCTCTTGCTGCTCCTCTCTCTGTTTTAACCTTAACTTCCCCTTTATCATATCCGTCTAATAGGGCTGGTGGGCGCAAGGGGATTGTTTGACCCAATTGATCACTAGAGATAAGTCCTAGTTTGGAAGCAGAACCAACAGTTTTCACACACAGTGGTCACGTGTGTACGGACCTTCAGATCATTTGTACAATAATTCTACACACTAACAATGGTCAATGAAAGACCAATTAAAATGGCTGTAACATATCCACCGGGAGCCAGGATTGGCCCAGGATCTGCTCATGCGCATCCGAGAAACAATACAAAATTATATCTTAAAGGAGAATAAAGTCTATTAACAAATAGTTCAGGCGATTCTTAATGTAACAATGATACAAACTGCTACATTGTAACACTCAAATGCCATCAGTTGCATAAAAATGTATCTTAGTGTGGTCACTTTCTTTCCTCTTCTTCCCAAGAGCCACTGCTTCAGGTTGTACCTCCTTGTTAGTCAAATTCTTTTGTGGCAAATCCTCAGACTTGAATGGAGGTTACATCATCACCAGCAAAGGACCATGGGAAGGAGGAAGAAAGGAAGTATTAATAATATATATATTATTGGACGTTCCTTCTCCCTCTACATGACTTAACACCGTCTCTCTGAATTCTATCTGCGATTTTCCTGTCTTTGCACTACCTGATCTTTGCATTTCAAACTTCAGTTCTCTTGTTGCACTTAATAACTGTTAGAGCTCAGGTGTGATCCTTACATTTTATTGGGACTGAGATGAATTAGGGGGGTTAAGTTGTATTGATGTAATGTGATTTCTGCCTTTTCCAATTTTGTCTGCACAGAGCAATAGAATATAGAGAGTGCATGTCCCATAATGCAACAGTCTATCACACCCACAGGAGTGCCAACGCTTACATTTTTATGAACTATAACTAGCAACATCCAATACAAACATAAATAGATAAAATTACCGGTACACATAAGAAACTATCTACATACTGCACTGGAAACACTATGGCAGCTCCCACCAATATGTATAAATATACAGAGAAGGAATGTTCTGTACACACAATAAGCTATACCCTCATACTGTACGGTCCTAAGGTAAACACTATGGCAGCTCCCATCCATATGTATAAATATACAGAGAAGGAATGTTTCTGTACAAAAATAAGCTATACCCTCATACTTTACTGTCCTAAGGAAACACTATGGCAGCTCCACCCATATGTATAAAATATACAGAGAAGGAATGTTCTGTACATACAATAAGCTATACCCTCATACTGTACTGTCTAGGAAACAATATGGCACTCCCCCCCATAGGTATAAATATACAGAGAAGGAAGTTCTGTATACCCAATAGCTATACCCTCGTACTGTACTGTCTAAGGGAAACAATATGGCAGCTCCCACCCATATGTATAAATATACAGAGAAGGAATGTTCTGTACATACAATAAGCTATACCCCTCATACTGTACTGTCTAAGGGAAACAACATATGGCAGCTCCCACCTATATGTATAATATACAGAGAGGAATGTTCTGTACATACAATAAGCTATAACCCTCATACTGTACTGTCTAAGGGAAACAATATGGCAGCTCCCACCCCATATGTATAAATACAGAGAAAGGAATGTTCTGTACACACAATAAGCTATACACTCATACTGACTGTCTAAGGGAAACAATATAGCAGCTCCCACCCATATGTATAAATATAAAATATCACGAGAGGAATGTTCTGTACCACAATAAGCTATACACTCATACTGTACTGTCTAAGGAAACAATATAGCAGCTCCCACCCATATGTTAAATATAAATATACAGAGAAGGAATGTTCTGTACACACAATAAGCTATACCCTCATACTGTACTGCCTAAGGGAAACAATATGGCATCTCCCATCCATATGTATAAATATAAATATACAGAGAAGGAATGTTCTGTACATACAATAAGCTATACCCTCATACTGTACTGTCTAAGGGAAACACATATGGCAAGCTCCCACCCATATGTGAGCAGCAGCAAGGAGAGTGAGCTCCTGGAAGTTTGTGTTTTTCTTCAGTCCCTGGGCCCTTGTTGGTCCAGGAAGGTGCCATAATTCTGCTTACCTATTATCCAGTATAGCGGATATTTCCTTGTATCCTCTCCCCCCCTAGGCCTGTTAATGGTTAAAAGAAGCCCAGTGCTAACATGGAACAGCCATGGAGGGGGAAGAAGCCATGATTCCCCTAAGGAGGTCGAGAGACCACACGGTGAGGACAAACACGTCTGTGTCTAAGGCTAAGAGAAGGAAGAGAAAGGAAGTTTTTGAAAGATTTAAGAAAGTGGAAAGTAAAACACAGAAGGCCCCCAGCTGGGGAACATGGACGCCATATGAAAAGAGGCAGATTCCGGGCTGTGCTGACTCCCCAGCTGGGAACATGGACGCCATAATGAAAGAGGGCAGATTCCAGGGCTGTGCCTGACTCCCCATGCTGGGGTAGGAAACACAGACGCTGATAACATGGAGACCGCTGGGGGTTGTAGTAACGATGCACAGGAGGTGGAAGTGTTGAGTGAACTGACGGCCTGTGACTCCCCAGCAAAGGAAATGGCTGAACAGGCTCTGGAGGAGCTGAACAGGTGACCAGGCCCTGCTGGGGCAGGTAGTAGAGAACTCCATGGGGGAGGAGCCTGAGTGCACTGGGACTGATAATGGAAGGAGGAGGGGAGAGAGAGGAAAAGAAACAATGTGATCAGTCAGGGAGAACAGGAGAAATCCAAAAAGCCTTAAAGGCGATGGCCGTGCTGAGCAGGAGGAAGGAAGAGATAGAGCAGCACATTGCTGCTAAAAATCACCCGTTTGAATGAAAGAGCGCGGATAGAGAATAACTAGCATCAGGAAACTTCATTACCTAACCAGGGAGTTGGAGGAGTGGAGAAGGAAATTAAAGGGCGGTGGAGGTTATTGGACCCTGGAAGAGACTTGTAGAAATAAAGAACTTTCTGAAGAATTGGAGTCTGGTAACATGGAAAAGAGACTAAAACCGAGACAGGAACATCCCAGAAAAAGACCCCACGGAGAGGAGGACTTAGCCCAGACGGACCCTAATAACGTTCTAATGTGTGTGCGGATGAGGTGTGGTGGTGAGAAAGGTTTAGGGTTGGGGGGGACCCAAAGAGAGACCCAATGTGTGGGGAGCCAGGAGGTTGTTTGGAAGGGAGGGCGAGACCATTGCTGGAGTGAGGTGTTTAAGAGAAGATGTGGTGAAGATCCGGTGGGTTGGGGATAAAGACAGACCCCAAACAGAAGCTTTATTGCCAGGCGTTTATTAATGGAGTCAATGGGTTTCACGGTAAATGACGTTTTGCTCTGATCAGCCAATCAGAGACGGAGTTTTGATGTGAGTTTTAAACTGTCCCAGGGATTGGAGCGTTTTTGGTGTAAATATGGGGAATTGAAAAGATCCTCAATGTGGGAAGGTTTCCAGTGTGATTTCAATCACACAAGCCAGAAACAAAAATGTAACAATCGCCTTTAAAAATGAATCCATCCCACCGGAGGATATCCTGGTCTGGCTAAGGAGGCAGTGCTCGGTCCTGTCCCCACTCACCAAGTGTATGATGAGGATGGGTTCTGGGCGGGGGGATGGAGAGTCAGGTGAGACTGTCAGTTCACCCATAATGTACCCAGGCACTACCTATGTCTTTCTTTATTGGAAGGGAACGGGGAGTGTGTTATTACCCTGGGCAACCACGCCTGTGTTTTAAATGTGGCTCTAACCGTCACCTAGTGAGTATGTGCAACCGTCAGCATTGTATAATGTGTGGGGGATTGGGTCACACCATAAGGAATGTACCAGATCAGGTGCAATCTGTGCCTACAGTTGGCCACTCCCACAATAGGTGCCCCGAGGCCTGGCATAATATCATCAATCCTCCCAACCCTGGAAAAGGAACTGACCCCAACCCAAGATCCTTTACAAGCCAGAGACCCCCCGGGGAGATGGGCGAGAGGAGCATATGAGGTTCAAACATCAGTGGTCATACTGGGGAGACAATTAGGGGAGTGGGAAGTGGTTAAAAGGAGAACCAAGCTGTAAAGCAGAAACCGACAGTGTTTGTCCAACCGCCAATAGTACGAGATCCCAGGTGGGAAAAGCTGGGCATATTCCTCAGAGGAGGCAGAAGAATTGGAGAGGATGGAGGCTGAGGAGAGAGGAGACAGATAAAGGATGTGGAGAGGAGTTGAGTTGGGATCAGACAGCAGTGACAGAGTTAATATGGATATAGAGTTAAAGGGGAAAGGAAACATTAGGAAAAGAGAGAGGGAAATAGGAAAAGAGAGAAAGGAAAAAGGAGAGAGAGAAAACCTAAGGAGGACTGGTAATCCCTAGATGAGGATGATTGAAGGACCTTGATAGTCCGCCCCTCAAGCAGAAAGGTAAGGGGTCCAAGTTAAGAGATACGGTGATGAGAGGGAGACAGGGAGGGAATCAGAAAAAACAAAATGATGCTTCTGCACCATTAACGTCTTTAGTATTAAATTGAATTGTATTCTGTATTGCAAATGTGTTGATAATATTTTGAATGTAATTTTGTAAAGTGTTTTATGAATAAAATCCCACCCATATGTAATAAATATCAGAGAAGGAATGTTCTGTACATACAATAAGCTATACCCTCATACTGTACTGTCTAAGGGAAACCAATATGGCAGCTCCCACCCATATGTATAAATATACAGAGAAGGAATGTTCTGTACACACAATAAGCTATATCCTCATCTGTACTGTCTAAGGGAAACAATTTGCAGCTCCCACCCATTGTATAAATATACGAGAGAATGTTTCTGTACATACAAAAGCTATACCCTCATACTGTACTGTCTAAGGAAACCAATATGGCAGCCCCCACCCATATGTAAATATAACAGAAGAATGTGTTCTGTACATACAATAAGCATAACCCTCATACTGTACTGTCTAAGGAAACACTATGGCAGCTCCCCCCCATATGTATAATATACGAGAATGATGTTCTGTACATACAATAAGCTATACCCTCATACTGTACTGTCTAAGGAAACAATATGGCAGCTCCCACCCATATGTATAAATACAGAGAAGGAATGTTCTGTACACACCAATAAGCTATATCCTCATACTGTACTGTCTAAGGACAATATGGCAGCTCCCACCCATATGTATAATATACAGAGAAGGAATGTTCTGTAACCACACAATAGCTTATATCCTCATACTGTACTGTCTAAGGGAAACACTATGGCAGCTCCCACCCATATGTATAAATATAATATACAGAGAAGGAATGTTCTGTACACCATAAGCTATACCTCATACTGTACTGTCTAAGGGAAACAATATGGCAGCTCCCACCCATATGTATAAATATACAGAGAAGGAATGTTCTGTACACACAATAAGCTATACCCTCATACTGTACTGTCTAAGGGAAATAATATGGCAGCTCCCACCAATGTATAAATATAATATCAGAGAACGAATGTTTCTGTACATACAATAAGCTATACCCTCATACTGTACTGTCTAAGGGAAAACCTAATGGCACGCTCCCACCCATATGTATAAATTTAAATATCAGAGAAGGATGTTCTGTACATACAATAAGCTATACCCTCATACTGTACTGCCAAGGGAAACAATATGGCAGCTCCCACACATATGTATAAATATACAGAGAAGGAATGTTCTGTACACACAATAAGCTATAAACTCATACTGTACTGTCTAAGGGAAACAATATGGCAGCTCCCACCCATATGTATAAATATGAATATACAGAGAAGGAATGTTCTGTACATACAATAAGCTATACCCTCATACTGTGCTGTCTAAGGGAAACACTATGGCAGCTCCCACCCATATGTATAAACCCACAGGAAACCATTTTATTTTAATTCATAGAAACTTTAGCAAATCTTTGGTTGGATAATTATTTTTTGGGTTTTCTTTAATATCCAACTAACTTTCACATCC
Organism: Hymenochirus boettgeri; assembly: GCA_019447015.1. NCBI lineage: Eukaryota > Metazoa > Chordata > Amphibia > Anura > Pipidae > Hymenochirus > Hymenochirus boettgeri. The sequence continues at coordinate 110,607,355 of CM033476.1, read as the reverse complement.
TCCCCTGACTCTTTGCTGTCCATCTAATTACAGAACATTCCCATGCTGCCCTTAATGTGGCAACAAAATGATTGGCTATTGACATCACATTACGTTTCACTCCGCTACTGTTTGTCCTGATTTCCAAATTGCTATGTGGCAAACCCAGTGTGACAAATTAATAAAAAACGAATTTGGAAAACTCTGGTCCAAAGCAGCAACCCAAGTAAACCTATCACCCAGATTTCTTGACATTCATTATATCTAATTAATGGAATACTATGGAACTCATCTCATAATAGATCATTATATCTAATTAATGAAAGGCTATGGAATTAATTGTGTGATTACAGGGTTGCGAACACTATAGGTGTAAACTAGAAGGATAATTAAGTCTCTTTGAGGGAACAAGATGATTACCCAATAGATGTCTACTTTGCTCTTCTACATGAGTACATTTTATTCTAGCCTTTAAATACATAAACAACTTAACTCAACCTAATCCCATCCCAGCCTTGCAAAATGTGTTTACATTTTCAATATTGTCCCTTTATTTGCTTTATAAGTGTTAAAGAACTGTAATGTTGTTGCTCCACCCCCATTCTGGCCCAGGGCCTAACCAATTAGAAAAAACCTTGCAAGAAGCGCTTTTCCCCATTGGATAGACTGAGAGGGGCGGAGCTTGTACAATATAGTTGTCAATATTTGACAAGTCTCACCAGATCCGTTGTATAGGATGAAAACAACCACAAGGGGGCAACCGGCAGACTGATCCCTTACAGAATATGGGGGGTCTGTTGGGTTAAAGCTTGCACATGCCATTACATATTGCAGGCATGTTCCGATGGTACACACACGGTCACATGGACATAGGAGAATTGAGATATCTTCTAGCTAAGGAATCGGTGGCCCATAGACCTTAAAGGGAATCTCCAATGGTTAAAAGCACTTTTTGCTATTCCCTTTTATTGAAGAACAGGAGGTAAAGGATCTGTGTAAGAAACGTACCCAATCAACCGCGTCCTCTGACAGGTCCAGACGCACTTAGTACTCTACGCGCACAGAATACAGAGTCCGTCAGGGGACGCGGTGGAGGATCTAAACCACTAGGGGGCATATTTATAAACCATCGCTATTGCCATTTCTCTAACGCAGGACATCACCAATATTGTATTTATTGCCGTTTTTACAAAGCCAAAAAGTATTGCTGCCGCGATGCACAACGGTATCGCGAAGAAAAGATGAATATTTTAGCAGAAATAACACTCCATTAGGCCGAGGCCACATTGCAACGCGCCGCCGGACGCGCTCATGGAATCGTGTGCGCGCGATTTTGCCATTTTCCCTTACGGAAACGCAAGCGCTGACACAAGAAAATGGTGAACGCGTTACCAAAACAGAATCGCATGCGCAACGGAAATCACAGGAATTTTTTGTTCCCGCGATTTCCATTCAAACCAAAACCGCGTGTGCAGTCGTGTGGCTTAGATTTTATTGGGAAATAGAGAAAATCTGAATCTCAAAAAGGGAACATCGGAACTTTCATTTTCAAAGGCTGAACTTAACGCAATGAGACAATTATCGCCGTTTTATAAATACGATTGAGTGATGATGGGTAACTCCTTCCACCATGTTCTAGCAGAAAGTGATTACTGAGCACGATCAGATTCACAGAGAGTCAGGTCTGATAAAAGGAGGAGTTGGTTAAGAAAGGGAGGGGCAGACACAGAGCAAACCAAGTACTGAATGGATTGGCAGAACACACAAATGCTGCTTACATGTATTTATTTGTAGATTAAGATTAAGCAAATTCATTGTTTCAGTGTTGTTCCCCTTTAAGACAGATACAGTCCTATGTATAACTTGTGGGTTCCCATTCAAGGAACTGTTGTGTGTTATATTGTGTGTTACTCTTTTCAGTCTACAGACACAAAGGAACCATGGTAATTGGCACTGGGTTTGTCTTTTTTGTGCTTCATTCTGGAATTTGGTCTCTCATTAAAATTCCTTCTTCATCCCCAGTAACACATAACAAGGGTCCTGCCGGGTCCAGAAAATGTCAAACGAAAAACCCAACAAGGTTAGAGGGAGGAGAAGTTTTATTATGGGAAGGGGCAATGGGTTAATGGGGGATTAATGTGTGGGTGTTTATAGTAGTACAGTGGGTACAATAGATGTGGGTGTTTATAGTAGTACAGTGGGTACAATAGATGTGGGTGTTTATAGTAGTACAGTGGGTACAGTCAATGTGGGTGTTTATAGTAGTACAGTGGGTACAGTCAATGTGGGTGTTTTTAGTAGTGCAGTGGGTACAGTCAATGTGGGTGTCTATAGTAGTACAGTGGGTACAGTCAATGTGGGTGTTTATAGTAGTACAGTGGGTACAGTAAATGTGGGTGTTTATAGTAGTACAGTGGGTACAGTCAATGTGGGTGTCTATAGTAGTACAGTGGGTACAATAGATGTGGGTGTTTATAGTAGTACAGTGGGTACAGTCAATGTGGGTGTTTATAGTAGTACAGTGGGTACAGTCAATGTGGGTGTTTATAGTAGTACAGTGGGTACAGTCCTTCATGTTATAAGAGACCCCATCACCATTTAAACAAGGTTACAATGTTAATGTTACAATGTTAATGTTGCAATGTTAATGTTGCAAGGTTACAAAGTTACAATGTGAGATGAGGAGATTCTGTTTGCTACAATGTAACATTATGTTGCTTGTGCATGAACTCACATCAGCCCTGCACCTCTCCAGCCAATGGTAAGTCAGTCTCCTCCCCTGTGTGCTCCTTGTAAGAAGAGATCTGGCAACCCTCAATGCCATTGAACAGTCTATCATCATGGCTAGCAGGACCCTGGCAGTGTGCTTGCCTATCCTTCTCTGCTTGGTGGGGATCATAGGAATTTTACTTGTGTCCCTGCCTGTAACAGATGTTGGAGGGAACCCAAAGTTTAAGGTAAGTTGGGAGGAAGTTTAGAAAGTAACAGAAAGGCAGGAAATGACTGTATTTCAATTTGTTAATAATAACGTATCCTATGGAGAGTAACAATGTAGCCAGTGACTGTCAGGTAATGATACATTGTATAGATTCCAATTCTGTGTTAACAATTAAAATTTTCATTTCTTTTAAATAAACTGGGATCTCCTGTTTATAGGTTGGTACAACCTCTGAGATTTAGAGGATATGTGAAAAAATCTGTTGCATTGAACCAGAGTTTATCAGGCCAAAAAGCCTGCAGAGCTCACAATTTAATTCCCAGGACCACCAATGCATTCAGAATCATAGTTTATTTCAAGCTACAAAGTTTAGACTTTATTTTCTTTGTGGTGCCTTTAATGTTTCTTTATAATGTTCCTAACAGCCACTGTATTGTAAATAGGCTAAAGTTATCTCTCTGTTTACTGTGGTTCCCATATCTGAAGATGTGTAAAATTTGCTGGGTGGCTGCAAATTCGCGATGGAATCTGATCGTGAGTTTGCCTGATCGTTCTGTATATAACAGTCCAACTTGCCCGCATACATGACATCAATGTTATACTGCGATATATGGAGCCGATAACGATCCAAAGGAAATTTTCCAGGTTATGGGTTATGATTAGAGATGGACGAAACTGGTAAGATCCGTTGCGTTTTCGGGATTTACGGATCTCGGTAAAATCCCAAAGATCTGAAAATGGAACGTACTTTTGGGACTTCAGAGCACATTTTCGATGATTATGAAACATTCAAGGCTTTTTTTCTATAATCTTCGAAAATAGCCTCGAACGTTTGGTGATACTCGGAAATACAATCGTAGACTACTTTCGAGTTTCTGACGTTGATGCTGATGGTGGTAGTTCCTCAGAATCGTAACTTATCCATACACATGTCCGATGATGTTCCAATAGAATTTACTGAAAATCCTCCATGTGTATTTCCAAAATCGGGTAAAACTGTGCCCCTGCCCGTCCCTTCCTGTACCTGTGGGATCCTATGTAAATAGCTGTGTATAAAGGAAGGCATTGCAAGTCACATAGAAATATCTGAAGTCATGCCTTGTATATGAATAGGGTTCCTTTAGTAGGACCTTGGCGGAGATATATATATATATATATGTATGTGTGTGTACATTCAGCTGTGTAGCATCAACAAATAAATGAAAACGAGTTCTATTTAAATGTGCTGCATAAAGGAAAGATCCCTTATGTTTGTTTTTAGGATCTTTTGCAAGAATTGTGTGTGTGTGTGTGTTGGAGCTGCCATACCAATTCTAGTTGGGCTCTGGGTTTGCATAATACTTTGCATAACAGATAATTGATAAGCTATTTTGAAAAGTATATGTTTATAAATATTTATTTATGTTTTAAATTAATGAAACTGCTAAAAAAAATTTTTTAAAAATGGTGCTTTGGTTCCTCTTTGTTGTACCCACTAGGGCCCCCTGGTGGCCAGTATAGCAGTAAGCGTTTAGTGGGGTTGAAGAAAATCTTTGATCTCAGTGAAAGTAACAAGTCTGTTGTAGTTCCTGGTATGTGGCCAGACACAAAGGCTATAGAAATTCTATTCCAGCTGCAGATGTTCTATGTAGAAAACATCCTATGGCCCTTTTACAATTGTCATAAAATCTCCAAATTATCAACTAGTGTTTAATCCCTGGGTAATTCTATGGGCACACCCATGTATTTTAGTTTTGTGGAATCTGACATAAAACTTGAATTTGGGGGTTGCTGAGGAGTTGAATGAAACACTGACCCCTAGTGTGTTGGGAGAATGTTAAAGTACAACAGCCCAGTTAAACGTCTTTGCCTATATATTTAAGCATCTCCACAACCATGCCAACCAATCTGTAAATCTGTGTACACACAGTACCAATCTGTAATTGGTTAGTGCAATGTTAATGGGACAGGAAAATAATGTAGGTGAATGGAAGAGACACACAATAAGCTAAACCCTCATACTGGACTGTCTAAGGGAAACAATATGGCAGCTCCCACCCATATGTATAAATATAAATATACAGAGAAGGAATGTTCTGTACACACAATAAGCTATACCCTCATACTGTACTGTCTAAGGGAAACAATATGGCAGCTCCCACCCATATGTATACATATAAATATACAGAGAAAGAATGTTATGCTACAGAGATTTTTAGCATTAAAGGAGTAAATTGTTTATTTCCATAGTATGTAGGTTTGGTTGTATTTGATTCTATAATATTTGAAGGTCTGTAAATGGTTTGGAATGTTATTGTTTAAATGAACAGATGGTCACATTGGTTACGTGATTTGGGTGGGGCTGAACAGGCTGTCAACACACATAGATATTTTTTACAATGTAACTCTTAAATAATATTAAGTTGACCCTCATATTACATAGATTATGGTAAAATTATACAAACTCCTTGCAGACGTGTCCAAGGGTGGAATCGAACTCAGGACCTCAGCGCTGCAAGGGATCAGTGCTAACCACTGAACCACCGTGCCCTCTGTGATTGTGTTACTATTGTGGTACGATTGTACAATCACATTGTAATGTGTGGGTTTAAGTTAAGACCATTGAATAAATCTATTGTTAAGATGTGGCTGCCACAAATCTGTATTTAATTACCTGGAGCTGTGATTGTAATTTCCTGCCACTTAGCCTGCATTTAGTACAAACCAATGTCTGTAATGTGATATGTTTATAGAGTGTTTCCTTTATGTTTATACATACAGCTGCATGCTGCCCCATGAAGTAAGGCAGTATCGGAATGGTAATTCGCTGGGATGGGATACACGGCCTTTCACCTTTTCCCCATCTGTTCCTTCTCACATGGGATGAGCCCCTATAATATAAATACAATTATACAACCCAAGGCTGAAGGTTGGTACACACCATGCAATATTTGGTCCCATTGACCCATAGTCCAGTGTATCAGTCAATCGGGTTGAAATAATTGTACAGCTGCAGTCGTGTCTGAAAAAAACCAATTATTTCACCTGGTCGCCCGATACGCTGCGCTATATATTATCAATTCTTAAAGGGCAAGGCTAGATTAAAGCCAAAATCATTACTAAACACACAAATATATTTATCATCACGTAAATAGCTTTGTGTGAACCAAACGAAGCTTCATTTCATGGAATTTGTTCCCTAACATCTCGTCATCTTGTCCATTGTGGATTTTACTTACAATAAACCCAACCTGCTTCGTATGTAAGAGTTTCGCATCTTTCTTTAAGGCGCCCTTACGGAGATAGTTAAAGGGGCGCCGTGGCCCTCAGTGTTTCCATTTTAATCTCTCTTCCTTCCCGTTACTAGAATAACTTTACATCGATCCATCCATTCACCTTGCTGGACTCCAGGGATAAAGTTACATCCATTAGCTAAAAAATAATGTCCAAGGTTTAACACCTTCTGACCTTGGACTCTGATTGGTTATTTGTTGCAGGAAGCGAATGTTCCATTAACCAATTAAACGCTAAACTATCTCCCAACATCTATGTAGTCATTGGGGGAAACCTAGATTTGTAATAACAGCATATTTGGATCGGCTTTTCAATGTTCCCCCTGGTGTAGCAAGTGCAGCAAAGTGTTCTTCTCTCTAGCGCCATCTACTGGATTTGCAGCAGTTGTACATTTTCCCCTGCACACATGCACTTTAAATCCCATCTGCTGCCATGTGCTGGAAATAGAAAACACTTTTCAGGAATCGTATAAAAGGAAATGTTCCTTCTAAAAGGGTCTTTGTCTCTGCCTTGGGTTTTATGGGATATCCCATTGTAAATAAAGGGGCGAGAGGTTTCTTAATACAACACATAAAGTGTCTCTAGTAATTCCCAACGTCTCTTCCTAGTGACCCCATGAGAAACTGGAAACTTGTGTCCGTTTGAAGCTCCACAATGTCTGGTTACTGGAATTCACTCGCTTAATGTTATTGATCGTTACAAACTCCATTATAAGACTGGAGAGGTTCCTGCAATAATGATAATAATAGTAATAATAAGGATAATGCATTGGAAAAACCCTTCCAGCCCACTATTAGTATATACAATAGAAGGATGTGGTTTATAGGAAAGGAATACAATGTGCAATCGTACAATACGATTATAAAGGTAAAGAGGATTCCAAATGGGGATTTGTAAAACATATTGGACGTAAGGTAACTAGAAATGCTCTAAATACAAATGAATTAGTAAATTGAATCTATAATAGGAAACGCCTAAGTAATCTCCTAAATCAGTATAGACTACTATGACTGCTGTTATAATATGTATGTGTGTATGTATGTATGTATGTAGCACCACTTGGGGACACAGCGCTGTACATTATAACAATACAGATTATACAGTATGTATGTATATGTTTATTTATATAGCGCCACTTGGGGACACACAATGCCAGTACTCAGCATATGCCCTTTTAAAATAATCTTTTAGTGCATATGCTTTCTATCATTGAAACATATTGGGACCGGCTGCGGTGAAAAGGTTGAGAAGCCCCAGATTATGGGACTTTGCCATGCCAAACCGCAGAACTGTTATGTCAAATGATAAAGAAAGCTGGTCCTAACATCTGGGTCTGCTTATTCTTTCACTACATAAATACATATTTTATCGTGGAGCGATCGGACAGCAAAGTAGACAGGCCGCGCCTCAAGCCTGCCAGAGCCACAGTATGGCATCTGCTCCTCTGCAACTCGAGGTGTCGAGAGCAAGTTAAAAAATATTGTCCAAGTGACGTTCCTCCTTCCTTAAAACATCCACAATCGCAACATGCTGGTGTTGGGCATTACAATATCCCAGTGTCAGTCTCCTTTGTCTGCCGGCCCATTTGTAAAACATAGAGGGCTGTGTGTGCCGAGGAACCTGCGTCTCAAATACGCTGCCAACTGCAAACAAGGAGAAAGGGCCCATGTTCACGTCAATAATGCAGAATCATGCAATCAACCATCAAACCTAAAATACGTGGATCTAACCATGTCACTTAGTCTACATTGTGAGGGGGGGTATTACGGGTGGTCGAATTGGGTGGGTCGATTGCGGGTCACTCCAACTCACCTCTTCCCGGCGGGGGTCCTCTATGGCTTTTAATAACAAAACCATACCGATCAACCCACACAGTCACATTACATTTCCTATAAAACGTTTCTGAACAACAGGATATCCACCTACACCACACCGGGATTGGATGTGGTTTGGAATAAGGTTCGGCCGGAGAAGCAAGGGAACACCCAGAATCCTGGGAAATGGTTCTAACTGAGCCTAAACACCAGTATATTAATACTGCATATCCTTTTTTCCATTTCACATAGTGTACAATTGTTATTCCAATCACTAATAATCAAATAACCAAATCTGTTATCTGTTATGTCTATATTGTTTCTGAATTGGTGGAACTCCATTCAGTGTACCACCCCATTCATGTAATTACTATAGTGCACTGGATGTGCTGCGTAGCCAGCGTGGCGCTATTAAATAAACTATACATACATACTGTATCCTCTGTATTGTTTAATGGGACACGCGCGTGTCCCCAAGTGGCAGCTATATAAATAAACATATACATACATACTGTAAATAATCTGTATTAGTTATAATGTACGCGCTGTGTCCCATGTGCTATTAATAATAAACATATACATACTACTGTAATAATCTGTACTGTTATAATGTACAGCCTGTTCCCCAAGTGGCGCTATATAAAGAAACATATACATACATACTGTATACATCTGTATTGTTATAATGTCAGCGGCTGTGTCCCCAAGTGGCGCTATAAATAAAACCATTACATACATACTGTCTAATTCTGTATTGTTATAAATGTACCGCGCTGTGTATCCAAGTGGCGCTATATAAAATAAAATATACATACATACTGTATAATCTGTAATTGTTTTATAGATGTACAGCGCTGTGCCCCAAGTGGCGCTATATAAATACATATACATACCTAACTGTATAATCTGTATTGTGTATAATGTACAGCGCTGTGTAATCCAAGTGGCCGCTCATATAAATAACCATACTACATACGGTATAATCTGTATTGTGTATAATGTACAGCGCTGTGTACCCAAGTGGCGCTATATAATAAACACTCATACATACATACTGTATATCTGTATTGTTATAATGTACAGCGCACTGTGTACCAAGTGGCGCTATATATATAAACCTTCATCCACTACTGTATAATCGTATTGTTTCTAATGTCACAGCGCTGTTCCCCAGTGGCGCTCATATAAATAACATATACTACATACTGTAATATCTGTTTGTTTATAATGTCCCGCGTCGTTTATTTATATAGCGCCAATTGGGGACACAGCGCTGTATATATATATATATATATATATAATGTATCCGGTTATTATATTTTTAGATTCTAGTGAAATTTGCACTTTTTGTTATTAAGTATCCAACTAGCCGAGTGTTCGGTGCATTGCAGTACACTGAGCATGCTCCATGACGTGTGGTATCTGTTGACCAATGGGATTTGAAAATCAGTAGTTTGGACCGTTACTAATTGTTAGTACACATGCATTGCCTGACTAAGAATGAGGATATCGCTCGAAACGCGTGTTCTGGCGTCTGTTCTTTTAAGATGTTTACAATAAAGTATACTTTATAACCGAACTATGTGAGAACCGGGTGATCTATTACCAGCGGGAGTGCGGTGAGCCTTTTGAAGTTTGTTTTAAGTGTGTGACTAGAAATGGTCTGTCTCAGTCTTGGTATGGTCTCTGTCTGTATGGTCTCTGCCTTGCTATGGTCTCTGCCTTGCTATGGTCTCTGCCTTGCTATGGTCTCTGTCTGTATGGTCTCTGCCTTGCTATGGTCTCTGCCTTGCTATGGTCTCTGCCTCTTGTATCGTCTATGGTCTTCCGCTAATTTTGCCTATATGGTCTCATGCCTTGCTATGTTCTGTGCTAGGTCGCTTGCTATTCTTGCGTGTTTCATGAGGCCTTGCTATGGTCGCTGTCTATGTCTTGTTTGTGTGGTCTTGCCTGCTATGGCTCGGCCTTGTATGGTTCGGCACTTGCTATGGTCCGGCCTCGTAGCCTTGATATGGTCTCGGCCTTGCTATGGTCTCGGACGATTGCTATGCGGCATCTCCTTGCTATTGGTCTCGTATTGCTATGGTCAGCTTGCTATGCCTGTCTGTATCGTCTGTATCGGTCTCTATGTCTTGCTATGGTTCTGTCTGTGATGGTCTCAGTCTCTTGCTATGGTCTCTGTCATATATGGTCTCTGTCTGCTATGGCTTCTGCCTTGCTATTGGTCTCTGGTCCTGATGTGGTCTCTGCCTTGCTATGGTCTGGCCTGAGTTCTGCCTTGCTATGGTTCGATTGAGTTCTGCCTTGCTATGTCTCGCCGTGCTATGGGTCTCGGCTTGCTTGGCTCGGCCGTGATATGGTTCGCTCTGTATGGTGTCTCTGCCGTTGCTATGGTCACTGCCTGTAGGGTCTCGGCTGCTATGATGCGCTTGGTCTCGGCCTTGCTTAGGTCTTCCCTTGCATAGTGGGTCTCTGCTGCATGTGTCTCTGCTTGCTCTGGTCTTCGGCCTTATATGCTCGATGTATGGCCGCTTGCAGTATGGTTCTCGGTTCTCTGTCTAGCGTTGGATCTATGTCTGTAGGTCTCAGTATTGCATGGTCTCTGTATGTATGGTCTCAGTCTTGCTTATGGTCTCTGTACTGTATGGTCTCAGTCTGTGCTATGGTCATTGCGTGCTATGGTCTCAGTCTTGCATGTCTCTGCTTGCTATGTCTACTGCTTGTCATGGTCTCTGCTGCCTTGCTATGGTTCGTGCCTTGATATGGTCTCCTTGGCATATGGGTCTGCATGTGGTCTTCGGCTTGCTTGGGTCTCAGTTTGTGTTCTCGTCTTAGCTCTGCCTTGCTATGGTCTCCAGTCTGTATGGTCTCTGTCTGTATGGTCTCTGCCGTTGCTATGGTCTGGCCTTGCTATGGTCTCTGTCTGTATGGTCTCTTGCCTGCAGATGGTCTGCCTGTTGGTCTGCCTTGCTATGGTCTCTGCACTTTGCTATGGGTACTACGCCCTTGCATGGTCTCGGCCTTGCTATGGTCTCGGCCTTGCTATGGTCTCGGACTTCTATGGATACTGTATGTTCTCTGCCTTGCTATGGTCTCGGCCTTGCTATGGTCTCGGCCTTGCTATGGTCTCGGCCTTGCTATGGTTCGCTGCATGGCTTGCTAGCTTGCTATGGTCTCTCCTATGCTATGGTCTCTCCTACTGCTATGGTCTATGCACTTGTATAGGCTCCCTCAGTTCGTCTTGCTATGGGTCTCTGCCACCTGCTACTGTGTCTTGCATTGCTATAGGTTCTCTGTCTTGCTATGGTCATGCACTTGATATGGACTTTCTGTATGGGTCGGGGGTATCTGCTTGGGATGGTCTCTGTCTGGTTGTCTTTGTGAGCTGTTGTTGCTCTTCTGTATTATCGTCTCGTGGGATGGTCCTGTTCTTGCGTGTCGTCTGGCTGATCTTCTCTGTGGCCAGGTTGGGGTCTCTGTCTTGGGATGGTCTGTCTTGGGATGGTTCGTCTGTGGTCGTTGGGGAGTTGTCGTCGGTATGGAGCTTTACTTGCTATGGTCTCCCGCCACCCTCCCGGAGAGACCACCCCAAACTCCCGCGACACGAACCTTACTGGGTCGCCTCGTGGAATCTTCTTTCTTCTGCCACGCTCCTATGTGGACGTAATCTTACGTTCAGGTAGGTCACGTTACGCCCCTAGCCAACGCCTCTAACAATGACGTGAATTCTACATATGTTAGAGGATGGATAGGTGTGTTGTACTGACCCTCCCCTGACTGTCCCCCACCCCGGCCCTTTATGACATCTGTGAGTGTACATCATTCGGCAACGCCTCCTTCTAACCACACTGCCCGAAAAGCCAGGTTCGGCAGGGTTGGCGTGTCTGGATACCTAACTACCTTATGGGGTGGGCTACTTACTACTTGGGGGCTGACGACTACTCGTGTGCTGTGGCCTTACCTAACCTACTATGTGTGCTAGGGACTCACCTACTACTTGTGTGCAGGGTGCACCTACCTACGTTTATGCTTGATGCCTTCTTGCTGAAGAAAAGAGACGACGGCACAGATAACTACCCATGTTTCGGGGTATTGAAAGGGTTTCACAAAAAAATTAACAACCGTATGTATCGCGTATAACCGAGGTGTTTCAGGCCTATTATCGTAATAGCCAATCCAGTTGCATTCTTACTGTATGGGGGACTACTGTATGGGAATTCGCAGGTATTTAAAGGGCAAACTAAAAAAAGTATCCAAACAATACCAGGACTAAGCAGTAGTGGGTGCCAAAATTTCTACCCTCGGTTTATATCGGAGTCATTCAGCTTTATTAGTTTTTCCTGGTAAACAAACTTGTGGTACCTCTGTTTTTTCCCTGATCGGTTTAAACTCGAGTATATACACGGTGGTCAAATTGGATATTGTTAAACAAAGGGATTTCATCTATGGTTAGTCTAGCTTTAGCTAGTTTGTGAGCTAGGCATTTAAAACTAGTGTCAGGATTATATTATATTTATATAGCGCCACTTGGATACGCAGCACATCCCTGCACTATAGATAATTACATAATGGGGGTGGTACAATGAATGGGTTCCACCAATCAGAAACAATATAGACATAACAGATAACAGATTTGGTTATTGATTTATATGGATGTGAATAACATTGTACAATATGTTAAATGGAAGGATGACGTAATATTACTGTGTGTTTCTGCTCCTGAACCATTTCCCAGGATTCTGTGTTCCCTGCTTCCTCCTGCCGAACCTTATTCCAAACCACATCATCCCGGTGATCTCTGTTCAGAAACTGTTATAGGAATAATGACTGTGTGGGTTGATCGTTATTTGGTTGTTTATTAAAAGCCAGAGACCCCCAGTTGGATGCCCCCAATGTAGATAATTTACAGGTAGATCCACGTATGGTGATTGCATTGACGGGAACATGGGCCCCTCTCCTTGTTTTGCAGTTTGGCATCGTATTGGACGCAGGTTCCTCGCACACAGCCCTCTATGTTTACAAATGGCCGGCAGACAAGGAGAATGACACTGGGATTGTAAGCCAACACAGCATGTGCGATGTGGATGGTAAGGAAACGTCTTGGACAATATTAACTTTCCTCTAGACCCATGAGTGCAGATGGAGCTGCCATACTGTGGCTCTGGCAGGCTGAGGCGCTCCCTATAAAATATGTATTTCTGTTAGTGGAAAGAATAAGCAGACCCAGACTGTTAGGTACCTGTTTCTTTATATTTGCCAACAGTTCTGGGTTTTGCATGGCAGTCCCACATCTGGGTCCTTCTCAACCCTTTCACCCAGGGCCCCAATATGTCAATGAAGAAAGCATATGCCTTTAAATAGATATTTAAAGGCATATGCTGAGTACTGGCATTGTAAAACAGGTTAAACATCCAGGACGGGAGTGTTATAGAATTGACCCTGGGCCCTTTATCGCTCTTTGTATCAGTTCAGGGCAGGTTATGTGGCTTGGGAGGTATTTAAACCCCCCGGCGATGTACAGAGGTAACAGGTCCTATTCCTGATCTTGTCTTCTAACCACCTGCAGGTCCAGGGATTTCAAGCTACTGGCAAGATCCCCCGAAAGCAGGAAAGAGCCTGGAGGTCTGTTTGAACCAAGCGGTGAATGACGTCCCATCAGACAGACACTCCATCACCCCACTGTACCTGGGGGCAACAGCCGGCATGAGACTGCTCAAGTAAGGACGAAGTTGTAGCCACAGACACTTTGTAACTGGGTCAGATTTAAACCTGTAGTAAAGGTTCATTCATCAATGACATGTTTAGAGACGGTTCAGTCACAGGGCAGCATGTTCCCTCCATACAGTGACCTCATTCCAATAATTCTCAAATAAACTTTATCGACTCACATTTACCTCCTAACGCTCTCACTGTCCCTACACTGGTCCAATCAATGGAAACTCTGTTTTATTTAAAGTGACATGACACTAAAACAAAATGACGTAGACCCTCCCCCATTACACAGGTTAAATGGAGACCCAGATCCTCGTCCCACTGTGACTATCGATGGATATTTAACGTGTCCATCTGCCTCCTCTATCAGTCTACCCAGTCTGGGTCTGTCCAGGTTAGATAAACACTTACATCTCCCACCGCCCTGTCTACTGCCGGAGATAAACTCATGAAGGGTGCAGTGATGGCGACAAACCATTTGTGTAGTTGTAAAATTAGGAAATTTGTGTTTTTTTTACCAACTTCTACCCTAGAAAGTGCTGGTTAAAATGTCAATTGTCCAATAGTCCAATAGTGCTTTCTAACCAGAGATACCCCTATGTAAAATCAGTAAAATCCTTCACTATAGCAAGTCTCCCGCCTTCCTCTTCAGAAAGATACAAAGTATCGAATCAGACAGCTACTCCTTCTCTCCCTGAGTGAATCCCACTGAGCATGCTTGAGTCAGTGACTACAACTAGTTTATAACTAATCACTTTTCCTGCTGTGGGGGTTTGTTCAACTTTAACCTCTGGCTCCATTTATGTGATAACATCAGCTCCTTTTACCAAGAGAATTAGAGCCGGTTTGACAACATCACCATGACTCTATGATCCTGCGGCCTACACAAAGTCAAGGTTTAAACTGGTCAATCAGTCTGACCGCCCCAGGGCTACATTCAAATGACAGGCGGACAGAAAGTCCTGAGGTTTTAACTGTTAAACTGCCGCTCTCTCCGCCTGTTACAAAATCACCCTGATCCCATTCACCTTATTACTAGGGATGGCCGGTTCGCGGATCCGAACCTGGATCCGCCGCGGATTTATCCCGTTCGCGAATGGCGGACTTTTCCTGATTTTCCGCCTTCCGAACTTCCGAACCGCTGATTTCTCGTATTTTCGAGGATATTTTTCATTTTAATGGGTCCGCTCGCGGATTTTCGAATTTTCTAAGTTTTTAGAAAATTCGCGGATCCTCGAGCGGACCGGATTTTGCGAAGTTCAGACATCTCTACAGTTATTACCACAGTTTAGGAAAACAGCCGTACAATAGGGGGCCAGGAGTAGCTTTTAAACACATTTCCTTCTTTTTTACAGCTGGACAGACCAAACCACTTCCAATAATGTCCTGGACGCCGTCAGCAACACCCTGAAATCTTACCCATTCGATTTCCGTGGGGCAAAAATCCTGTCAGGACAAGATGAGGGGGTGTTTGGTTGGGTAACAGCCAACTATCTCCTGGAGAAATTTATTAAGGTAAATAATGTTTATACAGACGTCTTTCAGCCAATCCCATTTTAGATGTTTGACTATTGAACTTCCCCTTTATACCTGTCTGTGGTTATTGCCCAGTGAGCCAACCTCACTTGGCAAAGACCTTAATCTCCTGTGTCCTCTGATCTCATGGGTGTGGACTAGAGAGAGATTCAAACACCCAGAGATGGTGATATAACACCTGTAATCTGCACACCTGTGTACAACCCCCACCCTGTAATGTTTATATACAGAAATATAAGCTTATTGGATAAAGAGGTAAATCAGACTGTGCCAACACTATGGCAGCTCCCACCCATATGTAATAATATACAGAGAAGGAATGTTCTGTACACACAATAAGCTATACCCTCATACTGTACTGTCTAAGGGAAACAATATGGCAGCTCCCACCCATATGTATAAATATACAGAGAAGGAATGTTCTGTACAACAAAAGCATACCACTCATCTGTACGGTCGAAGGGAAACACATATGGCAGCTCCCACCCATATAATTAACAAAGAGAGGAAGTCTGTACAAGCTCCCAACTGTATTCTGGTAAACTTGCAGCTCCACCCTATGAATATCAGAGAGAATGTCTGTACACATAGCCTACCCTACTGCTACTGTCTAAGGGAAACACTATGGCAGCTCCCACCCATATGTATACTAATATAAGAAAAGGAATGTTCTGTACATACAATAAGCTATAACCCTCAGACGTACTGTCTAGGGAACAACTATGGCAGCTCCTCACCCTATATGTATAAATATACTAGAGAAGGAATGTCTGTACACCACAATAAGCTATCCCTGCATACTGTACTGTCTAAGGGAAAAACACTTGGCATCTCCCCCATATGTATAAATACAGAGAAGGAATGTTCTTAACCCACCATAAGCTATACCCTCAATACTGTAATGTCTAAGGAGACACAATATGGCATCTCCCACCCATATGTATATAATTATACACGAAGGAATGTTGTACAGTACCAATAAGCTAACCCTTAATACTGTACTGTCTAAGGGAAACAATATGGCAGCTCCCACCCATGACCCATATGTATAAATATACAGAGAAGGAATGTTCTGTACATACAATAAGCTATACCCTCATACTGTACTGTCTAAGGGAAACACTATGGCAGCTCCCACCCATATG
This sequence comes from Hymenochirus boettgeri, assembly GCA_019447015.1. NCBI lineage: Eukaryota > Metazoa > Chordata > Amphibia > Anura > Pipidae > Hymenochirus > Hymenochirus boettgeri. The sequence goes on along the minus strand of CM033476.1, from coordinate 110,590,958 downwards.
TATAAATACAAACTAACAGGAGGAGAATGTTCTGGTTGTTTATAATATATATACTGTATATTTTCCCACTCTGCAGTATAGCTGGATTGGACAATGGTTCCAGCCAAGGAAAGGCACCCTGGGAGCCATGGATTTGGGTGGAGCATCTACTCAGCTCACTTTTGAGACCAAAGATCCAATCGAGAACCAGGAGAATGAGGTGAATCTTCGCCTGTACGGACAGTCCTACCGCGTGTATACACACAGCTTCCTGTGCTACGGACAGGATCAGGTGCTCAAGAAGATTCTGTCCAAAATCATCAAGGTAAATGTTTCCTTGGATAAAACTCCACTCACCTGTATATACATAGCTGATCCTCCCTTCTTCCTGTCCCTGAGCTGCCTTCCTCTAACTGCTCAGGTTAAGAGGGGTTTTTTTTCAGAAAAAATCTGATTGGGCAATCACCCACTGCCTTTATCTCTCTGGGTTAACTCAACAAAAGGAAATGTGTTGTTTACGTAGAACAGGAGCGCCCTCTAATGGCCAAATTGTAAGTGATGAGGACCAGCAACCAGAATGCATCAGCTTTCCTGTATGCTTCATTTACCTTTTAATTTCCATAGCAAAAACTTTTTTTTACAAAATGTTGACCATATATTTACTAAGGTATTCACTTTAAATGTACGAATGTTTGTTCGTAGTATACCATACGTCAGTCAGTAAACTACCGCAATGGTATTCTATGGCCGAGCGTAAATCTGATCGCTATCAGACATTATAATGATCGAATCGCAGTTTTGCGAAAAAGCATTACCACGCCTTTAGAAATATGGCCCTATAATACTTTCCAGCTTTCATTGTACCTTTAGATATCCAATCTGAACCATCTTACATTTCAGCTGTCAATCAAGTGCCTAATTATCATAAACTATTCTGCTGTGTGCAGTTTTACTGTAGCTGGAATGCAGCCCCCCCCCCCCCCCCCAGCTGTTTGAAGGACAATACGCCATACACGTGATCAGCTGTTTAGAAGACCGGACCTAAAGTTTTGGAACTGAACCGGAAGTTCGGGTCCAGTCCTTTAAACAGCTGATCATGTGTATGTTTCCTTTATACGTGCGATCAACTGTTTTAAAACAGCTGGTCGCTGCAGAAAGTTTACCATTGTAGCAGGCCCTACTACCATCCGCCCCCCCCCCCCCCCCGAGGTTGCAGGGGTGACGGGACGGTGTGTGGGAATTGCATGGTGGGATATTTTCTCTCCCAGTACTGCCTCACAGAGATTACTGAGCATGCTTGCCCCCTGAGATAGTCATGTCAGATGGAAGGAGGAGTCGGTTAAGGGTAAGAGGAGGATACAGTAACATTGCATTTCCTGTTCTCTTTCCAGTCTCAGGTTTACGCATCTAACATACAGAACCCGTGCTGGCCAACTGGTTTTTCTAAGACGATCTCACTCTCCGAAGTTTACGACTCCCCTTGCACAGCGGAAGAGAAGCCCCAGCCCTACGACCCCAATACTGAGGTGACTCTCACAGGCACCAGCAACGGCGCAGAGTGCAAGAAATACACGGAAGCCATTTTCGAGTTCTCCGGCTGCACTTTTTCTTCTTGTTCCTTTAATAAAGTTTTCCAGCCCAAAGTCACAGGCCAGTTCATTGTAAGTATCCCCCCCCCTGCCTACAAATTCACCGGGTTTACTTTATTAAATCATTTGGAAATTTTCATTTCCACCATTTTCTATGTATTATCTAAATGCAAATAACAAGCCATAGAATGATATATGTGTGGGGCAGCCCCTAGTGGTGAGAGGGAGAATTGAATATACCAGGCGCTCCGGTTTCCAGCACAATCATAAAGACGTACTGATAGGATTGTAAGCTCTTCAGTGCAAGGCCTGATGTATAAATGCAATTGTAAAGTGCTACGGAATATGCTGGCAATATATAAATCCTCAATAATAATCATAAAAGCACATTAACATAGTGTAATGACCTTAACAGCCCACTAGATGGCGTGGGATTTTCCAAAGAGTTTGTTTGGAAATTACCCAGAAGGATAATTTATAGGCAATGAGAGGTTTGTTTTACCTTTTAACCTTGATTTACCTTTGCCTTTATTTTAGGCTTTTGCAGGATTTTTCTACACCATAGACTTCATGAAATCCGTGATGAAGATGCCAGTTAACACCCTCCAAGACATGCACACAGCCACTGAGACTATCTGCAACTCTACGTGGGATCAAGTGAGTCAATCACAGCGCCCCCTCCTGGCCAAACCGTCAGTTAAAAAAATGATGTCGGATTGTGGGACAAACCTTTATTATTTGTTTCCTATAAATAGCAACAATGTTTCTGTTTTTCCCATTCCTTTTAGCTCACCGCCAAAGCGCCCCCTTTCCTTATCAAGCACCTTGACGGATACTGTGCTACTGCCAGTTACATCGACGTCCTGATAAATAACGGCTACAAATTCACCGAGGATTCCTTCCCCAACATCCAGTTCCAGAAGAAGGTCAGTGACAGTTTGGATGTCCCAATTAAAGGACAACTAACGTTTGTTTTTAAAAACAATAAATGACTCACTTCCTCTGTTCTAAAACTACATCTCCCAGGGTGCTAGAGGACAGTAGTCCTACCTCCTGTTCTACTCTCTAAATGGATCACCCTCCTGCCCTCCTATGACACATATGAAGGGGAAGGGGGTTGAACTTTGGGGGCCGAGCAGTGGAGCTGCAGAGTAGAGAATAGGGGATAAGTTTCCCTTTAAAGGGATATAACAGTAAATGCAGATGATGGAGCTGCCAATGGTGTTGAACGCAGAATAATTTTGCTTTTGTTTTGTAGGCCGGAGACACTTCCATTGGTTGGGCTCTCGGTTACATGCTGAACCTCACCAACATGATTCCTGCCGAGTCTCCGTCCATTTTGAAAGCCACAAACTACAGCACGTGGGTGGGGGTAATCTTCATCTTCTTCATCGTCATCTTGCTGGCCCTGGTGATTCTCTGCATCAACCTCCGCAACAAAAAGGATGCGCAGTCTCTTTAAATCCCGACCTCCATGGACATTGGATACTCATTAAGGAGGCGGAGACTGGGATACTGGAATCTACCCATAGTTCCACTCATCTCAGGATAAAGGGGGTCATTCTCAATGGGGGGATTGGGGTTTATAACATTTTACTTGCACCCTTGGGTTCTTCTGCCATTTTCCAAAATTCCACCCATATCATTAGATAGAGAGTTCTTTTTCTCTAGGCCATGTAACGGAACAGGCCCCATTGCCTTCAGAAGGTCAGTGGTCTTCGTTGTCCACTTATTAAAGGGTAAGGAAAGACAAATTTAGAAAAAAATCACATTTTAATTTTTTTGTAACAATTTGTGATTTTGATTTTGCGCCTTGAAAATCAGCACCTGCCCCAAAACAAACCTAAGGGGAATATTTTATGGGAAAAAGCAAGGCTACAGTTCAAGTACCACAATCGTAGGAAACATTTTTTTAAGAGGGTCCCTTATATAGACGTCTAATCCCCCCCGCAAAGGAAACATTTTTAAGAGGGTCCCTTATAAAGACTTTTAATCCCCCCCACAAAGGAAACATTTTTAAGAGGGTCCCTTATATAGACGTCTAATCCCCCCTGCAAAGGAAACATTTTTAAGAGGGTCCCTTATAAAGACGTCTAATCCCCCCCCCCCCGCAAAGTCTGTGAAAGGTGCCATGGTCATATCACTGTCAGTCTGCAGAATGTGGCCCACATGGAATTGACAGATTTTAGGGCGAGGTGATTGGGTGGTGGAAATTTAGAACCTGCTGGCAAATGGGGACATCCTAAGAATTTCATAGAGTTTGTTATGGGCAGATTAAAGTTGGCCATAAACAGAAGGATATTTTTGAACGACTCAATGACTTTCTTTGAATCGGTCAAAAAAAATAAATGGATTCGCGTTCCCCCTTCTGACCGATAGACCCAGATTATTGGTTTATTGATCTAAAGGAGCAATCGGCACAGCAGAGAAATGTCGGACACTGGGGACGCATCCTTGGCGATGGCAGAACGTGGCATACCATGGCCTATTTGCCACGAGATTGTTTACAGAGATGAAGGAAATCTTTATAAATTTGCTGTGAAAATAAAACGCTGATTTTTAAAAGTTTTAAAAAATGGTAAAAAAATAAATTCGATACTTGTAGGGAGAAAACGTCTTGTTTCATTATTTATGGGGGGTCAGTAGATAAAGGGAGCACTGGGGGTGACTGTGTGTTCCCCTCCCCCACCTGAATGAAGAGATTCAACCAATAGCAGGGCTAGAGTTGGGCGGAGTTAGGATAGTTGGGCGGAGTTAGGATAGTTGGGCGGAGTTAGGATAGTTGGGCGGAGTTAGGTTAGTTGGACGGACACGGTTGATTCCAATGACGAACGGCATCGTATGTGTGTGGTACTCAGTTAGATGTCGTTCAGTGATCTGCCAGGTCGGACCACCAATGATGATTGACCCAATGGCCATACACATACAATTCACCGTGTCCCCTGCCATAGTCCCTCTGTCTTGTTCACTCCAACTCATTCAGTAATCAGTAGGTCTGGATATTATATACCATGGCAGCTAGATGTAAATATGTCTTTATGCAACACCTATGTGTTAAAATACACAGCACTGTATACCTGGGTAACTATGTATAAATAATGTACTCAACAAAAACCTAGATAATGGGCAGATGTATTTGGATTATGATTCACTAGAGGGCAGCACAGCACCAGTGTGAACAGAAAGAGGCAATGGGTTCACTAATACAGTAGAAGATTATCATTGGATACATTGCCCTGAATATGTGCAGGTCTCCACAGACCAGTTGCCCTGTCCTGTCATCATTGGTTAATTATAACACAGTGGGGGGGATATCAGCTTATCTCAGGTATTAGGCCCCCCATGCACAGCAATAATAATTTGAGCAATTTGGCAAATCCGATGGCACAAACACATGATCCTGGGTATATTTTTTTTCCATTCGACTGCTCAACAATATCGAGTGGTTTATTGGAAAAACAAAGATCTGGCCAGGTGGAATATATGGTGTGTATAGGGAAAACGCTCTGGATTGTGTGTTCACTGATCTTTGAAAAATGACAGAATCTTGCAGATCTTGTTTGTCGTCTTTCAAACATCTTAGCTGTGTGTACCCAGCTTTAGTAATTTTTCAGCAATATCACAATGGAAATATAACAATGTGTCATTATAAATTAAAGTGACGAGAGATTTATAAAATGTAAACAATAATGATTAAGGAAAAGTGAATTGGGACTTTCCCTTGAAATGAAGACAGACATGTGACTATCACAGGGTCAATTCTACTGAAGGAGATCTGTAACAATGTATCTGGCAACATTGCATCTGTAACAATGTATCTGGCAACATTGAATCTGTAACAATGTATCTGACAACATTGCATCTGTAACAATGTATCTGACAACATTGTATCTCTGGGGCGGATGGTGATTGGTAATATGTGGATGGTGGATCTATAATGGGGGACATTCAGTGTGAAGGTCTGGGTGGTGGTACATTGATTGGTCTATAGTGGGACATGGCAGGTAATGTTGGGTCTGTAGATCTAGGTGGTGGGTACATTGTTTGGTCTATAGTGGGACATGGCAGGTAATGTTGGGTCTGTAGATCTGGGTGGTTGGTACATTGTTTGGTCTATAGTGGGACATAGCAGGTAATGTTGGGTCTGTAGATCTTGGTGGTGGGTACATTGTTTGGTCTATAGTGGGACATGGCAGGTAATGTTGGGTCTGTAGATCTTGGTGGTGGGTACATTGTTGGTCTATAGTGGGACATGGCAGGTAATGTTGGGTCTGTAGATCTGGGTGGTGGGTACATTGTTTGGTCTATAGTGGGACATGGCAGGTAATGTTGGGTCTGTAGATCTTGGTGGTGGGTACATTGTTTGGTCTATAGTGGGACATGGCAGGTAATGTTGGGTCTGTAGATCTGGGTGGTTGATACATTGTTTGGTCTGTAGTGGGATATAGGTAATGATATAGCAGGTAATATTGGGTCTGCAGGTCTAGGTGCTGGGTACATTTGGTCCACATTATAATATATTATTTATAACATTATATCGCTCAGTATAGGTACGGTACCTACATTGGTTTGTGACATGTTGTAAACATTGTCGTCCTTTTGTCCTTGTTGGGTTTGGTTGGTTTTGATCTCTTAAGCTAGGTACACACCTAGCGATTTTTCCTCCTGACCGACCGGTCGGCCACGAGGAAGGACTGTCAGTCGCGGCAAAAGCAGCCGCATCCGATTGTTACAGCGACCTATCGTACGGTCCATAGAGGACTGCACGATCGGACAAGGTTTTCCACCATGTCCAATCATCCTTTCGTCCGATTCGGACGAACGGTCGGTCGGACATGGGAGCATTCAGATGCGATAATTTTGGTCCGATCGAACGATACACTGAACTATCGGTCAATCGGACCGAAATATCTCATCGTGTGTACCCAGCTTAAATTAGAGAATCTGTTAGTGAGTTTTGACCATCCTACTCAGAAACAGAATACAACTGCGTAACGTCAGCCGGGGGATGCTGGGAGATGTAGTTTTCAAACATCTAGAGGGCTGCAAGTTTGACATCTCTGACTTTCCAAACAGTGTGTCCAAGTTACGCTGTCTAATAGCACTATACCCCTGTACAGTGTAAACACACGGCGAACACGCTCTATACCCATGAACAGTGTAAACACACGGCGAACACGCTCTATACCCCTGTACAGTATAAACACACGGCGAACACGCTCTATACCCGTGTACAGTATAAACACACGGCGAACACGCTCTATACCCGTGTACAGTATAAACACACGGCGAACACGCTCTATACCCCTGTACAGTATAAACACACGGCGAACACGCTCTATACCCCTGTACAGTGTAAACACACGGCAACAAGCTCTATACCGTGTACAGTATAAAACACACGGCGAACACGCTCTATACCTGTACAGGATAAAAACACGGCGAACACGCTCTATACCCCGTACAGTATAAACACACGGCGAACACGCTCTATACCCCTGTACAGTATAACACACGGCGAACACGCTCTATTACCCCGTACAGTATAAACAACACGGCGAACACGCTCTATACCCCTGTACAGTATAAAACACACGCGAACCACGCTCTAATACCCGTACAGTAAAACACACGGCGAACACGCTCTATACCCCTGTACAGTATAAACACACGGCGAACACGTCTATACCCTGTACAGTTAACACACGGGGAACACGCCTATACCCTGTACAGTATAAACCACGGCGAAACGCTCTATAACCGCTGTACAGTATAAACCACGGCGAACACGCTCTATACCCCTGTACAGTACGGCGAACGCGCTCTATACCCCTGTACAGTGTAAACACACGGCGAACACGCTCTATACCCCTGTACAGTATAAAAACACGGCGAACACGCTCTATACCCCTGTACAGTGTAAACACACGGCGAACACGCTCTATACCCCTGTACAGTATAAACACACGGCGAACACGCTCTATACCCCTGTACAGTATAAACACACGGCGAACACGCTCTATACCCCTGTACAGTGTAAACACACGGCGAACACGCTCTATACCCCTGTACAGTGTAAACACACGGCGAACACGCTCTATACCCCTGTACAGTATAAACACACGGCGAACACGCTCTATACCCCTGTACAGTATAAACACACGGCGAACACGCTCTATACCCCTGTACAGTTTATACCATCCCGCCGAACACGCTCTATACCCTGTAACGTATAACACAACGGCGAACACCTCTATACCCCTGTACATATAAACACAAAAACAGGCGAACACGCTCTATACCCTGTACAGTATAACACACGGCGAACACGCTCTATACCCCTGTACAGTGTAAACACACGGCGAACACGCTCTATACCCATGTACAGTGTAAGCACACGGCGAACACGCTCTATACCCATGTACAGTGTAAACACGGAGCATTTTCCACCCCTCCCATGTGCAGGTCAGGAATTCACACTGGACTAATCTAGAACATTACAAACAATTCCAGGAAATTTCTCATTTTCCTGTCCGTCTTTGTTTGTCCTTTAGCCGTGGACTCGGCCCCCATTAAAGTGGCTTTTTTCTAACTAGACGTTGCTGGATATTGAGCTGCCACCTGTTCCCTTTAAAATGAAACACACATGAAATCTGCATCTCCATTGGGAACATGATCCAGGCTGCAACGCTTTCGATGTAGCTTATGAACTGGTACCTAGCCATGTAGCGTGCAGATTTCATATGTGTTCGGTGGGGATAGTGGCCATGATTTCATTATCAAAAACAATGACCCCATCTGTGGGTTATTAGGTCCATCCATGGTTGGTTGGGAATGTCCCTCGTTAGACGGTTCCAATGGTTTTCCTAACAGTCTAGTCACTGTTCCACCTTCATCATTGGGTTTGACAGCTCTGTCTCTTTCTGGTTTTATTTGTGGGTGATCTGTGTATAAGTGGCAGTCTGTAGCTGTTCAATCTCTGATATTTACGTGGCCCGACAATGTGGTTTCTAAACGTGGTCTCTCAGTGGTTTCTATAGCCGGATAGGCTGCAGTTTATCGGGATTGACCATCTGTTAATGTTCCCCCCGGGGGACTCTTTGTTCCTATAATAGACAGAGATAAAGAGCAAGAGAAATTTCCTTTATCTCTGCTACTATTATTACAATGTGGGTGTTTATCTCCTTATAATCCTGTCACTATTTCTAGACCATTTTATTTCTTTTCCAATATCACATAAAAGATTGTAATAGCTCATGACTGGGCATGTGTGACAAACACAAGTCAGGGACTAAAACAGTAGGTGTGTCTGTGAGACTAGAATGCTGGGAAATAAGGCACATGACCCACCTGTTTTTAAACAGCGATACGAGAGGTGAGGCACGGATCACTACTTCTGTATCAAGATTCCTGATTCAATCTTTCTTCTTCATTCTGTTTCCAGATTAAAAGGAAAATGTATTAAAAAAATTTTAATTAAAAAGTTTAAATGGAAGAACCTGGTGCAGGGAGGTAGGAGCAGTAATTCCTAAATTTTCCCAATATCATTTCTGTGAGTAGCCCCGACTTGCTTCTGCCAGGCTTCCCGAGTGCTTCAACACTATCTTTAATACAGAAAGGTCCAGGGCACTAAACTGGCAGATAAACCTGTTTGTGCTCCTCACTAAAACAATATTAGGGGGTAGGGATAATCAACCCTACCTCCCTGCCTCAGGTATTTTTCATTCTTTGTTGATGTATTTAAAAAAATGTCCTTTATTTGTCGCATTGACAATTTATCATGTTCGCTTGCTCGTTCGAGCAGAAGAATTCAGCACCCGCGTCATAGAAAACCCCAAATGTTCTTCAATTTAGAAGCAACGCCTTTTAACGAACTTACCCTTTAAATGAATGATTTACCTTTCATACTATCGCACTGTCCTTCCGTTTAAACTATCACGTTGCTGTGGTAACCTGTCTTAGCAACTAGAAGGTTGGAGGCTCGTTCTCTGCTGTTTAATAATGTCCCTTTTTTTTCTTTTCCCTGCTGTTTAAATTATTATCTCTGTTAATGTGTTTATTAATAAGGTGTATAGCCCTTTAAATCGGGAAGAATAACATTGGATTATTGGAGGTGACTTGCAATCTCTATCCCCCCTGCTTTATACCGAATTGTTCATGTTATATCAGGATATGACGTCACACTAGATGTCTCAGTCATTATGTGGAATCCATTTGGCCAATTCCCTTGCAATTAATCCTGCCTGATAAACCGATACACTGAACTATCCGACGATCGGGCCGAAGTCTGGAATAGAGAGAGGGCACATCTGGTGGTAGGGGAATGAAGAGTGAATTCATGTGCAACTATGTATCTGGGTCAGTGACCCACTCTCATTATAACCCACATCTACCATTAGGCAGAGTGAGGCATTTGTCTCAGGTGGCACCCTGGCACTGAAGAAGAAAGGCGGAGACAGACAGTTGTAGAAAAAAAAGGAGCAATATGGTAGTGGCAAAACAATGAGAAAGGGATGTAATATCTGTTTTTAGTAATTTACATTATTGCTAATTGACTGTCTGAGGAACTGTTTAAATACCTATGTGATAGAAAGTTAAAAATCATAAAACTTTAGCCACGCCCATTCACAAAGCCACACCCATTCTAAGATGGCGGGGCGCACAAAAGGGCAGCATAAAGTTTGGCTCAGGCAGCAAAAACCCTAGAAGTGCCACTGCCCGTAGGAGTGATATTCCCATGACATTCCCTGGTCTGGCCCATTCATCTTGGAATATCAATCATGAAATGATTGACACTGGAACATGGCAGGAACAGGTTAGGTGGCCAGTTTATTGCCTTATTAGAATAGCCGAGGTGTATAAATGGCCTTGGGATATTAACGATTGGCGGAATTCGCGTTATTTTGTGTTGTTCGGACCTGTGGCCAAATATATTTGTGTTTTGATAAGTTTATGAAATTGAATTTTAAGGAGATGTCTGAAGATCTAACATTACATTTAAAGGGTGCGTCCATCTTTTCACTCTTCGTAACTCTGCGTCGCGGGTTGTGATATCTCCAGTGTACGAACCTAAACACTGGAACAAATGCATGAAATCTACTATTTTGAAATGACAGGGAATAGAAAGTCAGAAGCAAGACACAAGATGAGTAAAATAAAAGGGGTGATCTACATCGCCTTTAAGGTTCAACTTCAAACTTCCCCTTTAAAGGAGATGTGGTTTGTGACGCCATGAGTGGTAAATGTTCATTCTAATTCTCCTTTGTAACCCGGGATATGATCATTTTAATTCTATATCATGGACCTCGGTTCTGCAGGACAAATTAAATCAAGTGACCGTTTATAGGTTGTGTTTGGATACTGCAAAGGATTCTGGTCCACCTCTAGACACCCAATCACTTTGCTCCGTTTCCCTTTCTGTATCGGGTGTCCTTGAATGTTTGAGCAGAGAGTGTTGCTGGTTTGTACTGTGACTTTTTCCTCCTCCACTGACTCACAACCAGTCCGACCTGTTGGTTCTGCTGGGCGACACACGGAGGCCATGTGTGTTGCCATTGTACAGTGTTTCCAGGGACCTTCTCTCTGTTTTTATTGCTTTCAATAAGTGACATGTTTGACATTCCAGACATTTAGGATTGGTGACAATGGGGAGTTTATTGTGGTAAATCTAAAGGGCAATTTCTTCGCTGATCTCCACTGATTGTCCATATGTACACAAAATAAAACGACACGGGTTACTAATAACTGTCGCTCATTTAGGCGGAATAAAAATCATTTTGTTTTAACCATGTTTCAGCAACCAATCAGCAATGAGCAGTCCATTGCAAAGCAGGCGATACATTCTAAATTTCGATTGGCTGTTTTGAATGCACCAATCGCATTTGACTAGGAAATGCAATGGGATTTCTATGGAACTGTTAGATCAGAGAGTTGTCTGACTGGCTACTAACGTCAAACACAAGTTGCCACCATTATGAAAGTCGCTTGCAGGTAACAATAGGAAATTCATCTTTATAGTTCTGTTGAGCAATCTACGGTAATCCAAGCAAGCTCACCTCATTATGTAACATGTATCATTTTATTCAATGGAGCTTACGGTTGAAAGATAAGTCTTCCCTAGAAAAGTGCCATATCTTTCAATGGGGCAAGCAAATATATTTATTTCCTTTTTTTAACCTTCCTTCCCCTTTAATCGCATATCTTGCTGGAATTCTGAGACTTTTTCCATGAAACCGTCTAACTCGCTGGTTAGAGGGAAATATGTATAAATGTATCTTATTGTCACGTTCATAATGCAAAGTCCTGTTTATATGGAAAATATAACAAAACTCCTTCAATATTTAATAAGGCTCATCTGCTGTGCTCTCGGCATTGGCCTGTTGTTTACTGGTAGGTCTGTATTGTGCGAATGTCATTCTGTGCGCAGGGGGCGTATTACCTCCACCTGTTCAGCCATTAAACTGTGTCTGGAACGAACGAATCCTTTCTAACTGTCACAAAGGGAGATAATGAGCTGCTGTAATCTTGTTAATTGCTTGTGTTTAAGGTTTCGGTGTCATGAAAATATTACAGGGTAAAATAAGGGCGTCCGTCTGTCTGGGGGATGTTTCATTAAAATAACACCATGTACATTTACATTTACTTTATACCCTACCCATAATGTCTGTATAACAGTTACATAGTAACATAGTATTGGAGGTTGTATAAAGACATACGTCCATCTAGTCCAACCTTTATACCCTACCCATAATGTCTGTATAACAGTTACATAGTAACATAGTATTGGAGGTTGTATAAAGACATACATCCATCTAGTCCAACCTTTATACCCTACCCATAATGTCTGTATAACGTACATAGTAACATAGTATGGAGGTTGTATAAAGACTACGTCCATCTAGTCCAACCTTTATACCCTACCCATAAGTGTCTGTATAACAGTTACATAGTAACATAGTATTGGAGGTTGTATAAAACATACTCCATCTAGTCCAACCTTTATACCCTACCCATAATTTCTGTATACAGTTACAATGTAACATAGTATTGGAGGTTGTATAAAGACACGTCCATCTAGTCCAACCTTTATACCCTACCCATAATGTCTGTATAACAGTTTACATAGTAACATAGTATTGGAGGTTGTATAAAGACATACGTCCATCTAGTCCAACCTTTATACCCTACCCATAATGTCTGTATAACAGTTACTAGTAACATAGTATTGGAGGTTGTATAAAGACAAACGTTCCATCTAGTCCAACCTTTATACCCTACCCATAATGTCTGTATAAAGTTACATAGTAACATAGTATTGGAGGTTGTATAAGCATACGTCTCTCTATCCAACCTTTATACCCTACCCCATATGTCTGTATAACAGTTTACATAGTAACATAGTATTGGAGGTTGTATAAAGACAAACGTCCATCTAGTCCAACCTTATACCCTACCCATATGTCTGTATAAAGTTACATAGTAACATAGTATTGGAGGTTGTATAAAGACATACGTCCATCTAGTCCAACCTTTTATACCCTACCCATAATGTCTGTATAACAGTTACATAGTAACATAGTATTGGAGGGTGTATAAAGACAAACGTCCATCTAGTCCAACTTTTATACCCTACCCATAATGTCTGTTAATTACTAGTAACATAGTATTGGAGGTTGTATAAGACAAACGTCCATCTAGTCCAACCTTTATACCCTACCCATAATGTCTGTATAACAGTTACTAGTAACATAGTATTGGAGTTGTATAAGACATACGCCTCATCTAGTCCAACCTTTACCCTACCCTAAGGTCTGTCTAACAGTTACATAGTAACATAGTATTGGAGGTTGTATAAAGACATACGTCCATCTAGTCCAACCTTTATACCCTACCCATAATGTCTGTATAACAGTTTACATAGTAACATAGTATTGGAGGTTGTATAAAACATACGTCCATCTAGTCCACCTTTACCCCTACCCATAATGTCTGTATAACAGTTACATAGTAACATAGTATTGGAGGTTGTATAAAGACATACGTCCATCTAGTCCAACCTTTATACCCTACCCATAATGTCTGTATAACATTACATAGTAACATAGTATTGGGAGTTTGTTAAAGACATACGTCCATCTAGTCCACTTTATACCCTACCCATAATGTCTGTTAACAGTTACATAGTAACATAGTATTGAGGTGTATAAAGACATACGTCCTCTAGTCCAACCTTTATACCCTACCCATAATGTCTGTATAACAGTTACATAGTAACATAGTATTGAGGTTGTATAAAGACATACGTCCATCTGTCCACCTTATACCCTACCCATATGTCTGTCTAACTTACTAGTACATAGTATTGGAGGTTGTATAAAGACATACGTCCATCTAGTCCAACCTTTATACCCTACCATAATGTCTTATCACAGTTTACATAGTTAACATAGTATTGGAGGTTGTATAGACATACGTCCATCTAGTCCAACCTTTATACCCTACCCATAATGTCTGTATAACAGTTACTGTAACATAGTATTGGGGTTATATAAAGACATACGTCCATCTAGTCCAACCTTTATACCCTACCCATAATGTCTGTATAACAGTTACATAGTAACATAGTATTGGAGGTGTATAAAGACATACGTCCATCTAGTCCAACCTTTATACCCTACCCATAATGTCTGTTAACAGTTACATAGTACACTAGTATTGGAGGTTGTATAAGACATACGTCCATCTAGTCCAACCTTTATACCCTACCCATAATGTCTGTATAACAGTTACATAGTAACATAGTATTGGAGGTTGTATAAAGACATACTCCATCTAGTCCAACCTTTATACCCTACCATAATGTCTGTATAACAGTTACATAGTAACATAGTATTGGAGGTTGTATAAAGACATACGTCCATCTAGTCCAACCTTTATACCCTACCCATAATGTCTGTATAACAGTTACATAGTAACATATATTGGAGGTTGTATAAGACATACGCCATCTAGTCCAACCTTTATACCCTACCCATAATGTCTGTATAACTTTACATAGTAACATAGTATTGGAGGTTGTAAATACAAACACGTCCATCTAGTCCAACCTTTATACCCTACCCATAATGTCTGTATAAACAGTTACATAGTAACATAGTATTGGAGGTTGTATAAAGACATACGTCCATCTAGTCCAACCTTTATACCCTACCCATATGTCTGTATAACATGTTACATAGTAACATAGTATTGGAGGGTTGTATAAAGACAACGTCCATCTAGTCCAACCTTTATTACCCTACCCATAATGTCTGTATAAAAAGTTACATAGTACCTAGTATTGGAGGTTGTATAAAGACATACGTCCATCTAGTCCAACCTTTATACCCTACCCATAATGTCTGTATAACAGTTACATAGTAACATAGTATTGGAGGTGTATAAAGAAAAACGTCCATCTAGTCCAACCTTTATACCCTACCCATAATGTCTGTATAACAGGTTACATAGTAACATAGTATTGGAGGTTGTATAAAGACATACGTCCATCTAGTCCAACCTTTATACCCTACCCATAATGTCTGTATAACAGTTACATAGTAACATAGTATTGGAGGTTGTATAAAGACATACGTCCATCTAGTCCAACCTTTATACCCTACCCATAATGTCTGTTAACAGTTACATAGTAACATAGTATTGGAGTTTGTATAAAGACATACGTCCTCTAGTCCACCTTTATACCCTACCATAATGTCTTATAACGTTACATAGTAACATAGTATTGGAGGTTGTATAAGACATACGTCCATCTAGTCCAACCTTTATACCCTACCCATAATGTCTGTATAACAGTTACATAGTAACATAGTATTGGAGGTTTATAAAGACATACGTCCATCTAGTCCAACCTTTATACCCTACCCATATGTCTGTATACAGTTACATAGTAACATAGTATTGGAGTTGTATAAAGACATACGTCCATCTAGTCCAACTCTTTATACCCTACCCATAATGTCTGTTAACAGTTACATAGTAACATAGTATTGGAGGTTGTATAAAGACATACTCCATCTAGTCCACCTTTATACCCTACCCATAATGTCTGTATAACAGTTACATAGTAACATAGTATTGAGTGTTGTATAAGACATACGTCCATCTAGTCCAACCTTTATACCCTACCCATAATTTCTGTTAACAGTTACATAGTAATAGTATTGGAGGTTGTATAAAGACATCGTCCATCTAGTCCCCTTTATACCCTACCCATAATGTCTGTCTAACAGTTACATAGTAACATAGTATTGGAGGTTTGTATAAAGACATACGTCCATCTAGTCCACTTTATACCCTACCCATAATGTCTGTACTAACAGTTACATATAACATATTATTGGAGGTTGTATAAGACATACGTCCATCTAGTCCAACTTTATACCCTACCCATAATGTCTGTCTAACAGTTACATAGTAACATAGTATTGGAGGTTGTATAAAGACATACGTCCATCTAGTCCAATCTTATACCCTACCCATAATGTCTGTATAACAGTTACATAGTAACATAGTATTGGAGGTTGTATAAAGACATACGTCCATCTAGTCCAATCTTTATACCCTACCCATAATGTCTGTCTAACATTTACTATATAACATAGTATTGGAGGTTGTATAAAGACATACGTCCATCTAGTCCAATCTTTATACCCTACCCATAATTTCTGTCTAACAGTTACATAGTAACATAGTATTGGAGGTTGTATAAAGACATACGTCCATCTAGTCCAATCTTTATACCCTACCCATAATGTCTGTCTAACAGTTACATAGTAACATGTATTGGAGGTTGTATAAAGACATACGTCCATCTAGTCCAATCTTTATACCTACCCATAATGTCTGTCTAACAGTTCATAGTAACATAGTATTGGAGGTTGTATAAAGACTACGTCCATCTATCCAATCTTATAACCCTACCCATAATGTCTGTATAACAGTTACATAGTAACATAGTATTGGAGGTTGTATAAAGACATACGTCCATCTAGTCCATCCTTTATACCCTACCCATAATGTCTGTCTAACAGTTACATAGTAACATAGATTGGAGGTTGTATAAAGACATACGTCCATCTAGTCCATCTTTATACCCTACCCATAATGTCTGTATAACAGTTACATAGTAACATAGTATTGGAGGTTGTATAAAGACATACGTCCATCTAGTCCATCTTTATACCCTACCCATATGTCTGTCTAACAGTTACATAGTAACATAGTATTGGAGGTTGTATAAGACAATACGTCCATCTAGTCCAATCTTTATACCCTACCCTAATGTCTGTATAACAGTTACATATAACATAGTATTAGGTTGTATAAAGACATACGTCCATCTAGTCCAATCTTTATACCCTACCCATAATGTCTGTCTAACAGTTACATAGTAACATAGTATTGGAGGTTGTATAAAGACATACGTCCATCTAGTCCAATCTTTATACCCTACCCATAATGTCTGTCTAACAGTTACATAGTAACATAGTATTGGAGTTGTATAAAGACATACGTCCATCTAGTCCAACTTTATACCCTACCCATAATGTCTGTTAACAGTTACATAGTAACATAGTATTGGAGGTTGTATAAAGACATACTCCATCTAGTCCAATCTTTATACCCTACCCATAATGTCTGTATAACAGTTACATATAACATAGTATTGGAGTTGTATAAAGACATACGTCCATCTAGTCCCATCTTTATACCCTACCCATAATGTCTGTATAACAGTTACATAGTAACATAGTATTGGAGTTGTATAAAGACATACGTCCATCTAGTCCAACTTTATACCCTACCCTAATGTCTGTATAACAGTTACATAGTAAAACATGTATTGGAGGTTGTATAAACGAATACGTCCATCTAGTCCAACTTTTATACCCTCCCCATAATGTCTGTATAACAGTTACATAGTAACATAGTATTGGAGGTTGTATAAAGACATACGTCCATCTAGTCCAATCTTAATCCCTACCCATAATCTGTATAACAGTTCCATAGTAACATAGTATTGGAGGTTGTATAAAGACATACGTCCATCTATCCACCTTATTACCCTACCCATAATGTCTGTATAACAGTTACATAGTACCATAGTATTGGAGGTTGTATAAAGACACGTCCATCTAGTCCACCTTTATACCCTACCCATAATGTCTGTATAACAGTTACATAGTAACATAGTATTGGAGTTGTATAAAGACATACGTCCATCTAGTCCACCTTTATACCCTACCCATAATGTCTGTATAACATGTTACTATTACATAGTATTGGAGGTTGTATAAAGACATACGTCCATCTAGTCCACCTTTATACCCTACCCATAATGTCTGTATAACAGTTACATAGTAACATAGTATTGAGGTTGTATAAAGACATACGTCCATCTAGTCCAACCTTTAACCCTACCCATAATGTCTGTATAACAGTTACATAGTAACATAGTATTGGAGGTTTATAAAGACATACGTCCACCTAGTCCAACCTTTATACCCTACCCATAATGTCTGTATACAGTTACATAGTAACATAGTATTGGAGGTTGATAAAGACATACGTCCATCTAGTCCATTTATCCCCTACCCATAATGTCTGTATAACAGTTACATAGTAACATAGTATTGGAGTTGTTTATAAAGACATCATCCATCTAGTCCAACCTTATACCCTACCCATATGTCTGTATAACAGTTACATAGTAACTAGTATTGGAGGTTTGTATAAAGACATACGTCCATCTAGTCCAACCTTTATACCCTACCCATAATGTCTGTATAACATTTTACATAGTAACATAGTATTGGAGGTTGTATAAAGACATCGTCCATCTAGTCCACATTTATACCCTACCCATAATGTCTGTAACAGTTACATAGTAACATAGTATTGGAGGTTGTATAAAACATACGTCCATCTAGTCCAACTTTATACCCTACCCATAATGTCTGTATAACAGTTACATAGTAACATAGTATTGGAGGTTGTATAAAGACATACGTCCATCTAGTCCAACTTTTATACCCTACCCATAATGTCTGTATAACAGTTACATAGTAACATGTATTGGAGGTTGTATAAGACATACGTCCATCTAGTCCAATCTTTATACCCTACCCATAATGTCTGTCTAACAGTTACATAGTAACATTTATTGGGGTTGTATAAAACATACGTCCATCTAGTCCATCTTTATACCCTACCCATAATGTCTGTTAACAGTTACATAGTAACATAGTATTGGAGGTTGTATAAAGACATACGTCCATCTAGTCCAATCTTATAACCCTACCCATAATGCTGTTAACAGTTACATAGTAACATAGTATTGGGTTTGTATAAAGACATACGTCCATCTAGTCCAATCTTATACCCTACCCATAATGTCTGTATAACAGTTACATAGTAACATATGATTGGAGGTTGTATAAAGACATACGTCCATCTGTCCATCTTTATACCCTACCCATAATGTCTGTATAACAGTTACTAGTAACATAGTATTGAGGTTGTAATAGACATACGTCCATCTAGTCCAACTTTATACCCTACCATAATGTCTGTATAACAGTTACATAGTAACATATATTGAGTTGTTATAAGACTACGTCCATCTAGTCCACCTTTATACCCTACCCATAATGTCTGTATACATACATAGTAACATAGTATTGGAGGTTGTATAAAGACATACGTCCATCTAGTCCCACTTTATACCCTACCTAATGTCTGTATAACAGTTACATAGTAACATATATTGGAGTTGTATAAAGACATACGTCCATCTAGTCCACCTTTATACCCTACCCATAATGTCTGTATAACAGTTTCATATACATAGTATTGGAGGTTGTATAAAGACATACGTCCATCTAGTCCACCTTTATACCCTACCCATAATGTCTGTATCAGTTACATAGTAACATAGTATTGGAGGTTTGTATAAGACATACGTCCCTCTAGTCCAACCTTTTACCCTACCATAATGTCTGTATAACAGTTACATAGTAACATAGTATTGGAGGTGTTATAAAGACATACGTCCATCTAGTCCACCTTTATACCCTACCCATAATGTCTGTATAACAGTTACATAGTAACAGTATTGGAGGTTATAAGAATACGTCCATCTAGTCCACCTTTATACCCTCCCATAATGTCTGTATACATTTTACATAGTAACATAGTATTGGAGGTTGTATAAAGACATACGTCCATCTAGTCCAACCTTTATACCCTACCCATAATGTCTGTTAAACAGTTACATAGTACATAGTATTGGAGGTTGTATAAGACATACGTCCACCTAGTCCAACCTTTATACCCTACCCATAATGTCTGTATAAACAGTTACATAGTAACTATTATTGAGGTTTGTATAAAGACATACGTCCATCTAGTCCAACCTTATACCCTACCCATAAGGTCTGTAAACATTCAATAGTAACATTATTGGAGGTTGTATAAAGACATACGTCCACCTAGTCCAACTTTAACCCTACCACATATGTCTGTATAACAGTTACATAGTAACATAGTATTGGAGTTTATATAAAGACATACGTCCATCTAGTCCAACTTTATACCCTACCCATATGTCTGTAAACAGTTACATAGTAACATAGTATTGGGAGGTTGTATAAAGACATACATCCATCTAGTCCAACCTTTATACCCTACCCATAATGTCTGTATAACAGTTACATAGTACCATAGTATGGAGGTTGTATAAAGACATACGTCCACTAGTCCACCTTTATACCCTACCATAATGTCTGTATAACAGTTTACTAGTAACATAGTATTGGAGGTTGTATAAAGACATCGTCCACTCTAGTCCAACATTTATACCCTACCCATAATGTCTGTATAACAGTTACATAGTAACATAGTATTGGAGGTTGTATAAGACATACGTCCATCTAGTCCAACCTTTATACCTACCCATAATGTCTGTATAACAGTTACATAGTAACATAGTATTGGAGGTTGTATAAAGACATACGTCCATCTAGTCCAACCTTTATACCCTACCCATAATGTCTGTATAAACGTTACATAGTAACATAGTATTGGAGGTTGTATAAAGACATACTCCATCTAGTCCAACCTTTATACCCTACCCATAATGTCTGTATAAGTTACATCAGTAACATAGTATTGAGGTTTGTAAAGACATACGTCCATCTAGTCCAACCTTTATACCCTACCCATAATGTCTGTCTAACAGTTACACAGTAACATAGTATTGGAGGTTGTATAAAGACATACGTCCATCTAGTCAACCTTTATACCCTACCATAATGTCTGTATAACAGTTACAAGTAACATAGTATTGGAGGTTGTATAAAAGACATACGTCCTCTAGTCCAACCTTTAATACCCTACCCATAATGTCGTATAACAGTTACAAGTAACATAGTATTGGAGGTTGTATAAAGACATACGTCCGTCTAGTCCAACCTTTATACCCTACCCATAATGTCTGTATAACAGTTTACATAGTAACATAGTATTGGAGGTTGTATAAAGACATACGTCCATCTAGTCCAACCTTTATACCCTACCCATAATGTCTGTATAACAGTTACATGTAACTTGTATTGGAGGTTGTAAAGACGTACGTCCATCTAGTCCAACCTTTATACCCTACCCTAATGTCTAACAGTTCATAGTAACATAGTATTGGAGGTTGTATAAAGACGTACGTCCATCTAGTCCAACCTTTATACCCTACCCATAGTGTCTGTAACAGTTACATAGTAACATAGTATTGGAGGTTGTATAAAGACTACGTCCATCTAGTCCAACCTTTATACCTTACCCATAATGTCTGTCTAACAGTTACATAGTAACATAGTATTGGAGGTTGTATAAAGACGTACTTCCATCTAGTCCAACCTTTATACCCTACCCATAATGTCTGTCTAACAGTTACATAGTACATAGTATTGGAGGTTGTTAAAGACGTACGTCCATCAGTCCAACCTTATATCCCTACCCTAATGCTGTCTAACAGTTACATAGTAACATAGTATTGGAGGTTGTATAAAGACTACGTCCATCTAGTCCAAATTTATACCCTACCTTAATGTCTGTCTAACAGTTACATAGTAACATAGTTTGGAGGTTGTATAAAGACGTACTCATCTAGTCCAATATTTATACCCTACCCATAATGTCTGTCTAACAGTTACATAGTAACATATGTATTGGAGGTTGTATAAGACATACGTCCATCTAGTCCACCTTTATACCCTACCCATAATTTCTGTCTAACAGTTACATAGTAACATAGTATTTGGAGGTTGTAAAGACATACGTCCATCTAGTCCAACTTTATACCCTACCCATAATGTCTGTATAACGTTACATGGTAACATAGTATTGGAGGTTGCATAAAGACAAACGTCCACCTGTCCAACCTTTATAACCCTACCCAATGTCTGTATAACAGTTACATAGTAACATAGTATTGGAGTTGCATAAAGACATACGTCCACCTAGTCCAACCTTTATACCCTACCCATAATGTCTGTATAACGTTACATGGTAACATAGTATGGAGGTTGCATAAAGACACGTCCACCTAGTCCAACCTTTATACCCTACCCATATGTCGATAACAGTTACATCCACTAGTATTGGAGGTTGCATAAAGACATACGTCCACTCGTCCAACCTTTATACCCTACCCAAATGTCTGATAACAGTTACATAGTAACTAGTATTGGAGTTTTATAAAGACATACGTCCATCTAGTCCAACCTTTATACCCTACCCATAATGTCTGTATACAGTTCATAGTAACCCATATATTTGAGGTTGTATAAAGACATACGTCCATCTAGTCCACCTTTATACCCTACCCAAATGTCTGTTAACAGTTACTAGTAACATAGTATTGGAGGTTGTTAAAGACATACGTCCTTCTAGTCCAACCTTTACCCTACCCGTAATGTCTGTATAACAGTTACATAGTAACATATTATTGAGGTTGTATAAAGACATACGTCCATCTAGTCCACCTTTATACCCTACCCATAATGTCTGTATAACAGTTACTAGTAACATAGATTGGAGGTTGATAAAGACAACGTCCACCTAGTCCAAACCTTTAACCCTACCCATAATGTCTGTATAACAGTTACATAGTAACATAGTATTGGAGGTTGTATAAAGACATACGTCCATCTAGTCCAACCTTTGTACCCTACCCATAATGTCTGTATAACAGTTACATAGTAACATAGTATTGGAGGTTGTATAAAGACAAACGTCCATCTAGTCCAACCTTTATACCCTACCCATAATGTCTGTATAACAGTTACATAGTAAATAACTTTATACCCTACTTATACACAACCTTATACACCAGTAAGTTTATTTTATGGTACATTTTGTATATTCTGCTCTTCTTCATTTTGATTTTTCCTCATTTATCAAATCCATCTACATCCACGTATCTTTGCCTTTTTATCCTTGTGGAACCCTGGATACAATTCCCCCGTCTTGGGACCCCTACATCAACCATTAGAATCTTTTTTCCCCAATGGTAAATCTTTTCCTGGTCATCCTGGAATTAATATGGTCCTATTGATCCTGGTGTTCACATATTAATAAAGGGGACACAGCACATAATACAGTTCTGTCCATTAACATGAAAAAACAATGAAGAAATACCCAGTAAACACACATTTAAAGTGATCTTACACTATCCTGTGCTGTAGGAAGTCAATGTAAGTTGTTGAGTGTTTTAATAACTGAGAAGTCTGTCAATTTTGAAATTGTATATAAAGGTTAATGAGACCCAAAACCACAATATTTAGAGAATCTGACAGATGTAGGACTAAGATGCAGTGAAATGTTCTCCCCCTTCCCTCTGCGTCTCAAAAGGTTTCCTTCTCCTCTCCAAGCTCTTTTACAAGCTCGCACATGCTCAGAGGAGACGGCTTGGGGAATAACATTCAGTCATTGGCTGTGATGTCATCTGTTACATCCATGACTGACAGCTACTAACTGGAAGAAACCAGAAGCAGAAAGAGAGGTAACAGGACATTGTGCAGCATTTTTAGGTTAGTCTTACACCTCTCAGATTTCTAACGTCTGCGGGTTTGGGTTGATTTACCTGAATAGAATTTTCCATTTGAGGGGTGGACTATAGGCAGAATAGAAATAAGTAAGACTTTCCATTTCTCTTAATGAACGTTGAGTAATTCTTGTTTTATTAATACAATGTTTTTTTTTTTTAAATGATTCACCAGATAACCTGAATACAATCTGCTTTCCCCTCCCAAGTCTCCCATTTTAAGGGAACATTCCTGCTGAAAGGTTTATTTCTTTATAAATAACATGTAGTCCCCCTGGGGAGCGTTTCTGCGCTCTGCATAGTGACAGTAAAATCAATATCAACAAAGTCAGTTTCCAGGGCAATTTAGAAAAAAGAAAAATTGATCAGTGATCTTGGTTGCGACAGTCGGAAAATTCCCATCAGGGATTCCTACCTAACATGTAAATATGGTCCATTCCTGTACTGTCCCTTTAAGAGGTTAAAGGCACGGTGTGCTTGTATTGAAATGATACCAAAAATCTGACTACCTGGTTCTGCCAGTGCCGATCTGCCTGTTAAACCACAATTACTGCAACATATGGAGCCGTAGGAGGGAAGCAAAGCTTCTTGCATTGGTAATTATGGCGTCCCCTTAAAGGGGAAGTAAACAATAGTAGCAACATATTGTTAATTAATCATCATTGTGCCATCTTATCTGTTGAACTGATCTGTGTTCCCACCTTGAGTTAGCGTAAGGTGTTAACCTGGTTAGACGTTGCAGCTTTGTCAGGTAAACACAGGTGACTCGTTCCTCAAATATTTAGTCATCCGCGTAGCAGAATTCGCTGTCTGTGTCACTACGTGGAACTTACCCACGGGGAGATTTTCCACTCGTTAGTTACATTGTCACTTTATATATTATTTCATGTTTTATCGGTTTAACTGTTAACCTCTTTGTTGATTGGCAGGGACACGGTGACTGTAAATCACGTGATCAAAGGGGAATAAACTTCCACCTTGCAGGTAGATAAAAGGGAAACTGGAAAATGGTTTTCTGATTTTTTTGCCTTATCTACCTTAAAAGCATTTAGAGGATTACGGTAGCTCAGTGGTTAGCACTGATTCCTTGCAGCGCTGAAGTCCTGAGTTCGATTCCACCCTTGGACACATCTGCAAGGAGTTTGTATGTTCTCCCCGTGCTTGCGTGGGTTTCCCCCACGATCATAAAGACATACTGATACAGAATGATGTTGACCTCCAGGGTACGAAGGATGAGCCTTGCCTATGCTTTCCCTATCTGGCTATTTTAAAGTCATCCTGGATAATCCACCCTGACCTACATTTACATAATTATGAGCTCAGAAAGGGAGAGTCTTAAACATGGGGATTTACTTGTGTCCTGCGGTCACTGGTGTTGGGACTGGTGGATGATTATCTGGGTGTACGTGGGTTTTTTGAGTGTAAAGCATTTAAAGGGGAAGTCCAATCCAAAACAACATTTCCCTGGGGAACGAATGTGGTTCTGGACCTGCTGCGTGATTTTATAGTTAATCTATATCCCAGTGCTATTAGAAGCGAGGATTAAAGGGTATCTATACTGGGGGGAAAAATGAACATGACTATTACTGGAAACTACAATTGTCCCAACCATTTTCTTGTTGATCTGTCTCCAATGTCTTTAGATATCCAATTTGAAACCATCTCACATTTCAGCTGTCAATCAAATGGTGTCAGAGTTTTGACAGTTGGTATGCTATATGCTGTGTGCAATTTTGACAGTTGGTATGCTATGTGCTGTGTGCAATTTTGACAGTTGGTATGCTATGTGCTGTGTGCAGTTTTGACAGTTGGTATGCTATATGCTGTGTGCAATTTTGACAGTTGGTATGCTATATGCTGTGTGCAATTTTGACAGTTGGTATGCTATATGCTGTGTGCAGTTTTGACAGTTGGTATGCTATGTGCTGTGTGCAGTTTTGACAGTTGGTGTCAAAAAATTCCCTCTTCCAGTGCTGCCTCGTAGTGATTACTGAGCATGCTTGCCCTCGTAAATAAGTCTGGTCAGATGAAAGGGGGAGTGGTTAAAAGAGGGAGGGGGGGTACTAAGCCTGAGCAAAACACTTACTACATTGAAGGCATGCTGCAATACTTCTTCACACACAGTGCTACGTACACAAATGTATTTGTAGATTAAGTCATTTGTTCAGTACAGTTCCCCTTTAACATAGATAGTTTAGTAATGATAACAGGCTGCGTTTGACTAGGACATGATGGTATTGCTGCGTTATTTCTCAGACTCTTGTAGCTTTAAGCCTTTCTGGCATTCCATAAATCGCTGAGCGCTGTGGATTTGCGTTAACCTGATGTGTCTATTTCTCGATGAATAATGCAGGGTTTTCGTTCGTGTAACTGACTGGCCCTGGAACGAAACAGAATCGATTGTAACTCGGTTGTGGAAATCAAATTCTGCAGGCGAGAGAATTTCGCGTCTCCCCGAATTGTACGTGTAAATTTCCTTTATCTGGGGAAGAAATGCGGATTTTTGGTTTTTAATTTAATAATTAAAAAAAAACAACAACACAGCCACGTTGTTCCTTTCGTTGTACAGAAAGATGGTTTGTTTATGTCTAGTGCAATCTCTGTTCAAAATGCTGACACTTGACACCTGACATGGGTGACCTTCAGTGAGTCCTATGTTTGTAGTTCCATGATGACTCATCACGGGGGTTGACCATGAGGTTGGTTGGGGAAGGACATCTCAAAATGCCTTGTAGCCATGGACTTGACATTGACCAGTCAAAACTGATTTCTAATTGGTTTGCTCTGAATTACAGCTGCGCCAGACAATTTCAATCTGTTCAGTTCTTTCATTTTTGTGCCAGCCTGTCATGGGTTAAACCTCATTCTGGCGTCATCTGCATGACATTGCAATGAACCCAGAGTGTCATGTTTTAACCCCTGGCTGTCTGTTTTATATTACATCAGGCAACATGGTGGCTCGGTGGCACTGATACCTTGCAGCGCTGAAGTCCTGAGTTCGATTCCACCCTTGGACACATCTGCAAGGAGTTTGTATGTTCTCCCCGTGCTTGCGTGGGTTTACTCCTGGTTTCCCCCACGATCATAAAGAAATACTGATAGGTTGTATGCTTAGATTGTAAGCTCTTGGGGCAGGGCCTGATATGAATGTATACATGTAATTCTAAAGCGCCACGGAAGATGTTGGCACTATATAAATCCACACAATCTACATTAAACTTTTACACAGTGCTGGGCACTAAATGGTAATGCAGAAAAATAAGGGTTAAGCGATCGGGCAGCTGGTAAAGACGGTCACTACCAACACTATGTGACACGTATGTACCTTACCCAGTGTGTAGGATTTCTGGGGAATAACGACATTGGTAGATCTTACGTCTTTACAGCATCCAATCAATAGAATATTGTAAATAAGAAAAAGGGTTTCCCTGTGAAGCTGATGCAGTGATCAGGGATATGGACAGAGGGTGACTGGATCCATCTATCTCCCTCTATAGACGCACCACTACCAATAGACAATTCATTATTTATTATTATTACAGGAAGTGAGGAATTCTCCAATTGGATACATTGTATCTCCTTGTCCTTAAAGGGGAGGAGGAACATTAGAAGTGAAAGATTTTATTGATTTTAACACGGTTTTCTTTGTTACAATCTTTCCTGTTACACATTAAATATAATGTAATATTTTATCGAGGGTTTAATTTAGATTTTGTCTACGATAAATCGGATCCGTGTCGCTGTGATTGCTGGGAAATCCGTAATCCCTTTGTCATGCAGCCATCTGGGAAGAATAAATATTTAATTCATTATGGAAAACAACTGATCTTGCTCCAGGACACATCAGGGGACACAGTTTTCCGAAAAGATGGATATTTAAAGGGTAACTAAACCCTGCTGCCCCAAATAAACAGGTAGGAACCCAGTGAAGGGACAGATTCTAAATGTCCATCTTATTTCTTCGATAGAACTTGGCACCTCCACCGTGGGAATTTATTATAAATCCTAGAATAACCGTCAGGTCACTGTAACCCCTGGTACGCGGCTGGTCCGGAACGATAGATTAACCAGCTGGGAAAGGAAAGAAAATGTGTTTCAATCGTGGGCAGTGAGTGTTAGTTTAGCAACAACTTACATACAATATACAATCAAACATTACACATAATAATAATATGGAAATTTATATTAACATCCTGTAAATTATATCCTTATAAACAACACTTCTGCCTTTATATGGACACAAAACTACTTACTTGACTTAATATCCTTATAATTTACAGTAGGGGATACATTATCCCTTATAATACATGTGTGGTACCCAGAGTTCCCTGTATAACTCAGTCTGTGTCCTTGTACCTTTATATGGACACAGAACTCCTCAGTGACTTCTAATATCCTTATAATTTACAGTAGGGGATACATTATCCCTTATAATACATGAGTGGTACCCAGAGTTCCCTGTATAACTCAGTCTGTGTCCTTGTACCTTTATATAGACACAGAACTCCTCAGTGACTTCTAATATCCTTATAATTTACAGTAGGGGATACATTATCAATTATAATACATGAGTGGTACCCAGAGTTCCCTGTATAACTCATTCTGTGTCCTTGTACCTTTATATAGACACAGAACTCCTCAGTGACTTCTAATATCCTTATAATTTACAGTAGGGTATATATTATCCCTTATAATATATGAGTGGTACCCAGAGTTCCCTGTATAACTCAGTCTGTGTCCTTGTACCTTTATATGGACACAGAACTCCTCTGTGACTTCTAATATCCTTATAATTTACAGTAGGGGATACATTATCCCTTATAATACATGAGTGGTACCCAGAGTTCCCTGTATAACTCAGTCTGTGTCCTTGTACCTTTATATAGACACAGAACTCCTCAGTGACTTCTAATATCCTTATAATTTACACTAGGGGATACATTATCAATTATAATACATGAGTGGTACCCAGAGTTCCATGTATAACTCATTCTGTGTCCATGTACCTTTATATAGACACAGAACTCCTCAGTGACTTCTAATATCCTTATAATTTACAGTAGGGGATACATTATCCCTTATACATGATATACATTGTATGACTATGGGAATAATATATTATAGTCACTCAGTATAGTGACTGATAGGTACATTGTATCACTATGGGAATATATTGTATTATAGTCACTCAGTTTAGACACTGATAGATGCATTGTATCACTATGGGAATATATTATAGTCACTCAGTTTAGACACTGATAGATACATTGTATCACTATGGGAATATATTATATTATAGTCACTCAGTATAGACACTGATAGATACATTGTATCACTATGGGAATAATATAGTCACTCAGTATAGTCACTGATAGATACATTGTATTACTATGGGAGTATATTATAGTCACTCAGTTTAGACACTGACAGATACATTGTATTACTATGGGAGTATATTATAGTCACTCAGTTTAGACACTGACAGATACATTGTATCACTATGGGAATATATTATAGTCACTCAGTTTAGACACTGATAGATACATTGTATCATATGGGAATAATATATTATAGTCACTCAGTATAGTCACTGATAGATACATTGTATCACTATGGGAATATATATAGTCACTAGTTAGACACTGATAGATACATTGTTTTATTACTATGATATATGATATATAGTCACTCAGTTTAGACACTGATAGATACATTTATCACTATGGAAATTTATCTTATAGTCCATAAGTATAGACACTGATAGATACATTGTATCACTGTGGAAATATATTATAGTCACTCAGTTTAGCACTGATAGATATACTTGTATCACTATGGGAATATATTATAGTCACTCAGTTAGAAGCACTGATAGATCATTGTATCACATGGGAATATTATAGTCACTCATACAGAGACTGGCAGGTAAAGGCACCACGTCAGCAAAGAATGAAATAAAACCTCCTTATACAAACAGATTGGGGCACTCACACCTCCCTCTGTCAACCTTTATTCTATGGCATTAAGGAAAAATAACCTGTAATTCTAACATTTACTGTGTCTGTCGTTTATCGGAATTAAACAAAAAAAGACTCTCTCTGTGTATTTTCATTATATTTTGGGTGGGGCTGCCATATGGTTCCCTTAGACAGTACATATGAGTGTCTGCTTATTGTATGTACAGACCTTCTTCTCTGTATATTTATCATTGGTGGGAGCTGCCATTTGTTTCCTTAGACTGTACAGTATAGGGTATAGCTTATTGTATGTCAGAACATTCCTTCTCTGTATTTATATTTATACATATGGGTGGGAGCTGCCATATTGCTCCCTTAGCGTACAATATGAGGGTATAGCTTATTGGTATGTACAGAACATTCCTTCTCTGTATTTTACATATGGGTGGGAGCTGCCATATTGTTTCCCTTAGACGTACAGTATGAGGGTATAGCTTATTGTATGTACAGAACTTCCTCTCTGTTATATTTATATTATACATATGGTGTGGGAGCTGCCATATTGACTCCCTGAACAGTACAGTATGAGGGTATAGCTTATTGTTGTACAGAACATTCCTTCTCTGTAATTTATATTTATACATATGGTGGGACTGCCATATTGACCCCTTAGACAGTACATTATGGGGTTAAGCTATTGTATGTACAGAACATTCCTTCTCTATATATTTATACATATGGGTGGGAGCTGCCATATTGTTTCCCTTAGACAGTACAGTATAGGGTATAGCTTATTGTATGTACAGAACTTCCTTCTCTGTATATTTATACTATGGGTGGGGGAGCGCCATATTGTTTCCCTTAGACAGTACAGTATGAGGTATAGCTTATTATGTGTACAGAACATTCCTTCTCTGTTTTTATACATATGGTGGGGAGCTGCCATATTGTTTCCCTTAGACAGTACAGTATGAGGGTATAGCTTATTGTGTAACAGAACATTCCTTCTCTGTATATTTAACATATGGGTGGGAGCTGCATATTGTTTCCCTTAGACAGTACAGTATGAGGGTATAGCTTATTGTAGTACGAACATTCTTCTCTCTGTATATTTATACATATGGGTGGGAGCTGCCATAGTGTTTCCTTAGACAGTACAGTATGAGGGTATAACTTATTGTATGTACAGAACATTCCTTCTCTGTATATTTATAGTTATACATATGGGTGGGAGCTGCCATATCGTTTCCCTTAGACAGTACAGTATGAGGGTATAGCTTATTGTATGTACGGAACATTCCTTCTTGTATATTTATATTTACTACTATGGGTGGGAGCTGCCATAGTGTTTCCCTTAGACAGTACAGTATGAGGGTATAGCTTATTGTATGTACAGAACATTCCTTCTCTGTATTATATTTATCATATGGGTGGGAGCTGCCATATCGTTCCCTTAGACAGTACAGTATGAGGGTATAGCTTATTGTATGTACGAAATTCCTTCTCTGTATATTATATTTATACATATGGGTGGAGCTGCCATATTGTTCCCTTAGACAGTCGTATGAGGGTTATACTATTGTATTACAGAACATTCCTTCTCTGTATATTTATATTATACATATGGGTGGGAGCTGCCATATCGTTTCCCTTAGACAGTACAGTATGAGGGTATAGCTTATGTAGTACAGAAATTCCTTCTTGTATATTTATACATATGGGTGGGAGCTGCATATTGTTTCCCTTAGACAGTACAGTAGAGGGTATAGCTTATTGTATGTACAGAAATTCCTTCTCTATATATTTAACATATGGGTGGGAGCTGCCATATAACATTTTGTGACACAGCCTGATTGTGATAAGATTGTATGAAGATTGTGCAGGGGATTGAATGTCATTGCTGTTTGTACGCTGTGTTCTATATGGAGATAATAAAGGGAATGTTTCCATTGCTGATAATGGATTTTTTCCCTGCAGATTAATATGATAATGGAAACCGTGTGGAGAATGTACCTTCTGTACTGGGTGTAGGTGACCCTCTGTATCTGTCAATGTTCCTTTCCCCTTTATTTACTAGACCCTCTATACATTATTGTTATTCCACCTGTAGGGGGGGGGGGTCGCTCAGTTCCCCTGCTGTAATGAAGGGGTTAATGGCTCCATTTATACATTTATCTGCTTCATCCTCCCCCTGCACGTTTTGCCCAATGACACATGTTTTGCCCACCAAGACTTACTCGCAGCTCATTGGTCCCCTCCCTGTCACTGGCGTCATGGTGTGTGTCATCCAGTGTCACCTGTCTAAATCCATTGAAATATCAATTAAAATGCATCGTTCTAGATATAGTGTCACCTATAGAGATGGGGAGTGTGTGTCTGACACCGCGCAACATACAGCAAAACTGCCCCAGGAGCTTGCAATCTATCTATTCAGTACATCCTTTTAGCACCAGGATGGTTAGTTTGGAAGCTTTGCTGCCCCCTTATGGTGGGCCAATCCGATTCGCCTGCACGTGGCGCCTCATCGCCCATAAATTAAATAAATTCTGTCTGTGGTTTGGTCGTGGACTTGAATTTCTACATAAAATCAGAGACTAATTCCCCCTAATTCCATTATTCAATGCCTGCGGGACGCTCGACCATGGCGTTGAAATCGGGCAGCTCGGCGTGTCGTGTACGGCAAATGTATTCCCCATTTATCTTGGTAATGACCTCCGCTAAACACGTGTCTAATATAATAATGTGCGTAATACTGTATTATTTTCTTTATTATAGATTGTCAGCTCCAGGGACAAAATCCATTAACTCTCATTCCTTGTTTTAACAGGCGATCGTTGTCCCAGGATTTTAGACTGCACCTTGATGAAGAAGGATTTCTGCATCCCGGTCCGACACTGAGATAGTGATACAATGTATCTATCAGTGTCTAAACTGAGTGACTATAATATATTCCCAAGTGATACAATGTACTATCAGTGTCTAACTTAGTGACTATAATATAAATTATTCCATAGTGATACAATGAATATATTATAGTCACTCAGTTTAGACACTGATAGATACATTGTATTACTATGGGAATATATGATATTATAGTCACTCAGTTTAGACACTGATAGATACATTGTATCACTATGGGAATATATTATATTATAGTCACTAAGTATAGACACTGATAGATACATTGTATCACTGTGGGAATATATTATAGTCACTCAGTTTAGACACTGATAGATACATTGTATCACTATGGGAATATATTATAGTCACTCAGTTTAGACACTGATAGATACATTGTATCACTATGGGAATATATTATAGTCACTCAGTACAGAGACTGGCAGGTAAAGGCACCACGTCAGCAAAGAATGAAATAAAACCTCCTTATACAAACAGATTGGGGCACTCACACCCTCCCTCTGTCAACTTTTATCTATGGCATTAAGGAAAAATAAACCTGTAATTCTAACATTTACTGTGTATGTCGTCTTATCGGAATTAAACAAAAAAAGACTCTCTCTGTGTATTTTCATTTATTATTTGGGTGGGGGCTGCCATATTGTTTCCCTTAGACAGTAAAGTTGAGGTTAGCTTATTGTATGTACAGAAAAATTCCTTCTCTGTATATTTATACATATGGGTGGGAGCTGCCATTTGTTCCCTTAGACTGTACAGTATGAGGGTATAGCTTATTGTGTGTACAGAACATCTTCTCTGTATATTTATACATATGGGTGGGAGCTGCCATATTGTTTCCCTTAGACAGTACAGTATGAGGGTATAGCTTATTGTATGTACAGAACATTCCTTCTCTGTTATATTTATACATATGGGTGGGAGCTGCCATATTGTTTCCCTTAGACAGTACAGTATGAGGGTATAGCTTATTGTATGTACAGACATTCCTTCTCTGTATATCTGTATTTATACATATGGGTGGGAGCTGCCATATTGACTCCCTTAGACAGTACAATATGAGGGTATAGCTTATTGTAGGTACAGAACATTTTTCTCTGTATATTTATACATATGGGTGGGAGCTGCCATATTGTTTCCCTTAGACAGTACAGTATGAGGGTATAGCTTTTGTATGTACAGAAAAATTCCTTCTCTGTATATTTATATTATATATGGGTGGGAGCTGCCATATTGTCCCTTAGACAGTACAGTATGAGGGTATAGCTTATTGTGTGTACAGAACATTCCTTCTCTGTATATTTATATTAACATAGGGTGGGAGCTGCCATATTGTCCCTTAGACAGTACAGTATGAGGGTATAGCTTATTGTATGTACAGAACATTCCTTCTCTATATATTTATACATATGGGTGGGAGCTGCCATATTGTTTCCCTTAGACAGTACAGTATGAGGGTATAGCTTATTGTATGTACAGAACATTCCTTCTCTGTATATTATACATATGGGTGGGAGCTGCCATATTGTTTCCCTTAGACAGTACAGTATGAGGGTATATTATTATGTGTACAGAACATTCCTTCTCTGTATATTTATTACATATGGGTGGGAGCTGCATATTGTTTCCCTTAGACAGTACAGTATGAGGGTATAGCTTATGTTACAGAAATTTTCTCTGTATTTATTATACTTGGGTGGGAGCTGCCATATTGTTTCCCTTAGACAGTACAGTAGAGGGTATAGCTTATTGTATGTAAAGAACATTCCTTCTCTGTATATTTATACATATGGGTGGAGCTGCCATAGTGTTCCTTAGACAGTACAGTATGAGGGTATACTTATTGTATGTACAGAACATTCCTTCTCTGTAATTATATTATTACATATGGGTGGGAGCTGCCATATCGTTTCCCTTAGACAGTACAGTATGAGGGTATAGCTTATTGTATGTACAGAAAATTCCTTCTCTGTATATTTATATTTATACATATGGGTGGGAGCTGCCATAGTGTTTCCCTTAGACAGTACAGTATGAGGGTATAGCTTATTGTATGTACAGAACATTCCTCTCTGTATATTTATACATATGGGTGGGAGCTGCCATATTGTTTCCCTTAGACAGTACAGTATGAGGGTATAGCTTATTGTATGTACAGAACATTCCTTCTCTATATATTTATACATATGGGTGGGAGCTGCCATATAACATTTTGTGACACAGCCCTGATTGTGATAAGATTGTATGAAGATTGTGCAGGGGATTGAATGTCATTGCTGTTTGTACGCTGTGCTATATGGAGATAATAAAGGGAATTGTTTCCATTGCTGATAATGGATTTTTTCCCTGCAGATTAATATGATAAATGGAAACCTGTGTGGAGAATGTACCTTCTGTACTGGGTGTAGGTGACCCTCTGTATCTGTCAATGTTCCTTTCCATCCTTTATTTACTAGACCCTCTATACATTATTGTTATTCCACCTGTAAGGGGGGGGGGGTCGCTCAGTTCCCCTGCTGTAATGAAGGGGTTAATGGCTCCAGTTATACATTTATCTGCTTCATCCTCCCCCTGCACGTTGTTGCTCCAATGACACATGTTGTGCCCACCAGAGACGTATCTCGCAGCTCATTGGTCCCCTCCCTGTCACTGAGCGTCATTGTGTGTGTCATCCAGTGTCACCTGTCTAAATCCATTGAAATATCAATTAAAATGCATCGTTCTAGATATAGTGTCACCTATAGAGATGGGGAGTGTGTGTCTGACACCGCAAACATACAGCAAAACTGCTCCCAGGAGCTTGCAATCTATCTATTCAGTACATCCTTTTAGCACCAGGATGGTTAGTTTGGAAGCTTTGCTGCCCCCTTATGGTGGGGCCAATCCGATTCGCCTGCACGTGGCGCCTCATCGCCCATAAATAATAAATAAATTCTGTCTGTGGTTTGGTCGTGACTTGAATTTCTACATAAAGAATCAGAGACTAATTCCCCCTAATTCCATTAATCAATGCCTGCGGACGCTCGACCATGGCGTTGAAATCGGGCAGCTCGGCGTGTCGTGTACGGAAATGTAATTCACCCATTTATCTTGGGTAATGACCTCCGCTAAACACGTGTCTAATATAATAATGTGCGTAATAACTTTATTATTTTCTTTATTATTAGATTGTCAGCTCCAGGGACAAAATCCATTAACATTCTCATTCCTTGTGTTTAACAGGCGATCGTTGTCCCAGGAGTTTAGACTGCACCTTGATGAGAAGGGATTTCTGCATCCCGGGGTCCGACACGTGTGGGCCCTGCCTAGAAGGATTCGAGGAAGATTCCGATGGAACTTGCTATAAACCTAGTACAGGTAAGTGGACTTCTGGTTCTTTTTCTAACCTTGTGTGTGTTTTAAATTGAAATTAGGGCCTTCCAGATGTGTGAAAACTACAACTCCCAGCATTCTCTTGCAGCAGTGGAGGGTCCCAGTTTGGAATTGCCTGGTTTACAATATTGGTTAGCCATGCCTTTTTTTTTTTGCTGTTTGGTTAACTACTAGCGCCCTCTGGTGTTTAGGGTTCTGCTGCATGTGGTTTTTGTTGGCTGTCATTCTTCTGCAGGTCTTTTTTTTCTGCAGTCCGCTCGATGATTTCATAACGGTGCACCTAGAGAATGCTGGGAGTTGTAGTTTTGTTTGCTATCTGGTTTCAAGGTGAGCTTGTAGCTGCATTGAATCACTAAATCTGTCCCCCCACCTACCCTGGATATTTAACAAGCGTTTTCATGAATTAAATATCTCACTGCATTTTCTATCCTCGGTGGTAAAAACCCCGAAAGCGCCGATAATTATTGGATCCTTTGTCACTTTTATGCTCGGTGGTGAATTGACGATATTAAGCTGCCAACGTTTATCCCCTAATTTCTCTCCTGCAGAGCCTGGGAACGTCAGGGAAGCTTTAATCAACGTTAACACCGTTTGAAAAGTAAATAATGCCACATGATATAGTAATAAGCCTCTCCGCTACGTAATAAGAAACGCGATCTGAATAGGAATGTAGGAAGCAGCAGCAGTATGGCAGCACCAGAAAAATATATAGTTTGGCAAATACTAAACCAGATCTCCCAATTCTAAATCCTCTGGTTTTGTGCATAATATTCTGTTAAGCTCTGTTAAGCTTCTGTATCTGTATAAATGCACATGGGCGGGAGCTGCCATACAGTCTATTTATACTGTGCTCTGTATAGACGCAATGACTGGAAAACATAGATAAATGGCTGGGCGTCCATGTAAAGTTTATAATGTCATTACGAACCCGTCCCTTTAATTACAGGTTTGGTTTGTTACGTCCGCCGCCTGTTCGGTTGCAGCGTTAATGGAACTTTTCTTAATCTGTAAAATACAGTGGGGTAATAATGGGATCATTGTCGGTAATTACATGTGCCTAGAGGGGTTTAAAGGAACAGTAATTTCTGTTACAATTGCAATGTACTCGCTCAATGCGTTTAACTCAGACTGTTTATGGTTAATAATGAATTACGCACAGCTTTAACCATGGATAGCTAGATTGCACTGCAGTGTTATCTTCCATCCAGCAGGGGGAAGAGTCGAGTTTATACTAAAAGGGCAAGTTCACCCCTCAAATTAAAAATTGTGAATAGGCTAATCACCCCCAAAGCTGTAATAGTTAGAAATGTGAAAGATGTAAGTCTAATGGTGGATATTGACGCATAGATCCCAGTCGTACAAAATCAGGATATCCCAATATCGAGCGATCGTCAGATTGTGTATGGACCATCGTTGCATATTAATCCTACATCTGTCAGGTTTCTAACTATTCAACTATTGAAGTATATTCCTATGTGTAATTTTTCATTTGAGGGGCGAACAGGCCATTTAAATAATATGATGTAATATTACAGCGTACGTATAGTTTTATTTAAATAGCGCCACCTGGGGACAAAGCTCCGTATAATAACACTAAATGTCATGCAAGGAGGACAAAAAAGATGTTAATACTATGAACATAATATGGCCTGTAAGTGCAGTATGGCACCTCCCACATATATGTATGCTTAATCCTGGATGTGGTGAGCTTCTCTGCTGGGGAGGGAAGCAGTATAGTGGTTCCCGTTTATTTGTAATAGCTCTAATGTGTTCAAAATAACCCCTACCACGTGGTATCTCCCGCCAGATAAACAGATACACATGCCAGATAATCTGGTTAGAAATAAGACAATGTGTTTCTGTTCTGTGGGTTTAGTTTGGTTTGGAGCATTAAACTTGCAGTTGGATAAATGACCTTTCCATTAGGATGAATCCCCCTTATATGAAATGTCACGTATCAGTGCTATGGTGGGTGGTACACAGCCTAATGTCTCCTAGTCACAGTGACTAACTGGGGATCCCACACATTGCTCATCAACATCACAGAAAGTCTCACGTTTAACGGAATCAGTGTGATGGACATTGCTAGATTTCTGTACATAATATCTAGATACCCGAGAATTAAATCTGATCCTTATTTGTGGAATTATCCGTTAGATATGCACAAACTGTAAATATAATTATTTTCTTTTTAACGCATATCTAATAAATTTAATAAGTTTTAACCTTACAATCCCTCCGGATGTTGCTGGGGGATGGGATAAAACTGCAAGGGGGGTAATTTGTACTTTCCCCATTATCCATCCCCACACACTTTGTGTAGAAGTGTGCATCACATTTTTTCTAAATTGGCCATTTTAAAGGAACATGACAAATGATTATAAGTTAATAAAGGGATCTAGCCATTTCTTTTTAAACGGGTCTGCTCTGTGTATTGCTGTAGTTTTACACTTTTTTAAAGCAACAAAGATGCTTGTTTGGAAACTGTTTGGAATGTTTTTTCCAAATAAACCCTGTAGACAGCAGTGTGCAGAGAAACCGGGTTCCAAGTACTGCAGGGTTTGTCTAGATTTGTGCTTTTGTCACCATCTCCTGGTGATTATGTGTACTGCAGCATGTCAATTTCCCTGTTATCAAGACTCCATTGCAGTTGAACTATGTGACGTACCAATAAATCCTTTATTTGAGAGGTTCCATATATTTATAAAGAGCGATATTACCCTTTACTTTACTCAGTTGACTACTAAAATGCAGTTGCTCCCATCTCCTCTCACCATTAAAGAGAATGTAATCCGCTGCAATTTACTGACACATCCAATCAAATTTTCATTCAATTGAACAACCAGGGTAAAAAATTTGTTAGACTTAAATATCACACTGGGCGGACATCGGGCCAGAATACCAGCTTATGTGTTCCTCTCGTATCTCTTGTGGTTCTGTACCAATAGGATATATATACAGTGCATACATACGTAATATACAGTGTTTCTCTGCTGTGCTTTCATCGTTTTTGCTATTTGGTTAACTCTGTTGATTACTAGCGCCTTCTGGTGTTCAGGGTTCCTGTGGTTCTGTACCAATAGGATATGTATACAGTGCATACATACGTAATATACAGTGTTTCTCTGCTGTGCTTTCATCGTTTTTGCTATTTGGTTAACTCTGTTGATTACTAGCACCCTCTGGTGTTCAGGGTTCCTGTGGTTCTGTACCAATAGGATATGTATACAATGCATACATACGTAATATACAGTGTTTCTCTGCTGTGCTTTTATCGTTTTTGCTGTTTGGTTAACTCTGTTGATTACTAGCGCCCTCTGGTGTTCAGGGTTCCTGTGGTTCTGTACCAATAGGATATGTATACAGTGCATACATACGTAATATACAGTGTTTCTCTGCTGTGCTTTTATCGTTTTTGCTGTTTGGTTAACTCTGTTGATTACTGGCGCCCTCTGGTGTTCAGGGAATTTTTTTCCAGCCGCGTGACATGAAAAAGTAGCCGGGTGGGGCAAGGCGGCGAAATTTGTGACCCGCATGCAAAGCACGCAGGTTTGCCACGCCACACTTTAGTAGCCGGGTGGACCGTCCGGCTAAAAGATGCTACGGAGGACACCGAGAATTTTTTATTGCTGTGAAATAGATCCTTTCTTGGCTTGGCAGTGAGACAGGCGTCTGTCAGACACAAACATCAATTCCGTGTTCAATGGAGACAATTGGTGTCTGTCCCCCCATGTGGAATCCAGATTCCCTGTTCATTCCACTATAACTGTCAGGGCTTCACGTAACGTCTGTTACATTGTAACATTAATACTCAATATCCCTAAACCGTGACATCAACATTGCACCATTAATGTGGAGTATTCGTCAGTGTGTAAAGGGCTTCGCTCTCCCTGCGCACTGGTTGGCTGCTGGACAGTTATTGAGCGTGGGAAGCGAGAAAGTCCTTCAGCCCACACAGCTCAGAGGCGACAGATTGGAAGGAGGATGAACTACATCGTTACATGTGCCTTATCCACCTGCTGCTTCCAACAGGCTCTGCCCAAGATGAAATCTGGCCTCCTTGTCTTCCTGCCTTCCTTTTACCTCCTGTGGCCAGCAGGGCTGTTTGTCCCCCTGCACTCCAGGGGCCCCTTCAGGCTCTATAAAGGTACGTTGTGGTTCTGTACCAATAGGATATATATACAGTGCATACATACGTAATATACAGTGTTTCTCTGCTGTGCTTTTATCGTTTTTGCTGTTTGGTTAACTCTGTTGATTACTAGCGCCCTCTGGTGTTCAGGGTTCCTGTGGTTCTGTACCAATAGGATATGTATACAGTGCATACATACATAATATACAGTGTTTCTCTGCTGTGCTTTTATCGTTTTTGCTGTTTGGTTAACTCTGTTGATTACTAGCGCCCTCTGGTGTTCAGGGAATTTTTTTCCAGCCGTGTGACATGAAAAAGTAGCCGGGTGGGGCAAGGCGGCGAAATTTGTGACCCGCATGCAAAGCACGCAGGTTTGCCACGCCACCCTTTAGTAGCCGGGTGGACCGTCCGGCTAAAAGATGCTACGGAGGACACCGAAACTTTTTTATTGCTGTGAAATAGATCCTTTCTTGGCTTGGCAGTGAGACAGGCGTCTGTCTGATACAAACATCAATTCCGTGTTCAATGGAGACAATTGGTGTCTGTCCCCCCATGTGGAATCCAGATTCCCTGTTCATTCCACTATAACTGTCAGTGCTTCACGTAACGTCTGTTACATTGTAACATTAATACTCAATATCCCTAAACCGTGACATCAACATTGCACCATTAATGTGGAGTATTCGTCAGTGTGTAAAGGGCTTCGCTCTCCCTGCGCACTGGTTGGCGGCTGGACAGTTATTGAGCGTGGGAAGCGAGAAAGTCCTTCAGCCCACACAGCTCAGAGGCGACAGATTGGAAGGAGGATGAACTACATTGTTACATGTGCCTTATCCACCTGCTGCTTCCAACAGGCTCTGCCCAAGATGAAATCTGGCCTCCTTGTCTTCCTACCTTCCTTTTACCTCCTGTGGCCAGCAGGGCTGTGTGTCCCCCTGCACTCCAGGGGCCCCTTCAGGCTCTATAAAGGTACGTTGTCCCCCTGCACTCCAGGGGCCCCTTCAGGCTCTATAAAGGTACGTGGCCGAGGGTCTCCCTCTCCATATTGAAATGAGATTCTCTCTCATGTCTCTCCAATCACATATATACACCCATGGATACAGGTAACTATACACACACCTATGGCTCTGTATATTTATATTTATACATATGGGTGGGAGCTGCCATATTGTTTCCCTTAGACAGTACAGTATGAGGGTATAGCTTATTGTATGTACAGAACATTCCTTCTCTGTATATTAAATATTTATACATATGGGTGGAAGCGGACATATTGTTTTCCTTATACCAGTATGAGGGTATTGTGAGCACGGCCCTGTATTTGGTGTGAATAATTAACCTCTGATGGTGATAATAGTTTGATAATGTTATTACCCTGAGAGACAGTTAATGTAAT